>CP141130.1:39762500-41012500 GCA_035236585.1 Warburgia ugandensis | reverse complement strand
AGGAGAAGAACTCAGAAACTCTTTTTATTTATTCTTTCTTTTTCTTTGGTGTTGGGAACATTTAATAAGGAAAGGATGATAAATATTATGCCTCTTTTCATGGCATCCAAGGAGTTTTCTTCCAAAAAGTAGTATGGGTATGGTTTGATGTTATTTTGTTTGTGGCATGTTGGAAGACTTCCCCCTTTGCTTGTTGACTATGAGTTGTGTGCCTCAACAAGTAAAAGGAGTCATATTGAGGATGTTAGCCTAGTTGTAATGTAGTGTATTTTTCGTTGAAAAGATGTGTACAAGCTCTTGCTGTGTGACACAACAAGAGAGGCCTACAACGGAAGTTCAAGCCCTCAACAGGAAGTTTTATGTATGTTGCTTTGTTTCTTTATTGTATTCAGTTCCATTGTAATCAAATTCAATTAAAGAAAGTAGTTTTTATTCAAGTTCATAGCTAGTTTGCTCTAATTTTAAAATTTTCTCTTATTTCCTTGCTTTAGTATAGTTGTTCTATTTTGGAGCTAAATTTATTCTCTTTTCTTAATCTTTAGCTGGGTTAAATTAAGTTAATCTAGATTTTAATTGATTCTTTTATTAAAGAGTCTCTGTGGATCGACCATTATTTTCTATTCTATAATAGATTAGTGCACTTGTGGAAGTAATTTAAAACAACATCATCCTCCAAAGCCAAGGGATGGTAAAACAACCTCTTAAGGGAGCTCGATAACTAAATCCACTATTCACAAAGTCTACATTACTAGTGTAGACATATTAACCATGGTTTGTGTGGATGAAATAGGCTTCACTCTCAAATGGATTATTCAACCATTGCATTATGATAAGGGTAACTTAATGCCACCCTCCAAAGCTACGAAAAGTATTAAGCCATAGCTTAGAATAATAGCATGCCAACTTAGTTTTGGCAAGGATTATGACATAAACTCACCCATAAACTATAGCATGTTAAGATTATGGATTTTAAAGGACTTCAACCTTGGCAAACAAATAATAATGAATGGTTTCACACATGGCAATGATTAACCCTCTTTCCTAATACTATGATTTGGATAATCAAAGTTTTATGCAAGCGTTGTACAAGTAGCTATAAGCCCTAGGGATATTATTTCATCAATATTTAGGCAAGTGCTCTATGAGTAACTGTAAGTCCTAGGGATGTGATTTTGATTGCTATTTTGGCAAGTGCTTTATGAACACCATAAGTCCTTGAGGCATATATGTGTTTAGTGACATTAAGTCCTCGAAGCATGGTACTATGCACAGTTGTAAGTCATAGAGACTCTATGGTAAGAGGAGCAGCTAGCCTCTATCCTTTGATAGAGATACCAGCTCAACAATAGTTTGAATGCCATAGTCTTCATGGGGATGGTCCCAAGATATAGCTAGTAAACCCATGAGGGTTGACGAAGAGTGCATGAGGTATTCACGGCAATGTAGAGGCAATAATAGTCACCCGGGGTAACAGTTGGGCCCTACGAGCATAGGAATCAGGATATTGATTATAGGACATGTTGAACATGCCAATCACTCTCTGGAGTCAAGATCTAAGTCCTATTGGTAGCAGATTGTACCTTTTGACGTATGGATTGCCAGTGATTTACTGAATTGATGATTTTTTTATGCTGGTTTATGAATGACTTGGATTTGGAAGTCTTTGAGTCTAATTTTCACCTTGCACATTCTCTCTTTATTACATGAATGTGATATTTGTAATAATGAAGGCAATAACATGGGAAAATCGTGAGTTATGCTTATTCTTAACTCATACGTGTGTACATAGACACCTATATGTATATTATGGTTCCGCCTGCTATATTTTTTATGGGCCAGCTTATATGTATCATCTTTGTTGTGAGTAGTTGATATGATCACCACCTACGACAACAATTTTAGGTGACATAAAGGACACACTGAGCATGAAGGAGATCTATAAGGCCAAGGTGATGAGTCCTTGATCTTAGATGTTTGGCGGGTAGACTATGGATTTATGAGATAGACTTCATGTATAGGGTCAAATTTTGGGTTGTATATAGCGCTTGGGGACTGTAAGGCATTAAGTTTATTTACATGGAGGTATTATGATTCTAATCATGACCAATAGATCATATGGCATGTGCTTCTAATCTTTTTCAGGTTAGACAATTATTTTGCTACTTTTCTAAGTAACTTGAATAGTGTTTCACAAAAACCAAGATGTTATAGTTTTTTGTATCAGAGCATATGCCATACTGCTCATGACTAGAATCATTATATAATCATAAGTGTCAACATTTAGAAAATTAAGTCTAGGACTTAGGAAGATGTCTTGGTTAGGAATCTTAATAAAGAATCTCATTAAGTTTTGGTTGGTTTCAGATGCTACCCTAGAGGCATAGTATAGGTCTCCTTACTCCTATGGATGGGTAGAGTACCGAGAGGGTTCAAAGCAGTAGTAGAGCCCAAGTTGTAGAGCTTCTCCTATAGGGGATGAAGTAGAAGTTGAAGAACCCAGCCAGACCAGCAGATATTGATGGGTAGTCGATCTAGAGGAGGAGGAGCATCCTATAGTGGATAACCTACTAGAGAGGTTTAGGGGGATCTGTCCTAAGTTATCTAGTAGAGAAGGGCCAAAGGCAGCTAAGACTTGGTTATTTGATTTTGAGAAGCTTTTTACAACCATGGGAGTTAGAGATGATAGGTAGTTAGCAGCAATCACATTCATTCTGACTAGTGAGGTAGCTTTGTGGTGGTCTACTACATAGCATATTTACTCTGATGGTGGTGACCATATTCCTTGGGACAACTTCAAGGTTGGCTTCATATGTTTGTTCCTTCCTCCTCATGTACAGGACAAGATGGAATTGGAGTTCTTGAGTTTTGTACAAGGCTCCAGAACCAAAGTATTAGTTGGAGTTTGCACCAGGCCTATGCACTTCAGAGTAGAAGACAGCCCAAAAGTTTGTTAGATGGCCAAAATTTGATTTTAAGAGATGGATTTTGATGCCATAGACCACTTCAATAACTACTATGGAACTTGCATCTATTCTCAATAGAAAGTTGAGGGATTATAATAGGGATAATGGTAGATTTGTTGGCCTTAAGCTAGTAGTTTGTGAGATAAAGAAGAAGAAGTTTGCAGTGAGAAGGACTTTTTGTTGGCCAACTATGCCAATGACGGGATAGGCCACAACTAAGAACAGTGATCAGGGGGTATGTTAGAAGTGTCAGTGGCATTGTCCAAGTAGAATTTGTTGGGTGCTCATGGTATATATGGTGATTCACCTTTGATTTTTGCTTCATTCACTTACTTAATGTAGTTTAGTCATAGTTGATTAGTCATTTGTATCTTAGTTTAGGTTTAAAAAGTTTCCTTTTTTATTTTTAGAAAGTTCCATCTTTAGAAAGTTTTAGGATTAGAAAGTGCTAAATTTAGAAAGTCTCCTTAATCGTAGTTTCCAATCATATGCATGTTTCTAGTTTCTTGTTAAATCTAGCTAGATCTCATTGGTTACTTGTTTTTACATGTTAGTATAGTGTTAGAATGTTTCCTAGTTTGGTTTTAGAAAGATTTTAATTCTAGTTTAGGAAAGTGTTAAATTAGGAAAGTTTCCATTTTAATAGTTTCCTTAAATTAGTTGCTTAGTTTAATTCATGCTTATTTTGCATTAATTTCTTTTGTTAAATACATGTTTGTTAGGTTATTTTTTAATTTTGCTAATTCCCTTTAGTTTTGGTAAGTTCCCCTTAATTCTAGTTGCTAATTTAATATATGTCTCTCTTTTATGCACTTTAATTTCCTAATTCAACCAAATCAGTCTCTCTCTTTAGATGAAGTTAAGCACTTTAAATAAGATCCATTCAGCATACAAATTTATAAAATTCCTCATACGTTTGACCTCTCTCATGTGAAATACTACTTTGATTCATGTTCTTGCTAATAATTTTAAAGCTACACCCATGATGTGTGTTTTAAAATTACTTGCAAGAGCATGAATCAAAGTAGTATTGCATGCGAGAGAGTCGAACCCATGAGGAATCTCATAGATTATCGCAAAATAAGATCTTATTTAAATAACTTAACTTCATTCAGAGAGAGAGAGAGAGAGAGAAGTTGATGATTAAACTAGGAATTTAAAATAAAAAGGAAACATGCATGAAATTAGAAACTAAAACTAAAGGAAACTTATTAAAAAAAAATCTAAAAAGTGAAAATGAAAACTTAACCAACTAACATACATTAACAAAAGAAATTCATGGAAAATGAGCATGAATTAAACTAAGCAACTTCAGAAAACTATAAAAAAAGGAAACTTTCCTAATTTAACACTACCCTAAATAAGAAACTTTCAAAAAATGAAACATTATAAAACTTAAAAATGAAACTTTCCAAACCTAAATTAATATGCAAACAACTAATTCGTAAATTCTAAAACTAGATTAAGCAACTAAATTAACCAAATATCAAAGAGGAAATTGACTTAGTGCAATGTGCATGATCCATGGATTGTACACATGGTTTATAGGTTGAAAGTTGGCCAGATTTGATGCTTTAAATGTAAACTAACATGCAACATAAGCTATGAACTTAATAAACAACCTAAAAGCAAATTTGGTTCCTAAGGATTTTAACAATTAAGGTGTTTAGATGGCTAGAAACAAAGCATAAAGATTAAGGAGAAAATTTTCAGATTTTAAGCATTTAGAACTTCGACTGAAATCAAGCATATAAAGCAAACTAACATAATAATTTCTATGCAAGATAACAACCCAAATCCAAAGCACTTTGATAATGAAACATTCAATAACAAGAATCCTTAAAGAATTTTATTGAATTAATGGCAAATTACATCACAATTCTTTACATAAAATAAGTATATACATTTATAAATTGCACAAGAAACTAAGCCCTAATACCTAATCTAAACAACAACAAAAACTCAATCTAATGATTTTTAAGTAACAGTGGAAAAAAATGCTTAAAACTAAGTGAAATTGAATGAGAAAAATATGAAATTTCTAAGGGGGAGAGGAGGGATGCAAGCTATTTCTTCTCTTGGCTGTCCCTACCAGAGATTGCCTAACTTTAATATTGAGAGAATAAGTAAGAATAACTAATGAAAGTTAAGCAAAGAAAAGAGGGAAAGCTAAGTGGAAAGATGAGTAAAGAACTTGAAAGCAAATAATGAAAAACTTAGGCAATGAAACTGAAATAGAAAGCAAACTACTAACCAGAATTGGAGAGTATAACACCAAAGAAATAACTAGAAGTCCAAAGGGAGATAGCTCCAAGGATAATCAAAGTCCGGCTCAAAAAATAACCAAGCAAAGAGCGCAATGTTTCAAGGTTGTCTCATCCAACCTTTACTTAGGTAAAAAAGTTGGAATCCATGAGTGTCTATAGATGAATTGTTTCCACTTTGGTGAAGGCTCATTCTAGAAAAGGGAGGTGGATCTAGATCTATGAATTCAATTAGGAAAGTTAAATGGAGAGTGAGGGAGGAAATTTAGGTGGAAGATGATGTAAGAAAGATGACATAAGAGGGTGACATTGCTGGCTTCCAAATTAAGTAGTGGGGAAGGCATCTTTTCCTTAGGAAGGTGGGTGGAATTCCACCCCCCCTTAATTAAGTGGTTAATTGAGGTGGGAATGGAGAGAGAAAAATGAGCAAAAATGTTGGAAAAAAGATAAGAAAATTTTTGGGTTTTGATGTACTTTGAATGGAGATAGATCTAGGGGTTTCCTATTTAGGAAACCACCATAATAAGAATCCAAATAAGGGAGGAGGCATCGTCACCTTCTATGAAGGTGGCTCCCTCTCAAGGGTAAAATTGTGGAATCCTAAGATAGATGGAGGAACAACAATGGGAAATGGAATTAGAAAGTGGATTTTTCTCTCTTGATGGGTACACCAATACATGATCTTCTTACCTTTTGCAAATATCTTTCAAAATCCCTTGAAAAATAACACTTTTAACATAGGATAGTTGCTCCAATTGGTGCTCCAATCTTGTGGCTCCATATGGCATTCCTCCATGGCTTGATGACTCATTCCTTGGTGGCTTAAGTAGCTTGGGTTTCTTAGGTATCCTAGTTGGATTAGGAAACCTCATGAATGGCTCCAAGTCTCATGCAAATGATGAAAATGCTTGGTATTTTGGCATGGATCATTTGATTCACCTTTTGGATTCCATTGCCTTCTTTTGCTTGTCCTAAGCTGGTCTTAAACCTCGATCACACTTTGAAATGGTGCCATTTTGACTTTTGACTCAATCTTTTGCGCTTAATCTTTAACTCTCATCTCAATCAATCTCGACCTTTGGACCACCTTATCAACACCTACAAAAGTTGAAAAACCATAACTAAATCCTAGAAAATTATAACCATTCACATACTTACTTTGAAATAGATCTTGAACTTGCAAAATAACAAACTTTTGAATTAATAAGTCAGAAATGCATATGTTATGAAATTTTGAAAAAACCCTAGAAATAACACTATATTTTGTAACACATAGACTACTAATTGGGTACTCTTTTATATAGAATTGAACACTTATCATTGGGGTAGTACTAGAAGATGTTTTGTTTGTGGTTATTAGGGTCACTTTCTGAGAGAGTGTCCCAAGGTCAATAGAGATGTGCCGTTGCACTAAGATCAGGTCCCCATGAGTTAAGGGCAAGTTTTCACCACTACTACCAAATAGGCTTATGCCTCTAGTGCTATTGTAGAGGGTACACTCCTAGTATTTGATAAATATGCATGTATATTGATTGATCCTGGATTTACTCATCTTTTTTTTATCTTTGGTAGTTTTGCATATTGTGTGGATATTACTACTAGTAGATTGGGATTCCTTCTAGAAGTTAGTACCCCCATGGGTGAGTTGGTTGTTGTTTACAAATTTATGCAACATGTACCCATGATTAACTAAGCTCAGAGACTTAGTGCCTATCTGATTATATTGGATATTATAGACATCAACATAATCATAGGCATGGATTTGTTTGCTAAACACACAACTATAGTCGACTATAGGAAGAAACATGTGACCTTATATGCTCCAGATAGAGAATCTCTACACTTTTAGGGGTCATTGGATACTTCAGGTGTGAGTATCATCATTGCTAGTCAAGCAGCTCACCTATTGTCTAGTAGATGTTAGACTTATCCAGCCTATGTGGAGATGTAGGAGGAGTTAATGCCCTTCATAGAGGAGTTGCTTAGTTTATAGCTTAGGTGGGAGATGGAGTTCACCATTGAGCTATTACCTAGGGTGGCTGCTATCTCGAGGGCTCCTTATCTTATGGCTCCTATAGAGCTCAACAAGTTAAAGGTGTAGCTAGTTAGATGCGGTTCATTTCCTTAGACATATCATATCTAAGGATGGAGTTGCACAAGATCATTAGAAGGTGGAATAAATGGCTAAATGGGATAGGCTTAAGACTAGAATGAGGTGTGTAGTTTCCTGGGTCTATTAGGCCATTAAAGATAATTTATAGAGTGATTCTCCCACATTGAACAACCATTATTACCTTAATTAAGAAGGATTAGAAGTTTGTCTAGAAAGATGATTATGAGAGGAGCTTCTAGGGGTTGAAGGAGAAGCTCATTTCTACACCAGTTTTGTCCTTACCAGGGGCTAGCAGAGGCTATGTAGTGTATAATGATGCATTGGGATAGTGGCTAGGGTGTGTTCTTATGCAAAATAGCAAGGCAATTGCATATGTGGTGTAACTATAATATTACTCACAAGTGCAAGAATCAAAGTAGTGTTGCACTTGAGAGAGGTCGATTGCTCAAGGAATCTCACAAATTTATATGTTGGATGGATCTTATTTAAAGTGCTTAACTTCAGCCAAAGAGAGAGAGATTGAATTGGATTTGAACTTAAACTAGGAAAGTAAATGACCAAAGAAAAGAAATATGCATGAATTAGAAATTACAATTGAAGGAAACTTGCTAAAAATACAACTAAACAATGGAATTAGAAACTTACCTAGCTAACATGCATTCAATAAAAAAAAACTAATGCAAAACTAGAATGAATTAAACTAAGCAACTTAACTAAAGGAAATTTACTAAAAAGTAAACTTTTTCTAATTCTAAAAGTTTTTAAAATTAACTTTGTAAAAATAAACTAAAATGTAAACAACTAATTAACAATTTCTGGACTAATATTAAACAACTAAACAAAGCAAGAATAAAAAAAGACTTCACCCTAGTACCATGCGCATGATCCATGGGATGGTGCACCTAGTTCATGGGGTCGAAAATGGCCTAAATTAATGAATTAAAACCAAATGAACATGCAATCTAATGAAGGAACTTAAAATTTAACCTAAAAAACTAAACAGGTTCCTAAGGATTCAAGTAAATATGGTGAATAAGGTTAGAAACCAAGCATGAACATTGAATGGAGAAATTCTAGATTTCAACCACTGAAGAGCTTCAAATCAAACCAAGCACAGAAAGCAATTTCAAGAGTACATTTTTATGCAAGATAACAACTCAAGATCTAAAGTACTTTAATACTAGCATCAAAACAATGAACTTCAATGAAATTTATTGATTGAATACAAATTACATCCAAAATAGTGCTCTTTACACATAGATTAGAACATGAAGAGTACACACCCTTCCCACAATTGAAAGTTGATTCAAATCAACCATCCAACACATTATAATGCTCTCAAACTAAACTTAAATTATAATTAAGTACTATCCAAAAGATAATCAAGAGCAAAGATGGAATGATGGGACTAGTTAAGGCAAAAAGATGCCAAGAACTAATTTCAATTTCAACTAATAACATGGAAATCAAGTAAGGGAAATCAATGATTGAAGTTTTTCATTCTCCTAGTTATCACTACTAGAGGAGAATTAACTTGGATATTTGATGAATAAGAAAGAAAAACTAAGAAGGTTGAGGCAAGGAACTAAGGGGAAATAAGGAAGATCTATGAGTGTGAAACTTAAGAACCAAACAAGAACAATTAAGCTATGAAAGCAAGGATTCAAAGAAAATTACTATCTTAGAATTGAAGTGCCGAAGAAAAAAATACTTAAAAATCCCAAGAAAGAATAGCCTAAAATAAAACCAAAGTCCCAAGCTCCAAGAATCACCAACCAAGAGTGCCAACTTTCAAGGTTTTCTCACAAAACCTCTACCTTAAAAAAAACATGGAGTCCATGGGCTTTTGTAAATGGCTAGTTTTCACTTTGACTAAGGCTTAATATAAGAAGGGAAAGTGAATCTAGATCTAGGGTTTCAATGAGGGAAAGTTAGGTGGATGAATGAAGTAGAAAAGATAGAGAATGGGAAAGGGAAAGGGAAAGGGAAAAGAATAGGAAAGATGGGAAAGATCTAAGGTTCTGAGGAGATTTGATTTGAAATAAATTTAGAGAACTAAGAAAAAGAGAGGCATCACCTTTTCAAGAAGGTGGCTTCTTCCTTAATCAAAAATAGTGAAACCCTAGGTTAAGGTGAAGAAAAAGAGTGAAAATTTGAAATGGAATGTGGGGCTTCTTGCTTGATTAGTCCACCAATGCAGGATCATCTTATCTTTTACAAATATCTCTCAAAACCTTCTAATTATCCCTTAAAAATCACACTTTTAGCATGAGATAGTTGATTGCAATGATTCTCCAATCATTTGATTCCATGTGGCATAGCTCCCATGTGGCTTGATGGCTCACTTTAATGGCTCATTCCTTGATATCTTGAATGGCTAAGTCCTTTGGCTTGAAAGCTTGAATGGCTTGGCTTATTTAGGTTCCCTTGTTAGATTAGGAAATCTGATGCATGACTCCGATTCTCACGTAAAGTGGTGGAATTGCATGGCTTTTTGCATGAACTATTTTAGTCATGTTTGATGCTTCCAATTGCCTTATTTTACTTGCCCTAGGAGGGTCTTGAACCTTGATCTAGCTTTGAAATGTTGAAAATGTGCTTGCTCTCTCTTTTGATCATAATCTTTAATCCTCATCTTACTGGGCCACTGGATCACTTTCTCAACACTTACAAAAGATGAGAAACCCTAACTAAATTCTTGAAAGTAATGGCCATTCACATATTGACTCTAGATTAGCTTTTGAGCCTTCAAAATATAAACTTTTGAATTATTAGGTTAGAAATGCATATGCTATGAAATTTCAAAAAAATCCTAGAATTATGCCTATAATTTATAACATATGGGCTACTAATTGGGTACTTTTTATACAAAATTAAACACTTATTATATTGTCCAACTCATACTTTGCCAGTCTTGAGCCAAACATGCAAAAAAATCATGAAGACAAAAATGATTTCCATTTTCATTAGTACTCACGACTGCATTTAGCGAATGCAACAATCTCTTAAACCCCTAGGTTACTTAAGTGTACGAGTTAAGCCTCATGAGGGTTTGCAATGAATATACCTACAAAATTCCATACGCTACGTCCTTTTATTTATCTCAGAGAATTCTCATCCATCAACACTCTACTTACTTTAATAACTTAATAAAGATGAATTAGAAACTCTATAAGTTATCCATATACCAAAGCCATCTTATTCTAGTTTCAATTCGGAGTGCACATGTGTGTATACAAGCTACATAAATTAGGACATCTAAATAGTAATGCTTATTGCTCCATTGGCAAGATGTCTTGACCTCAAATTCTCATTGGTGTACACTTAGAAATAAGGCTCTTAGAAAAAGGAGTCAAACAAAATTCACTCACTATGTGACCGAATGCAAACATATTGATGGTGCACATAAGTTCTTTTAAGCACATATGAGATAAAGGAATTATGATCCCTAAGAATGGATGCCATTACCAAGACTAGTAGGGGTAGTTCCCCTTAATTCTTTCCTATTTATATCCTTATTAAGGCTATCGTTCACCTTAGATCAACAAGTCTTTAAATAGGATGAAATGTAGGCTTGGGTAGGGTTCTAAAAAGAAGGGTAAAAGGATTCAAAGTTTCAATTTTGAGTAAAGGTCTTCAATTGATGTACTACAATTTTTCTACTTTGACTATATTGAAGTGAATATCTATTTTGTACTTTCCTTTCTTTTTTCTTATTTTTCTTTTCATTTTCTAATATACTCTTTTTCTTTGTAATTTTGAGAAGGAATTTTTTTTAATTTTTTTTTGTAGACACTTTTGATATTTTAAACTTCTTAGACTTTTGTCCTTTTTAAAAAAATTTTGTTATCATCCCCACTCATTTTTGAAAGGTAGGTAATGGATATTCTTACAAGGATTTCTTTGGGTTAGGGTATATGGGGTTTTGAAGAGAAAAGGCTTACCAAGAAGTTCAAAGGGTCTTACTAGTAGTATGGTATTTGGGCAAACAAGGATGACCTATATCATTTCCTATGTTTCTTATAGCCTATCAAAATCAACAAATGTTTTAAGAAAGAAAGTTAGTACTCCTTTAGTTCTTTATATTTTGACCAAAAGAAAGATATTGAGATCTTTCAAAGTAATGTATGCTAAAGAAAATAAGAAACTATATATAACCTTTAAAAAAATGAGTCTCTAATACTCACTACATATATAAGTCTCCACTAATTTCTTCAGGGTCTCCAAGTCATAATCCTCTATCTATCTAAACTTATACACTATGTATCAGTATATTTAGAGATTTAACTTTCATAAAACCCTTTAAGACATGAATAATGCAAAATTAATTATATGCATTTTGATTAAGAAGTTAAAGTAGTGGAAATACTAAACTTCAAACAATCCAATTCTCATCACAATAAAGGAACTTTGACCTTAAAAACTTTGAAAAATTAGAAAATTTCAAAATTAGAAAATAACTCAAAACAAACTCAAAATCCCATGCATATATACATTGCCCAACCTAAACTAAACATTGTCCTTGATGTTTAAAAAAACATAGGACTCCTATATGATGAAAGGGTAATGTAGAACAATGAGACTCTCTAAAAACCTTGGGTTGCCTCCCAATGGGCGCTTGTTTTACATCTTTAGCCAAACATACAATGCAATGACAAATGCCAATTTTATGATTGATGCAAGTGTCATGGGACATGATAAGGTGGGTCATGATATATTGGTTTCCCAAGTAATGTTTCTTATACTTTAAGGTTTACCAACTCTAAGTAGGGTTGTAACCTTTTCCCATTGACTTTGGAGATCTCTTCACCATTTTCTACCTCGACAATCCCTTGAGGATATATAGTATGTACCATGTAGGGTCTAGTCCATCAAGATATAAGTTTTCCAAGAAATAGACGCAACCTAGAAATAGATGCAACCTAGAAATAGACGCAACCTAGAATTATAATCTTTTAGGATTTAATTGGAGTTTTTTAATCTTTTGTAGGAAGTAAGAAGAAGATCCAAAGACCAATATTGCACTTCACAGAGTTTCTTGCTAGTCGAGCATTTCCATCACTTAGCATGATCCATACAAAAAGTCATGTATTTCCACCACTTTGCTTAAGAATTGAAGCCATACATAAGGTTTCCTAATCCAACTAGGCAACCTAAGGAAGCAAGCTACTTAAGCCTTTAAGCTAAGCATAGAAGCTACTTAAGCCACCAAGGAATGAGCCATGAAGCCATAGATGAATGCCACATGGATCCACCTACTTGAAGCATCAAAACAAGCAATTATCATGTGTTAAAAGTTTGTTTTTTAAGTGATTTTGAGAGAGAATTGTATGAGGAAAGATGATCATGCATTGAGGGACCCATTAAGAGAGAAACTCCCACCTTCCAATTCTATTTCCCATTCTTTTTCCCCCTTTGATCCTAGGGTTCCAAGACTTTATCTTAGAGAGGAATCCACCTTCATAGAAGATGATGCCTCCCCCCTTGTTTGGATGCTTAAATTCAAGTAGTTTCCTAATTTGGAAAGCCTTAGATATCTTCATTCAACACATCTAAAAACCCTATATCTCTTTCCATTTTTTCTAACTTTCCCCATCACCATAGATCTCTCTTTTCTACCATTCAAGTTTTACCTAATTAGAGGGGATGGAATTCCACCCACCATCCTAAGAAAAAGACACCTCCCCTACTAAAATAATGTCACTTGCTTACATCACTTGTTTATATCATCTTCCACCTAACTTTCCTCCACTCTCTCCCTAACTTTCATAATTGCATTCTTAGATCTAGATCCACCTCCCTTTCCTATAAAGTGCCTCACTCAAACTAAAAACAATTCATCTATAAATAAACATGGACCATGTTTTAGAGGTTGGTTGAGACAACCTTGAAGCATAACAATCTTCTTCGATGTTCTTTGGAGTTGGACTTTAGCTTTATTTGATGATTTTATTCCCTTGGATTTTTTGTTTTTTTGCATCTTAATTTCTCTCCAATTCATGTTATTACTTTACTTTTATTATTTTAGTTTCATTCCCTTAGTTTTACATTATTTTGATTTCTAATTCTACACTCAACTTTCTAATTAGCTTTTCCTCTTTTCTTTGCTTCACTTTCATTAATTTTTCTTGCCGTTTCCTCAAGATTGAACTTATTTCTCCTCTGATAGTGACATCCATGAGAAGAAATAGCTTGCATTCTATCCTTTTTCCTTAGGAATTTCATGTTTTTTTCCTTCAATTATACTTAGTTTTAGGCATTTTTTCCATAGTTAGTTCACCCATCGAGGCTTCTTTTCTCTTGAATTTATTTTTGGGTTTTCTTTACATGTCATCATAATTTGGATTGGAAGGTTTATATTGAGTTCTTATTATTTTTTAGATTAGGTTTTAGAGCTTAGTTTCCTTCACAATTTCCACCTTTTCATACATGTTTTATGCACAGAATTTTGATGTAACTTGGCATTAATTCAATGAAATTATTTGAGGATTCTTGTTATTGAATCTTTCCATCATCAAAGTACTATAGATCTTGGTTGTTATATTGCATAAAATTTATTGTTTTAGTTTCTTTATATTCTTAATTTAAGTTGATGTTATTAAGTACTTGAAATCTGAAAATTTATCCCTTCAATTTGTATGCTTTGTTTTCAGCCCTAAAAACATCTTAATTGCTTGAATCGTTAGGAACCCATTTAGCTTCTTAGGTTGTTTTATTGATTTTACTGGATATCTTGCATATTAGCTTGCATTTAAAGCATCAAATATGGTCATCTTTCAACCTATGAACCATGCACACAATCCATGGATCATGCACACGGTACTAGGTTAATTTCCTCTTTGATTTTTGATTATTTTAGCTTCTTAATCTTGTTTTGGAATTTGTAATTTAATTTTTTGAATCCTAGTTTTGGTTTGGAAAGTTTTCTTTTTAAGTTTTAGAAGCTTCACTGTTAAAAAATTTCTTGTTTAGGAAAGTGTTATGTTAGAAAAGTCTCTTTTTAGTTGTGATGACACGGGTATTTATAACAGTTTTTAAATATAAAAGATGTTTATATAGCGAGATCGATCTCTATTGAAAATAGTTTTGAAAAATTAAATAACAATAGAAGAATTTTTTTGCTTATATAAATTCATTTTTAAAACCTCAAGTGTCATTTTTCTTTTCTCAAAAAGGATTCTAAGTGAAATGAGCACTACATTTCCACCAAAAATCCAACAAAGTTTCCTCTATTTTTCAGAGATATGTCATTTAACACATGTCATTGCGAAGTACCTGATAAACATTCGTTCACATTTTTTAAACGTAATTGGAGATTCTGTCTCCTTTTCAAACATTTAACATATTAAAGACAATATACTTAAACCAAATGAATACTCATAACTTCCACTCACCACCTAGTCACATAAGTATCAAAAACTTCCATACTCAAAATACAATATAGTCTTTTTCTTTTCTGGCGCAACAACTTCAAACACATACCAAGTCTTACCTTTCCTTATTGAAAGCTTCCATAGGCACACTCCTATCCAAAAAATGGCTCTTATGTCTTGGGAATCCTCTGATATGAGATATTGTGAACAAGTACAATATCTCAACAAGCTTGTGCTTGTGTAGGTGGAATAAGATGTAATTATACATAATAATAATAATCATAATTTTACGATATAGATCAATTATTCATACTGCATCATGCAAAACTATAATCATTTACAATTTAGTCTGAAATATGTCAAGTATTTTTCACAATAACGAATTCATAATGCATTCCATATAACCATAATCCATTTGAGATATAATTTTAGTATACTTCTAATAAGAAAAAATCTCAGTGCATCCATTCCAAAATAACATTTCCCTAAATCACAACGTATGCAAATACATGCCATTGTTGTCTGTTTTTTAGGAGGGTCACGGCTTTGTTTCATACAGAGGGAGATGGGCTACCCACTGTCAACCTCCTTAAAACATATCATTCCATACACACAGAGGAGATGGGCTTCCCACAGTCACTTTGGCTACAATCATGATATTTTCCTCTTTAGCAGAGATGGGCTACCCACAGTCATTGGTCAAGGATTTGTATAATACAAAGGGAGATGGGCTACCCACAATCAACCTCCTCAGAACGCGTCATTCAATGGCAAGAGTACAAAGTAGACACAATATTGTCCTCTTTGGCGGAGATGGGCTACCCACAGTCACACCTCAAGGATCTGTTCCAGCTAGGAGATGGGCAACCCACAATCACTGGTCTAGGACATGATATGTCATGAATAGACAAACGAACTAACACATCCTAATATACAACATGTGTTTATACATGAGCAATTTAATTTACATTCAAATACAACATACATATTTACTTCATTAATCTCATAGTCTAAATAAACTTGTTTTAACAATTGAGATCCATATCTTTGTATCTATATATATTTATATATTAAAAATCATAGCAAATCTTAATTCCACCTACCTCAAATGGAGATCTTCAGGTTCACTGACACAAATAGTTTATTTAGCTCAAGATTAGTCACACCTCTGTAACGATATAAACACACATTCAGACATACAAATCTAGAATTTCTCTTAACTTCTCTAGCATGGAAGTTTCCTCTAAGTTAGCTCATGACACAATTCGTCACATGGAAAAGTGACAGTGCTTATTACTGTACTAAGTGCATTTCATTAGCTATTGATTGATTATCCATTGAATGATCAATGGTTACTAGATTTCCAATCCACACCATTGATCCTAGATTGGCTATCCACCATTCTTCTTAAGTGACTGCAAGTTACTTTCACTGTTCAATAACCTTATCTTAAAATTTTCAAAGTATCTTAACTTCATAAAGGTCAGGGCACACAATGGTGGCATCTGATCACCAATCAGAAATGGTTAGGTCCTTATTACTCCATTGTCTAATCAAACAGTTTAGGTTTTCTGATCAATTTCAAACTAGATTTTTTAATTTGTGCCATATACTAGCAAATTCAATACTCTAAAACTCATCTATGATGTCTGATCTTCGATCAAACATCAAAAAGTTACTGTGCAAATAGTACTTGATCAAGCGACTGAGATTATTCTATTGGTTTCTAGCCCAGATTGACGATCTCTATCAAATTCAAGCTATATCGAGCACTTATTTACCTATTCCAAGGTTTGGATTAAGAAACGAATGATTGGATTGTCCTTAAACCTAGATCTAGCATGAAATCGTATGGATTTAGCAAAATTCCTCAACTCAAAAGTTGGGTTTTGCATATCTTACCTTCTATATGCATTTCCATGCTTTTTTCCCTCTGGAATGTGCTAGATCAACTCTAATCCATAGTGAAAACCCTCCAAGCCTTGTTATGCAATGATCTCCTCTTCAATTTGGTGTCAACAGAGCATGGATCATCCTAAAATCTTGGAGATTTGGTTCATGATCACTCGTTGAGGAGATCAGTTGGCTCGAATCGATGATCCAAGCCATCATCTTCTCTGGTGACACCTCTAACTTCTAGCACTCGAAAACCCTGTCCCTCTTCTTCTCTGGGGTGAGTGGATTTTCTAATGTGTAGATCCTGACTGCCACTCTCCTCTCCTTTCTCCTCTCCTTGTCTTCGCTCTCCTCTTTTCTTCTTCCTTTCTCTTCTTCTCCCCCATTTCTTCCTCTCTTTGGGTTTTTCTGGTATGTTAAGTTTGGGACGAATGGACCTGATGTTTGTTCCATTTCATTTAAGTGAAGGGGGGTGCCAGTATCAAATATGGCCCCCTCATTTAAGCATTTTAATTATTTTTTTTTTCACTTAATGTTTGGAGTGTCATAACTTCTTCATTTGGAACCCTATTTTGATGTTCTTAGTGTCATTGGAATTTTTTTTCTTAGTACTACTCAAATTTTGAGGTTTCATAATCAATTTTAACACTATACACTTAATTCTAAAAGAATTAAAATTGCAGGCCGTTACATAAGTAGTTTCCTTAAGTTAGTTTCCTAGTTAAATTCATTCTAGTTTTGAATTAGTTTCTTTTGTTAATTGCTTGTTAGTTAGGTAAGTTTCTTATTCCATTGATTAGTTTTAATTTTAGCAAGTTTCCTTTGATTGTAGTTTCTAAATTCATGTGATTGCTCTCCTAGTTTAAATTCAAATCAAATCAATTTCTCTCTTTAACTGAAGTTAAGCACTTTAAATAAGATCCATCCAACATACAAATTTGTGAAATTCCTTATGGGATTGGCCTCACTTGCATGCATTACTACTTTGATTAGTATGCTTGCTGGTAATACTAAACCTACACCAATAAGTTATCTAGTTATAGTGTCTTATATGTTAATATGTGGACCCTTTGTTAGATAGCATATAAGTAGGCATTAGTTTCCTTGTATTGCATTGTATTACACATTAATTTCTTTATGGTGAATGGTCACATTGAGAGTAAAGACCCCACAAAAATCCTCATAACATAAGGACTGGATTTCCTTATCGGATCATTGGCCCACTTAGGTCATTAAATCAATTCCTTGAATTTTAATTTAAAATCAAGTAGCAAGAGACTGAGGGTTTCCTACTTGTAGGACCATTTTTGAAAGAGGAGATCTATTGTCACTCTAGTGGCTTTTAAGCCTCGTAGTTATAGTGGGTATCTGAAATCCAAGTGATTTTTCCATGCCTTTCATTGATGTTTGTTGAGGGCTAAATGCCTCCTTACATGAGAATTGTACTAACCACTCTGAGCAAGACCTAACTATAAGCAATAGTTGAGCCTAGATAAAAGGAGGAGTTGTCTAAATATAGGTCTAAAAGCTACCACCCAATAGATTAACAAAAAATAATTAAGACAGCTCGCTAGTGGACTATTAGGATAGATTGTGCATCACTTAGAGTTTGGAGTAGCATATATTTAACTTACAACATTTAGTTTCATTTTAATGCATACAAGGTTGTTGGTCCTAGAATACAGAATTAGTACCCTTAGATCCTGAGATTGAACATACGCAAGAGCTAAGAAATCAAATTCCTAATCACATGGTAAACCCACCAGCTATATTTGAGGACAGGGTTATTAAAGATTTATATGCACCGCTCCAGTTAATACCCCATCATGCATCACCTTACTGCCCACCAATGTAGACCACTTTGAACTTAAATTTGGAGTCATACAGTTACTCCCAACATTTTATAGTTGAGAGAGAGAGGGAGGACCCATTCCTACATATCAAGGAATTCCTTCGTATTGAAAGATAAGGCCAACCATGGCTGAATTCTTTTTAGAGGTTGGTTCTATTTCCACATGGGATCAGTTATTTAAAAAGTATCTAAACAAATTCTTCCCCGCCCATAAGACTGATGCCCTTCACAAGGAGATTATTGGTCTTCAATCTATTCTTAACCTGTTAGATAGGTTATGAGTGCCTTAACTCTCGAGGGCTACCTACCAGCTCTGATTTACCACCGGCAACCCCTTAATGACATTATTCTACTCATTACAAACCTACTTGCTTCTCGTTTCACTTCCCTCGACTAACAAGTAGTCTCAGTACGCTTCACTTCCCCTACTTTTGGTCTTAAGAAAACCAACTATAGAGGTACGTCCTACTATCTTACTACTACCTTTACATGACACTGTCTTATTTAATTGATTTATGTCATCAATAGCAGCAAGCAAGGGACGCGGGGGCTCAAGGAGCCACCACGCCTTTGCTGTACAGAAGAAGGAGAAGGGAGGATAAATAAGAGTAAACTAGTCATTAAAGGGTTTTTGTTGTTCCTGTATGGAGCCATCGTCGCAATTTAGTATAGCAACATCGACGAATCCAAGTCCAATAGACAGGTCGAACTTGCCCCAAGCATTAAGCTCTCACAAGTGACTTAGCAATGCGCCTAACAACGTCCCACCTTCTCCACTACGGAGTTTATGATCGAAGGGTTATGTGGGATAATCATTATCTTCTTGTCTTGTAGCAAATGTGTCTGAACAAATTCCTCATGTTAAGCACATAAGTCTTCAGACCTCATTAACCCCTCCATCTTATGACAAGGAGGTTGTTAACATCATTCTGGACCTGCTATGTGTCAATTACTTAAATGGAAGCTATATTAAGATCGACTAGTCCAACTAGTTACCCTAGAAGGTCATGCTAAGAGGTTCAGTGATCATATACGACAATAGGTGACTAAAGACCCCAACTTTATTGTCTGTCATGTAGTGAAGGGACTATCCAAACATTGGGCTTGAGGATAACAGCAAGCAGGCTGCCAGCCTACAAGGATGACCCGGTTTAGTCAAACCAATTACCTACTCCTAAATGAATTTTAAGCAAAGAGATGATAAACAATATTATGAATGCTAGGAAAGGTGGAATGAATTATTGCTAAGTGTCCCCAACATGGATTTGAAAAATAGTAGCAAGCTTAGTACCTCTATGAGGCACTTGCACCTCAAAATAGACAAATGGCGGATGCAGTTAATGGAGGGGCCCTCATGTTTAAAAATGACACAAGGGCTTGGGAATTTTTTGAGACCTTAACTTGGAATTCCCAATAATGGGATTATTCTAATAAGAGAGAGAGAAATGATCATCCTCATAAGAAAGAAGGCATGTATGGAATAGGAGTGACCTCAAATATGTCATATAAGCACCTCAGATATGTCATATAAGCTCAACTCCTTGACTGAAAGAATGGACAAGGTTGAAAGTATGTTTCAGAGAATAGATGCCTCCATGGCTGCCAATGCATCCACAAAACCTCAAAGGAGGTCTGTTGTACTTGTTCTAGCTTGGGTCACTTAACCTCAGCTTGTCTATCTACTCAAGCGTACCCTGAGTACCTTTCAGAACAAGTGAATGCTTTGAACTTATATCTACCCCTAGCAACAATAATCCTTATTCTGAGACCTACAATTCAAGATGGGCTAGGGATCCAAATTATTCATGGTCTAAGAATAACACCTAAGGAGGACCACCTGGGTTTCCCCATCCTCAAAACTTTTCTCATGCACCTAATAAGTGTTCAAAATTGTATAAAAAGTACCAAATTAGTAGCCTATGTGTTATAATTTATAGAGTTAAATTAGGGCTTTTGGCCAAAATTTATAACTGGTGCATTTCTAACCTAATGAACCAAATATTTGATCATTTGTAGGTTCAGAAGCTAATCATAATTTTTAAAATTTAATTAGAGCTTTTCACTTTATGTAGGAATTTAGATGATGATTTGATGTCCTACAATGATCGAGATAAAAATTGAAGATCGAGACCAAAAGATCGAATCAAAGCTAAAAAGTCATAAATCCAAAGTGAGATCAAGGATGAAGATTATCTTAAGGCATGCAAAGGATGGAATTGGAGAAGTAAAAGTTGACTAAAGTGGGGCCATGCTCAAGCCATGCAAAGTCCACCACCTTTGCATGGGATTCACTCAAGCCACCTAGTCATATACAAGCCATGAAGAAGGTGACAAGCTAAGGAGCCTAGCAAGATATTAAAGCCATGGGGTTGGGCCACCAAGCCAAACTAGAAAAGCCCCTAAAGCCATCCATGAAGCTAAGCCAAATGAGCTTTCAAAGCAAGCCATCAAGCAACATGAGCCAAGATACATAGAAGGCTATGATTGGAGGAAAATCTAAAGAAAATATCCACAGGATTTTAAGGTTTATTTTGAAGATATTTGAGAGAAAATCTAATTAGTTAAGATAGCATCTTGACCAATAGGAAGAACCCACTTCATTTTCCTTCTTTTTCCATGATTTTCTCACTTTATTCTCTCTCTCCACCTCACCATTCAAAACCACTACGAATTTTGCAACTTCCTACCTAAGAGTCCCACCTTTCTAAAACTCTTCCACCTTCTTAAACTACCACTTCAATCATCTCACCATCCATATGTATTCTTCCTATGTACCTATCTTACCTTATTCGATGCCCTAGATATAATCCTAACCCATACATAATACCTATAACAATCTCCACCCTAGGATCACATCTTAGCAAAAAAATAAAAGTCTGCCAATATATAAAAATTGTCTTAGGGCTACCATGTGAAGATCATCTTTTGGGAGAGAAGGAGGCACCCTAAAAAAGTGGCGCCTATCTCCTTCTTTAAAAGGCTTACTATGGTTTTCTATTTTGAGAGGGGGATCCCTCTTCCTTTGCAAGTCTTCCTCGATTTCTTCTTTGGCTACTCTCTTCTTTTGAAGTGTTTCATGCAAGTTTCTTCAATACAAGGTAGGTCCTTCCCTTTTCTCCACGTTCTTCCTCCTTTGTATGCCTCCTTTTTGTTCTATGCATGGGTTGTTAAATGTTACAATTCCTGGCCTTGCTTCATTTTATACTATATTTTCATTTCTTACCTTAGTGGCTAGGTGTCACATAGGGTGAAACCAGCTGCATCTCCATTGTATATTCACATGGTGGTTGGTTTCCCCTTAATCAATTTGACCAGCCACTTGCATTCATAATAAAAACCCTTCACTTCTATGGTGTTTTGCAATTGCATCATGTTGCTAATGAGTTTATAATTGTACTCAAATTGACATTAACTTCCTAAGTGAACTCTAATTGCAAACATACCCTACCACACGAGGGTCAATGCTACTTGGCCTTAACTTCCAATGATACCTATGCTTGTAATTCATGATGGCCCACTACTAAATCACCCAATAGTGGATCTCTTACTTCATCCACCTTTCCTTATACTTTGATCTATGCATCGATATCTTTTCCCTTAGGTTGATGCACCAATTAGCAGGCTAGTACACCATCTATGGTGCCTCTTTCACCCTTGATCATCTACTAATGCAAATCAACTTCTTACTTGAATTGGGGATCTATTGATGGAACCTGAGTAATCCAATCCATCCATCTACTAACTTGCCCTTTCACTTAGGTGACATTTCATTCTTAACATCATTTCATTGTATCTCATACTCTAACACACCATCCAATTCAATTTTTTTATTTATGATTATTAGCAAGGAGTGTTAAGATAAAATGAAATCAATGTGAAATAAAATGAAAAAAATTGCCCCATTTTTGTAATAGTGTTTGTTCATTCTTTATAAATGGACATTTACATATATAACACTCTTCACATCATTCAATTACATTGTTTCATTTTTTATTACTAGTAAGGAGTGTTGAGATAAAATGAAACCAATATGGAATAAAAGGAAAAAAATTTACCCTATTTTTTGTAATAATATTCATTCATTCATTATAAATGGATATTTACATATATCACAATATTTTTCAAAGTTTTGAGACTAATCTATGATTAAATGATAATTAGTATAATTCTTAGATAGTTAGCAATCATATAAAATACAAGTTACGCTTAGAATCCACACTAGTTAAGCTAAGCATATCATTAGAATTAAGAAAATAAGTAAATTTGAAATTTTAGCGAACACATCTTCCATGTTAGTATTCCATCATTGTTATATTAACATGTGTTGAACTAAATGAATGATTCTTAATCATTAATATGTTGGATTCCAAAGGCTTAGACTTTCATTATTTGGTTAATTTATCCTTTTTAGAGTAATTGATAGTTAATTATAACTTTTTAATTGTTTCTCATTACTTGGCTAGGTTAGACTAATTTGAGTTAGATTTTGTTTAAAATTCTAAATTTCAAATTGAAAACTGTGGGATTGACATTCAGTAGGAGTAGCATCACATCCTTAACTTCTATAAGTAGTCCCATGCATATATCAATAAGCAGCTACAATTATCTATAGATAATAGGAGAAGGATACCTACGTGTTTTCTTTGCAGGGGATAAAGAAGCCTTAAAAATATGGGTTTTCTTTGTTCCCTTTTGTTCATTTCATATTAGGATAAAAAGGAAAGCAAAATCTCCAATATGACTTGATAAAAATACCTTTAACAACACACTCCAACCAAATGCATACCTTAAGAGCTTTTTCCAAACATTGATGACTTCATAAAGAAAATTTAAAAGTTAGGGGCCATATAAAGATGCACTCTATACTACAAGGGACATAGAGGCTGAGACTATCGAATTTTTAGAATCTTGAACAACTACTTTTTCTTTTCTTTTCCTTTTTTCATATTTCTCATTTTCTTCAAATGATTTCTAGGGTATGACTTGTTATAATTTGTAGGCAATATATAGGTACTCTTATCTACACTAGTTTATCCAAAATTTCCTATTCTAGCTATACAAGTAGCTAATCATGACTGTAATATAGGTGGATAATATATTTCTCTTGTAGGTTAACATAAGCTGATGTAGTGCATGGTAGTTCGAAGCTTGGTTCATCTGATATAGTTGAATATATGAAAGGCCTGGTATATTTGTTGCTAACTACATGAATTGGAATCTTCTTGTGTAATTAACATTTAGCTCTTCCTTGGAAAAATTTTCAAGAATTTGAGACATGCAAAGTAATCAGATTCTATTGATTCCACTTTATGATGACAGCCTCTTGGATCAGTCTTTGTTATTATCTTTTCTATTGTTTATTTAGCAATGCTAATCTAGTTTTGCATTTCTTCTATTTCAATGGTTTTGGTCACTTTAGGTTTACACTCTTTGAAAACTTAGTCAAAATCAAACATAATGGATTATTCATGATTAGAACCAAATTAAATGAACTGGATTTTGATTGGAGTATGAAAATATGCAGGACTATCCAAATCCGCACCAATAGAATTTATTGGAATCCATAGGGATTATGGTTATCTAAACTGAAATCTATCTATTGGTAGCTTAGAAGGATCCATGCACTATGGTTATAGATCAATTATTTAAAAATTTTCATAATTAAAATTTACTCACACACAGACTCTCTCTCTCTCTCTTGCTAAAGTTTCTACCATAACATTAGTTAAGCAATGAATGTGTCAATAAGAAAATGGCTTGCTAAATCTCATATTTGTGATCTCATAGAAAGAGTTCTAGAAGGTAGCTAACTTGGTAAGTAATTTATTTTATTAGATTTAATATGATAATATCATTAGTATATTGTGGAGGGATGGTGCATGTACTAAACTAGCGAAGAATCTAAGCTTACATTCTTGAAACAATTGCGTTTAAATAGAAAGGAGATTAGTGGTTTCCTTGTCAACTAAAAAAGAATTAACATTGGTTTTACAATTGTTAAATCTTTATTTTTTTTGGGTTAACTTGTGTTAGAGGCCAACTAAGTGTATAGCAAGCCAAGGAAAAGAAGCCACATCAAGAGGCATCTTCAGTTTATAAATGAGAAAGCACAATTGAGGATCTATAAGGAACAAAATCTTGTTAAAATAGGACTTCATTCTAAATGATTATCCTTAGCATAGATTCACACCATGATATATAGTTGCAAATATCATTGAGATCTCGTTCTCTTCATCCAAATTAGTCCAACAAAATGTTAGAGTGGAAATCAATGCCACTTAAAGTGAGTTTAACAAGTATATCATAGCTCAAGGTTTTCTAACAATCTTGTGAAGGTCCTTCTTTCTTGTTTATCCATCTTTCCGAATTGGTTCTCATAATTTTTGGTTTTTGTATTAAAGCGTGAGCTCAATTCAAATTAAGAGCATTAATAGGACTTGTAAACACCAAATTTTGTTCCACATAATGATTTTCAAAGGACCACACTTCAATTATAAATTAAGGATGAGAACCACAGAAATAAACAAGAGCATAGTTCAAGAGAATTTCACAAAGACCAAAAATACCCAAGTTTTGGACCAAAACTAGAAAAATTCAAGTTTTAAAAGACAAACACACAAATCCTACATGGTAGCGAAGTTCAAGTCCAAAAGATTAAATAATCATAAAGTGTTCAACATGGTTCCTAAAGATGATTCAAATTATCTATTTTTTACAAAGTTATTGCCATCAATTCCATTCTCACATATTATTCTAGAAAAGCTTGCCAAAAGAATACCACACTATTGTAAAGTTCAAGCATTACTGATCATGAAGTCAACTACTTTAGCATAGGCACCATGTCATATCAATCCACAATCATGAAGTTCTAGCTCCTAGAACTCTTTGATTGTTGACCCTGCAGATAGAATACCTAAAAGAATAAGTTTTGAATCCATCCTTGATTGTTCATGGACTTACACAATGTGCCATCTCTAATCCATATAACTAGAGGGTCCTTTTCCCCATTTAAAGTATGATTTTGAGAAGAAATTACGTAGAAAATGCTTAGGGAATCTCTAGTTTTAGGTGTACTTTCTCCTTCTTGTATCATCATTCATTCTCATTCCCTCTCTACTTCTTCCTTCTCTAGCTTTTATTTTGCATGACAAGTTAGGTTAGGTTCTTCACTTTAGAGGAGCCACTAGTGGAATTTCTAGAGGCTCTCTTAAATGGGAAAACCCAGCCTTTTTACCACTTCAAGAAAATAGAATTGAATTATTTAAGGAGGATAGTGGAATTTCTAGCCTATTTTGGAGAATTCAGTTATCAACCCTAGATTTCCCTTTCTTTTCATACTCTCTCTTACATTGAGAACAAGATATGATCTTAGAGCCTTCCTATATGGAATTTCTAGGTAAAGTTAATAGTGAATTCTTCATTTTTCTTTCTAAATTGGGCATATAGAGTTTTTTTTCTCCCACTTAAAGAAAGTTAGTGGAATCTTTAGCTTTTTTTGGAGTGAAAATCTCTCGACCCTGGATGAGAGATAATTTGTTTTCCTCCTAATTGCATAGGCTAGTTTCTTCATTTTCTATGCTATTATTTTGAAAATGTACTGACTTTTCTTTCCACTAAAGGAAATGATTTAGGGATGGAACTTCTTGGTATCTTCATGGGAGAAATTGGAATTCCTAGGATCATGCTTGTAATTTTGTTTTAGAGGACTAAACTCCAAGGATGAGGTTTTATGGACTTCTAGATAACCTTTTAGAGTTTCTTTTATAGTCCTTCAAGTTTATTTTTACAATGTCTTAGATAATACCAGCAATGAAAAGTCAAGTCCCATCACTTCTTCTTTGAAAGAAAACTTTTAAGAATGATCAATTTCTAGAAAGTCTTGCATGATGTATGTTATGACTCCTTGTTTACGAAAAATATCACTTTTATATAGTTTTCAAGTTTCATTTTCGTGAAATGTTCAAAGAACAAAGAATTCCCTTTCACCAACATTGGTGAAATCTTCTTTACAAAACTAAATAAATTCACTCTCTTCTATCATCTTGTTTTTAAGCATCCTATTGTATATAATGTAATCACATATTTCCACTACCTTATATTATTCCCAAATCTCATTTAATTTCATACTTGGTTCATGTCCCACATGCATACTTATGCTCATTGTTAACTTCATAGTTCCGAGCTTCATAATTTCATGTTACCTTCATACTTACCTATTTCCAATTTATAATCAATTCCATGGGTAGTTTCATAATTGATTCCATACTCATAATTAGTTCCATATTTCAATTTCATAGCTAGTTTCACATTTCATTCCTATTTACATTTTTATATCACACATTTCATGTTTAGTTTCATGCATATCCATTCTTTGTACATTTCTAGTCCATGGTTGTATTTATATAGTTGTACATGTTTGCTTCTTAATTCCCATGCATAACATGCCTTGTATGTTAAATTATCCATTTCCTATTTAACTAGAATTTGAATTTGCATAATGTCTCCATGCATTTGTACATACTTACTTTAGAATCTTAAGTTGTGTGTGATGTGTTTGACAAAATCCATGTTTCCTCTTATTTATGTTTGTTGTAAGTTTGATCTACATGTTTAGTGTGTCATTTTGGAAAGAATTACTATAACTGCTTTTTAGACATCTTTCATGTGTTAATTCTAGATTCCTATATTGGTGGAATGCAAATTTAAAATAGTTAGTACCTTGAACCTAGAAGGTCAAGGGGACATAGCAGACTTGCATTTTATGTTGTCTTAGACCTTGGAGATGTTTGAACATGGATCTTTGGTTAGTAGATTCTATGAGTCTTTGGGGACATAAAGCCCTTTGTTTGCCTTAGGTGGAGGCTCCTCTTAATAATCTACTTAGGTTCACATATATAGATACTTAATGAATTCATCGAAAAAGATTAAATAAACCCTAGTTTTCACCACATTAGAAGTTTAATTCAATTTAAGAGGCACACATATCCCATAAAATATCTAAACTCCATTTCAAGCAATTGAAGTAGTGATTTCTAACCTAAGGCAAGATAAGTATTACTAGTGTGGGTGTCTAGAACGTAGTAGTTTCTTCCTCTCTTCTTTGCTTTGAACACCATTGGCTTCTCTTTTCAAGTTTATTGGCCACGTGTTCTTTTATTTTAGGGGCTTAGGATGAATCAATGGTTTATCCCCTCTTGGTAAACTTAGATCACCATCTAGGCAAAAAGCCCTAGGACCTAGACATCCACAGATTAGGTTCATTGCTTAAATTTGGGGTTGGAAGGTCATAGGAACCAACCCCACCTAATCCAAAAATAAGCCTCTACTAAATAAGATGTCTAGATTATCTTAGGTTGGGAAAAGGGAGATGGCTCATTCAATTATTTCATGTACCTTAGGCTAGGGCGAATGTGAGAAATCTTTCAATGCCTGCTAAAAGATTGGTTGAACTTCAAGAAAGAGAACATTTAAAGTATATTGCCCTATAGGAGACCATCTTCACTATAAGTGAACCAGCCTTTCTCATTTTACCAATGAACTTAACTAAGACATACTATAAGAGTAGGAGAACCCTCTTGGATAGGCTATATGAATGAACTAGAAATCAAAGTAAATGATCGCCCCTTACTTTGTGTTAGGGGGATCTCTTAATCAAGCTAGGAGGGTTTTGGGGGAAGGACGAAGCCTTGCTGCTCCTCCCCTTTGGAGGAGATTCTACTCTACTTGAAAAGCTATTTTTGAAAGCAGGAAACTTACTTTAGAAAGTAAAAATTCAAGGAATTAAGTTTAAAAGACTATTCTATATGCAAAATTATTCTAAATATACAAAAATAATAAATTAAATAGAGAACATAAAGAAATTATACCTGACTAGGTAGAGAAATAAAGACTAGAAGACCAAAAATCTTGAAAACCAATATAGAGAATCCCAAGCTCTAGAATATGCTCCAAAGAAGAGTCCTCCTTGCTAAAGCTTAAATTGAGACTCCCCTTAGGCTATTGTGTTAAGGTACATCACTCTTTCACCCTCTAGCATAGTTTTTCTAGCATACGTGAGCTATGAAAACCATTTGAAAGAGATTCTCAAGAATGAAGTAACTTTATCAGAAGTATGACATGCCTCTACCAACATTGCTTGCCTTTGCTCTTGTAGGGTACTCCCTTATATAGTCTTTCAAGGTGTAGCACCAGCCTATGAAATTACAACATTTAATTTATTTTTTTCTCTCTAGATATTTGGGTAATGCTGTTGCATGACTTTATGTTGTATGATGACCTTGGTATGGGGTTGCATGGAAATGTCATCATTGTCTTGTGTCTGCATGGACACATTATCCCATTGTATGATTTCATCATCTTCCAGAAGGATGCACATGTCCTTCCTTTGCGGACTAGCGATAACTTGCCTACTCTTGAGGTCACATTGCTACAACATGGACTATTTCAGAGAGGACACTTGTCTACATATTACGACTCACAAAAGAAATCATGTGGTTGCATGAACAAGTGTCATGTGGCTGCATGCTCTTTCTCTCTTTGTTCAATATTTTTCATGCTCTTGCTAACTATTTGTGCAATGCGGTTGCATGACTTTGTGTTGTACAATGACCTTGGGCCATGCAACTACATGGAAATGTCATCATTGTAATGTGTCTGTATGGACACATTATCCCATTGGATGATTCCATCATCTTCTAGAAGGATACATGTGTCCTTCCTTTGGGGACTTGCCATAACTTGCATACTTTTGAGGTCATGTGGCTGCAACATCTACTATTTTAGAGAGGATAACTGTCTATATGTTGTGACTGACCAAAGAAATCATGTGTTTGCATGAACGAATGTCATGTGGCTGCACACTCTTTCTTTCTCTGTTCAATATTTTTCATGCACTAGATGTTGCAAGGCCTTATAACTATATTTCCTTTGAAATTCAAAATAAATAAAGTATCTAAGAGTAAATGTATATCATTATAGAAGTACTTTGACTTTGACTTGTGATGACTAAAGTAGAGTCAAAATCCAGTGTCTACACATGCCCCTCTATCACTTTAATCTTTATTGACATTGAGGAATGCTCTTTATCAACAATTTTAGAAAGAGTGGTGGCACCATGAGTTTTTGACTTGCCATGAAAACTAATGGATTGTGAATGTCTTGATTCTTTTAAAAATTATTGATGTATTTTGAAAATCTATGATGACTTCTTTAAAAATCTTAATGAACATTGGGTGGCTTTAGTTTTAGATTTTCGTATGACTTGGATGCCTTCAACCTAGGATTTTCCCAAGATATTGAATTTGAATATTTGGAGCACTTTTGCCTAGGATTTTTCTAGGACTTGGTGGATTTGAAGATTTGGAGGGCTTTTTCCTATGAGGCATAGTGCTTCTTCACCTAGGGATTCTTAGAGGATTTTGTCAAAGGTGGCCCAGTGCTTCTTCAACTAGGAATTCTATGAAGATTTTGTTAGAGGTGGCTTGGTGCTTCTTCACATAGGGAGGCTTGAAGGATTTTGTTGGAGTTAGCATAGTGATTCTTCACCTAGGGATTCTCTACAAATTGTGGTTGAGGTTGGTAGTGCTTTTTTACTTGGGGATTCATGACAAACTTTATGTGATCTTGATTGATGCATGATTATTAGTTTTTATGGTCAAATAAACTTTTTTTCTTTGATTTTGATGAAATAACTTTGATCTTGATTTGATGAGGTTACTTGGTTTGAATAACTTGATCAGATGTCTTTGATCATTTTGATTCAATGATTTTTATCTTGATGGACTTGATTTGATAAGATGACTTTGATCTTGATGAGTTGATTAGATGGCTTTGATCTTGGTGACTTGATTTGACTTAATAATTTTGATCTTGATGGACTTGATTGCATTAGATGATTTTGATCTTGATGACTTGATCTAATGACTTTGACCTTGATGTACTTGATTTGATCAAAAGACTTTGATCTTGATGGCTCGATTAGATGACTATGATTTCGATGGACTTGATTTGATTGGATGACTTTGATCTCGATTTGATCAGATGACTTTATGTTTGAAAGTCACTTGGTCCCATGACCTATAATGTATCAGAAGATCATTGGTCATGTGACCACTTAATCTTATCAATCGCATGTCATTAGTCATGCAATTCTTTAAAACTTACATAAGGTCATTTGGGGCTTTTGACTTTTCTCATCACATTACATTGATTATGCAACTTGTCTTGCGACGAATGATTGTCACGAGATAATGGGTGACACAGTGGATGGTCTGCCACATGAGGATGATCATGTGACTGCACAAGTATATTCAGTCACATGACCATGTTCAACTACTAGAATTCTTATAGTTTGGAAGGAGGGATTAACCTCTTCTTTGGATTTTTTGACCATGTCACTAGACAATCTAGAACTTACTCTTGTTTTCAATGCTTCTCTCTCAATTTCCCTTCCTTTAGCCTTCTTTCTTCCTTACCTTTATTTCCAACTCTTCTCTCTCATTTTCCCTTCTTTCAACCTCTTTCTTTCTTCTTCATTGACATTCTTCTCTAACAATGGTGTCCCAAAAGTAAGCCTCAATGAACGAAGGGGATCAAACTAGCAATGATAGCGATGATCTCGCTGTTAAGTTGGGTAATCTTGGGGTGGAAGATCTTGCAAAGATGGAGCTTGGTGAAGGATTTGAAATGGTGAGGTCGAAGATAAACTAGAATTTGGGTCTTCTTCATTGCACACCTCCACTGGCGCAGGAGGATTTCCAAGTGACATGGTATCCAGGGGATCTCTGCCAAAACATTGGATACCACATCGCCATGCTCACTAGGGAGAGGTTAGTTGTTTTCCCACAATTCTTTGTTTTTCAATTTGTTCTCCTATTTTAAGAATTAGATAAAAATCTACGGCTAGATTTAGATTCTAGGGATGCAAACAAACTAATCCCTTAGAAATAATTCAAATTGGACACTAAACAACAAATTCATAGATTTTGTCAAAGTTTGCATGAAATTTAGGATGGTCATCTGTTCCCACCTCTGGTAAGAGGTCTTCACATGACTTGTTGATGTCGTCGCATGACCTTTGAGCTGTGGTTGGATGATGCAAGGCCATGATACCACTCTTTTCTTGAACATTGGGACATGTGTCCTTTTGTTTTAGATGTCATGAGATCAACTTTCTTGCTGCATGACCTTGATTTTGTTGTATGACACTAGGTAATGCAACCATTCCTCCTTTGGGACCCATGTCCCTCTTTCCTGCGTCTCCTGTGATGCATCATGTGATGACTTTCCCATTGCATGATCTTGAGGAGTGTGCAACCTGCTCTTCTATTTCTTGTCGCAGAAGATCACATGAAAGGAAGAGCCTGGGTCTTGTGGTGGGCCTCGAATCATGAGATGGATCATGCAACTAGGTAATTTCATGAGGCCACACGACCCAGTGCTATTTTTTTTTTCTTTTATTTCTTTTAAATGCCAACTTTTGGACTTGTTCTTTGTTTGTTTTGTAATTCTTCACTTTCAAACAAAATAGAGTTACCTGGGTTTTGCCTACTGATATGATTGAGAATGCATGTGATGTAACTTAAAATTTTGGCAATGGTATGGGTCTATTTAAATATAGATGTGTAAGTATGGGTTGATTGCTTGAGGACTCAATTTTGAAATTTGGAATTTTAATTGGAATGTAGCTTGAGTTATCCTAACCTTCCCAAGAAATATAAATCAAATGATAAGATTTAATTAACAAACCATTATGGTAAAATGGATAAATTTGACAAATTAAAGAGTCTAAGGTTTTGGCTACCATATTAAGAATTATAGACACTCATAAACATTACCATAAGTTTACATTTCCCAAGTTAATATAACATGAATGGAATAAAAATATGGAAGCAAGAAAAAACTCTAATTCTTATATTTTATCAACTCTCATTATTTGCCCAAGTTAACCAATATGTAGTCAAAGCATAGCTTGTATTTGTTACAATCACAAACTATTTAAGAGTCCATGCATATCAAGCTAATTAATATAATATAATCAGTCTCAAACTATAAAAAATGTCTCATAATTTCTATGAAAAGGGTACTAGTTATATATATTAAGTTGGATGGCTTGCCATGAGAATTAATAATTTAAATTCCTAAATCTAATGGTTACTTTTATATAAATGAAGTTACTGATTTTTATGTAGTTTCATCCCAACCTTAGATATAAAATTAACTACTTATGATTCACTTAAAAATACACTAGAAAACCTTTTCTCTTTTTAGTTTTCAGTTAAGTAGATAATATTGTAGTTAAGAAAAAGGGCATTAATATATTTTTAGAAAGAAATCGCTGAATAATAGAAATTCTATCTTATTCTTAACGGCAGCTGGGTCCCTGAAAACTGGAAAAAGACTTGGCTGGGCATTTAAAATATTAGAAAAGTAGAGAGTGTTTATAATATTTTTTTTATAAAAAAGCTTCGTATTTGAAATTTTTTACTTTTTCTATATTTTCATGCTACAGAAAATAAAACTTTTACTATCACAGAATAGCCTATTCCATGATCTCCATTCCTGTCGCACACGGCCCTTACCCTTGTACAAGTGAAGTTTTTGTCGCTGCGGTCTACTTGTTAAATCACCTTACCAAATCCCGAGAAGGGCCGCTTTTGAGAGGATATGTTCAGTTGCGTGCTTCCCCAGGGCCTGTCCTCGGTCCTTGGCAGGAAGAGCCTCTCTCCCTTTCTCTCGAAACGGAAGTGCTCTCAAGATGCCCTCCCCTTCCTGCAAAGTAGACGCCCCGCTATTCTCTGTTCCGCCAATGACTCCAGAGGCAGCAACAATCCCAGAGACACTGATGGGATTCAGCTTTACAGCCGGATCGAGAGGTCTCCATCTCTCCCAATTGCTCGTATGGAATTCTGCATAGTTGTCAGATTAAGAGCAATTGCCGCATATCCTATATATGATTTACCAGTCCTTTAAAATGGGACAATTCGATTCTTGATGTGATTATGGTGTTATATATCTATCCTTTGTTTGTATCTTATCAAATTTGATTACTGAATTCATGTAAACTATCCTGAACAATTTGTTCTGATATGGTTTTATTTATTTATTTTTGTGAATGATGAATGGATTTGAACCTGCAACCTTTTGGTTGTGAGACGGGCCACTTAACTAACTTGGCAAAGTTCTCGCATCTATATCTGTTTTATGATATAATATTTGTCCTGTTTATTCATCTTATGAAATCTTTTTACTGAGTTCAAGTAGACCTCCCTGATGAACTTTGTACTGATGGCTCAACTAGAATGTCGATAGGTTCTGATGTATCTTTTTCTCATATGAGTTTATTTGGTAGGTCGACTGCCCGTGTTGTCTTTCTCTCTCGCATTTCTAATTTTGCTTACCTTCTTGAGGTGGACCTTTTTTGTTTGCTACTGACGGGTTTCCATGTGTGCTCAAAGTCGGGCTCGCTCAAAAGTGCCCTATTGATAAGCCAGTAAGTTTCATAATAGTGAAATACAGCTGCTGTGTGAGGGGCAACTACTACCACTACTATACAGGGGGTCCTCGGTTCTTTTAATTGTAATTATGGAGTTTGGATTTGGGAATAAAGCTGGAAAGCAAACATTCGGAGAATTCAGGAAAAGCATGGGAAATGAGCCAGAAGAGAATTCAATCTAGTTACTTTGAATTTGCAAAGAATTTGTTTACAAATATCATGTTCTTCCTGTATGATTCATTAAATTTGTGTTGAAGTTAGTAAATTTTATGAAATTCTAGGGTTTCAATTATTGGGGACTTTGATGTTTAGTTAAGTAGGCCAAGAGGTCAGGACTTCTTCAAACCATTTTCAATTATTTAGAGAATCTTGTTATCATGATCCAACTCAATATGCTCAGGTCTTACACTCAAGGTGTCAAAACTCAAAATGTAGACAGAATATGGATTTCGCATAAGGAGTTGCTGCGGCTTAGCATGGATAATGCGGCTAGCCATTTTTTATTTCAGTTTTTTCTCTTAAAGTAAACAAAAACACATTTTCAGCTTTTTCTAATAAAAATGAGAAAAATATGAAACTTGGCAAAAAATGGCCACGTCCTATGTACAAAATGTGGAATCATTCCCGACTGCATAATGCGGCTGTTTTCTGCTTTGATGTGGCTGTTTTTGATGCCATGCTTATACTCTTTGGGATATTGGTGTCATAGACCATAGTTCCCAGAGCAGAAAGCAAAGGCTTTGTAAAAGTCAAAACATGCATTGTGTGAAAACCGCCATTCTGAATAAACTTGAAACATGTAAGAAGTATCATCATTTGTGAACTGGGTTATAAGGGATAGGCAATGTAGGTTAGTGTCCCAACTCACAGTTGTAGAGGGACTTCATGGTGAGTAGGTGAAACTATAAGGCAATTAGATTTAATGTTTAACTCTAGTTTAGCATTCCTTTTGAAATTCAGATTGAGTTTTAGTGGAAGTTTCACAAAAGGTTATTATTGAAACTTACCATGATCTTTTTCTATGTCAAATACACCCTTGTAGATATTGTTAGGTGTATTTCAAGCTCAAATATACTCCTCTAGCATTTCTAGAAGAACAAAATCCTTTCTAAAGAAACCGCCTAATGAGGAAGCATATTTTTAGTTAAGGGAACTGCAAATGAAGCATGCAGGTAGTCTCATCCTAAACTTTTCGAAGCTAGCTTCCAGCCTTATAGTCTTGGCTGTTGAAACTGCAGCGCCTTCAGTGAGGAGTAGTATGTGGTTTTTCTAGAAATTAGCAGTATATGCAACTTTTTCGTACAACTTCTTCCTTTGTTGAAGAGAAACAATTCTGAGGGGGTGCCCTTAGGACTCTTTGTTGGGAAACTAATATGTATATGATCATTTACAAAGTAAATAATTTGCCTTATTATTTGTCGTGTACTAGAAGGGGAGCCATGGTGCAGTGGTTGAGTCGTCGCCGTGTGACTTGGAGGTCACAGGTTCAACGTGTGGAAATAACCTCTTACAAAATGCAAGGTAAGGCTGTGTACTATAGGCCCTTTGTGGTTTGCCCCTTCCCCAGACCCCACATATGCATGAGCTTCGTGCACCGGGCTGCCCTTTTTTTCCATTTGTCATGTTCTGCTGTAGTGTGAGGATTTGGGATCTTAGTTACTGAATTCTTTGAACATAAACTGAACCCATAGTCCAACATATTGGGTTTACTCCACAAAGTGTTTGGCACAGAACTTTTGCTTATTTGCAATCTTGGAAGCCATGTTGAAAGTTGGGACCTGGACGAGCTTTCCTGGACAAAGTGTTGGCATTCTTTGCTACCTTCCATCAGTGATGACCAAGATTTGATTGTTGTTTCGGGAGGGACCATTTTATGGCCCTTGCTCTGGAAATGCTGTCAGTTTTTGGGGAATATAACAGGATTTGGCATCTTCTTTAGATTGAGCATCATATTTGAGAAGGATCTTAGCTTGCTCCCCATATTCCTTCCATTGTTTCTGTAGATACATTGTGATAGATCAAACTTGATAAGTATCTTTGATGGATTATGATCTGCAGAGTGCAGACATGGATAACTCCACGAGGTGTCAAATCTACATGGATATGAGGCATCCAGCATGCAATCAACTGGAATTGCAGAGACAGGGGCATTTCTGGCCACAAATTTGTCTGTGTTACCATATTATATAATATGGATATGTATGTGTGCGTGTTACCGTAGTATCAAGGGGATGTTGAAACAAAAAAGTTTCATTCCAGTGCATATGAAAGCTTTAAGGCTCAAATTGGGACTTCTATTGAGGTTGTATGAGAAAAAAGGAACATTCTGAAAGTGCTAGTTCATTTCTTTTCCTTACTTTGAAGGAGATAATGGTATATGGATTTAGGACCTACTTTGCCGGTAGGAACACCCCCATCCCCTTGAACTCCTCTTGGGAGAGCAGTAAGAGACTGTAACCCTTCCCTCAAGACATGCGCTATTAGCCCTTATTAGTATAGTACTATTAGAGTAAGAGGCGAGACCAGTGACTTTTTCTTGAAGAAAAAGACTAAGAGCTATGATCAAAGACGAAGAGGAAGAAACTAGGACCCTCACTCAGCCACATAATGACGCGAAGAGTCATTCCTCAATCTGATAATGGTCAGTTTGGTAGATCCAAAGGTTCTTTCTAGAGGATTGTGTTGATTGTTTAACCGCAAGTGCACGGGCTATTGTAGTGTAGCTTATGCAAGTACGGCTATTGTAGTGTAGCTTATGCAAGTACGGGTCGATCTCACGAGGACTTGATTTAAAATGATGGAGTTTTCAATAAACTTCAATTAATAAAAGAATCAAAACAAAGAATATAGCAAAATTCAACTAACAATAAAATCCATATTTATTCAATTGTTGCAATGTATACAATTATTTATTCCAAAAATACAGAAAATGCAACAAAATAATCAGTCCTGGATAAGCCTGTCCCTGGATAATCAGAATGTGGATAAGTTAAAATCGGAATAGCACAGAGACACAGTTGGTATTAAAACGGGGACTCAGATGGAATTAATCTGGGGACACATTGGGAATTCCTGAGATCTGCTAGGGGTAGATGTGTAAATTTATGGGGTTGTGGTTTTTAATGAAAAAAACCAGGAAAACGTGGTGAGGAAGAAGGAAGAGGAAAGAAAGGGGAAGAAGGGAGAAGGGAAGAGGAAGGAGAGAAGGAAGATGGGGAGAGAACCCAGAACGGGTTTTCTCTCCCTTGGCCGTCCGGTGATTGTGGAAACCGGAGAAGGGAGAAGAAAAGAGGAAAGAGGAGAAGAAGAAGAATGAGGGAGAGGAAAAGAGATGGGAGAAAACCCGTTGACCGTGCGACTCGGAGAAAAACGCCGGAGATGCAGGGGGTGCGATCCGGGTTGGGTGCGTGCGAGAGAGAGAGAGAGATGATGTGGGGGTGGTGCAGTGCTGGAAATTGGTGTGGTGCTGGTTTCTAGCGAGGGAGATGGTGGTTGGTGGAGACGGGAGGCAAACGAATTGAGTTGCCTCATGTCTGGTTTAGACGGTGCTAGGGCAGGGCGCGATTGTACGAACAAAAAAGGGGGAAGAAGAGAAGAAGCAGAGAGACAACGGGAACGGTGCCGGAGAAAGCAGGCTGGCAAAGGAGCAAGAGAGAGAGTGAAGACGATGATGTGGTGAACAGATGGGGAAGGTGTGTGCGATGGGAAACAAGAGACTTGGGGTTCTGACCGTGGCTGGTTTGTGAGCAGACTAGGCAGATGACCAATGAACGGTACTGGTGGATTGAACAAAGGAGAGAGGAGAAGAAGAGAAGATAGAATAGAGGAGGAGGAGAAGAGTTGGGAGAGAAGGGGGGTATGTCGGGCTGCCTCCTACGGGTCAGCCAAGGGAGATTTAGAAGAGAAGAGAATGGGAGTAAAGAGAAGAGAGAGAGAGAGAGAGAGAGAGAGAGAGAGAGAGAGAGAGAGAGAGAGAGAGAGAGCAAATGAGAGAAGAAGGGTTAGAAGAGGTGAAAGGAGAGGGGAGTTGGAGGAGGAGGAGAAAGAGGAAGAAGGGATACGAGAGAGAAAAGGAAAGGATGGGAGAGGGGGAAAGTTGGCCAGCCCAGCCTCCCTTGAAAAAAACCGTCCGTCAAGAGAGAGGGGAAGGGGAATATAAAGGAGAATGAGAGAGAGACGTGAAAGAGAGAGGAGGATAAGAGGGAAAGAGAGAAAAGAGATAGAAGAGAGAGAAAAGAGAGGAGAGAGATAAGAGAAAAGAGAAGATAAGAGAGAGGGAAAAGAGAAGATAAGAGAGAGTGGGGTCCACTAGAATTCTAGACTTGCTAGAACTCTGCAAGTCTTCAACTTTGTCCTTTCCTAGGACTCTTCAAATTCCATCTGATTTTCATAAAACTTCATCTGATCTCCATCTAATATCCTTGATTCGATTTGGAGCGTCCACGTCTGAGTTTGACTGATCTGCAATGCACAGGGCCCAATTAGCACAATCTAAACCATTCATTATTCCTCTGATTAGCTTTAATGATCATCTGACTACTAAATCTTTCAATTCAATGGTTGATGGGCAATTAAAGCTAAAATGAAATATTTTGTGTAAAATCTTGAAATTAATGTCCTAGATGCTCTAATTGAACACTAAATTAGGGGTATTTTGACCAAAATTGAATACTTAACAGATTGTAAATCCTTGCTTCTAGGATCCAAGGTGAGGTTTTAGGAAGGACTCAAAATCCTGCTATCAACCCTGACTTACCCTACTATTAGTGTCTATTGATTGAGTTGTGAATTAGATATTCTGTTCAATTGTTTTATGACTTGATCTTTCATCTCTGTGGACCTGAGGTTAATCTTTGTATATAAAATTATGGATTCCTAAGAAGACACCACTTCATAATGAGTTTTTCTTGAATTGCAATCTTTGAGCTCAAGTTTATCCCAGTTTTCCCAAGGAAGCAACCCCATTTTTATGCTTTTAGTGCTATTTCGTTTGGTTTTCTTTCTCACATGTATGCATTGAAGTATGCGAGATATTCAAAAGCAGTAGCTGACAATGCAGATGTCATGTATTAAGCACTTGATTTATCTTGGCCACCAAGACATATTCATGGCTACTTTTGCTTGTTATTTCGATTGCAGATTAATTACAGAAACCGCACAACTTTCAAATGACGGATGGAGTATTTCTGGAGATTGGACTGAAATCGAGGTTGTGTTTGGATAAAGATCTGTATGCTTTTGATGTGTGCATGTGGTCTCCATGGTTCAATGAGAATAAAGACAAGTTAGATAAGTTCGCTAGAATCCATGTTTATCACTTATATTGGGAGTTTGTATCCAGAACTGCTGAATTATGAATCCTACCTTCATCATTTGTGACACTCAGCATTGTTGGACCCAGAAAAGAGATCGAGATTGGAGAGCTTTCAAATTATGTTTTCACTGTCTCGTATAAATCAGCTAGTGACTTTGTAGGACAATAGAGATTATTGGCATCTAAAGGATGTTTTTCTGGCTTTAATTTGATACCAATGTCTCATTTACAGTCTCCTGAAAATTAGTAGATGTATTTGAGTAGTTACGCGGTTGCTAAGGTCTCTTACTTAATGATCTGTTTCTAAAACAATGATTGTCAAATTTCTCTCTTAACTTATGGAGGTTGAAGATCTGAGCAGATTGTTATATTGTCAGATACTTGTATATCATGATCTGATGCCTCGGACACATTAAAATGTCATCATCAAGAAAAAGCAAGATTCTATGTGGTCATATTGTCTCATACCAAGTAATTCTTTAGGTTTTCATATTAAAGTTTTAGGTGGCTTCCTGAAACAAGGTTTTATTGTGTTCACCCTTTTATTGTGCTTATTGTTGGTGATCAGTGACACTTGGCATTGTATGATATGGTACCTAACATGTGATGGTATGAATTGTGATTTTCTGGCTTCTGACTTTCTTACATATTTTTTTGTATTTCAGTTCTAATAGGATAGAGACCAATTATCTTGACAAATCTGTTTCAAAATCATTTACAAGACTTCACGTGGTCCTTCAAGTAACCAATTGATGTACCGTGTCTGATTTGGGCAATCTTTATCTTAAGGCAGATGCTTGAAGCCTCATGTGAAACACTTGCTTTCTAACACTTACATAGAAGTGGATGGTAAAAAAAGAATCACTTACATTTGCTAGGTGTATGCAGGAAAAGTTTAGATTCTCATTGTTGATTGTCTTAGGGGCTAGGTCTTTGTGTGTTGATTGTAGATCTAATCTAACATACTTCTAGCATTCTATTTACTTATTTCTAGTTTTGCCCCATTTTGCTATTTATTATGCTTCGAATAAGCATTGCTTCACAGTAAGAAACGTGTTATGGTTCAGAGTTATGTTTAGTTCTCATTGACCCATAAATGATGTCTTCTTCTTGTTCTGGAACTCCATTTCCTTTCTTTTATGGATGTCCTTGGATTGTTTGGGGTTCCACTCAAATTGTTGAGGTGTTTAAGACCCCTTCCAATTGTTAAAAGGGCAAAATATGAAATAAATTGTGTAGAAAAGAAAGATTGTCTTGTCAAAAAGTTCATAGCATCACTATGAAAACAGGTAACTTTTGTTCATTTTGTTTTCAGTTATAGTTCTTTAGGAGTTTCTATTGTAAAACTTAAAGCTGTAATGTATCTCATGCTTTGAATGCTCAACTAATTTATAGTGGTGCTCATAATACATTATTCTTATGTTTCAGACTTAATCTCCACACCTGAAAGTATCTTGGCAGAATCTAAAATGTAGGATTCAAGCTCTGTCAATGATTTGGCTGTGAGATAACTAATAGAACAGTATATGGTTGTTGAGAAACTGATCCATTCAATACCCGCCAATATTGCTACCCACCTGCTGATGCTCACTGACTGACATGTATCTGTGAAGATGGGGCTGATACTATTCAGATCTTGTGTATTATGGTTCACGCAGTACCTGACATGTTACAGTCATGCTACTTGGTATGCTGACAAGCTGACATATTAAGCGTTTGCTGATTTAGGTCATATTAGCTAATATAGGGGGTCATTTGTGTCATTTCAAGTGAGCAGCCTAAACCCCTGTCTCCATTCCATGATGCTGTTTCCAAAGGTGGTTTTCATGATTTGGGGAGAATACGACCTAAACCAACATAAATATACTTGATTGATTATGGAAAGCAAGATCTTTGAATCAAGAATCCATGGATTCAAGGTGGATTCACTGAAATTGAGGTTTGTTCAAGTTAAAATCCTTTATATATTGATGGATTTGAGGTAGGTTAATGAAGCATGGGATTTCTTTCTTGAGTTGAGCTTCCTGTTTCCTCTCAAATATTTATGGACTAGTTGTAATAGATGAAAATCAGGCATTATTCATGGGATAGCATGCTTTCAATAAATTTAGGAAGAGTTGGGCTTTATGTGTAGATTTTTGTCAATTTTTTCTTCAACTTTTTGATTCCCATTACATTTCCAATTCTGGATGACCTTTTGTGGTCTGCCCCTTCCTGGACCCTGCAAACGCGGGAGCTTCGGGCTGATCTTTTAGATTAATATTTACTGCATTTTTTCATGTCATGTAGATGTATAAGCTAAATTGATCAAGTTATGCAGGTTTTTGGGTTTTTTTTCACTTATTTACTTTTATATTATTTATGTGCTTCATTTTTTAATTTGTATTAAAATTCACTTCAATAGTCTGTTTGCTAGTTCTTGGGAACTTTTTTTTTTCTTTCTTTCTTCATGATCATTAATTTCTCTTTAAGAAGAATTGAGGTGTATGTAATCTTATTCTTGGTTTGTTTTGCTTCTCTCTCATAGGTTTCTTCTAATCATGAGACCTATTAATTTCTCTTGTTTAGAATAAATGCTTCTTCATTCTAGTTCTATAAAAAACAAAAGATTTAGGCAAACAAGTCATAGAGAGGTGGCTGATATGGGAGCATATACAAATTCAAATTATGTTACTTTTGTTTTCACTTTTTTCCTTTTATTTTTTTGAAAGGAAGAATGAGAGAGTTTTTAAGTGTTACTTAAGTCAACATTCCAAAAGTCATTAAAGATGAAGAGTGAACTGGATTAGATGGTTAAAACTTGGACCATGAGAATCTGCATGGCTTGATTCACATACATATCACCATTTTAACTTGTATGCATAAATGGTTCGACCACTATATCATTTGGCTCCTGTCATTGGCAATCAATACCAATTGAAGTTGTCTTTGGAGATCTTTGATTGAGTGTCTTAGTTAGAAAGAAGAGAGAAATAGAAGTAAAAGGCGTAGAAGTAGAAGTAGGATCATTTTAGAGTAAGAAGCTAGATGTTCAATTTGAACTTCTAAAGCTAGACGAGTATTTACTCCGATATATAGCATAGAGATTTTGTAGAAATTTCCAAATTGGCTTGAGAATCTAGTTGTAAAATCATATTATCTGTTGCCTTCTGAAACCCCTCATATCGACTATTAAGAAAATCCAAAGCTTCTCCAGCTTTAGACATGCACTCTATTTTTTTTTTTCTTTTGTTGCAACATGGGCCTCATACTAGTATTAGTGTGGCATCCCAGTAATATCATGATAGTGTCACCTCAAGGGCCTAATAATCACCATTCTCATCCCGCCTGGCAACACTCACGAGTCGCTCGTTACTATCCCTCAAAGACATGGTCTTCGTGCCATTGATTAGGTTGTAGTTATGATGCACTTTACAACTATCTAACTGTTGCCATTTGTGAACATCCAATAAAGAGAAAGGAAGAAAAAGACCTCCTTTTTGTGGTCTTTCTTGTGGAGTGTTAAGGGGATGAGGACTTCATTTATATGACAAATACAAGATTTTCAAGATTTAAAGTTCTAGACAATTAGTTTTGGGTTGCATATTACAAGACATATTTAGATTAATTAGTAGGTCTTAACTCAAGTTTCTCATGTTTCACTTTTGGCTAATGCTGGCATATCTTTATCCTAGGGAGCATGGGTGCTGAAACCAAGAAATATTGAAATAACGTCAATTGTTCATTTCATTGGTGGTATTTTTGTTGGGGCTGCTCCTCAGCTTACCTACCGCTTATTTCTTGAACGTCTTTCTGAGAGGTCAGTAGTTATGTGCTTGTAATTTTGTTGGACATTTTTATTGGACTACATTTCTTCTGCATAATTCAAGCTGTGCAATTCTTTACTAGAGACAATTTAAGTTGAAATATCTTATAGAAGTTCATATCTGTTCTCTAAATTCCTTTATGGTATTTCCACTTATATTGCTTTCTTAGCTTATATTATGGGTTTACAATTCCTGTCATTTTGTTGATTCCTACTAGATTTATTGTATCCTTTTAGCACTATTTATTGATTGAGATTTTCACTTGATTGAACATTTAAAGGAGTTAGTTTAAGTTTAGAGTTGATAGTTCATGGTTTACTAACTACAAATTTTTTGAGGCATTTATATTTGTTCATTTAGAATGGCTTGACATTGGATAACTGGGTGAAACAGAAATAGTATAATAAAAGAAAATAGACGCCCAAGTTTCTTGTGGATAGAGAATGTTCACCGCCATAGAATTCAAATAGTAGATTAGTTCTTTCATGGATATAGAATGATCACCATTGTATAGTTCAAGTAAATGATTAGCTCACCACTCTCGATTACAAAACACCACCAAGAGATATAGAAGTAAAAAGGATTAAAAGCTCACTATTCCTTGGATACAGAAACACCACCAAAGAGATACATAACTTTAGAAAGATACTAGTTCACCACGCCTTGGATACTGAGACACCACCAAGGAGGTACTAAGCTATGAGTAGAAAACTAACTCACCACCGCAAGGATATAGATACTCGCCACTTTGGGATACAGAGTTAGGGCACATCACCATACTTGGACCCTTCCAAGTGATACGGGAAGCAGTGGTAGAGATGCAGTCACACACTCTCAAGCATTGTGGAAAATACGTTCACTTCTATTCATTCTCAAATTGTATTGATTTGATTCAATTTCAAGGTATTTATAGATGGATCAACTCTCCAAATATGCATTGTACAAAGCATTAACTAATTATCTAACTACACTAGATTCCTAGGCTAAACTATACTTTCTAAATATAAGACACCCAACAAAACTTTTGTAATGTTGCCCAATTACCTCTTGCTAAACATTGGGTGGCTGCCAATTACATTCAAGCAATTAGTGTTTACATGTAAACAAGATAGCAAGTTCCTAAATTCCATTACTTCCTAGGCAAGCACTTTCTTTTTCTATGGTAGTTTAGAATCATTGATTAATCAATGCCTTGACCCCTTGACCAAGGAAGCTTGTAAGAGGCATTTTTGACCATGAAATGAGGAAGTCAACATAGCTTTTTTGACCATGGAGAAATTGGAAAGTGTAGGGGTACCTATTCTAGATTGATCTTCAATGTTTATTTTAAAAATCCCAAGAAGCCATCCATCAATTGATCCTAGATGTCCATTCAATACAAAAGTTTGGTGTCTTTTATTTTTGGTTCCCAAGACGTCTTCTTTGGCTGATCTCAACAGTTCAAATTTTCCAGGTTGAAGATGTCCATTCCTTCATAATCAATCATGTTAAAAATAATTGGATCCAAGAGTGTTTGATGATGATCTTGACTGTTCATACTTTTAATAGGCCTTTATGTCTCTTGACCCACCATCAATCTTTGAACCTTGAAACACACTTGTGTCATGGCCTGTTTATACAAAATGTTTTTATGTAATTGTGCAATGGTATGGTTTTAGTAACTAATTTTTATTTGTCATATAAAGTTTGACAAGTAAAGTTGTCGTCATGTGACCTTGAGGTCACTAGTTCAAGGCGTGGAAATAGTTTCTTGCAAAAATGCAAGGTAAGGCTGAGTACTATAGACCCTTGTGGTCCACCCTTTCCTTGGACCCCATATACAAGGGAACTTTGTGCACCAGGACTGCATAAAGGTTCACAAGTAACCTTTAGCTTCTAATTAGCTTGTTATAGGTGTGGAATACTAGAGATCCACCACGATTAGAGAACTTACTTGTGAATTGAAAAAACTAAAGCACCCAAGTGCTGTTTTTCCCCAAGGATTTGTCACTTCGGATCTTTTAACTGAAATGCATCAATCCACAATATTATTACCTACTCTACAATCCCAGTGGTTAATGATGCACATAAGTATGATGTTATTGAGCTATGCTGCCCTTGATATGGCAAAAAGAAATATAGAATAGGAGCTCTAGTATAAAGATCTTCATTGGTGCATAAGCCGATTGTATACCATCACTGATAAACACTGAAATAAGTGATATTCACTGGGCCGAGAGCACCCCCTCGAGTAAAGGCTTCTACAGCTGGTTGACCAAAATGAGGATCCCTCGTTGTCAATTGGAGATTGGAAACATATATTAAAAAGAAACGATTTTTTAATTATAGTATTTCTTCCGGAATCTATATATTTTGTCGTAACTGCGTTGAGTATTGTACAACAAACTTTTTATCAATGACTGAAGAATATGAACTTTCTGCTTACGATTGTCATGAATTGAATTATAATCAAATTGCTTTGGGCCGGTTACCAATGTTAGTGATTGGGGACACAATTAGAACAGTTACTGAATTCGACTCAAACAAAAAAAACTACAGATAAATCCCTTGATTCAACAACAATTGCCAGTTACGAAGATTCTTTTTTGATCTAAAGGAGCAAAGCTTCTCACATTTTACTTGTTTTGTAATTAAAAATCGTAACTATTGATTGGTGAGAATAGTGGCTTGATTTGGATTTCGAATAGATTGAGTGAGGCTTCAACAAAGCAGCCAGTGGTCATGGTTAATGAGCCATAAGAGAAGTGACTGTAAATTTTTTCATGCAGTGCTGCAGTAGGCTGAATCCTAGATCCCACTTGGGTAAACTTATTTGTGGACTTCCCCAGAAGTAAAAAATGCTTCAAGCATATAGGCAAAATACACCTCAAAATCCTGGCCTAAACCTAAGTGTTGGTATCTTTAAAATCAACTCAGCTCTTATATTAACCTAAGATGAGACTTTGTTTCTATGTTGGAACAGTGCAATATAAAATGTTGAAGGGATTACTCATTTTTTCCCAGGACAAACACTATGGCTTTGTCTCTACTTGCAACACTTTCAGAACCGCCTAAACTTATTTAAATTATCTAACATTTTCTCTGAATTGAACCCCATCTTAGGATATAAAGCCCCAAGGGAACCTATTTCAGATCATAGAGACTTCCAAAATTGGACCCTAGTATATGCTTCCTTGTAGAGGAGATCGTCATAACTAATGAGGATACACCCAGCCAATCTTTGGGGACGATTAGATCTTGCAGGATATTGGCATTTTGGTCTTTCTGGGTACTCTTTCGGTTTTTAGTCAAATGAATAATTCTCCTAAACAAATTATCTTTGTCAAATTATGCTACCATTTGTGATCTTTGCTTTTCATGTGACTGGTAATTCTTTTTCTTTTCTTTGAGATGGGCTGGAAGTTCTTCTTGATTTGTGAACATGGTATCATTTTGCGGGTAAGGTAAGAATGTTTGTATATTGACCTGATATGAGTTCCAGGTTTCAGGACTTAGGCATCATGGATCTAAGGTTGTCCCATCCACAGCAGTATTCAATTAAAAAATATACTGAATTTCTTTGCAATTTTGAAGTGGTACTTGACTTTGAATCATCACATTGGAGAGAAATGTTGGAAAACTTGAGTCTATTCTCATTGCCCATTTACCATGTCGAAAATTTTTGCAAATTTTGGGAGATTCAAAGTAGTTCTTCTCATGATTAAAATAAGATCATCATCATCATCAAGACCTTATCCTTAGTGTGCATTTTGGTTTTCTAGTTTTTCTTTCGTTTCTGGACATCATTCTCTGTACTGGTGGAGAATAGAAGTCCTATCCAATCAACAGTGGATGTGTAGGAATATTACAAGTAACGAATTATGCAGAGATCCTGTAGAATTTAGTGCTAGGGAAAGCAAGAATATAAAAAGTGAAAATCTATTCTGGAAATGATAAAATAGATGGATATTATATGCTCAACACTCAGAAAAAGCATAGCATATAATAATATGACCACCTTTTACAACAGATTTTGACTCCTGTTATAACAGTCTTTCCACTCAAATATTTTTGACTCTAATCTCAGAAGGTTCTATGCAAATAGAAAAGGAAAACCGTTAGAAAACTCCCTAGTTCTAAGAAAGAACCTGACTGAAAGCAGCTGTTCTGAAAGTTAAGGAGAAAAGGGAGGTATCCGCCTTGAAAGAAACTTAGTCTTTGTTATTGGAAAATGATCTACCACTGCACCAGATCTCAATGAAACCACTATGGATCCAAATAAATGGAATCAGTAGCATCAGCTCAGAAACTTCTGGGCTCATTTTTGATGCAATCGATCAGCTGTTCTTCGGCTGTGTTGATTCTAATTGTTCTTCTACTTTCTTGAAGTACTTCATGGTTATGTTTATGCCTGCTGGTTCTCAGAGAGCTTTCTCATCCTAGTTTCTTTTTTGCACATTCTTTGGTCACATATATTCTTTACATTTCTGCATTAATCTGATCTTGTCTATATCCTACTTCTTACTTCTTGGAAATTTCAGTTGTAAATCAGACAGCCTTTATTAAATTATAACTCACTACCAGTGGATCAGACACAGGTAAATAGAATTCTAGCTGAAGAAAGGTAGCCTGGATTCTCAGTTCATCAATTTTGGCCTGCAACCCCAAATCTGAAGGTTGCTTCTCTGATGCACATTGCCATTTTATGTTCCTCAAAAGAACAAAAATTGGCAGACTTGAAAGTCGAAGCTAACGCCACTTTTAAAGTTCTCATGTTAAATCAATGTTCTTGTAGACTGCTTTATCTCCAACAGAAATAGAAGATGCTGATTATATTGTCAGAAGTAAATAAACGGCTTCTGTTTTAAGAAAAGCTGCATAAGAAACTAATGAAAGATAATTCTAGGTTATCTTAATGTTTCAACTTTATGAGGTAATACTGTATATATAGATATCATTCTCTTCTAGAACTATCTAAATTATATGGATGTATAACCTAAGATTCTGAGCCTTGGTGCAATGGTGGAGTTGCCGGCGTGTGACCTGGAGATCATGGGTTGAAGGTGTGAAAACAGCCTCTTGCAAAAGTGCAAGGTAAGGCTGCATGCTATAGACCCTTTGCCTGGACCGTCCTTTTATAACCTAAGACTCAAAAGTATGATTCTTATGGAGAACAGAGCTGCATGTTTAGCATACTCAAGAATAGTGTTTTTCTTTTCTTTATTTTTGGAGGCGGGAGATGGCTTTGTCTTTTTAACAGTAATATATGTAGATATATCTTGTCATGGAAGGGAGTGTCAGTGGATGCTTGTATGTGTAAGGATGGCAGTGGGTTGTGTTTTGCCAGGGCCCTGACCCCTTCTGCACCCATTTGGGGTGGGGTGGGGCAGGGAGTAAAAATGTGACCCAAAGAAGGGGTGAGGCAGGGAGTAAAAATGTGACCCAAAGCAGGGGTGAGGCAAAAGAACGTGACCAGTAGCGGGTTGTGGAGTAGGGTGAAAAATTCTGAAGACCCACCACATGCAGCATAGGTTACTTTTAGCTTGTATTTCATGTTCTAAAATTCTGATCTGCATGAGCAAAGTTATAATTATCACTTTTACGTCTAAAGTACCCTTGTATATTACTTTTTAAAAATATAATTTGTACAGGCAATAAATCACATATATTCTCCAGTCTCTGCAGGGCATTTTTTGTGGTGGGGGGGGGGGGGGGGCGCGTTGAGCCATTAGAGTGGATGGTTAGGGCTGGGGCAGCTCAGCCCAATTTCCATCCTGACACGTGTGTGCCTCCAGGATGAGTGGTACTGTTCATGCACCTGCATGTATGGTCTTGGAACTGCCACGGTGGAAGTTCTTTGTGGAGTCCTGGTCTTGAGATTAGATGGAATGGGAGTAGAACTACCTGTGAGAAATGCCGACCCAAGAATCTTCTTTGGATTAGGAAAGAATGAGACTCATGTCTGGCTGTGAGGAAAAAGGCATGGAGAGAAATGGGTTTTGAGTGAACTTTTTGAGCTAAAAGAATAGGTTTTTAGGTTTTGCATTTGACAAAATAGTTTAGTTTATTCAAAGTCTTCCCTGTAATGGACAAGATAAACTTCATTTGACTCTAAATTATGTGAAGAGATAATTTCATTGTACTACGTTGTGAATATTTTAATGAATCAGAAAGTAGGCATTATCTGGTCCATATTAGTGTAACACCTAATAAAGGACAAAACTTGATTTAGATATATGTCCAGTGTCAATAGTAAATTGCATGTGAATTTAATGCTTGTCCCAAGCCGACTAAGCTGGATGCATGACCATACCCAAGTATACTGATTCTTGAGGCTAACCAAGCTGTCTAGCTTGAGTAACCTCTTGATCCATAATTGTAGGTTACATTATTGATGGAAGTTGGATCTGAGATATCTCTTTTGTTTTAGACGTTTTGTTTGGCTTATTCTATTCTATTGATAAAAAGGAGAATGCTTCCGTTTAGTAATGTTTGAAATTTTTTCCTGCCTTTACTTTTATGATTTAGGGGTATTTTGGTTATTGCAACACCATTTGCTAGCGGATTCGATCACTTCTCCATTGCAGATGAAGTACAGTTCAAATTTGATAGGTGCCTTCGGTCTTTGCAAGGCTCTGTAAGACCAATATATAGCATGCATATTCTACGTTTGTCTTTTAAATTCATTAGCTTCTAACTGCTGTCATTTTATAGGTAAAATCCCTTCCAATTTTTGGAGTTGGTCACTCTCTGGGATCTGTTATTCACCTTTTGATAGGTATTACCTCATTATTTGCAGTCCTCTTTCTGCTTTAACTTGCTGCAACTGTGTGCGTAAACTTGTTCACATTTTTTTTGGCAATGTGTCAGGATCAAGGTACGCCGTTCAAAATAGTGGGAATGTATTAATGGCATTCAATAATAAGGTATGTGACCGGGTCCTCTGTTATCCTTTTATTCAAATATGTTAACTTCCATAATGACAAATGATGTTTTTTTGACTTGTACATTTTCAATACAGTTTGTTTGGAGTTTTACAATGGGATTATGGAGGATCCAATTAGACTTGTTCTACTTGATATAATTCATGTACCTGCAGGGAGGGAGATGAAAATAAGGAGAGGTTGAAAGAAGGTACATGACTGAAACCAGATTGGGTTACATGCTATACTGAGTGCCAAATAACTAGGAGGGTCCAAAACCTATGAAGGGGTTACTGATGGTGACCATTTGATTCTATTCATTGTAACGGGTTGTTGTTATCTACTAGGAGTATTATGTTATGTCTTATTTGAGTCATTAGTTTTGGTTTAGTGTAGAAGTCAGTTTCTTTTGTTTCAAGGGTAACACTACTGGTCTTGCTTAAGTGAACAGTTTTTACTTAGATGTGAAATTGTCCTGTGGCCTTAGTTTACTTTGAAAAAAACTAAAGTCCAGGGTCTAGTTGTCATTTTACCTTAGTTTACTTAGGGAACAAGTTAAGGATGCATGTAACGCTACCTTTTTACCTAGGTAACTTTGACATCCTTTTGTGTTATCGCTTGTATTATCAAAGGGTGTTTTCTTTCATTATAATCAATTTTGAAGTTGAATGAAAGTTGGCTGCTAGCTTGGTCTAAGAGAGACTCTCTGACTTTCTTCTTGGACTTATACCAAGATTCAAGAAAATACTCCATTGCACTAAGATTCTAGAATCTTGTGTTCTCTTGTTTTATAAATTGGGTTATTTTGCAATGTCATGGGGATGGAACTTTCATGCCTTGGTACATATTGGCATGATTTAGATTATGTCTTTCTCTATGTGTTTGTATGTCTCTCTGGTGTTTGCTTTCTTCCTGGCACACCAAGAAAATTCTTATTTGTTTCTCCAATGAAATTGTAATTTTCGTCCTGCTTTATGTTTGTAGTTAGAGTCCTTGCTTCCTTTTTATGTCCCTTGATGAGGGTATTTTTGCAATTTCCGATAAACCAGTAATATGTTCAGATAGACAATTATATTCTCCCTTATTTTTGCATTTTCCTTCTCCTCTTCAATGCGTTCTTTCCTTCAAAGAAACCCTCTAGATTTCCAGTTGGTACCAGACCCTAAGATCAAGGAAACCTCCACTCATTTCATAATTTGACAAGATAGTAGGAAAGAGGCATTAAACAACTTCATCAACCTACTACTGACTTCAGCAGCCATATGATTGTGCCCAAACAAGGTCAAACTTACGGAAATATTAGAGAATGATTTTGGAAGAATATTAGCCAATTTAAAGAAATTTTTGAGGCACTTATGGTGAGAATTGAAGAGGGTCAGTTTCAGATTTGATAATTCAAGATCTGTTCTGCACTTTGTCTTGGAATCATTTTACATTGTTTTAGCTGTCTTAGAATTCTATAGAGGTAGGAGCTTACCATGTTTATGTTTTTCTCCCTTTAACATTCACTGCTTCATGGTTGTCTTTTTGCTTTCTTTTGTGAAGTGGTTTTTATGGCTGATTTATATTCAAATAGTGAGTTATTAATTGGATTTGGCTAGCCAAACTTTGTTGAATCTCCTGCAGTTGTTATGACTTGTAAAACTTTTTCAATGTGGTGAATGATTGGAAGTTATGAGTGGATGTCTAGCAATTCTAGGAATTGTGCCGCCACTTTAAGTATGCATGAATTAACCATTGGTATTGACAATCGAGAATGCATATTACAATGGTTTGGTTGGATGGTTTACATAACCTTAGGATTGTCTTGAACCTCATTCAGTGAGAAGACACATTGGTAGCAGGGATAAGTTTGGGTGTATTGATGGGAAGATGGTCGAACCTACTTTGGTTTGACAGCGAACATCAAGGAATGAGAAAATTTGGTAGTGGCGTCATGGTTTGCTCAATATTCATGCAACCTGAGATTAAAGAGGTTTCTCTTCTTGAAGGAAACAAAAAAATAGAATTATATGGGTTGATACGGCTCGGGCCTACCCTTGACAGAAGGAAATTTCCATGCTGTAGTTAGATGAAGCAATCCGTGGCCAACTACTGCCTCTCTTTGTTGTGTGTGTGAGGAAATGGGTTAATATGATGCTTTTGGGCCTACTTGTGGTACAATCATGGTTGCATATTGATGCATTGCAAACATTTGACTTTTCATGGGTTACTGTTCACAGCAGCACTACCAGAGGAGTATTTTGAGGAGGTTTAACTCTTTTATACTCTTAAGAAACTCTTTGGGTTTGTAGGCTCGTGTCTTGATTTGGACAAGCAGAAGTTTACTACTTGCTTTTAAATTGGACTTATTAGAAGTTCATAAGTATGAGATTTAATGGTTGTTATCAACAGTAATTGAGATGGAATTTAGTTCTCCTGTTTTAGCTCTATTTGGGTATATTTTCTTTGGGGTTGTCTCTGCAAGACCAGTTGGATTAAATGGGTTATTGACTACAGTTCTTTTACCGTGATTTCTGATACAGGCATCCCGTTGTGGTTTATATTTCTTTCTTTGGAAACACTTCATTTACTATTGAAAAGAGTCTTATCCTAATAAACCTAGGATTTCAGAAGTGCAATAAAATAGGATTTACCAATATTAACAACAATTTTTGTTTGTCGTAGTTAATCTTTAGTAGTTTATATTAAACAGGGCATCATTTGCAACAGCATCTAAGATACATTCAATAATATATCATTTATATCAAACATTCATCAGGGCATCATTTGCAGTTGTAGCACTAAATCAACTAAATAAAATTTACATTTTTAAATTATGCATCAAGTCAAGCCATAAATTCTATATGCAAAATTGTGATCATTGTGGGGCATTCAGTGGTCCTCTAAAATAAACAGAGGCATTCAGCGGTCATCTTTAATAGTTCTAGGGCATTCAGCAGTCTCCTAAATAATTCAAAGGCATTCAGTGATCCTCTTTGATAGTTCTGGGGCATTCAACTATCTTCTTTGGTAAACCAAGTCAAAACAGCTGTTCAGCATTTTCATTTATTTGAGAGTAACCATGCAAGTGTTCTATCATTGAGTCACACTACAACATGTATTTCAATAAACAAACATTCCAAATTCACACAAGTAATTATTCTCGATTTAATAGTAAAACTTGGATCAACAATACACTGTTCTTTCTAGAGTTCTATATCTATTTCAGACTATAATTACATAATAAAATAAGATTTTTTCTTCACAAATTATGATAAATTATTTTAGCACCTTCACTTATGATTGAAAAATAAATTCAATCAAAAATAGACTTTTGCGTAGGCTACACAATTCAATCATATTATATGTAGCAGAATTTTCAGCGTAGTATAAATGAATGAACATACAGACAATTCTTCTAACTTAATGACTGAAAAATCAACAATAATTCCTGATCATATGCAATCATTCATTGAATTACTAATCACAATATCCATAAAAATGTACCAAACTTTTAAAAATTCCAATGATTTTACTCTTATAATCCTCATAATAATGCTGAAAATTTCTGCAGAAATTTCTGTAGAAAACATGTCCAATTTCAGATGATAAAATCATGTATGATTACTCCAATTTCTCTGCTATTCCAGTCCTTAATACCTTCCCATTCAATCACAGAAATTTCAGAACTTTTCGGACATAATATATCAAGTTTTCATCACTATATTGCACACTTGTTTCAGCTAAATGAATGAACATACAGACAATTCTCCTAACTTAATGACTGAAAAATCAACAATAATTACTGATCTTATGCATTCATTCATTGAGTTACTAATCACAATATCCATAAAAAAGTACCAAACTTTTAAAAAATTTCAATGATTTACTCTTATAATCCTCATAATAATGCTGAAAATTTCTGCAAAAATTTCAGTAGAAAACATGTCCAATTTCAGATGATAAACCATGTATTATTACTCCAATTTCTCTGCCATCCAGTTCTTAAGACCTTCCCATTTAATCACAGAAATTTCAGAAATTTTCGGACATAATATATCAAGTTTTCATCACTATATTGCATACTTGTTTCAGCTAAAAATTACTCGGAAGGATGTAAAATTGCCTACACGCATGCACTCAAGATCTTATAGTTCCTAATATAACAATCATAAAACCAACAACATGAACTATAAGATTTCTCTCAATAAATGTTGCAATTAGTACCATTCAAAAGTTCCAGAAAATATCACCTTAAGGTGTCTTGACATGATCATATTTGGACAGCAAGAATTATATCTTAGAACTCCTTGTTTCTCCTACTTTATGTCTAAGATTTTATGACTAAAGAATACATATATAAGACTGGTTTACAAAGCAATTCTCGCCCCTTTCCTCTTAGCAAAATCCTCTCTTTGAACTAGAAATAGGAGGCTACATCTTCGGTCCAAGAGTCATACTCCAATCATATAAAAATAAGTCCAAATTTCATGTTACTTTTAAACAGTCCAAGAATCAATTTCCTCAGGAATGAATAAATCTCATCATCCATGCCCAGCAGCAACACAACATGTTACTTTTAAACAGTCCAAGAATCAATTTCCTCAGGAATGAATAAATCTCATCATCCATGCCCAGCAGCAACACAAAAATATATTTCCTCATCCCAGCAAAATTTTCACATATCATACTTAAAAAAAAGAATTAGATGTGATCCTTCGAATGAGAAGAATTACACGCAAAGAATCCTAGGCGCGATTCTTCCTAGGCAAGGAAAATCACGTCCTAAGAGTTCCAGGTGTGATTTCCTTCTAAGGGAGAGGAATCACACCCCATGAATCCTATGCATGATCTCTATGATGGAGAGGAATCAAGCCTCATGGGTTCTAGCTGTGTTCCCTTAATCTCAGTAAAAATTTTGCTACCAGGTTATTGGACTGAATTCATATAGATCAATTAAATTTCATTCTAATTAAATATAGTAAAATTGTCACTTGTGGTCTGCCCCTTTATTTCTGACGGCCTCTTGCAAAAAATGCAAGGTAAGGCTGCATTCCATAGACCCTTGTGGTCCGCTTCTTCCCCTGACCCCTTGTATGCGGGAGATTCGTGCACCGGGCTACCCCTTTTAAGTCACTCATCAATGTCTAGCATTAGATATTCAACATAGAATAGTCCATATGCAAACTAGCACATATTCATACATTTATATTTAAAAAATATGATTGAGACATTGGTTAGAAATCAATCTAGAAAAAATCAATTTCTTACCCATCTAACACCCTAGATCTATTATGAACATAGGTATTTACGTGAAAATCATTTGATCTCTTTTTCCTAAGCTTTCTCCAAATGAATATGCTTCTGAAGACTTATGTTCTCCCTTGTTCTTCTTCTTCTCTATTTGTACAGCTAGGAAGAACACTCTCTCTCTCTCTATGCTTTCTTTTTTTTTTCTTCCTTTTCTTCCTGTGCAGCACCCGATCGTCTCTCTCTCCTCCATGTTATTTCTTTCCCTAGAGATCTGTTTCAATTGGGTAAGAAATAAGTTTCAGATCCAGGTAAATAAACCAAGTTAATGGGACATTCCCCATTGGTCCAAAAATGTCCCAGAACTTAAGTAAAAATCGCCCCAAGTTTATTTATCTAGGCTGGTCGGTTTTTACTAAATATTGTTTCTGAAATTGAAAAAGTCCATTCTACCCTCTAAGTAGTGCCGATATCCTAAAAGGAAACTTGTAAATAGGACTTGCAGCTAGACTGCTAATAAAACATGAGGAAAATGACTTAAGAAAGAAGTTATCCTATTGGATTGAAGAAACATAAAGGAAACCATATTATTGGCTTAAAGAAACATAGATAAACAAACTAAACAACTTGCAGATTGAAAATAACTCTTATTCAAATAGGAAACAACTAGGCACTCACATGAGATGGTTTTTACACTTGGTCTTTGTAACATCCTAGGTCCCAACAGTTACAATATTGTCTGCTTTGGGTGCTCATACATCCTCACGGCTTTGCTCTTCCCCTATGGGAAAACGCATTGTGACCATTAAAGGTACCCGGACTCTTATAACTAGCCCAGCTCCCTCTCTCTGGGCGATGTGTGACTAACTCTCAGTCCCTCACCTGTAGCTCACCACCCATTCACTGAGCTGCCCACTAGGCTTCACCTCTTCTCCCCCTAGGGAACACACGTCCTCGTGTGACCTTATTTGGGTCAGGTGAGCACCCATGTGCGTTTAGCCACCACACCACAAGGGAAACTGGCTTTGATACCAATTGTAATAGCCGTGGTCCCAACAGTCACATGGCCCGGTTAATGGGTGGTGAGCTACAGGTAAGGGACTTAGAGTTAGTTCCACATTGCCCGGGGAGAGGGAGCTGTGCCAGTTATAAGGGTCCGGGTACCTTTAATGGTCACAATGCATTTTCCCTTCCGAGAAGAGCAAAGTGGTGAGGGTGTATGGCTACCCAAAGCGAACAATATTGTGATTGTTGGGACCCCGGCTGTTATAGTTGGTATCAAAGCTAGTTCCCCTCATAGTATGGTGGCTAGCCCACGTGGGTGCTTGCCTGACCCAGAGAAGGTCACAGGAGGACGCGTGTTCCCTAAGGGGGGAAGAGGTGAAGCCTGGTGGGCGGCCTGGTAAATGGGTGCCGAGCTACAAGTGAGGGATTGAGAGTTAGTCCCACATCGTTTGCAGAGAGGGAGCTGGGCTAGTTATAAGAGTCCAAGTACCATTAATGGTTACAATGCATTTTCTCTTCGGGGAAGAGCAAAGCCGTGAGGTAGTATGGACACCCAAAGCGGACAATATTGTGATTGTTGGGACCCCGGCTGTTACAATAGTTGTTCGATGTTGAGCAAATTTTTGAGGCTATGGTTGTATCAGAGGATTGCTGAGTTGCAGTGGCCACTTTCATTTTGATAGGCGATGCAGCACAGTGGTGGCCGACTACTAGGAGTTTCTTTGAGGGCAACGATGTTATTGCTTGGGATGACTTTAAGGTCGTCTTTATGTATATATTTCTTCCTCATGAAGATGGAGTTAGATTTTATGACGCTTGTGCAGGGCATAAGAACTGTGGCACAGTACCAAATACAGTTCTTTCGATTGCGCAGGTTTGTGTCGGATGTGTGTTCTACGGAGTTGAGGGCGGCTCAAAAGTTTGTCAAAGGCCTGAACTTTGATTTGAAGCATTAGATATTGACTTCCCAGCCCATTATAGTAGCACGGGCCATAAAGCTTGCCTCTATCATGAAGCGCAAGATGAGAGACCCCAGTATTGATCAGGGCAGATTTGAAGGACTTAGACCAGCGCTTGAGAAGGCCAAGAGGAGGAGATTTGCCCTTACAAGGACAGATGCATGGGCAATCTGATCAGCGATAGGTCAGGCCAGGGTTAGAGATAGTGATCAGGGAGAGTGCTAGAGATGTCAGCGTCATCTAGGCCAATCATGTTTTACACCTAGACAATGTTTTACTTGTGGCCAATTGGGCCACATGGCTCAGACTGTCCCAGTGCTAGTAGAGAGGGATGACCTTGACAAGATCAGGGGTGAGACCAAGCACCTCGTCAAGACCTGGCACCTAGAAGTCAGGGACAAGTGTTCACCCTTACTACCGACCAAGCTCATGCATTTAGTACTGTCGTGGAAGGTACTCTTCTTATTTCTGATAAGTAGATATACTCGTGTACTATTTGATCATGGACCAACCCTTTCTTTGATTTTGCATATTTTTTATGCATAGTTAGAGGTCCTTTTAGATATACTAAGACTTTTATTGGAAGTTAGCATACTGGTGATAATGTGGGAGTTTGTTTTGTACGTACTAATTATCGTCTCTGGTGACAGATTTAGTGCAAACATGATTATTTTAGGTATCACAAATTTTCAAATGTAGGAAAAAGCAGATGACGTTGTACACCGTGTTAGGAGGAATATGAGGCAGCGTTTCCAGGACTTGCTTTGACTTCTTCATTCATGGGTACGTAATTTCAGAGACGAAATTCTTATAAGGGAGGGAGAGTGTAATACATGTAATTTCACAATTATGATAAATAAATCTGTGCATTTACCAAAAAAAATAGGGTAATTTTTTTATTATTAACTAAGTGTATGTTTTAAGGGAGGCGAATTGAATGAGCGTGTTTAGGAATTAAGTTAGTTTATCCCTTTGGAATTTATTGTTAAGTTGATTTGGATGTTTAGAAACAAAGTGTCCAAGGGAAAAGGGAAAGTTCAAAAATCATATTAAATTGACCTTAACCGATTTTTTCAAAAGAAAAATAGAAAATTAAAACACAAATTGGAGTTAAACTGAGGAATTAGATAGGCCATTAATAGGTAAAGACCTTAGCCTAAATATCATCCAAAGCCCTTGGTGAAATTCTAATTAATTAGCTGGGAATTTAAAAATGAGTATAATATTGTCCAAGGTACAATTACAAAATGTACCCTTAACAGGATATAATTGAATGAAAACAAATCAAATAGAGGATTTAAATGAAAATACACTTAAGTAGGTGATGTCCAGTGAGATGAGATCTAGACCATCCATGTGGGGCAGACCCAAGCTAAGGGCATCTGGCTTCCCATGTGTTGGCCATTTCCCACATGCATAAAATAACTTAGGTATAAAAATTTAGATTAAAACTTAGGCTGGGAAAATACTCCAGCTATTAACGAAATGGAGAAGGAAGAACCTGGGGAGAGGGGAAAGACAAGGGAGAAGAAGAAGAAGAAGCTGGGAGAGGAAGAGGCTGAGGAGTGGAGAAAACCAAAGGAGAGGAGGAAAGACACCATTGGAGGAGCATGGGCAAGCTGGGACGTTGATGCTCCTGCTTGAGTTGAAGCTTCATGCAGAGGGTAGAAAAACCTGCAACTCAGTGAAGACAGGTAGAAATCTCGCCGTCCAAACTCTGCTATCAGGCAGGGGATTGTTATGGGAAGAATTACTAATGCATGCTAGGTTTAGCCTGAGCAAAATCATATGATTTCCCACCTTGTTTTAAGAAAAGCTTGATTTCCTGTAGCATGAAACAGAACAACCGTGCTTATTTCTGGAAATTCTGCCCTTTCTGTCAATTATTTGCTTGATGCTTAGTTACCTCATTGCATGATTGATTATATGATATCTGGTTTGCATTTCATGACTAGGAGCTCCTCTTTGTAGTTGTTTCCATTCAAATTTTTACCTATTTTGTCATGCTCTATTGTTGATATACATACAGTGAAAAAAGGGGACCGTTCGTATGCTTGAATGCCCCAAAAATCCATCCTCTTTGGAAAACCCTTTCTGGGTTATCTTGTTTGATGAGTAAAATTCGAATTTGTACTTAAAAACTTGAGGTTTTAGGTGTTTTAATTGAACCATAGGTGCTCCAAAGTAAAACAGGGACTGGGCACACCCTGCTTCCCTGTATGCAGTTGCAAGGAGGTAGCGCCCAAATCCCAGCCTAAACTCATTGTTTTAGATGCAAATTTGATGTAAATCAAAGCTGGGTTCTATTCCATGATGAATGCACATAAGATTTATGCATATATTTGATAGAATTGCTAGCAGTTTTATGAGATTTTGAAGTCTACAAACCTTACTGGTTTTCTGTGCACCATTTTCCTGCATACAGTTGCAAGAAAATGGCATTAAAAAATGTGCTTAAAGCTTGATGGAAATGAATTAGTGGATGGAAAATAACATATGGGTCTTTAGATCATTAAGTCAATTATCAAATAGCACAAATTTTTACTGAAAACTCATTCTAGATCTTATGGTTTGGGGGTGCCAAACAGGGAGGAATGACCTGCAGTTTCCTGCACACAGTAGAAGGAAACTGGTGTCATTTCTCCACCTCTTGACAACCCAAATAGTAAGTATTGATGCTTAATTTGAAATTCGAAGCAAAAAGGTTTCATAAAATTTCAAGATTTTTAACTTATAAGTGGAATTACAACCTCTACGAGGGGAAGAAACCAGCAAACTTTCTGGTTCAATTATGCAGGAAGCAATGTCTAAATGTTTTCACTTGAAATTCATGGAAAAGAAGTGGAATATGAATGAACCAGTAGGTTTGGGAAAGTTAAAACTATGGTAAAGGTAAGAAAAACTTCATTTTTCCAAATTTTGAAGATGTTTGAAATTGATTAACCAGTTGCACCTAGCTACTGGTATTGGGTCGGGTGAAGAAGACTGAAATTCTTGAGGTCCATGGAATTTCAGTCCCAGAATTTTAAGTGTAAAATTTGAAGATGACTGGAATTCTCAACTTCCTCAGAATTCGAGTCCCCAGAATTTCATGTGTAAAAATTGCACTTACAAGGAATTCTGGAAATTTTAGAATTCCAGTCAAAGGAAAATCTTTAAAATTTAAACCTTTTCAAGTTAAGAATGTGAATACCACTAATGACCCTCCTTACTGATGATATAAAGATTGTAAAATAAACTCTTAAACTGAATTAAATGAGAGGCAAGAGGTAACTTGTCTAGAAGGTAGAGAATTACCAAATTGCTCCTAGGTTAGAGGAATTCCAGAATTCTTTAATAAAGAAAAGATGTGGAAATTCTTACTTTTTGAATTTGTCATGAAAACCAATTGATAGTACATTTCACTAGATGCTGTGAAATGTAAGAATAAACCTTGAACTGAACTAAATGAGGGACAAGAAGGTAATTTGCCTAGAAGGTGAGAAATTACCAAATTGCCCTTAGGTTAGAATTTTTAATAAATTGGAAAACTAAGTAGTTCTATGAATGAAACCTCTTATATTGATTCATTTAGGCACAACCACCTAAGTCGTAAACTATACCGAAGCCTCATAAGTCCTTGGACCTTACATCATTTGCTTGGTTCTTTTTAGCTAGGACTTGAAAAGTTTCATTAGAGCCTTGGCGCAACGGTAAAAGTTGTTGTCATATGACCTTGAGGTCACGGGTTCAAGGCGTGGAATTAGCCTCTTGCAAAAATGCAAGGTAAGGCTGCCTACTTTAGGCCATTGTGGCCTGCCCCTTCCTCGGACCCCGCTAGGCGGGAGCTTCGTGCTCCGGGGCTGCCCTTTTTTTTTTTCTTGAAAAGTTTCATTATGTAACTACTAATGTCATAGGGCCTTACAACTTAGTCTTAATATAAAAGATTATCTACAACTTAGTTGAAGGAATTCCCTCCCTAAGCTAAGACTTGTATGATGTGATAATTTTACTTTTAGTCTTGCCAACCTATGTTCAACTGAAATATATAGCTGTAGGTGACTAGCAGCTTTGCTCTAGTTTTCCCAACTCAAGATATTTATACCTCAAGTAGCTAGCATTGGTTTGCATACCCAACGGCCTTAGACCTAGAAACTCAACATCACTAGGACAATGAAAGGGTAATTAGAAGAGTACCCAGTTATACTACGGGACCAAAATAATATGAGATAATCGTCATTAATAACTATAGAAAAGATGGACAATTGGTAAGATAGTTGTCAATTGCCATGAACTCATAATTAGCACTAAAGAACCATTAAATTGAGGTGAAATAATAAACACATCAAGGTCAAAAACATTAGTACTAAAATGTTGAAGTGAAAATGAAGGCACGCGTTTGCGTAAGAAAGTCATGTGGTCCATGAACTTCTTAAATAAGACAAGATCATTTAAAGTTGTCACATTGGGTTAATAGCGGATTAATAAAATAATTCACATTACCAGATATAGGAGGGCATTGCATGACACTCCATCACCTTCATGATTTACAACGACACTTGGCGAACACCACTTGTGTGGTGGTGAGCCATAAGATTTTAGATTCATTTTATGAGCCATTGGTTTTGGTTTTGTTGATATTTAGTCGGGCACTCTACAAGCAGATGTAATTCCTTGTGGATATGATTTTATCGATGGTTTTGGACAGTCACTCTTGGAGTGTCCTAAGTCCTGGATCGCTTGTTAGGTGCTCTACAAGTACCATGAGACATGGAGGCTTGCATGCCTAGGGCTATAGTAAGACCTGGAGGCAGGCGTCCTACATGCCGCTGTAAGTCCTATAGACCATATGTTGGGAGGTGCAGTTGGCCATTGACCTTTGAGATGCTATTGATAATAGTTGCAATTGAGACGGTGAGCAGTAAGAGTACCTTCTCATGGGGAAGTGTTCTGAGAGGTAGCCAGGTAGCCCTTATGAGGTTTGGTGATTCATAGTTGGTGCAAATATCCACAAGCAGACATAGAGGCCGCGGTAGTCACTAGTGGGTGATGGTAGGTCGGTACAAGTATAGGTATCTATGTGTTGTTAGCATGCTAAGCATGCCAGTCATTCTCGTGAGTTCAAACCAATGGTCCTGGTGGTAGGACTATATGCCATTGATGGTCCCTGTGGTAGGACAATATGCCACTAATGGTCCTGGTGGTAGGACGATATTCCACTAATCGTCCCTATGGTAGGACGATATGCCACCAATGGTCCCTGTGGTAGGACGATATGCCACTGATGGTCCCTAGTGGTAGGACTATATATTATTGTGATATTGAGTGATCAGTTTCCAAGACGATGTGAGCATGGATTTGTGCATTTCAAATTGAGGGTTATGCGCTTCGGTTTGACATGATTTGATTTGAACACATTGATTTGACGGATTTGTCAGTTACTTTCAAACCTTATAAGTGATTTGAAATCATCAGTCTTTGTGGATCTTTATTGCATATATGTTGATCACGGTTTCTTTCAGAAACTATATATGTACTTATGTTAAGGTAGACATATGCTTACACTTATGTTATTGCATGCAATATTTTAGTGCTCCAGCTTATATTAGTTTTTCATCCTGTCGTGAGCTGTTGTTTTGCTCACCACCCTACAACCAACATTTTAGGCAATACTCCAAGTAGCTCGAGCGTGAGACTCAAGGAAGGCAAAAGTACCTAGATCAGGCTAGATGTGAGGAGAACATGCTTTTTTGGTGTAGTTTCTTTTGATAGAATCCATGTATAGGATTTCATTTTGAGTATTGTATATAACATAAGACTTTTGTTGACACTTTGGATAACTTTAGTATGATTGTCCTTAATTAATCAAATGGATGGTGACTTAAATTGTGACTGTATGGTAGATCCTGTGACATGTATCTCTAACCATTCTTTAGGTTTGATGACTATTATTTTACTTGTATGTGAAGTTTTCTTAGTAACACGCAGGATGAAGTTGATGAATTTCAAATCTACTTATTTATATTATCATGCTCATCTTGTTTTTCAAAAACAAGGAAATTTCTATTGCTTTTCAAATTAAAATGAATAAAAGTTTGAAAAACGCGGGGTGTTACAGTCTTGCACTTGAGAAATCATATAATTTGAAACTCCTCCAAAATGTTCCTTGTCTACATTGTTCCAATCTGTGAGGTTCACATTTGGAAACAACTTCCAATTATCAGCCGGTTTGTATGTCTCACTATAAGGTACTTCCAAAATAAAAATCTTTTGAAAATTTTCATTCATGTCTAGGTGCAATATTCTCATCACAATTGTAGCAGAGGTCCTCGTGCCTAGCTTGCATTTCTGCCCATGTCAACTTTTGAAAAGGCTAGATACCATTGTTGTCTTGGGTAGAGGATGATTAATATTGTTCAATAGTACTTTACTAGTTCTATGTAGTTGTTGCCATTTCTGCCCTTGCATGCGGGCCATGCCAATGGGTAATTAAGTATATTAGGATGAAACATACAGATATTGCTTGCAATTTCATCCTTTAATCCAGCAATGAAACCAATGAGCTCCTTCTTGGACCAATTCTCATGGTTTGATAATGGCTCAAACTATCTTTGATACTCTTTTATTGATTCAGTTTGTTGAAGGTTTTGGCTTAGGCCTCATCAAAATCCTCATACTCTGTAGAACCAAGCCAAACAGATAGAGTACGTATGAATATCCTCCAAATCAAATTGGTTTGAGTCCTTTCAAACCATTGGGACCCTTCAAGTCTTTTCAAATTGGTTTGAAGAAGATAAAAAGCTTGATCCCATTTTAGGAGAACCAAGAAACCTCCTAAAAGATATGTTTTTTATGAGTAACAGATCTCCCCTCTACATCCTTTCTTCTCTTATTTACAGACAAAATTTAGTTACATAAGGAGTTCTTGACTAAAAAGGAAACTATTGACTTGAAGGAAACTATCGTATAAAGACGTTTGTAAATAGAAAGACTTTGTAGCTAGACTTATAATAAAACTAAACTTAGGAACATGACAGAAGAAATAAAGGAGCAAATGATGTCTAATGCAGTTGGTCACTGACAAAACTCGGCATCTCCAACAAGAATATGTTTGGTCATTGGTTCAAGTTCCTGCTTTCCCATTTGACCAGGGATTAGATTTAGGAGTGTGTGCAAGTGATTTTCTTTGCATTTTGTAATTCTTCACTTGTACCCAAAAATAGGGAAAAAAGAAAGAAACATAAAGGAAACTATCTTATTGCCTAAAAGAAACATAGAGATGCAACTTAAGTAACTTGCTAATCCGAAATAGCTTCTATTCAAACTAATGATGGAAATAACTAGGCAAGCATATGAGATGGTTGCACATGTAGACCCTGCATTGGGAGATTGTTTCATTAGTATAAACAAACAAAATGTAACTTCCCACTTACTTTGTCAAGGTGTTCATGAGAGATACTACTATGAGTGTTCACATTGAATTGTCAAACTTGAAAGCAAATTCTTTTTGAATGGGAGTGTATGATGCAGGACCATCTTCTTCATTAGAAGACCTTAAATTCTATAAGAGAAGAAGAAGAACTAAAGGTAATCTTTGTTGACGTTGTGACTTGCCCTCGACCCATGAATTTTGATAAACCCTCATACATCAAGCCAATTCATGAGAATTCTTCTTTAGTATCCATCACACTACAAGACGAATCTCCAGATCCAAGGACTAAAAGGGGCACTGGTAAAAGAGATGATCCGTCTGTAATGTCATTTTTTAGCAAATGAGAATTAGACTAAATAATCCCATAAATGCAATCTATTGAGCCCTCAACCTTCCACACTTAAAGAATGGAAACCTAGTTTTTAGGAGCCCCACTTGAAGAACAACACTTGGTCCCACTTACCAATCACTGATCCACAAATTTAAAAGGTCCCATTTGCTTACATTCTTGAAAGGGGTTAGGTACCTTGTTAGCCTGGATGTTCCAGTCTGTGGTAGGTAATACTAGAGGGAAATTTAGTCATTAACTGGGTGACTTTCATTAGTTATGCTTCGAGGCCCTAATTTATACTAATAAGGGCATGAGGTCCAATCCGTCAAAGTAAGGGTGAAAGAAATGTGTGGTTTAGTTCTGAATCCGTGGCTGCTAGAATGTCTGGTTGTTGGTTAGTACACTTCTGGGAGCAAAATACACTAAAATAGTGACAAGAATAGAGATTAAGCTGTAAACATGTTATACTTCTTAGAAATTGATGAAATAAGTGGATAAATTGAAAAAGCTATCTAAAGGGTGATAGAAGCTGAAAGAAGATGTAAAACCTCTGCCAAGGGAGTCTGCAGTAGTTCTAATGATGATCAAGATGAAAAACTATGAGAAAATTGTTCATTTACTTTAGCAACATATAGTATCTCAAGAACAATGGCATCTAATCACCTGTCCATTGTTTTAGGCAAAACTGGGAGAGGAGATACTTGGACTCTCTGTCCCTTTAATTTTGTGCTAACCTAAAGCCATGGATGAAGAATATCCAGACATGAAGATGGATAAGATGAGAGTGGAAAATAATTATGATATGAATTGTGAAAATGGAAATGTACGTGAAAATTCTTATGAAAGCTTCAAATGTGATGACAGTGCTTGAAAACTTAAGCATATTTTCTTTGAATTGATCTTTGCTCTGAGTGGTTCTCTGGTTTTCCAGCCTAGGAAGCAACTTCCCTCATAATAAAGCATTGAAGGAGACCTGTCGTGGTTCCTTTTCTATCTACAGTAAGTCTTCCTTAAGCAAGAAGCAAACCATTTCTCTCTCTTTTTCATCAATCTTTTTCTATCTTATCACTACTCTTGGAGGTTTTCTTATATAGATCGCAAGATGGTTGTTAATTGTTAAACTAACCCCCCGATAGCAAGCTTCTAGCTAAGTTAGGTTTTTTGCATTTCTGTTGCTAACAGCTGCAGTTTACATTTTGACACTATTGGATGATTTGGTGGCCACTACCTGAAGTATTCCTGCATTTTTTCCATCTTGTCCTACTTACAAGGAAAATGCTTCTTGCAGGCACCCCGACAGTCATCATCGAGCAAATTGGTTGTGGCCTTTGGAGTTGATCTTGTCAAGCCAAAATGGGTTGTCTACACGATCATTTTATAGGCATTCCTATCTAAACAACAAGAAGTATGATTAATTTTAAGTCCCCTTTTTGAGGAAATGAATTTTAGATATTTTTCCTTGCATAGCCTACCAAGCCTTGCAAGAGTGTTTTAGAAATGACCTCTAAAGCTAGATCACTTTATACATACCACTCATATGCTCACTACAAGTATTGAAGTTCTTCCTGTACATATGAATTCCATTGGACCTAGAAATAATACATTGGAAGAATCTATTTGGTCTTCTAATATCTATAGGTTGATTGTTTCAAACCTCGAATTCCAAGCTGTAGATTGAGTGGATTGACCATCTGGCATAGGTTTGCAAGTATCATCATCATCATCATCATCAAGACCTTATCTCAATTAGGGGTCGGTCACATGAATCTTATTCCTCCATTCCACTCTATTAAATACCATGGTTTCATTTAGTCTCAAAGTTTTTAAATCTTTCCTCACCATTTCTATTAACGTTCTTATGGGCTTTCCCCTTGCCCTATTAGAACTTTCTACTTGTATTGCCTCACTCCTAATTGGTGTCGTTGTTGATCTCCTTTGGACATGTCCAAACCATCTAAGTCTAATCTCCCTCATCTTATTACCTATTGGTGCTACTCCTAAATTTCCTTTAATATTTTTATTTCTAATTCTGTCCTTTCTTGTCTTACCACTCATCCATCTCAACATCCTTATTTCTACAACGCTCATCCTATGAGTATCATGTTCCTTAACTGGCCAACACTCTGATCCATAGAGCATGGCTGGCCTTATAGCCATCCTATAGAATTTTTCTTTTAGTTTGAGTGGCACCCGCTGATCACATAAAACTCCAGATGCACATCTCCATTTGTTTCAACCTGCTTGGATTCTCTGGGTAACCTCCCTCTCAATCTCTCCACTCTCATGGATCAATGATCCTAAGTACCGAAAGAGGTCTTTCACGTGGACTTCTTGGTTATCAATCTTGACTGATGTTCCACTCCTACTCTCCTTGCTAAAATTACATTCCATATATTCTGTCTTAGTTCGGCTAATTTTAAATCCTTCAGATTCTATGGCTTCTCTCCATAACTCAGCTTTATGTTTACAACCTCCCTTGTCTCATCAAGTAAGACTATATCATCTGCAAATAGCATGCACTATGGAATCTCCTCGTATAAATGTTTTGTTAACTCATCCATAACTAATGTGAAGAGATATGGACTCAATGCCGATCCTTGGTGCAATCCTACAGTGACAGGAAAATCACTAGTCACGCCACTAGTGGTCTTAACATTTGTTACCGCTTCCTCATACATATATTTAATTATGTCTATATACCCCTGAGAAACCCCCTTACCACCCAACACCCTCCATATTAACTCTTTAGGGACTCTATCATAAGTTTTCTCTAAGTCGATAAAGACCATATGTAGGTCTTTCCTCCCCTCCCTATATTTCTCTACTAATTGTCTTAATAAGAAAATTGCTTCCATGGTAGACCTCTCAGGCATGAAACCAAACTGATTCTCTGATACACTTGTTTCATGTTGTAGCCTCTTCTTAATCACTCTTTCAAAAAGTTTCATGGTGTGGCTCATAAGTTTGATCCCTCGATAATTAGTGCAGCTCTAAATGTCTCCTTTATTCTTATAGATTGGTACAATAGAGCTTTTCCTTCACTCATCAGGCATTTTCTTATATTTTATAATCTTGTTAAACAACTTGGTCAACCAAACTAACCCAATATCTCCCATATGCTTCCAAACCTCTATTGGCACAACATCAGGCCCCATGGCCTTTCCTGATTTCATCTTTTTCAAGGCCTCTTTTACTTCAGGTTTTCTAATCCTACATTCATATCTATAATATCCAATGTTATTTAGATTTATAGTATTTTCAATTCCTATATTCTCAGAGCCATTGTCATTTAACAATTTTTGAAAGTATGTTTCTCACCTTTGTTTGATCTCATCTTATTTGACTAATACCCTTTGATCATTGCTTCTAATACACCTAATATGATCTAAGTCCTTACCCTTTTGTTCTCTTACTTTTGCAAGTTTAAACACATCTTTCTCACCTTCTCTTGTTCTTAATTTATTATAGAGCTCATCATATGCTTTAAGTTTAGCCTCACTTACTATTCTCTTAGCAGCGTTTTTAGCATTCTTATATTGCTCATAGTTTTCATTATTTCTAATCTTCTGCCAAACTTTAAAACGTATATGTTTTTCTTTAATAACGTTTTGCATTGTTTCACTCCACCACCATGTTTCCTTTGCTAGTAGCCTTTAACCTTTAGATACTCCTAAGACATCTTTTGCCACTTTCTTAATGGACTCAGCCATATTAGTCCACATGGTATTTACTTTTGTTTCATAGTTCCAATTTCCTTCTACCATCAACTTATCTTTGAATGAGGTTATTTTCTCTCCTTTTAAGTTCCACCACTTAGTTTTTGGATGTGTATTAAGTTCAGTTCTTTTACTCCATCTTTTAATGTGGATATCCATAACCATTAACTTATGTTGTGAGGTTAAACTCTCACTAGGCATCACCTTACAATCCTTACATATAGATCGTTCATTATTCCTAAGTAGAAAAAAGCCTATTTGGCTTTTATGAAGTCCGCTTTTAAAGGTTATTAAGTGTTCATCCCTCTTCTTAAAGAGTGTATTTGTAATGGATAGGTTATATGACAAAGCAAAATCGAGGATATTCTCCCCCATCTCATTTCGTTCACCTATACCATACCCTCCATGTATTCTATCATATCCTTCCTTATCTTTTCCTACATGAACATTTAAGTCTGCTCCTATAAATATCCCCTTAGTGTTGGGAATTTCTTGTATGACTCCCTCCATATCTTCCCAAAACTGTCTCTTGATTATATCTTGTGACCCTACTTGTGGTGCATATGCACTTATAACATTTATAATCTGCTCTCCTAGAACAATTTTTATTATTATAATTCTATCACTAATTCTTTTAACGTCTACAACTTTATCCTTTAAGTCCTTATCCACTATTATTCCTAAGCCATTTATGTTATTTTCCTTTCCTACATACCATAATTTATACCCATCTATTTCTCTAGCTTTAGCCCCTTTCCACTTGGTTTCTTGGATACAAGCGACGTTGACTCTCCTACGTTTCATCGCATCTACTAACTCCAAACTCTTACCTGTCAATGTCCCTATATTCCATGTAGCGATACGAATCTTATGTTCCGGAGATACCCTATTTACTACTGCCTTTCTCAACCTCCATGGTATGAACCCATGTCCACTTTTCACTGCATCTGGGTTCTGATGCAGCACATAGCTTCCGAGGGGACGCTCTAGCAACCCTTGCCCACTTTTCACTACACCCGGGATCCGATGTAGTGTGTCGCTTCTGAGAGAATGCCTTATCAACCCTTGCCTATTTTTCACCGCACTCGGGATACGATGCAGCGCGTCGCTTATGGGGAACGCCCTAGCTTGAGGGAATGTCAGTTTTCGATTCATGTTATGTTGGGGTTGCCATTGTTTTGAAAAGCTGAAGATGATTTCATTTCTTCCTTACAAACTAATACAAATGCATATTCATTTGCAAATAGAAAAGAAATAACAAAATCATCTTCAGCTTAACCCTTGCCAGCTGGCTACCTGACGCAAGGGTGGTCGTATTTTAAGAAGCTGGAGATGATTTTCATTTCTTCCTCACAAACTAATATACAAATGCATATTCATTTGTAAGAAAAAAATAACAGAATCATCTTCAACTTCTCCCTTGCTGGCTGGCACTTGACGTAAGACCTTCCTCCTTTTTCATCTGGGTTTGGGACTGGCATTGGCGGAGTTAGGTTTGCAAGTATGATGATGATGATAATAATAATAATAATAATAAAGGGCAGCCTGGTCCACGAAGCTCAGGTCCAGGAAAGGGCGGACCACAAAGGGCCTAGAGTACACACCCTTACCTTGCATTTTGCTAGAGGCTGTTTCCATGCCTCAACCCGTGTTCTCAACATCACACAATGACAACTGAATCTCCCGTTCAACTAGATCATCAAGATTCAGTCAATACACCAAGGATCTTTTGAAAAGTTTATATGAGATCTGTCACCAATGATCATAAGAATTTTTTGTGTGCATGAAAATTTAGATCCAAAACTTTGATTTACTTTACTGTAAAAATTCATTCAACATATTGACTTTTCACTGTATGCCATACATGATTAGTGAGAGAGGCTCGATCTAAATTCTCCATTTTGCGAGTTCCCAAGCCATTTTTTTAGGATGGCATACATAATTTCCTAGAACTGGGTGGATTTTCCTATGTGCCTCAGAACCCAAACAAAGCAAGTCTTGAAAGATGTTTTTAACCTTTTGGTTAATAGATGTTTTAAATGTTTTAGTTAATCGATGTTTTTAACCTTTAGGTTAATAGATTTGGGAAGAAAGAAGACACCTGAACAGTATATCTGAAAACTGTTTAAGACAATCGTTATGAGTTTACACACAAAACCAGTCTGGGACAATAGATGGGCTTTCCAAGCCATATCTCCCCAGCCATGAATTTTGTCAATAAGAGATGAACAATCTCTATCAGAAAGTTGAGAGCTAAAAGGAGATAGTGCAAACTAACTAGCTAAAAGCTTCCTGTCATTGATGCCCTTGGTGTTAAGAATAAACTCTTCCAATTCTTGCTGAATGTTAGTGAAGAAAACCTGTTAACAATATTAAATTCAAATCCTTAGCATTCCTGATGATAGTCAACAACCCCTAAAGAGCTGTGTCATTTGATGTGCCAAATAGCATCAAAGTCATAGACATATTAATAAGTGGCTTATGAAGATTTTCACTGTAAAAAATGGACTTGCCATCTCCCCATTAACTATAGCATCATCAATAATGAAAGACTAACATTTAGGTAGCGAGGATCAACTTGTGACAAGCCTTTGTCATTTTTGAACCAGGTTGAAGTTGAACCATTGATGAGGATGCAAAATGGCAACCTGACAATGTATTGGCTCATCCAATTCAGCCACTTTTCTTTGAGGCCTTGCTTTCTTGTAAATGAATGAAAAGAACTGTTCACTCTGGCAAAAGCCGTGCAAATAGTAACCTTCATGAACATGTTGCTCTTTCATCTTTCTCTTTTTTTTTTTGGTTTGAAAATTGTGCACTGAATCATCGGACATGAGATTATCTGCTATTAAACAGTTAGGAATGGTAGCGGATTGCTAGGGATGGATGGGTGACTGTGTAACCTGCTTAGTGTCACAGGCTTAGCTTTTCTGATTCCCGTGCGGCACTTATATTGGCTTCTCACCCCGAACCAACTAAGTAAGCCTGACTTAAGCTCAAAGGAGAAGAACAACTGAAAGAGTACTTTGAAGGAACTTGTAGCTTTATTGCTTGAAGATGTTTACAACTTTCTTGGATGCCTTACAAGGGAGGGAGCTCTCCTATTTATAGATGCTCACCTCCTTCCACCTCCTCAATGGATGGTGGGGATCTTTACATGTGTTGAACATCCAACGGCTAAGGACTACTCTAGAACTCTCTCTAGAAGTCTCTACACAAGTCTATGGTTCTACCATTTTCAAGATGCTCCTGGAGTGTTCTAGAGTCTAGATATTTACATGATGTACTTGGGCCTTCTAGATCATGGATCCCATGGATGAATCCAAGTCCCCCAAGTTGGACTCATGGGCTAAGCAGGTCTGCAGGCGTATTGGTCATGGACCTTGCAGTCCATGACATTCTCCCCCACCGGATGCAGCGACATCCTCGGCGCATTGCTTGTGAAATTGCTTGATTTGATCCTTGAATTGCCATAAGGACTCTTCCGTTTCCCAGCTAGCTTCAGCTTCTGGCAACCCCTTCCATTTGATGAAATATTCGTAGTGTGAAGGTTTACCTCTTCCTCGTACCTTCCGTTCAGCTAGTACTTCTTCCATGTCCTTATCAAAGGAAGTGGTTATGATGGGTGGTGCCTGATGTGATTCATTCCTGCTTGGATCTTCTTCATCTGCTCGGTAAGGTTTCAAGTTGCTCACATGGAAGACCAGATGAATCGTCAGCCTTGGCGGTAGCTTCAAGTGATAAGAAGCCTTTCCTACCTTCTTTAAGATGGGGAATGGCCCTTCATACTTTCTCAGTAGTCCCTTGAGCAAGGGTCTAGTAGCCTTGTGTTGGGTTGGTAGAAGTTTAAGCATGACGAGGTCACCTTCTTGAAACTCCCGTGGTCGTCGCTTCTTGTTAGCCCACTTTTTCATCTTCTTGGAGGCTTTCTCAAGTGAAGCACGAGCTAAGTCTTGTTGTTCATGCCGTCCCTTAGCAAACTTGTAAGCTGCTGGACTGCTCCCTGCATATCCTCCTGCTAGAGTTTTGGTGTTAGAGGTTGTTGCCCTGTTGCTAGCTCAAATGGGCTACGTCCTGTGGCCTCAAACCTTTGCAAGTTATAGGAGAACTGGGCAATGTCTAGTAACTTGGCCCAATCCCTTTGATTGGCACTCACATAGTGCCTCAGATATAACTCCAGCAAAGCATTCACCCGCTCTGTCTGACCATCAATTTGTGGGTGGAAGCTGGTGGAGAAGTTTAACTCGAAGCTAAGGAGTTTGAAGAGTTCTGACCAGAACCTTCCTGTGAAGCGTTTGTCCCTATCGCTGATGATGGTTTTGGGAATTCCCCAATATTTCACCACATTCTTTAGGAATAGTTGGGCTGCCTCTTCTACTGTGCAGTCTGCAGGTGCCGCAATGAACGTGGCATACTTGGTGAATCTATCAACCACCACAAGTATTGTGCCAAATCCTTCAGATTTTGGCAAACACATTATGAAGTCCAGGGAAATACTTTCACATGGTCTTTCTGGAATTGGGAGTGGCTCGAGTAGTCCTCCTGGTGCACTTTGCTCTATCTTGTCTTGTTGACACACAAGACAAGTTCTTATGTAAGTCTCCACGTCTTCCCTCATGCAAGGCCAATAGTGGCATTCTCCCAGCAATGCTAAGGTGCGATGAGTGCTAAGATGTCCCGCCCACTTGCTATCATGGCACTCCTTTATTAGTTCTTTCCTTATACCTCCCCACTTAGGCGCATAGATGCGCTTTCCTCTAGTGTAGAGGAGTCCATCATCTGGCCAAAATTGCCTTGTCCGTCCCTCTGTGGCAGCAGTAATGACATTTTGAGCTGTCGGGTTGCACTTTACTCCGTCCCTTATCTGAGTGAGGAGGGTACTACTCGGCTGTGTGATGGCTGCAAGTTTTGCTTTTCGACTTAGAGCATCTGCCACTGAATTTGTCTTGCCAGGTTTGTATTCTAAGTCATAGTCGAATTCAGCTAGGAAATCCTGCCATCTAGCTTGTTTGGGGCTAAGCTTCTTTTGAGTTTGGAAATAACTAGTGGCAATGTTGTCAATTTTGATGACGAACCTGGTTTCGAGTAAATAGTGCCTCCATGTGCGCAGGCAGTGGATCACAGCAGTCATCTCCTTTTCCTGAGTCGTGTACCTCCTTTCTGTGTCATTGAGTTTCCGACTCTCATAGGCGATGGGATGTCCTTCTTGCATTAGGATGCCTCCAATTGCAAAGTCAGATGCATCGGTGTGCAATTCAAATGTCTTATTGGGGTCGGACAGACTCATCACTGGCTCATTAGAGATCGCTTCCTTTAGCTCCTCAAAAGCGGTCTGACACTTGGTTGTCCATTCCCAAGTCTTATCCTTCTTCAATAGGTTTGTTAGTGGTGCAGCTATTGAAGAGTATACTTTTATGAAGCGCATAGTAGTTGACTAACCTCAAGAACGATCTCAATTCTGGCACTTTGGTTGGGGCGTTCTAACATTGAATAGCCTTTATCTTAGCCTCTTCCATCACGAGTCTTCCATCGTTGATCTTATGTCCTAAGAAGGGAGACTTCCCTTTGTGCAAACGAGCATTTCTCCTTCTTGACATATAACTCGTTCTCTCTCAATAGTTGGAAGACTTTTCTCAAGTGGTGCACATGGTCTTCTAGTGTCTTACTATAGACCACAATGTCGTCAAGATAGACCACCACAAACTTGTCCAAGTAAGGGTGAAATATCTTGTTCATTAAGGTGCAAAACGTGGCCGGTGCATTTGTGAGACCAAATGGCATAACCAGAAATTCATATGAGCCGTACCTGGTTACACAAGTAGTCTTAGGCTTGTCTCCTTTGGCTATTCAAACTTGGTAGTATCCCGACCGAAGGTCAAGCTTGGTGAAGATCCTAGCTCCTCCGAGTTGATCAAACAAGTCTGCTATGAGTGGAATGGGATACTTGTTCTTCACGGTTACCTTATTGAGTGCCCGATAGTCAATGCACAATTGAAGGGAATCGTCCTTCTTCTTTTGGAACAATACCAGTGCTCCATAAGGTGCTTTTGATGGTTGGATGAATCCAGCATCTAGTAGTTCCTTGAGTTGCTTCTTCAATTCTTCCAACTCTGGTGGTGCCATGTGATAAGGGGCCTTCGCAGGTGGTTTAGCCCCAGGTTCCAGCTCAATCTCATGATCCACCTCTCTCCTTGGTGGTAGTTTCTTTGGGAGTTCTTTAGGCATTACATCCTTGAACTCCTCTAGGACTCCCTCAATAGCCTTGGGTGTCTCCATGTGAAAATCATTAGCTTCTTCCTTTAAGGTAGCAAGGAAGGTCGTCTCATACCTCTTTAGTCCTTTGGCCAGCTGCATGGCAGACAAAGTCACGCTCTCCACCTTTGCCTGTCTTGAGAGAGGAACGACGTATATCAAGTCTCCCTTTGCTATGCACATTGTATTGTAGTGTGGGAGTGGAAGTGCCTTGACCTTGTCGAAGAACTCCATCCCAAAGACCAACTTAAAGTCATCCATGGGTATGATGGAGAAGTCGACTTGTCCTTTCCACTTACCCATGTGCACTAATACTCCTTGAGCGATTCCGGTGATAGGTTTGGCCTCCGCATTCATCGTCTTCACTCTTCCACCAACCTTTGAGACTCTCAATCCTAGTCTCTTAGCTTCTTCCGTAGACACAAAGTTGTGAGTTGCTCCTGTGTCCACCAACCCACAAGTGGAGGTGCCATTGACCTTAGCCTCCACATACATCAAGCCTTTGGTAGGTGTTTTAGGGACTTCTGACTTTACAACATTAAGATTTTGTAAGGAAGATAGTTTGTAATCTTCCGTGGTACTCCCTTCCTCTTGGTGTGAAATTATAGAGTTTAAGGCCTTTCTCTTGGGGCAATCGTGCATGAAGTGTGGTCCATCACAAAAGTAGCAAGCCCTTGATGGGGTGGCTTGCTCCTTGCTCTTTCCCCTCCAGCTAGGTGGTTTAGATGACTCAGGCTTGCTCTTAAGAGTGCCCTTGTCTCCCCCACCTTTAATATGGGTACCCTTTTGGCCCTTAGCTTTTCCATCATCTTTTCTTATTTCAACTAAGGATTTGGCCGTGGTGATGGCAGCGGACAAAGTAGAGGCGTTTCTCCGACGTAACTTTTGCTTTGCCCAATCCTTCAATCCGCTAAAGAAGTATACAAATTTGTCTTCTTCAGACATATCGGGGATCTCAAACAATAAGTTCAAATATTCTGAAATGTAATCTCGAATGGTCCCCGTATGCCTCAACCACCTTAGCTTTTCCTTAGCTTCCATACGTGCATTTTCTGGATAGAAATGCACCTTAAGTTCTTCTTTAAATTCGTTCCAAGTGTTGATAGTTAACGTACCTCTTTCAATCTCCATGCTTGTCCTTCGCCACCATAAGAGAGTATTATCCGTGAGGTATAGTGAGGCCGTAGCTATCTTTTGCGCATCCTCCTCCATTTGTAAGTGCCGGAAGTACCTCTCAACGTTCCAAAGGTAAGTGTCAATCTCCTTTGCATCGCTTTTCCCTCCATAGCTCTTTGGTTTAGGGACGTCAATTTTAGGAGTCTCACGAATCACATGAGTCCTATTTGCAATATCTTCTTTGCACAAGGTCACATCCTCGCGCATCATCTTCATTTCATTACGAAGAGTAGCTAACTCTGCAAATAGTTTGTCCATTTGGGTTTGGAACTCCATAGGACTAGCATTCCTCATGGTGTCAAGGCTGTTCTCCCACTCGCCCTTAAGCTCATCTGCCATAGCTTCAAGGGCCCCAAAGGTTGGGTGCCCTACCTCAAGCCGAGTGGAGATGTCTGCCACAGCCGTCTCCATTTTTACAAGTCTAGACTCCAAAGAAGAGACTAAGTCCTTGGATTTACCTCTCTTGTTGTTCCTTCGAGCCTCTTCACAAGTAAGCTCCACATTCGACACATGTGAACCATCCGCCATCTTCTCCTAGCTAGGACACGAACCGTCGCTCCTAACTTGTTGAACCTTCGCTTTGATACCAACTGTCACGGGCTTAGCTTTTCTGACTCCCGTGCGGCACTTAGATTGGCTTCTCACCCCGAACCAACTAAGTAAGCCTGACTTAAGCTCAAAGGAGAAGAACAACTGAAAGAGCACTTTGAAGGAACTTGTAGCTTTATTGCTTGAAGATGTTTACAACTTTCTTGGATGCCTTACAAGGGAGGGAGCTCCCCTATTTATAGATGCTCACGTCCTTCCACCTCCTCAATGGACGGTGGGGATCTTTACATATGTTGAACATCTAACGGCTAAGGACTACTCTAGAACTCTCTCTAGAAGTCTCTACACAAGTCTATGGTTCTACCATTTTCAAGATGCTCCTGGAGTATTCTAGAGTCTAGATATTTACATGACGTACTTGGTCCTTCTAGATCATATATCCCATGGATGAATCCAAGTCCCCCAAGTTGGACTCATGGGCTAAGCAGGTCTGCAGGCGTATTGGTCATGGACCTTGCAGTCCATGACATTAGTTATGTTTGCCATAATTTTGGTGATGGTCTTACTGAGATAATTGCATAGTGAGATTGGTTAAAACTTATCTGGATAAGAGGCACGGCTGCAAGTGGACTGGGTTTATGTGTTTGAATTTACTATGACCAACGTCGTGGCTACTTCAACCAAGGAGAATCATTGATTTCAATGCATTATGGAATTAAAGTGGCAAAAGTGCAATTACACTATCTAAGTATTCTTCCCTTCTAGAAAAAAATCTGGAAAGCAGAACTAATATTGCCATTATTAACCTACCGGAAAGTTTTGAAGAGAAATCAATCAGGACCTGGGGCTTTTTTAGGATCTCAATGAGATATGAAATGAAATATTTCCTCGTCTGAGACTAGTCTATATAAAGGATGAGCATCTAATCGGCTAAACTTTCGAGTTGGTTCAAGGATAAAGGTCGCGAAGAGCTATTTAAAGAAGTTATTATTTGCTCCACTTATTTTCTCTTCATTGCTTGTGAAGGAACCATTAGCGAGGGCAGTTCTAGAATGCAGTTAGAATTGCACCCTTGTGCAATAGAAGCATATAAGAAGCAAGAATTGGAAGCCCCAGTGGTTCAGCAACTGTGATAAAACTTAAGAAGTATAAAGAAGGGAAGCCTAAACCGTAACCCATTTACCCATTTCCCTTCTTTCTCTGTCCTTTTGTTCTCCTTCCTAGCCTATAACAATGTTGATTCAGTCACCACTTTTAGTCAAGAAATATGGACTGTCCCGTTGTTTTGGATACCTCCAAAAGCATTTGCATGTATTTGTCACGTCCATATTCAGAGACCATACAATATCAAGTTGGATCTCAGAGCACTAAAGTGTTTCTTACTTGGCTATTCTTCATTATAAAAGGTAGCAAGTGCCGCTTGTATCTTTTTTAAATACATTTTGTGTTTTTGTGCTAATAGAAGGGGAGGGCTGCCCCGCTGGCGCTCCTCCCCTTCCCCTTTTTGTTTTTGTGCTAATAACACCTCTCTTCAAAAGAAGAATGTTGGTGCTAGTCTTCTTGTTAGTGGAGAGACTCGCCTTCTTTTACTCCTGTTTCTATTTTGTTCTATGTCTATAATTCCAATGTTAATATTGCTCAGAGAAATTAAGAACTGCATGTTTATGCTTCAAGACTTAAGGGACAACCCTTTTGTTTACATCTGTTAGTGGAGAGACTCATCCTCTTTCCCTCTTCCCGTTTCTTTTCTGTTGTATGCCTTTGACTCTAATGGTAATAGTGCTAGGAGGGAGTAGGAATTATACCTGTATGCTTGAAGACCAATGGAACTATCCTTTAGTTTATGTTCACATCTATGTTATCACCTTTATTATCTGCATGGCATCATCAACTTGCCGTGCAGATTCGGAGTTTATGGTCTTGAGGTTCTAAGTTTTTACTTACACTAAAGCGTCCTAGTGTCACAGTATGTTGTAATCATAAGCTCCATAAGCAATTTGAACTACCTTTTGCTTATAACATTTCATTCGTCCTTTGCAAATGAGAATGCAGTCTGATGTCTTTTGCATCTACCTCTGTGTTGTCTTCTTCACTCACTGCATATTTTTTGTTTCTGAAACTCAAATTTCATCTGTTTTCTCTGACTTTATCATTTATGTTACCAAACATCATGACAAATGAATCAAGCACTTCAGTTAAAGACTGACAGTGGAGATGAACTGACATCCCAAGGCTTACACAACTGTCATCAATTCATTGAACTTTGCACAACAGTTTCTCAGACCTTATTCACCATCTCATAATGGTGCTGCCAAAATGATGTCAACGTATTAATAAATCTTTCTATGTTTCATTTTTACTACAATGAAACATTTGTGGATGCAATCCTTATCTGAATCCATCACTAATCTCCATTCTTTTTGCCATGTGATTCCATTTGAGTCACACAGAAGGGGAGCCTTGGCGCAATGGTAGAGTTGTCGTCATGTGACCTTGAGGTCACGGGTTCAAGGCGTGGAAATAGCCTCTTGCAAAATGCAAGGTAAGGCTGCAACCTATTGACGCTTGTGGTCCACCCCTTGCCCAGACCCTGCATATGCAGGAGCTTAGTGCACCGGGGCTGCCCATTCCATTTGAGTCACACAACGTGATGCTGGTTACTTAAGTAGTCTGAAATATCAGATGATTTGTATTCATGGAATCCTTTTACATGCTACATTACTCTTCTATTGGCTGATATGAGTGTTTGAACCTTGATCATACGCTTAAGGGGATTGTCGTGTCATTTAACAACATAAGAAGCTGTATTTATAAGCTATGAACTTTACAATTGTCATTGTTGTCAGATCCAGTACCATGCCCTCTGCATATCATTGTTAGTTTCTTGCTTCTAGAAAAATTCTTTATATCAAATCATGTCCTTTGTTGAAGGTGGAATTTGTTATCCTTCATTGCTTATGCATGAGCTTAAAAGAAGCATCTTCCAGTTAAGAGCGTCTACATAGGAGTTCTGTAATTATCCTTTCACTCATCATGTTAAGGATCTGTTGAATCTTTATGCAATCACCATAAGTAAGCACTAGCAGCTCAAGCAACTGACATGGGTGGACCTCTCTTTGACAAAGTTGAGACCAGTGAAAAGATTGGCAGGGATTCTGTTAAATGAGACGGGAACTTTGTACTAGAACAATAACTGGAATGTCGTCCCCAAAAAATCAAGTACTGTGGGATGTAAACAAAAAGTCAAGCAAAAAATAGCAATATATATGAATACCTTTTTTCCTAAGAGTTAAAATCAACATGTACTATCAAACTATAATGAAACATTTACTCTGATTATATTTTAAGCATTAGTTGCCTAATCATACTTTAGATGGTTGTCATTAGACTATAATGTTTTCCTGCATGTCCACTTCGACAAAGAAGTGAATGGGGAATAACCAAAGGCATGATATCCCAAACAGAGGCAGTTTGATGTGTCATTTAGAGGAGACTCAAATAATTTACTTGAGCATCTTGTAGACACTGCATCAGACGAAACACACATCATTATCAGAGAGTACGACAAATCCATGTTTTTTGGCCACGCTGTTAGGTATTGATCCTATTTTATTCAAGTTGATGATATTTTACATGCTAGTGAGGGCCATAAAAAAGATGAGAGAAATTCAAAGAAAGATGTTGACACAAAAGATCTAGCTGCATCGCACCCCTTTTTAACATTCAACAAACAATGGGAGCCGTGATAGTGACCCAGAGAAGTGTCCATCATGTAGATAAGTTTAACATGATAAATAGCAAGCTATTAGACAACATATCGTCTACAAAAAGAAAAGATGGATGGAAAAGGAGATGAAATAAAGAACCCTCTTTATGTGTCATGTTGAGGTTGTTGGTTTCTAGTTTCTCAGTTCCTGCAGACTTGATGTTACAAAATCTGTGTCAGCATCAACATGTGTGATCTCAGAGACAATATTCTTCAGTTATTTGAGAGAAATTTCAGTTACATAAGAGGTAGCAGTCTCATCTATGATAGAAGTTACGATACAGATTTTTCTGTTCAGTGACAAAGTGCATTGTCTAGTCCATCTTAAACATGGCACATTGTAGTTATCAGGTCTGTTGATCTGGTGGGCTGCCATTTGTTTGGTCCTTACCTTTGATTCCACAAAGTTTGGGGCAAGCATTACCCATGGATCTGGCTTAAACAACCATCTTAACTGCAAGATCATTGGCTTTGCAACCAATAAGTGGTGGGTTTAAGGGCCCTTACATTCAGAAGAAAGAAAAACAGATCAACTTTTGATCCACAAGGTTTGGATAGTCATTGCCGATGGATCTAGCTTAAGCATCCATCTTAGTTTCAAGATCATTGTTTTGGTACCACTAGGCTGTATGTTAAGGGCCCTCAGTATTCAAAAAAAGAAAAACAGATTAAGTATGAGCTGACAGCAATGAGCCATACAGTTGTGTGCTACTGCATCTATACAGTTGTCAAGACAAAGTGCCATGCATGAAATATACAACCTTATTAAACAGTTACTGGACATTCCATTGTTAGGCAACCCTCCTTGCATTGAAATGTTTTCAATTTTTGTTTTTTCCCCATGAAGATCTCATTTAGAAATCTCTTCTGGAGGACTTCAGCAAGTTGATTCTTGGAAGTGTCCCTTTACTCTTTTTTGGCTCATAGCTCTTTAACTTGTTGTGGAAACATAGATTCCTTCATTTCTACTTTTATTTTTTTGAGAAACAAAAAACTGAATTCATGAAAGCTTTATCCTTTTAAACATAGTAGGCATGTGAATTTCCTTATCCTTCTAAGCATTTTCTTACTATTTTTCTTGTTCATTTTTGCAGGAAGCAAGGCAGGCTGTTCCACTGTTTTCTCCAGTTATTGTTCCTATGGCCCAAAGCATTGGTTCTCTTCTCTCTCAGCTGAATACTACTGAAACAGTTCGCATTGGGGTGATAATCTAAGTCTCTAGCAAAGCTTTCTGTTTGTAGTCTGTGCATTTCCTTTTGGCTCTTGAGAAATTTTGCACCGGTGCAGTAACATTGGCAGATGCATAGTGTGATTGTGGCATGCCTTTTCGTATGATATTTTTGTTTGATGTGATATGATGCAAATAACCTTATGAGACATGCTTGATGTGCACATAAAAAGGGCAGCCCCTATGCACGAAGCTCTCGCATATGCTGAATCTGGGGAAGGGGCAGACCACAAGGGTCAATAGTACTCAGCTATACCTTGTATTTTGTGAGTGGCTGTTTCCACGCCCTGAACCTGTGACCTCAAGGTCGCATGATGACAACTCTACAATTGTGCCGATGCTCCCTTTCTCTTTATGTGCACTTAATCTTGTAAAATCAACTTATGGTAAATTCGTCAATTAATTTGATTAGTCAGTTTAGATTTCATGATGATGTTAGTGATAACTGATAATGAAGCATTATCGAAGGATTTGGACTGGATTCAAAATTAATCATTTTGGAGTTTGGTTTGGCTTGGTCATGAAATTAATTAGGTATATAAAGATTGGTAGATATGTTCATTGACTTAGCTACATGCTACAAAGTTGGAGTCTCCATTGTTGTAGGCCAACTAAAGTGAGTTGTTATGTGTATTTGCTAGTCAATCGTTAAATTCTAATAATCATCAAGACCTTATCTCAATTAGGGGTTTTTCACATGAATTTGTTCCACAATTCCCCTATATTAAGTGTCATGGCTTCATTTAGTTCCAAAGTTTTTAAATTTTTTCTCACCACTTCTATCTACATTCTTTTGGGCCTTCCCCTTGCCCTTTTAGAAAGTTCGATTTGGATTGCCTCACTACTTCTAACCGGTGCCCTTTTTGGTCTCCGTTGGACATGTCTAAACCACATAAGTCTAATCTCCCGTATCTTGTTACCTGTTGGTGCTATTGCTAAGTTTCACTAATGTTTGCATTTCTAATTTTATCCTTTCTTGTCTTGCCCCTCATCTATCTCAACATTCGCATTTCGGCATTGCTCATCCTATGTACATGTTGTTACTTAATTGCCCAACACTTATGATTCATAGAGCATGGCCGACCTTACAGCCATCATATAGAATTTTCCTTTCAATATGAGTGACACCCTCTAATCACACCCTCTAATCATATAGAATTTTCCTTTCTTTTTATCTCTTTAAGGCTATGTCCACTTAAGATCAATAGGTCTTTAACTAGGACGAAATGTAGGCTTTAGGACAGGTTTATAAAAGAAAGGTATAAGGATTTCAAAGGTTCAAAATTGAGTAGATGTCTTCAATGAATATCTACTAGGACAACTTTTCTTTTTGGTTTGTACTTGAAGTGAATTTCTCTTTCAAACTTTGGTCTTTCTTTTTCTTTTACTTTTTTTTTTTTGGAAGAAAGACATTTAATTTTTTCTCACTTCTTTAACTTTTTTGTCCTATTTTTGAATTTTTTCTACTCTACTCATTTTGAAGATGGGTAGTGGTTTTTTATTTTACTGGGTTATTATGGGTTAAGGTGAATGGGGTTAAGAAAGGAAAAGGTTGAATAACAGGCTCAAAAGGCTAACTAGTAGTATGCTATATTGGGTAGGCTGTATATCTCTGGGATGAGCAAGGATGGCCTATATCATTTCCTAGGTTTCCTAAAGCTTATTAGATTCAATAAATTTTTGGAATTAAAGCTATTACTCCTCTTTATTCTTGATGTTTAACCAAAACAAGGATAACAGGATCACACTAATGTACCCTGAAGAAATTATGAAATTACTTATAACTCTCTCAAAGAAGATAGTCTCAAACTCTCACTAGGTTATAGGTCTCCACTAATTTTCCTCAGGGTCTCTAAGTCATATATCTATATTAGTTTTGATTATGTACTGCGTGTAAATGGTTTCTGAGAAGTGACTTTCATAAGATGCTTCACTCATGAATGACATGCAAAACTAATCATATGCATTCCCATTAAGAGGTGAAAACAGTATATTTACTAAATTCTGAACATCCAGTTCTTATCACAGTAAGGGAATTCTACTTTAAAAACTCTTTTTTTCTTCTTTTTTTTCAAAATTTTTTTTTCCTAAAAAACTCAAGAAAATTCAAAATTTCTATGTGCATCTACACCCCCAACTTGAATAAAGCATTGTCCCCAATGTTTGAAAACATAGGATTCTATATGAAAGTTGAGTAATGTAGACTCTAAACCCTTGGGTTGCCTCTCAATAAGCGCTAAGTTTAACGTCTTCAGCCAGACATTTCCTAACCTAACTTTCTAAACCTAGAGCTAACTGGGTTAGCTTATGTGTACTAGTCCTAACCCTAAGATGACATGGGGAGAATTCTCACGCCACTTCAAAATTTCGCGCTAATCTATATATGGCCTCCACCTTGAAATTTTAGGTGGTGATATGAATATAATACAGTAGATCACCGCAATTGTAATAGTAGTGGGACCATATTGATGATCCCCCTTCTTTAAGATTTCACGGTAGTCAATATAATTGCTCCACCTCAAAAATTGAGGTGAGGGTAACTCAATGACTGCATGAACTACCCTGTATTTTCTTGGACCATATGGTGACAACCAGTCCTTGTCTTGACCAAATTGAGGGATAATAATGACCATTCTATGCAATTTATCTTTTTCCACAGTGTCCCTATCATTGTCCTGAATAAGCACAGGTACGGTAGCAATTGGGCCTATATTATTATCTGATGTTTGTTCAAATAAGGCTGCTAGGTCCCAATCAAGTACATTTGTTACATTAAAAGGCGCAATCTGAATTTCATGCTTAGGATGATATACTCTGGCTTGCAATCTAGAAGTGTCCATTAGAGGCATAGTATCCAACAACTTAGGCAGCTCCTCAATAGATGTGTCTTCATCAGAGTCATACAAATAGGTGGGACACGCATCTAGAGGATTATGGTTGGATTTTTCTAAAGTGTTATGCTCTTCGTCAATGGAAGTCTCTTCATAATTAGAATCAGGATATGACTCAAGTATATCGAAGTTGGATATTTCTAAGGATGGTTGTTGACTTTGTGACTCATAAGGATCATAGGAAATTTCCATCCTAGTGTCAAGAATACATGGCTCTTTATTCCCCCTAATTTGTTTCAGTAACTCCTTAAATTCCTCCCTCCCTCGTTTTATTTCCTCATTGAACTCTTCCATCATTTGTTTTAATTTTGTATTCCTAGCTGCCATGTCTTGTTCTATTATTTCACATCTATGCTGCATATTTTCTTCTAATAGTGGTTCTTCCCATAGAGGAAATGACTCATAAGGTTGGTAGTGCTATGGCATTGGGGTACTGAAAAAGGACTGAGGAGGCTGAACACATGATGGTGGACCCTGATATTCTATATAATCATGATAGTACTGACCAGAGTGAGACCATTGTGGTTCTTCCTGATATTGGTAATCCTGAGGCCGTGGTTGTTCATGATGCCTGGCCCATCCCTTAGAGTCTTGATAATTTGTCTCAGAATAAAAATTGCTAGGGTATGTGAATGCATTAGGTGCATCCATTGGCTCCTGATAGTATTCATTGTATGTGGAGCTTGATGGGGGTCAGGAAGGAGTGGAATAGGGATGCCCAGAATAGGTATAGTCATTATGGTATTGAGGTTCTGGCGCAACTTGCCTAGAAGCTATTAGCCTAAGCAATTGACTTTCCATAAGATCTAATCGATCCGTCTATGCATCTAATCCATGAAATCTATCCCCTTCTTGATAGGCTCTCTTTCTTTTTTTTTAAAACTAACCTACATGATGCAACCTAACTTCTTAGAAAGATGAACAAACAAAGGACACAATATAATTCTTGAGGCTAATAAGCAACATATTGATTTTCTTGAAATTATGTGGGGACAATGCTTTTAATTAACCTACTCTAGCGCTCCTCTCCTTAAGACTTGATTATTGCTTACCAGTTAGGTTCTTCGCAAGGTAGTTAATACAACCCTCGTGTAAGGAGGCGTTTAGACTTCACAAATATCAACATGAGGTGAGGGAAGAGCGAGACTCTATTAGACAACCCTCAATAACCACAGTGCTCAAAAGCCACTGGAATGACAATAAATTGTGTCTTAGTAAGAGGATCCTACGAGCATATGATGGCCCTATAGGTCTCTTCTAATTGATTTTAATTTGATTTGAAGGGTAGGATAGCGCGCTTGAGGTGATTATTCTATGTGGGCCAAGGAGTGGTGATGAAATCCACCCTTGATCTTATAGGGATAGGGTGCCCTTACTAATTAATTCCACACTCCATGCAGTTCGATCAGCATATATATCACCTTAAAGCATTAACTGTGTCCTAAGATGCAAATAAAAGCGATAAACTAATGCAAAACCTAAAAATGTAACAATTATAAGAGGATGATTTCTATATGATATATACTACCAAACAATGCAAATTTATTTTAAATGCAAAACCTAATCTAGGAATTTAAATGAGTGAAGAGACTTACAGTGGGGTTTCTGATGAAGATCAAGTGTGAGCTACCTTATCCCACACTTGCCCTGTATTATACAATCCTTTAAAATGAAAATGAAAATTGCAATTTACAGGGATCCTCACTACAAGCTTTGCTCAAAAGGAAAATAAAAAATAAAAAAATCCTAATCTAGGAAAGCAGGGAAATTTCCATGTTGGTGAAGATTTTCTTGCCAATTTTCTCCACTTTCCTGTTTTCCTGAAAAATAAAGTTAGGAATAAGTACTAGTTTTAGGAAATTAGGTGGTTATGCACAAAAAAAAAAATTGAAAAATGCACCTAAAATGCAATTCCTAATATTTTTTATTTTTTTGAATTTTTTAGGGTTTTTTTTAAATTAAATTTTATAAAAACTCCTTTGCAAGTCCCCGGCAATGACACCAAAAACTTGTTGATGTTTTCTGCAAGTGCACGGGCTATTGCAGCATAGCTATGCAAATACGGGTCGATCCCACAGGGACTCGCTTTAAGTGGAGTTTTTAATAAAATTTAATTATTTAAAACTTAAAGAAAATAACAAAACTAACCTAACTATTTAGATTTATTCAATTGATGCAATTTACATAACTTTCAATTCCAGAAGACATAAAATAAAACTAATCAAACATCCCTGAATCACATTGTCCGTGGATAGCATTGTCTCTGGATAACACTGTCAAAAGATGGACAAAATAAAGGTTAAATGGAACAGGGACACATGTAAATAAAATGGGGATATAGATGTAAATAAACAGAAGACGCAGATGTAATTAACTAAAAAGTCCAGAAATGTAATTGCATTTAAAGATGAAGGGCAAAAACGGGATTTTATTAAAAATCTGGTTTTTAACAAAAACTAGACGAAAACCCAACGAAGGAGCCGGAGAAGGAGATGGAGTCGGAATAGATGGGATGGCTTGGGTGGAGGGTTCTAACGTCCCACGGTCGGACGTCGCCTGGTCGTCGCACGGTGGAGATGGGCGTCCGGTGATGGGCTGGGTGGCCTGGCCGTGTAGTGATGAAGAAAAACAACGCCTTTCTGGGCGTCGTCTGGTTCAGGGCTGTCTCCGCCTGGCTAGAGGGTGCTCTAGTTTGGTGCGTGGAGATGAAGACTGGAAGCAGAGGTGTGCTTGGGTGGTGCGGTGTGTGGTGATAAAGACTACCAGTGCTGGGTGCTGGCCGGTGGAAAGGTGTGGCTAGAGAAGCCTGCTGGAAAAATGCTCTGTAGCAGAGGAGCCTGGGCCTATGATGAGATGGTGCTTGGGGATGATGAAGAAAGCAGAGGAAGGAGGAGGGCTCTTCTGATGAGAGAAAAATGGTGCCTGCTCTGGGAATCAGATGAGCCGAGGATAAAGGGAATAGAAAAGAAGGGGAGAGGGGCGTGGAGAAGAGTAGCGGTGGAGATTGGTGTCGTCCCCAGCCGCACTGGGTGTTGAAGGACTGGGCAAAGGAAAATGACGCCTGGTCCTGTGCTGATCCTTGTCGGACTGGAGTCGCCTGACTAGTCGGTGTTGACTCGGGAGAAAGGTGCGATGAAGGCTGGGTTGTTGAGAGCTGGAAGAGGTGTGGAAGTGCAATGGAAACAAGAGAGCTGTATGGGAGCAATATTGGAAGTAGGGGCTAAACACGGTCCTGGGCAGTGCGATCAACAGAAAGAGAACAAAGAGGGATGCGATGAGTGAAAGAGATGGAGAAATAGAAAAGGAAAAAATGGTGCTTGAACTACAACAAGAGAAGAAAGGGGAAGGTGAGAACGTGAAGAGGAAGGAAAGGTGGTGTTGTGAGGTGGCTTGTGCGAAGGAAACAAAGGCTAGATTTGGTGCTTTGAAAACAAATGATGAATGAAAGGCAAAGAGAGGGCAAACAAATATAAACAAAGGAAAGGAAACAAGTAAAGTTAAAGAAAATAGAAAACTCCCAAAACTTCAACTCTCCAAAAGAACTCCCCTCCCCACTCATACGACTCCCCTCTTTATAAAGATTTTTCCTTATTTTTCTCCAACAAACTCCTCTTATCCCTATCTAGGACCCTTCTTCCTCTTCTATTTTAATTAGGATTCTTCCTCTTGATCTCTACTTGATCTGCACCATTGAAATTAGATCTGATCCATCCAACCCCCCTTTAGTTGATCTGCAAAATAAAAGACTAAATTAGAATAATCAAAACTGTGCATTAATCCTCTAATAAGCTCTAATGATCATCTAACCGTTGATTTTGAGAAAATTAAGGTTTGGATGGTCAATCAAGCTAAATTTTGCAATTTGGACGGCTAGATGATCTAATTGAATGCTAAACTAGGGGTCTTTTAGCCAAAATTAAACACTTAACATATGCCATTTCTATTATTGTCCTTTCCTATGTATTGAGCTTAGACCCATTGATTTCTCTAGTTTTAGCGCCTTTCCACTTGATTTCTTAGATACAAGCTATATTGACTCTCTTGTGTTTCATTGTATCCACTAACTCTAGACTCTAACATGTTAATTCTAATATTAACTTAAAAGTCATCATATAGTTTGTCAAATACTTAAATAATTGTGTCTCTTGTTAAGGTGTTATACCTGATCCAGTGACGCATGTTGTGAACCATATTTGTTGAAGAGTTCAGCATGTTTATACCATTGACAGGCTACTATCTTCTGGTTATTTCTATTCAATAGTGAGCCAGAGTTTAGAACAGGTACATTTGGGAAGATATTTCCATATGAGAAGTAGATACTTGCAGCTAGAATTATTCTCCCTGTTGGTCTGTACTATGCAAAACATTTACGATCTCACATGCTCCCTCAGTCTCCAAGATTATTTGCCGCACCCCTTCAGCTGTTCTTTAAGCTGTAACAGAAACCTACTTTAGATTCACTAACCTTTAGTTCAGAAACACAATACATCCAGCTGGGTGTTTCTGGGGGTCCACAGTAATGGCAATTAAGTATATGTCTTAAATGTAGGCATTCCTTCTGAATGAAACAAAAAGGAAGCTAAAGAAGTACTAGTTGTCATTTTCTGAAAAGGAAAAATTCAAACAATTTTACTTCATGTCATCTTTTTGTCTGTGATATTATTCTTCTCTTTACTGATGATTATGAGATGTCCAGGTAGAAATGGCCATGAAGCAATTAGGGAACCTAAGCCCTCCAATCATGAAGCAAGTCCTTCCTTTGGTTGAGCAACTTCCTCCATTGTACATGGATTTAGTCAAAGGGAGAGAAGATTTCATTCCAAAACCAGAAGAAACTCGAAGGCTGGTATGTAGTATCACTAACTACTGTTCAAATTTTATCGTGATTATCATACTGTTATTTCTATTTGTACTTGTATTAACCATAGTTCAATTTGAAGTCAAGTTTGATAATTATGTCATAAAGCTCTATGTTCTCATGGTTCAGCATGTCAACATGCTCCTATCCTATCTTTTGCTGTGGACTAATTAACGCCCTTATAAAATTGTATAATTGATAAATGGAGATGGCATAGTGATAAGTTTGCACTGTAGTCTGTTATTGTGGCATCCATATTTTACATATATAAATGGAGATGTCTTCATCTTCTCTTAATGTTCTTCTGAGTCTTAAGGGATGAGCATGCGTATTGGACTTCTAGGACAGCCTAGACTTCATGCCGATCAATGAAGTTACTCTCTCTTTTGAATTTCTGACCACATGGTACTTCTAGAACACCCGATGATCTTTATTCCAATCTAAGGTATCTAGCTTTACTCCTTTCAATCGTCAACCACTTCCACAGTGTTGCACAACTTTCAGGTGTTACACTTTCAAATAGTTCTCTATTGCCTGTTATCTCATTACATCTGTCAGGAATGAGAGATGCTAAGTTTATTTCTGTCTTTTTCTTCTTCTTTTTTTGGGAAAAGGACTGCAATTGGATTCTTATTTCCTGCCCATTGGTGAATCATATTTGAGGGTCGGTTAGTTATTCTTACCTTTTACATGATAAAGCTGGAAATCACCTAAACGAGATGGTAGAGTAAGGTTTAACCTAAAGATCCCGCATCGGGTTGCTTCTTTCTTCACAATATTTTGTAAGGCCCTTGATGAAATCCTAGTCTCATTTTCTTTTGTCTAAGCATGGTTGTTGGATAAGGTGCCTCCTTGTCTTTTCACGGCACTGTCCTTCTATTGTGAAGATTAATCACTTGGACCAACCACCACTATCACTATAGCTCTTATCTTTTCAGGTTTAACCAATAACGACTATATGCCTTTAGATGGCCACGGCAAGTTGCCTTATATCATCACGTACGGCGCCTGCTTTTGTTTATCGTAATCTATCTTCCATTTAGTCACCTAGCATAGAATTGGAGAAGACAGATGTCACATGTATAACATGCAATCTGTGTTAGGAAGCCTTATGTTTGCCATTATGTGCACCAAACCAGACATTGCACAAGCAGTGGGAGTAGTTAGCAAATACATGTAAAAGTCTGGGAGAGAACATTGGATAGTTGTGAAGAAGGTCATTCGTTTTCTGAAGGGTACTTCTGAGGCTTCTATTTGTTATAGTGGACAAGATCTGTAGGCAGTAGGTTATGTTTGATGCAGCCTATGCAAGAGATATAGATAAAAGAAGATCTACCACATGTTTTGTATTCTCAGTGGCTGGTGGTGCAGTGAACTCGATGCCAAGGTTGCACTCAGTGATTGCTTGTGTACCACAGAGGCCGAATACATGTCAGCTGCACATGCTTGTAAGGATGGAATGCAGTTGAAAAGATTGGTTGATGAATTGCATATCAAGTAGAAGGTGATTACACTTCATTGTCATAGTCACAGAACCTTGGTCTTTGCAAGAAATTTAGTGTTTCATGCTTGGACCAAGATTCACCTCGGAAATAACATGGAAGATATGCTAATGAAGCCAATTGTGATTCATCTAGTGCAAAACTTCACTTGAAGTTGTTGTCATTTAACAACAGTGACAATCAGACATCAATTTCAAGGTCTTCTTTGGCGTACAAAAAACAAGTCGTTAAGTGGGAAAATGTTGGATAAAGGGGTTCCTTGTTTTTTGTTCGTATTATCCTTTTGTGGTGAAAACTAATCACGTGGACCAACCACCACCATCATGCTTTCAGACAGTCTTTACAAATTGTCACGTATCATAGGGTACAATGCCTACTATTGGACCTACATTCACACATCTTGAAATGCATGAACTGCGTCACCTGTTTGCCTATAGATAGCAAGGTTTGCTGGAGTGTTGACGCATCAACTTCAATCGAATCCAAACAAAGTTCGAGCAACAATTGTATACATGTTAGGTTAGAGAGAAGAGTGCAAAAAGTTGTGACCAGCTTAAGTGGTCTTGAGTTTTTCCCTTGGTTTTCTTGTAAGTGCTAGTACTGTAGTTGCGGCAAACACCTATATGGTTGAAGAAACCCATTTTCCCAAAATGCATTTTGGAGATAAAAAACACTGTTTCCCATTCACGTCAGAATTTAATTTCATCAACACAAAACTTGTTTCCTCAATTAGGAATTTGCATTTCCTAAAAAGGGTGAATATTGTTTCCCCATTTGATAATTTCAGTTTCTCTGAGGAAACTAGTTTCTGGTTTTCATTTTTATACTTTTTCATTCCCAAGTAAATTGGACTAGGGAGTGTCAATTATTACAAGTTGTCCATCACTGGTTTCTTTAAATACGTCAATCTTTAGGCTTGTTTTTCTTTTCTATCACATTTTGGGGGAAACTAAAACCCATTTCTCCCCATCTTCTTCATTTCTGCCCTAACTCCTTAGGGAACCCCCAAATCAATAAATCTCCATCCAAGATCTATTTCCCACAATCTTTTTAGTCGGGTTTATTTCCTTTGAATTTCCATTGTTTCTGAGTGAACTCCTTTTTTCTATAAGCTTCTCTCTCTCTCACATAGCCCAACAGTACATGTTTTGCGAAGTTCGTGATTATCTGACTCGAACTCCAAGCATCCTGTTTTCTGGCGAGAATCCATAATAATCAAAACAATAAGTTTCTACTAATTGTTTTGGCTTCTATTAGGGAGATAATCAAACACTTTTCTTAAATGTGGGGGAGTTAGAGTGTTGTCATGTGGTTGTTATTTACATGGATTGTGTCTTTCAAGGGAATCTTAGCCTTGATTTGGATTGCATAAGTGACATTTGGTTGTTGGATGACATCTTTTGTTCTCTTATATGAATTTTACTTTTGGATTTGAATTCGTATTGATTAGTTCTACTCATTTTATGCTTTTACATTGAAACATATTAATCTATGAAAAAATTTAAATGAAAATGCTGGCATTTTTTTCATTGTTTTTATATTTTTTAAACATTCTCTGTAATTTTTAATATTTTTAGGGTACTCATTTTCCCATTCAACACACTAGTTTCTATTTCCCATTTCCATTTTCATTCGATCACTACTTTTTCTAGTACAGAGGCAGACTACATGTCAACTATAGATGCATTTTAAGGATGGAATATGGTTGAAAAGATTGCTTGATGAGTTGCACATCAAGCGGAAGGTAATTGCACTTCATTGTAATAGTTAGAGCACCTTGTGCTTGGTAAGAAATCTGGTGTTTCATGCTCGAACCAAGCGCATCAACATTCAATTTCACTTTGTAAGGGACGATGTTGAATACTGTCAGATTTCATTGCAAATGATTCATTCTGACGTTAATGTGGTAAATATTTTGATGAGCCAATTGTGGGAGAGAAATTCATCTACTGCAAACCTTCTTTTGGAGCTGCTGGCACTTAACGACAGTGACAATTAGACGCTAATTACAAGGTTTCTCAAGTGGACAACTAACAAGTTGTCAAGTGGAAGAATGTTGGATAAGGTGCCTACTTGTCTTTTTGTGGTATTGTCCCTTTGTGGTGAAAACTAATCAACTGGTGATTGAAATGCCATGTCTCCATATATTGCAAATCCCTGCATATATTGCATATGGCTCCTACTAGTGCACTTGCATTCACACGTCTTAAAATGTATGAACTGGCTCACGTGTTTGCCTATAAATAGCAAGGTATGCTGAAGTACTGAAGCAACAAGTTCAATTGAATCCGATCGGGGTTTGAGCAATGATCCTATACTTATCAGTTTAGGAGAGAGAAAAGGTGTGACCAGCTTAGTGGCCTTGAGTTTTTCCTTTTTTTTTTGTAAGACTTAATGTCATGTATGTGGCTTTGGCCTGGATTTTGCGAGTAGGTCCCAGAGTGAGTCCTAAAGTGGGTCCTGCTGTAGGTCCCTCAGTAGTCTTGAAAAGTGGTTTTTGTGTGGTTGTTCTAATTATGTAAGAGAAACCTAGCATTGCTATCCCGTGGATGTAGGTGAAATTACTGAACCACGTAAATCTACGTGTCTACTTTTACTGTTCTGGAAATTCTCTAATCTTTTGTAGACCCCACCTATACTTCCAACAATGGTAACTAGCCATTTCTTACTTGCATGCTCATGCATGACCTGTCCTTCCAAGTAATTATTAAGTGAGATCCAACCAAAAGAATGTATAGGCTGTAGAAGAGGAGGGGGGAAGGAGAAGTCGTGGCTAGGGAGAGGCCCATGAATTCTCTGTCACATTTATACCTAAGTCACTCGACACAAGTGACTAATTGGGGCTTTATGCTATGGGCTTATGATCTAAGATAAGACTAATTAGGGCTTTATGCTATGGCTTATGATCTAAGATACTTACAATGAAATGCTTCAGTGAGGTACAACCTCATTGCAAGTTCTCTAAGGCACCCTATCAGTGGGGCCAAACTTTGGTTGTGGTACCTGTTTTTCTGATTCCTCCAACTTCATTTCTGTGACTCCTAAAATCACTTTAATTGGACAACTTAGCATGCATTAGATCATTGAACTGCACCCTCTTTAATAAAGTTTTTAGCCGTCCATGACTTAAGATCAAAAGTACCCCATTTCAGATGCTAGAATTGTGCAATCGGCATGATTTTTGAGCATCGAGAGATCCAAAGTTAGAGAAATCAAATCTATCGCCTGGATCAAAAAGATTGGTTTGTTCTGTAAAAGTCAGGTGCTTCACTTTAACTTGCCATAGGATCACAGCTCACTAGAGCAGCATCCTTAATAGCCTTGCTGGAACATTCCCTACGTCTTAAATAGTATAATTTGGGTACAAATGCTTTTCTCAAAACCACGAATGGACAGGAACTATATTGAAAAATTAGGGTATAGCTCAGTACATTATTGGTTCTCATTTTGAAGTATCGAATCTTATTGATCTGGTACCAGATTCATGCCCAAATACTCAAATTGGAACCAAGGACTGATGATCTAAAGAATAAATGGACAATGGCACTTGGAAAGATTTGAGAGGCATGGTTCAACTAATGGTGGACTAAAATGCTCATGTAATGTTTATTTCAAACTAAAATATATGCAAGGATTTTGCATCTAAACCTTCTAGAGTAGTGGAGCTTGGAGGAGTCTCTCACTTGGGTGATCAGGGTTCTTTCATTCTACTGTTGGCACCTACTTTTGCTATTATATTTACAGATGACCTGTTGTGGTTTATCTGTAAATAATCAACATCTCGATAGCAAAATGATTGGAAGTAATGGGGTAAATGATCCATCAAATCATCTCTCTCTAATGGCCCAACCCCAACTCCAAGATCTCCCGTAACTGCCAACGAGATCATCAAAGGGTCCAAACCTCTTTCTTGATATGCTGAACAAATGTTTTGTTGTGTTATAAGTTGCAGGATTTTTATGTTGAATCTCTTTGGATACTTTTCGTCAATGCATCCACAAGCGTGCTATGTACTGTGAGATGTCGTGTTGTGATCTTTGCTTGTCTATTTTGAATTCATGACTTCTTCATGTTTTGGTAAGCTACCAGCGTGATATGTATTTTCAGCTATTATGTTATTTCTTATGTTGTGTTCTTGCTTGCCTTTATACCAGTTAATGGTTAACTAGTATATAAACGATCAAATAGGCAACACTAATGCATAAGCTGAACTTTCAGCATCTTAAGTTGACTGACTTTTGTTTTGTTTGTTTGTTTTTTCTTTCTTTTTTCATTCTTGTATTAGAACTGATAAATACCCGTAAACCAAATTGAGAAAGTACAGTCTGGCTTTTCAGCCAGGAACCGCTCTTCTAAATAGTATGGCTCCAAGCCAGCTCGAAAATACCCTATTTCAGGTGCTAGAATGGTTTGGTTACACCTATAAATATAATACTATTAAAAAGGATGTTGTACTGAACCGTGAGCTCCTTGTATGTGACCCTAGCACCCCACTTTATGTTCTGGATATCTAGTAGTTCAATAGTTGTCCCAATTGGATTATTCTAGTTAGGTTACTAGATTCTCAATGCTGGAGAAATCAAATTAACGAGCTAGCTCAACTACAGGTGGGCCTCATTATGTTAAAGTGGGTGCCTGATGAACTTGTCATACTGTCCACTTCTCAATGAGCATTCATCTATATGTATAATTTGAAGAACGGGTCCTACATGTGTACATCACTGTGCATAAACTAGCCTAGTAATATTTAACCCTTATTGCTCATGACAACATCTCTGATAAAATAGCAGCCCTCTTCAGTCTGCTTCGTTCTCTCATGAAACAATGGGCAGCTGAGAATGCAGATAGTCGATATTTTCATCTCTTAAGATTAACTAATTACAAACACAGAATCATGAACAAGACTATTCAACCATATAAGCATGCATTAGAAGCCATAGATTTACCCTCGGCCGTGGCACTTGATTTGTCTAACAGTCTGCTTTTGATTCTTCCACATGATTAAATGACCTCAACTACAAGCTTGTCGTTGATTTTGGGCTACTTCCCAAACCAACTCACAATCTAAATTTGAGTAACCAACAATGTCAAGATTCCTTACTAGGTGATACAGAAGTTTTTTGCTACGAGCATCGTTCAATGTATCAACATCCTGCACACCATTCACCATGGACACTGTTTAGAATTGTCGCTGAACCAATCTGCAATGCCACGAGCAAACTATTTGTTCAGTCTAGTTACTTTTGAGTAAATACTTCTTCTTGCTAGCTGTCTGCACTGATTCTTACTTGCAAATTTACTGCTGCCTCAACCATCCGTGTTTCCTGAGGAGATTGTTGACATGCATTCATTGAGAAAGATGCTTTGGCTTAAGACTCGTAGTTGATAGTCAATCTTTGCTACTGAACAGATTTTACTTGTGCAAATCATGCGTCCTGCTTGAGCTACTAAATCTTTTGATTCAAATACAGCAAGATTCTCCTTACTTATGTTATGTACTTATTAAGGACATTATATTCAAATAATGAAACGAAAAAATCTATTATCAGAGAAATGAATATTTTTGTTAATAATTTCTTCTATCAAGCAGATGACTTATTTCCTTGGTTATGTTATTACATGTCAAACAGGAATGTGATTGCTGTTACAATCTTTAAATGCTATCTTTATATTATTCTTTGATGTTACATCTGCAGATAAAATCCTACTATGGCATTTCTAGAAATCTTTTAATAAAATTCAAAGACGATTTGATTGATGAGACTCCAGCATTAGCTCAAGTTCTAAGCTCTGAGTCCGCCATTACTTCAATACTTGATATGTCAATTCGCATGTTGCCTGGAGATCACGGACTTCCTTTGCAACAGGTATGTTATTTTCCCTGTTGCTGCTTGATATCTATTTATCATCTTTAGGGTATTTCTATGCGGCTATTCCTCTGGGGAATGCAAGGTAAAGCTATCATTCATACCCACATTATAACCAATGAGGACTGGAGTCCAACGCAACTTCTGAAATTCGGTCGTTTAAATAGGCTTTTTATAATTTTAAAATGCTTATATTCATAATTGCAAGAAAATTATTCTACTCTTCGTACTTGTTTCCAGCATTGCTTGAATATGCAGTTTTTTAGTGCTAATATACCCATCATGGAGTCTTTATTCGTGATGATATGCCGTTTAATCTAGACTAGTTTTCTGTGGGCAGGCTGTACCAGATGTTCCTCCGGCTGTAGCAGATGCTGTAAACAGGGGAGGGGAGCTTTTGACAAATCTGACTGTGGGAACGCCATGGGAAACAGTAGCCGAAGAACTAGGTAACACTTTAGGTGCAGACTCTGGCGTCCTCCGTGGTCAGATACCAAAAGACGTCAACCTGCTGGTGGATGTCATCGCATCATGGATGTCAGCAAACACGGGTCCAAAACTTCTTCGATCATGAACTTGTTAAGACCAGATATAAAACAATTGCTGGTGATGCACATTGTATAATCCGAAAGGGACGTCCAAGATTTCTCGTCAAATGTACATCGATCTTTGTATCTGTATTTTGCAGCAACACGTGATCAGTTGTACAGCATTTGTCATCTCCAGGCCTTGGCGTTGCCGTTGTTGCCAGTATCGTGATTTATAGTTTAAGCAGAACATAAACAGAAGCCAGGTCCATCTAGGCTTTTTGGTCCCATAGATATGGTGAAGCGCTAATAGAAGCCTGGCAAATCTGGTGTGCTTCTTCTTTTCGTTCTAGTTAAGACAATAAGCAAATGCCGTCTAGCACGGGCACATTGGTACGTCACCACTTGAAGGTGCTCCCGGAGTGCCCAACAATTCAAAACATATGTATAAAATCTGTACAGGTACCATTTTTCATGTGAGGTAGAACATTTATTTTATAAATTTAAGCCATTTATCATGTTTAGAATGCCAAAAATAGGTTACTCACATAAAATCAACGAGTTTTTGAAGCCTTTTAAAATATAAAATGGTCATAATTTTTAGATGAAAAAACATAGGTTTAAAACCGTTCAATTCTAGCATATCTATGCAATTCCTGACGCTATGAATGGCTTAGATACACAATTGAAGTTTTGCCTCGCATGAAAAAATGAGCGTCAACACTTTCATCACCTTGAGTTAGACTCAACGAAAATTCGAAGGCATCCTTAAAAATATTTATGCATTACAGAAATCCAAAAGCCATCCATTATCCGTACACATTCCCACTTCAGGCAAATAGAAACCACACAACAGCCAGATAACCATGAATGCCTTACTTGATATTTACATCAAGAGAGAGGAAGACGCATATCTGAAACTGTCCGAAGAGCTTGCTAAACATATATATCACCGTGATCTGGTACGCTTAACTTAATGCTTGTTAAAAAAACGATGAAGCACAACAGCAGAAAGGGGTATAAGTATACTTCATCTTCTATAGCATCTCATCTTCATGATACAGATATAAGCCAAGACCAAATCGGGCACATGCTCTGCAAAAGGCCATCTCCTCTGCTGCTGCAACAGGGTCTCTAATGTGGCCATCATTCGAAAATACCGTTCCAGTTGATTCCCGGTGTGCCTGCACCATTAAGCGGTTATGAAAGAACAATTGGAGGAAATTGGAAATTTTAGGAGGAAAATATTATGGGGCAATATTTTGCTTCCACTAAATTGCTAAGTCAAAAAGAAAATACAACTGTCAGCTACTCCACAGGAGCAACCCATCACTCCATGTCTCAAGGACGACTGACACTGGCCAGAATTATGCTCCACAGAACCTTCGTCGAAGTCCCAAAGTTAAAGTCCTAATGAGTTCATTTGAGAACGGGTTAATTATCATTGTATGAGTTCACGAGTCACCCATCTACTCTTCTTCTAATGGGTGGCATGCTACTGCTTATATTTCTGGCTGCAGGTTTTATCATGGTTGAAGTTTGAGCTGTTGCTCGCTTTCACTAAAGTAAATTGCTGTGGGGCAAGAAGCACAGTGGCTTAACAACTTAAAAGCAGCGTCTCTGGAAGCATGTTCAACAACTTTGCATGTATCTATATTTAAAAGAAGGTTCACTCTCTATTCAGTAGAGTTCATCTGAGTTTAGTCGCCATCTATCTGAACACAAAAGCGACAAGTAACACAAAATTGAGTGTTAGAGTAGATACACAGAAAGTTTTGGATGCCTTACTTGCTTCATGGACTCTCTACTATGGAATTGGTGGCAGGAGCTAGAGGGAACAGTAAAACTTGTTAGAGAAAAATGCATCACATTTGTAGAGAAGATCTTGCTATTACAAGCCAGAAATTTCCCAACTATCCATTAGACTACTTGCAGCAAGACAGAAGTGGGCCACAAAAAGGAAAGATAAAATAAAAAGGAAAATATCCCGAGGTAAAAAATGCTTATTTGAACATACTCTTCTTGTAAGGAACCTATGGAAGTCTCCAGATGAAGTCTGCTCACCGTTCAGAATAGTTTTTTTTCTTTTCCATTTTCCCATTTGATTTTTTGGTTTTGAAAGTCACCAGCTCAAACAGTTCATCAGTTAAAAAGTCATGAAAATCAAACAAAATCCTAAACGATAGCATAGGAGTAGGTCTTATGTATCTTGCTTCAGGGATTCAGTCATAGTAGGAGCAAGATTGGTTGCATGGATACAGAGAAAGGCTAGGCTCTAGACTGGAGGCAAAACACATCATCATCTTCAGGCAGAACATTCTTTGATGGGGACCATCATTGTAAGTTCCTTTTTCCTTTTTCTAATAAATGTTATGTTATAGTTTAATCTTACTTTGAATATTTACCACTAAGGGTATTAGGTTTTTAGTATGTTGTGACTTAAGCAGCTACAATTTTGTCCTTTTCCTAGATTAGGGTTAGATGTCCCCTACTTAAGATCCTTTTTCTCTTTTGGTGTAAGGAGTTTTTTATGAAATGAATGAAGATTGCATTAGACATGGTGGATTCATCATTCTAGCTTCCTTCCCAAAAGCATGAAGCTGCATTCGATACAAGGCAAAAATTATATTGTTTCATCTTGTTCTGTAAGTCAATAAATTTTCTACTTTATCTTTTAACGTAGGATTTATGTGCTGCGTGTGGTTATATGATCTATGTTGGTAATAATTTATGATTGTTATTTTGTGTTAAATTCCTAAAACCCCAGATCCGAAGCTTAATCAAGACCATTCGTCAATCAAATGGACAATCTAGATTAAACTTCGACCTTACCTTAATCGTTAGAAATCTAGGACGATCTATAGATCCTGTAATTCGTTGTAGGTCATTCATGTTTATTTAAGCTATTTTCTGCATGTCAAAAATGCTAGTGGTAGTTTAATTTATGTTTTTCTTATTTAAATTAATACTAACATGATCTCAGCATATAGAGTAGGCCATTTTGCATGCTGTCCTACATTCTTGCACCTAAATATAACTCCCCCAGTTCTCTTGACTTCTTGAGACATGGCACGACATAGAAGTTCACCACCAGTGAGGGCATAAGGAAAAGAAAATTGAAAAAGAAAAGATTGTCAAGAACTCCTTACAAAATTTTGTAATGTAAACTACAATCACTCTTTTAGTTAGGAAAGCAACAATTGTACCAATAAATAGACAACCTCAAATAGCTTACATTATGAGAAGGGATAGGCTTCTTTGATTGATCAAAATGCAAAATACCTTGAAGGTGGATCAATAAACTTGATAAATCTGAGGCACTTTGGTTAAAATTTTGAACCTTTTATCATGTTCTCAAGTGTTCATTGCTTTATTGTATTTCTTTTGAAGTTCTTTAAATTATTAATCACTGCTTTATTGTATTTCTTTGGAAATTCCTTTAAGTTATTAAGCATGTTCATACTTGAAGAATGTTGTGAGATGGCTTAAAATGGAATTACAGCACATCTTCAAATTCTTTGAGTTGTCAAGCACAACCATTATTGCAGACCACCACTAGTCTCCCTGGCCCTAAGAATGTTTCTTACCCAAAGAAATTGCACTAAAGGATCATTTTCCACCACAGGAAGGCCCTTAGTTTTCAATACAAAGCTTCAAAGTTCAAACTCACAACTGTGCTTGAGCTTTTGCTTCACTAGAGGATTTGCTTCTAGCCAGCTTGGCTATTGACACCAAATGACACAACCAATATGTAGCTTTTTGACCCTAATAAGAGGGGTAGGGATTACACCATCTCACAGCTCTCCTCTTTTAGCCACCCTATATGTCATTGATAGTAGACCAGCGTCCGTTGAGATCATTAAAGGTGCAGGTTTCTTTGAGCTCTCACCCTCACCCATGAGAAACGATCCTTTACGCTTCCAAAACATGTTGTGCAATAGTTTTCACCTCATCGTCAAATGTTCTTATACTTGTGTGTCCATATTAGTACAAGGGGCTCATGTGAACAAAAGGCATCACTGCTCCTAAAGGTGAGTGAATTTTGACTTGTCAAGGAGATTAGAAAACCAAAGAGGGAAATCCACGAGAGCTAAAGAGGAGAATGCACAAATACTAACTGATCTGGGGCATCCTAGAAGATGAGGATGTGATTCCTTCATTTCTTGGCATCTTTACACATTGCATATGAGACTGTAGAAGATATTCATAGTTTAAAGACAACCAAAGGTTGATTTTTGATGACAAAAGATGGTACCACAACTTTTGCCAAATATTTTAATTGTAAGCACCTCCTAGCCAGAGAATCAGTGATAGAACAGGTTGATTATTGCCATCTCAATACTGGTGTCCAGATCCTTCCATCCTTAATGGACGAGGATAGACATACACCTAGAAGGCTCACCTATGGATGTGCAAGTGAAGACATCTCCTTTATTTTAAATTATAGATGTTATCCCAGACTCTAGCTCCACACACTCATATCACTCTTAATGCAGCAATCCTTCTCAAGTGCAATCATAAAAAAGCTTTAGTCTACCTCAGATAGGGCAGCTTATAAACACATACATAAATTTGAAATCATATTTTATCTTTTCATTGGACTAAGAAAAATATCTAGTCTACAACACAACTCCACACGCCAATCCAGTGCCCTCTACTTAGCCTTAAATCCTCTCTCAGCTCAATACAAGAGGGGTGACAATGATAACAAAACTGATGGTCGGTTTTCTAGATGCTAGGATGCATTATATTTTAATTACTTTTAGATTCTAGATTGAAATTTTGATTAACTTGCCCAAAATTCTGTCTTTCTCTATCACATGTTGAGTGTCATGATCTCATCTAACTGAAAAGGATGGAAGGTGAGGGCCTTGGGTTGGACAAATGATGGGAATGCTGGAGATTTTGAGTGTTTATCTTATTTCTAAAGTTCTGGAAAATGGGAAGTCTCTTGTTTGTTTTTCTCTCTAAACTTTTGGAGAATTGGATCGCACACGACTGCTCATTTCTCTGTTCCTGTCTGTGAACAAATTGTCTTCTTTTGGTGGTGGATTTGGGTGCTGTTGCTGGCAGTGAGTGCACATTTTTTATAGGGCTGGAAAGTAGTGAAATACTTGCCTTTGCTTATTGCATGTTGGTGTTCTTTTGTGCTGCTATCCAAGACCATTCACGGACTGTTCTCTGCAGATGGTTCCTCCCCTGTTTTTGGTGCTTGGAGTTGCCACTAGCAGTCGCTCTCACTGCAACTCTGCCAATGGAACTTGTTTGAGGCTTTTTGGTGCTTTAGAACTCATTTCATCTTGGTACTATAGACCCTTGTGGTCCACCCTACCCGAACACGGAATATGGGGGAGCTTTGTGCACCAGGGCTGCCCTTTTAGTAGTCATTTCATCTCTAAATGAGTGCTCTTTTATTAAGGTTGGTTTTGTCTTTTATGTCATGTTTGTTCCTCAACAGTGTAGGCTCTTTTCCTTCGAGAGGTGATCATCTTGATCATCCTCACCCTCTTGTATGTGGTTAATTGTGGTATGCATCAAGCTCCTATTTTGCACGATTGACTGAGATGCATTATCTGCTTTGAAGTCTGTTAAATACTACTGTTTTTTCCTGTATGATCAGCTTCATTATTCAGTTCTACTATTACATACATCTGGTGACTTTGGAACATTCATTTATTTCTATTATTCTATACTTCTAGCATGCTTTCCGATGTTGTAGAGCCATATTAGCAAAGCTACTCTGCTGCTAATTGCTGCAGATTTCTGCAGAAGTACCTCAGCTAATGGATGACTACGTGGAGCAACTTTTTAGTGGTCCATATGTCTGGTTTGAAGACGATACTGACAATCCAACCATCCAATTAAGTGCAACTTGGCTGTTGAATGTAAATTACTGATCATTTATATTTGTTAGAAATATCGAATGAGGACCATAGTGGAAGTTATGTTTGTATTGGGTACTTGGCATATGTTAATTTGTACAGACAGTCATTGTATTATGAACAAGATTGAAGTATACCAGAGCATCATCTTTAGGTTGAAAAACTTAGCTTCCCCTGTTTGGCAAGCTTTTAATTTAGCACTTTTGACACTCAAAACAGATCATCAAATGACCTTTGACACTGCGACTAAATTTTAGTTTAGGACTTCTGCATGAATATACATTTGTTTTTACTAAGTCCAAGTGCACTAGAAGTTTTCTCTTCTGAATTTATTTGGTTAAATGTGGTATGCATCAAGCCGCTATTTTGCACAATTGACTTTGACGCATTATCTGCTTTGCATTCTGTTAAATACAACTGTTTTTTCCTGTATGATCAGCTTCATTATTCAGTTCTACTATTCTATACATCTGGTGACTTTGGAACTTTCATTCATTTCTATTATTCTACATTTTGTTAAGCCATATTACCTATGCTACTTGCTGCATATTTCTGCAGAAGTAACTCAGCTAACTGAAGGTTAGGTGGAGCAACTTTTTAGTGGTCCATATGTCTACTGGTTAGAAGACGATAGTGACAATCTAACCAACCAATTAAGTGCATCTTGGCTGTTGATTGTGGATTATTGCTCGTTTATATTTGTTAGAAATATCCAATGAGAACCATAGTGGAAGTTAAGTTTGTATTGAGTACTTGGCATGCGTTATTTGTACATACAGTCATTATATAGAACAAGATTGAGAATACCAGACCAGAGCATTGTCTTTAGGTAGACAAACTTCGAGCTTCCCACGTTTGGCAAGCTTTTAATATAGTACTTTTGACATTCAAAACAGATCATAAAATGACTTCTGACACTACGACTAGATTTTACTTTAGAACTTCTTCATGAATATACATTTGGTTTTAAGAAGTCCAAGTGCACTAAAAGTTTTCCCTTTGGAATCTGTAGAACTGAACTTGTCCCCCATTATTTTTAAGAATATGGAAGATATAAGAACAGAAGAGGCCCACCAATATATTCACCAACCTCCATATAAAGGTGCAGCTACTGTGTTTTATCCGGCCTAACCTTGTCAACTACTAAGGGTGGGGCAGGGCGGATCAAACTGGGTTCCCATATTCCACCCCAACCCTCAATAGGAGTGACCTATGCCAAGGCAAGTTTGGGCAGGGCACAATAATACACTCACAAGGCAGGCAGTGAGAACCCTCCCCAATGCCATTCCTAGTAAACCAGCCCAAAACTACCCCAACACCGGCAATCCAAATTCTTTGTGAAGCCTTTTCCCTAAAACCTTAAACTCAACCCATTGTTCCAGGTTGTCTCTGCTCGCCACAATCCAAAATGACTGTGAGGCCTTTCGGCTAGAAACTTAAACCCAAACCACAATTTTGGATTGTCTCTGCCCTAACAATAGTTTTCACTCTCCCCCGTTCTAAAACCATAGCTTTGCCCTAATTTCTCCCAATTCAAGAACCATTCATAAGTCATAATCCAAGTTTTACCCTAGCCAGCATTAGTTTGGTATCAGAGTCCTAGAGTCAAGAAAGAGCTGCCATCATTTAGAATTCATCTTCTTCAATATAACTATAAGGAGTACCAAGAGACTTGAGAAAGTTGAGGCTGATATTGGAGCACTCAAGAAAGAGGCAAAAGCAACTTCCGAAGCTGTTTGTTCCATGAATATTGCACAAAAAGACAGAACAAGATGCTTAGACTAAGAAAGTGATGGAAGAAGTCTTTAAAAAATTTAGAGGAAACAATTCATGCAATAACAAAACAGGTAATAGATGAAACTTTGGCTCACTTTGACCCAAACCATAAGCATTATAGTCAAGCTTTAGGACCTAACTCAAGAAGTTTCGCAAAGAATAATTGGCTAGTTTTCATCCTCCTTTACATGGACGCCAACATGAGTTTATCACCAAAATAATCGCGGTCTTATTCTTCAAAATCCAATCGATAATCAAAGGGTTCAGAACCCTCAAAGAGAAGATAACAATCAGGGGGAAACCAGTCTAATGATTGAAATTTCGGAGTTCAGCAGGATTTAAGGCGAAAGAATACTTAGTTTGGGTAATTATGGAATATGTCTTCGTTCATAAACAAGTTAATCTTGTTACACTACAATTTAGCGGATGCATAGTGGCATGGCAGCAACCCAAGAAGACAGAAAGAGCACAAATTTTCAACGCCCCATTACAATTTGGACCGAGTTGAAAGGATTGACAGCCATGAATTTCTTCCTTTTAATTACCACCAAATTTACACATTGTTTATGAACTTGACCCATAGTCCCCAATACAATTGCTCTCTATGCCAAGGACTTCTACAAGTTACTATCATGAAATCAGTTAGGAAACACATAGGAATGGCAAGTTGCAAGATTTCTTCATTGCTTAAGACCAATTATCAAAGATATTTCAAATGCCCATACTTTTAGTTCAGTTTCCGAAGCTGTTGTCAAAGCCCAAGTGATTAAGAATATACTTGAGAGGAATTACTCATCGAGCTCTCAGTTATGGATCAGGCTCTCGGCAATTTCACCCAAGGATCATTTCAATGTGTAAGGCAGCCCTCTAAGTTGCTTACCTTCTGTTTCTACTTTGTCCCATGGATCCAAACCAGCACCTAAGAAGGGAACATCAAGGGTTCCAATGTGAGCATGTTGGACATTATGGCTCTAAATATCCATAAGGTCCACAAAACTTGTTGGCACATAGGAGGTTAAAGAGTGCACCGACACTCAACAATTTGAAAGGGGAGACCAGCATCCTTCTTCAGAACAAGGGGCTACCATTGTCATAACATTCCTTACGAGGATTCTTATGAATGATGCTTAGTAAGCCATCAATTGTGTTAAGCACCTAAGAATGATTATTCTAATTGGCTTCAGCAAAATATCTTTACCAAGAGTTGTACTATTGAAGTCCATCATGCGAAGATCCTTATTGACTCCTAGGGTTATGAAAATGGGGTTTCTCAAGAGGTGTTGAAGAAGCTTAACTTGAAAACAAAGGCACATAGGGAACAATGACAATGAAATTAAGGTTACTCAAATATGCCTCGTGATTCTTCATTGTAGAGAAGTATCAAGATTGTGTATGGTGTGACGTCAATGCTATGGATGCATGTCATCTTCTCTTAGGATGACCATGACAATTGATTATAGATCTACACATGACGGATGGTGAAATGCTTATGCCTTTTTCGAGGATGGAGAAGAGTTCGCTTTAATGGCTTTCAAGGGTAAGCAAGAGAGCGACAAAGCAAGCCATTGCATGCCTTTCACTGCATGAGTTTGAGACTACTTCTCAAACATCTCCATAAGAAGTGGGTCGACTAGTTACAAGTATTTGCTTTTAATATCTCATAGAAGGAGGGTACACAAAACAAAGAAGATGATGCTCTTAGTCGGTACCATGGACTATTGATTGTATGTCCATAGACAATATATGGTTTGAACTAATCAAGACCAATTGACCGAATAGTATCATTTTAGAAAGATAGTTGCTGATTTTTTGGAGCATAGACATGGAGATTTCTTGTTCAAGCGAAGTTGTTTATGTATTCAAACACCTATCTACAATAATTGCTAATTCAAAAGATACATTATGTTGATCATTTTGGATGAGATACAACCATTCACTCGTGATCGTTTCTTTTGGCCGACAATGGATTGTGATATCTTCGACTTCCTCAAAGGATGTCGAATTTGTCAAATTTCAAAGGGAGTTGCTACAAATGCAGGTCTTTACATGCCACTACCTGTTACTTTTTATCTGCGGGTAGAAATTTCAATGGAAGCTGTTCTTGGTTTGTGTCAAGTAACAAGGGGTAATGATAGGTACCATTGTAGTGGGCAATCACTTCTTCAAGAAGGTTCATTTCATAGTTTGCAAAGCGATTCATGATGTAACCTAGGAACCTGATTTATTCTTTAAGAGGTAGGTTGATAACATGGTTTTGCCCAAATCCATAACTTTCAGCGAGATACAAAATTCTCATACACTTTTTGGACTTGTCTATGGAAGAAGTTGGGCACTACTTTGCAATTTAATAGCACAACACACCGGCAAATTGATGGTTGAACCAAGGTAGTGAATCAAACATTGGGAAATATGTTGCATGCTCAAGTAAAAGTTAGGAGAATATGGGACTTAGTCTTGCCTATGATTAAGTTTGGGTTTTAATTGTGCAAAGTACTAAACCACATATTTTTCCCCTTTGCGGTAGTGCTTGGTCAAACTCTAGACAACATTGATGCTTATTATGCCAAACAGAAAGAAACCATTGACCAACACCTTGGAGAATTCACTTTTGAAGTAGGGGATGGAATTTAGGACTACATTCCGTAAAAGCATTATCCTCAAAGTATCAAAAGTTAAAGCCAAAGCAGATTGGACCATGTGAGATATTTGCCAAAATAAATGGCAATGCATACAAGACACAACTTCCTCTCAACGAAACATAAGTGATATCTTAATGTTCAACAGTTAACATCCTACTATGGAGACTTGAACTTGAAGGTGAAAGCCTTTCAAAAAAGCGTTGAACAATGTAGGGACAATGATAAATATTTAAGCTGAAATATTTATGGACGAGATGGAGCATCCAAAACCTTTCAAAGGTTTATGGAAGAAGAAAGAAAGTAAGTTGACAAAGCATGGTGAATATTCAAGCTTGGAGAAACATGCACTTTCCCATGATGGGGACATCCCATCACCTGCAAAGATCACTATTATGTTTCAAGTTAATTTGCCTGGCTTCATAGCCCCTAGAAACATAAGGGGTATAACTGTATTTTGTCATGGTTTTCTTAAGGGCCAAGTACATTGACACCCCGCTTATGTTAATAGATGTGATTGGGACTTCCTTTTTAGTTTCCAGATTATGTTTGAATGAATTGCCTTTTAGCTCTCGACTCTTCTTCTTTCTTGCATAACTTCAGGTTTTTAACAGTTGTTCATTATAGTATTTGTTCGATAAACAAAGAATTATAGTTGGATATGAGGAGCAGTTACAAACAGTGAGTCTTCCCAATAGAAATTTATTGAGATACAACCTTTATTCTCCTTTCCCTTTCTTCTCTTCTCTAGTTCATCCATCTTGAAAATATAGGTTTACATTTTGACTGTATTTCCTATTCAAACCAACTGTCTTTCAGCCCAAAAAACTCTACAAAGCAGTTATGTCAAACAAACTCCATTGAGATACACCTTTCTGTATAAATTGACCCTTTTTAAATCCTAATTTCTACCACTAGGTATCTCACCTATTGCATTACAAATGTGACGCTCAACGTCTGAGCCTAGTCCTAAAATCCCCACACCCACCCCATGCCACCCACATTTTTGTGAAGCTTTGTGGCTAAAACCTCAAACCCCAAACCCAAACCACTGTCTTGGGTTGCCTCTATCCTAACCAGAGTTCTCACTCTTTTCTTCCTTCTAATTCTATTGGCACATTCTAGCATGGTAACTCTCATGTTCCTTAATCCTCAACTCATGCACCACCCCACCAAGGATTTCCATTGGCTAGGATCATTTGCTCGATATGGTAACCAATCAAGGCCAATACATCATTGACAAACTGAAGGGTGTTGATAAAGATCATGGGGGAATCATGATAACAGAGTCCTCTTGGCGTAGGCCCCTCAAACCCTCCAAGGAGGCTGATGCTTTGCAATTTATGACACCGGAATAAATAAGAATGAAGTTTCAATACGTAGTAATTTATGCGTCTCCAACCAGATTTCTCCGTCTATATAGATTTTATGACTTAATGAACTGAGCGTCCAATCTGGGTTTAGGAAAAACCTCCTCAACGATGTTAAGGATTTGGTCAATGGAGAATCCACTCTAAGGATACTCCATACACCAAGTTATGTTTTTGTTGTTCCAGTTCAATCTGTTGCATCATGAGAAACCATATTTGTCATCTTATAGCTTAGTATCCCTTGTAATTGCAAGAGAGGCCTCTCTTCCAATAAGTTAAGCTTCAGAAATAGGGAAATCATTTTCCTGGTCTATATAGTCAAACGGTTCTATCATGTGTTCCCCAAATATTGTCTGGGATACCTTGTGGAGAGAAGTGTCCTTCCCATTGTCTGATTCTCATCCTAAATTTCAATATCAATATCTAAATCAATATTAAAGTAAAGGCCTATGTAGTTACACCTATTCAGCTGGTTGGTTTTCTCTGCTGTCCAAAGTTTTACTCCAATCTATACAGCACTACCACAGCTGTCATGTCTGTCTCCTTAATATTAGAATTCATAACGACCTTTGGGGATTATTGTTCAGTTATCTCTGCAAAAAACTGATTTATGTCACCACATGCTGCACCCACTGCATCTTCATCAATGCACAACAAGTACCCACCTTCCACTATTTGTTTGTGCATTGATGACTAAATATGTATATTGATGATTGATGATGGAAATCCAGGCCCACAAGGTAGAAAGCCAGTGACAGGGCCCATATGAAGCCCACTAAACTCATGATTAAAGAGTCCGGCCAACAAATAAAAGTCTAAGTCCATCTATAGTGACTTGACCAGCAAATAGTATGTCTATGGTTATTTGCCAGCAAATAAAATCACTTAGGATGGTACCGTTATTGGATTGCTGAGCTAGTAAGCAAATTAAGCAGGATAATTTTCAAGCCATACATTTTTGAATTGCTTAGATAGCAAGCAAATCAACATGCTCAACAATAACTTAGTGATGTATCCTCCTTCAAAACCATTCAAGAATTAGTGAAATTCTCTGAGCTCTTCTACTTTGTCTTCATTGCTTTTATGCCTTGTTTCGACTTCTAGTCAAACCTTCTTAGAGTTTCCAGCACGATTACTCTCAAGAACAATGATACCTTGCTCGTGGATCCAGCCCCTTGGTTTCTTGATTGGAGAACTGAAGAGAGGTTGATTGGTTATTTCCTTCTTCCATCATTTGTTTCAGTCCATTGGCAGACATATTTGACATCAGTACGGTATCCTTTGTTTACGCACGAATGAAGCAGTACTGAGTATCAAAACGGAGACCAGTTAGCTCAAATCTAGATGCATTGACTCAAAGCACACCTGATATGTTTCACCAACTTTCTCTACAGATGGAGGGCCTTAGAGTGCAGATAACTGATGTCAATGCTCAACTTACTACTCTTGAAACCTACTCATCCGTGTAAAACAGAGGAATATGTGATAGAAGATAGAGCCAGGCACGGCCATAGAAAACCAGTAGATCGTAACAATGATAGACAAAATAGTTGATTTCAAATATGATGCAGCCTTCAAGTTTCTGATTTAACCAAAAAAAAAAACTAAACTATGATGATTTTTCAGATTTCTTTGTGCTATGGATGATTTTATGGATTTCTATGAGATGGATGATGCATGGCATCTCCAGTTTGCCAAAAAATAAGTTAAAAGGCCATGCTCGTATATGGTGAGGAAGTGTAGAAGACCAAGCCTTACCTGTTATTACCACATGGGATGGGATGTAAGAGTAGTTAAAAGACAAGTACCTACCACAAGACTAGGGAGATCAGATTTCAATTGAACATATGAAGTTGAAGCAAGAAAAGTTAACTATTGAGTATACTCAATGATTCAATGAGTTAACAGTGTGAAGTGGCATAGAAGATAATCCAAGGCAGTTCCTCAATGGTTACACTCATGGACTCCATGCTGATATCAGCAGAGATTTAAGTCTACTCTTTCCTAGGGATGTTCATCGCGTACTCCAATTGGCTCTTAAGATGATGATGATAAACAGTGTTCCATGAGATACAATCAGGCTGCAGAGTCTACACCTTATTGTGTTCCACAAGCTACTATTCTCTATGACCAAAGTGGGCAGCCGTAACCCCACACCCCTACTGATCATAGGACAGCTACGTCAAAGTTCCCATTAGCCCCAAGAACGATTCCATCAGCACCTCAATGTGACACTCGTGACATCAAGTGCTACATCGAGGGGTAAGGGTCATATCTCTACTATTTGTCCTACAAAAAGGTTGAATTAAACTTACAGGAGAGAGAAGAAAAGAGCCACATTTTTTAGAAGATACTGTGGAAGAATCAGAACAATAGGGAACTGGCATATGAAGCAATCAACACCTGTGAAGAGGAAGACTCAGCTTGGTGGTTCAACAACTGCTGATGCCACAAAAGTAGCAAGAACAAGATGAATGGATGCACATGAATCTCTTTCCAACTGGTGTGAAAATGATCAGATTGTGAAACTGGTTATTGATGGTGGAAGCAACACAAATATTGCCTCAAAGGAGCTTGTTAAAAAGCTTCAACTTCAACCAAAGCCTCATCCTCACACTTATCGTGTGGTATGGGTGGATGACACATTTAAACCTTTCAATCAACAAGTGCTTGTCAATTTTTGCCTCGGCCTTTACTACAAAGAATCCATCTGGTGTGATGTTATTCCCATGCAGATTACTCATATTCCCCTTGGTCGCTCTTGGCTTTATGACAAGACCGTGCATCATGATCAACGAGCCAACGCTTATTCTTTCCTTTTTAAATAAAGAGGATCAAGGTAGAACCATCAAAGTTCATCAAGCCATGTTCATAATCTGAACTCCATAAATCAACTATGAGCCAGTTTGAGGAAGAAAGCCAAGATTGAAAAATTATGTATGCATTATTAGCTCGAGATGTGACTAAATTTTGGGTCAGGAGAAATTGCTACTATAGCCTGAAGTTGACGAAATCCATTTTTATTTTTTATGATCTCCATCATGAAGAGATGCCTAATGAGCTAGATCTTGTGCTAGGTTTGATATTGCCCTATGTAGTTAGAGACGCGCCTACGCACAAGGCGCAAGTTCATCGCCTGGGTGGGAACGAATTGAAGGGGAGTTGAGGCGCCAATGCCTAGGCACACGCTTGGAGCCTTAGTCCAAGCCTGGATGAAAAAGGAGGAGGGTCTTGCGTTAGGTGCTATCCGGCAAGGGAGAAGTTGAAGATGATTTTGTTATTTCTTTCTTACAAATGAATATGCATTTTATATTCGTTTGTGAGGAAGAAATGAAAATCATCTCTAGCTTCTTAAAATATGGCAACCCTTGCGTCAAGTGGCAGCCGGCAAGGGTGAAGTTGAAGATGATTTTGTTATTTCTTTTTTGCTTGCAAATGAATATGCATTTGTATATTAGTTTGTAAGGAAGAAATGAAAATCATCTTCAGCTTCTTAAAACTATGGTAACCCTAACATGACATGAATCGAAAACTGACATTCCCTCAAGCCAGGGTGTTCTCCATAAGTGAAGCGCTGCATCGGATCCCGGGTACGGTGAAAAATATGCAAGGGTTGCTAGGGCGTTCTCCCAGAAGCAACGTGCTACATTGGATCCCAGGTGTAGTGAAAAATGGGCAAGGGCTGCTAGAGCGTCCCTCGGAAGTGACGTGCTGCATCAAAACCCAGGTGCAGTGAAAAGTGGACATGGGTTCATGCCGTGGAGGTCGAAAAAGGCGATAGTAATAGGATATCGCCAGAGCATAAGATTCATATTGCCACATGGAATATAAGGACATTGACAGATAAGAGTTTGGAGTTAGTAGACGCGATGAAACATAGGAGAGTCAACATCGCTTGTATCCAAGAAACCAAGTGGAAAGGGGCTAAAGCTAGAGAAATAGATGGGTATAAATTATGGTATGTAGGAAAGGATAATAACAGAAATGGCGTAGGAATAATAGTAGATAAGGAATTAAAGGATAAAGTTGTGGACGTTAAAAGAATCAGTATAGAATTATAATAATAAAACTTGTTCTAGGAGAGCAGATTATAAATGTTATAAGTGCATACGCACCACAAGTAGGGTTACAAGATATAATCAAGATATAGTTTTGGGAAGTTATGGAGGAAGTCATGCAAGAAATTCCCAACACTGAGGGGATACTTATAGGAGTAGACTTAATGGCCATGTAGAAAAAGAAAAGAAAGGATATGATAGAATACATGGAGGGTATGGTATAAGTGAACGAAATGAGATGTAAGAGAATATTCTCGATTTTGCTTTGTCATATAACCTAGCCATTGCAAATGCACTCTTTAAGAAGAGGGATGAACACTTAATAACCTTTAAAAGTGAACTTCATAAAAGCCAAATAGAATTTTTTCTACTTAGGAATAATGAACGATCTACGTGTAAGAATTGTAAGGTGATACCCTATGAGAGTTTAACCTCACAACATAGGTTAATGATTATGGATATCTATATCAAAAGATGGAAGAAAGGAAATGAACTTAATAGGTATCCAAAAATTAAGTGGTCGAACTTAAAAGTAGAGAAAATAACCTCATTCACAAATAAGTTGATGATAGAAGGAAATTGGAACTATGAAACAGAAGTAAATACCATGTGGATTAATGTTGCTGAGTCCATTAAGAAAGTGACAAAAGATGTCTTAGGCGTATCTAAAGGTAAAAGGAAATTATTAAAGAAAACATGGTGGTGAAGTGAAATAGTGCAAAAAGTTATTAAAGAAAAATGGATGTGTTTTAAAGCATGGTAGAAGGCTAGAAATAATGAAAACTATGAACAATATAAGAATGCTAAAAAGGTTGCTAAGAGAATAGTGAGGCTAAACTTAAAGCATATGATGAGCTCCCTAATAGACTAGGAACAAGAGAAGGTGAGAAAGATGTGTTTAAACTTGGAAAAGTAAGAGAACAAAAGGGTGAGGACTTAGATCATGTTAGGAGGCATTAGAAGCAATGATCAAAGGGCATTAGTCAAAGGTGATGAGATCAAACAAAGGTGGGAAACATACTTTCAAAAATTGTTAAATGACAATGGCTCTGAGAATATAGGTATTGAAGATACTATAAATCTAAATAACATTGGATATTATAGATATGAAAGTAAGATTAGAATACCTGAAGTGAAAGAAGACTTGAAAAAGATGAAATCAGGAAAGGCCATGGGGCTCGATGGTATACCAATATAGGTTTGAAAGCATATGGGAGATATTGGGGTAGTTTGGTTGACCAAGTTATTTAACAAGATTATAATATCAAAGAAAATGCCTGATGAATAGAGGAAAAGCTCTATTTTACCAATTTAGAAGAATAAAAGAGACATATAGAGCTGCATTAATTATTGAGGGATCAAACTTATGAGCCACACTATGAAACTTTTTGAAAGAGTGATTGAGAAGAGGCTACAACATGAAATAAGTGTATCAGAGAATTAGTTTGGTTTCATGCCTGGGAGATCTACCATAAAAGCTATTTTCTTACTAAAACAATTAGTAGAGAAATATAGGGAGAGGAGGAAAGACCTCCACATGGTCTTTATCGACTTAAAGAAAGCTTATGATAGAGTCCCTAGAGAGCTAATATGGAAGGTGTTGGGTGATAAAAGGGTTTCGCAGAGGTATATAGACATAATTAAAGATATGTATGAGGGAGCAATAATAAATGTTAAGACCACTAGTGGCGAGACTGGTGATTTTCCTGTCACTGTAGGATTGCACCAAGGATGGGCATTGAGCCCATACTTTTTCACATTGGTTATGGATGAGTTAACATATGCATAAGGAGATTCTTTGGTGCATGCTATTTGCAGATGATATAATCTTTTTTGATGAGACAAGGGAGAGTGTAAACATAAAGCTAGAGTTATGGAGAGAAGCATTAGAATCTAAAGGATTTAAAATTATCCGAACTAAAAATATATGGAATGCAATTTTAGCAAGGAGAGGAGTAGGAGTGGAACATCAGTCAAGATTGATAACCAAGAAGTCTCTGTAAAAGACCACTTTCGGTACTTAGGATCAATGATTCATGAGAGTAGAGAGATTGAGAGGGAGGTTACCTAGAGAATCTAAGTGGGTTGGAAGAAATGGAGATGTGCATTTGGAGTTTTGTGTAATTGGTAGGTGCCACTCAAACTAAGAGAAAAATTCTATAGGATGACTATAAGGCTGGCCATGCTCTATCGATCAGAGTGTTGGGCGGTTAAGGAACATTATGCTCATAGGATGAGCATCGCAGAAATGAGGATGTTGAGATGGATGAGTGGTAAGACAAGAAAGGATAGAATTAGAAATGAAAATATTAGAGGAAATTTAGGGGTAGCACCGATAAGTAACAGGATGAGGGAGATTAGACTTAGATGGTTTGGACATGTTCAAAGGAGACCAACAACGGCATCGGTTAGGAGTGAGGCAATACAAGTAGAATGTTCTAAAAGAGTAAGGGGAAGGCCCAAAAGAACGTGGATAGAAGTAGTGAGGAAAGATTTAAAAACTTTGGAACTAAATGAAGCCATCATACTCAATAGAGAGGAATGGAGGAATAAGATTCATGTGGCCAACCTCTAATTGGGATAGGGTCTTGATGATGATGAATCCTATTTTCTCTCCTCCTGAGAGCTCATATTGTGAAAACGACCATTCTTCTTCAATCTTTCACATATCTAAGCAAAAAAAGGTATGGATTCATGAATCTTCACTTCAAGCACTATTTTCTATTAAAAAATGCAAAAAATAAAAATAAAAAAAATTACCATTTTTTTAGTTTCTTTGTTTTTCGTTTACTTCTTTAGATAAATCTTGATGAGTTCTTATTCTATATGTATAAACAAACAATCCATTTGTTTTTTATGTTTCTTTGCCATAGATTTAAGTTCTGTTTAGGGTTTTTTTGTGTTTTTTTTCTTTTTAAAAAATAACACTTACGAAAATTGAAATTTTTTTCATTTTTTTGTATTTCTTTGTTGAAATTTATTTCTATCCACATGTATAGCTTCCCCTTGTTGCTTTTTTTTGTATTTTAGGGTTATTTTTTTCAATTTTTCTAAAAAAACAGTTATAGAAATTGAAAAAAATTATTTTTTTTGTCTTTACTCATTGAAACATATTTCCATCCATATATATATAGCTTCCCCTTGCTTGTGAGTGCTCATGATGTCTTTTTTTTTATGGTTTTTTGTATTTTAATGTTATTTTTTTATTTTTCCAAAAATAACAATTACAAAAATTGAAAAAAAAAATTTGTTTTTTTTGTCTTTTTTTGCTAAAACATATTTCCATCCACATATATAAACTCCCCTTGCTTGTGAGGACATGTGTGATGTCTTTTTTCATGCTCTTTTGTATTTTAATGTTAATTTTTCCTAAAATAAAAGTTATAGAAATTGGAAAAAAAACAATTAATTATTTTCTTTATTTGTTGAAATATATTTCCATCCACATATATAGCTTCCTCTTGCTTGTGAGTGCATGTGTGATGTTTTCATTTCAAGCTTTATTATTTTTAGGACTATAGGATTTTTTGGTTATTTTGTAATTGTTAAATAATTATTTTTGCGCCTTGTGATTCGGGCAAGTGCCTAAGCCCTCCAGGCTCACCCCTTTGCGCCTAGATGCGCCTTGCGCCTCGAACTACATAGATATTGCCCAATTTACCTGCCTCGTATGAACCCCAAGAACTAAAGATAATGGTTGAAAAATTGCTCCAAAAGAGCTTCATTAGAGAAAGTCTCAGTCCCTGTTTGGTGTCAGCATTGCCGACTACTAGAAAGGACGGTAGCTAGAGAATGTGCATTGATTATCGAACCATCAGCAAGATCACTATCAAGTATTGACTCCCTCTCTCAAAGCTTGATGATATGCTGGATATGATGTATGAATCTACAATCTTTTCGAGCATTGAATTGCAAAGCGGATACCACGAAATCAAAATCAGTCCAGGCAGTGAACGAAAGAGAGCTTTTAAAACTAAGGAAGGACACTAGGGAGGGTTGGTGTGGCCATTTGGATTGGCAAATGCATTGGGCACTTTCATGTGCATTATGACTTGCATATTGCATCCTTTCATCTGTAGATTTCAAAATGTTTACATTGATGATATCTTAATCTACAAGCAGAGTGCAGAAGAACATGTAGAACATCTTAAACAGGTGACGCAAATATTAGGACAAGAAAGCTCTACATAAACCTTAAGAAATGTGCCTTCATGCAAAGTAACATTGCATTCCTCTCCTCCCATGGTGTTGAAGCTGATCAAAGAAAGTTCCGGCAAACATTACAACAAGAAAAGCTCTATATCAACCTCAACAAGAGTGCCTTCGTGCAACCTAGCATTGTATTCCTGAGTTTTGTTGTCTTATGCCATGATGTTGAAGCTGATCTGAAGAAGGTTCATGCAATAAGAGTGGCCAACTCCTACTTCTATTCATGATGTATGCAATTTCCATGGCTTAGCCACTTTCCATAGACATTCCATTTGAAATTTCATCACCATAATGGTTCCCATTGCATTCTATCATATAGAACATTCGAATGGACAGAGGCAGTAAATAAGATTTTTACTGCTATTAAGGAGAAGACGACAAAAGTGCCTGTACTTCAACTTCCTAACTTCAACAAAGTCTCTGAAGTTGCATGTGATGCCTCTCATATTGGTATTGAGGGAGTTTACATCAAGATGGGCATTCTGGGGCTTACTTTAGTGAAAAGTTTACTGAAGCAAAACAACACTACTAAGCATACGATATTGTACTCCCAGCCTTAAAGCATTGGGACCATTATCTGATTTTGAAAGAGTTTTTATCGTATTTGGACCATGAAGCTCTGAAGTACCTCAACACAAAAAAGAATGTCAATGCTCAACATGCCAAGTGGACTGCCTACTTGCAAGTGTTTTCTTTTATATTGAAGCAAAAGGCTAGAGTTGAAAACACAGCTAATGCCCTCAGCCGTAAACACATCTTGCTCAACTCAATGGCAATATATGTTGTCAGTTTTGACGAGGTGAAGAAGGCATGTGCAACAGATAATGATTTCTCTAAGACTTCGATTCTTTGACAAGGGCCCAACTAAAAAAACAACCTAAAGTACAGCATATAAGACAACCACCTATTCTGTGCGTTTATGTTTCCCTTATACTTCCATTGAGATTTTCTTGTTTGAGACTTGCATACAGTAGGGCTTCCTGGTCATTTTGGTCATGATAAGACCATAAAGCTGGTAGAAGACAGATTCTTTTGGCCTGCATGAGGCAACATCCTTTAACAATGTGGAACTCTATCAATTAGCAAAAGGACACATGAGGCTATACGCACCATTGACTACGACACAACACTCATGGAAAGAACTTAGCACTGACTTTGTCCTAGGACTTCTTGGGACCCAATGTGGTTATGGTTCCATCTTGTTGCTCTTGGCCACTTCTTTAAGATGGCACATTTCCTTCCTTGCAAAAAGACTTCTGATGCATCTGCTATTGCTCTCCTCTTAAGAAGATTTTTCAATTACATGAACTTCCAAAAATAATTGTTTCTGGAAAGGATGTTTTTTTATTTATGGATTTTTGGAAGATTTTATGAGCTATCATGAAAACAAAACTACAATATTCGTAGTGCTTACGATCCACAGACAGATGGGCAAATAAAGGTTTGGGCAATCCACTCCGAAGCCTTGTTGGAGAGACCACAATGTGGGATAAGGTACGTTCTACTGCTAAATTTGCCTATAACAGCACTGTGAATAGATCAAGCAGGATGACACATTTGAGATTGTTGTTGGAACTAAGCTGTGACAACCCATTGATCTCACCACTTTACCAGCAGATTTTAAAGTAAGTGCCGAAGCTGAAGAATTTGCGAGACACCTCAAGAGCATACATGAAGAAGTACTCCATTGTATTGCAGCCAGCTCAAAAGACACAAAGTTGATGCAAATTTATGTTGTCGTGCGGTGTTTGAAGAAGGTGACATGGACTTGATATGAGTTTGTCCAAAAAGATTTCTAAAGGGCACGCACCATAAGTTTAATTCATGAAATGCTGACCCATATAAAGCTCTGAAAAGACTCGGAACAAATGCTTATCTCATTGATCCGCCCAAGGATTACAATGCCAGCCCCATCTTTAATGTCAAAATTTGTGTCTACCATGGTCATCAAGATAACGACCCTTCGACTTCCTCCAACCACAAAGAAGGAAATAACTGAAGACGTGCTGTGTCTCACCTTAATAAAGCTATACACCATTCTAAAACCTAAAATCCATAAACTCATCATGTCGATCTCCAATTTTAACCCCAACATCATTTTAAAACTGCTATTCAGTTGGATACCTTGTTGCTTCTTCTTCTTCCTTGAGCTGTAAATCATCTCTTCTTGTTGTTCTAGTGATCTTCGAGTTCAGCCAGCAAAAGAAAGAAGAAGAATCTTCGACTACCACCCTGTTTAAAAGAAACTTTCTGGCTTTTCTACAGGACTGATTTGGAGGATCATAATCCAAAAGGAGTGGTATTTGCTAGGAACAATATAATGGAGGCAGCCAATCTATACAGAATGATATAGATTTCTTCTTATTCTCTCTTCTTCTTTTTTCTGAAGGAAAATAATGGAGAGGATCTTCCAAATATAACAGGAGGCAACCATCCAAACCAATTAGGTCAGCAATTGCTGATACCCGCAAAACCACACAAGTGTTGGGTGAGAACCAATCACTTTGCATTTGCTATTTCCCACCTTTTGACATACATCAATATCCTTATTGGTCGCAACAAAGTTCACAAGCTTGCATGGCCCTTTTTAGGATGTTAATACAGGAGCAATAAAAAACTTTGAACTAGAGGAGGGTTTTGCGTCAGGTGCCAGCTGACAAGTAAAACCATTTTGAGAAGTTGAAGATGATTTTGTTATTTTTTCTTCTCACTTGCAAATGAATACGCATATGTATATTAGTTTGTAAGTAAGAAGAGAAGATAATGAAAATCATCTTCAGCTTCTTCAAAGTATGCCAACCCTAACATGACATGAATAGATCACTGATGTTCCCTCAAGCTAAGGCATTGCTGGTAAGCGACACGCTGCATCACATCTCGGGAGCAGTGAAAAATGGGGAAGAGTTGCTAGGGCGTTCCCGCTAAAGCAACACACTACATCGGATCTCAGGTATAGTAGAAAATGAGCAAGAGCTGCTAAAGTGTTATGTAGTAAGAGGTACACCTAGGCACAAGGCGCAAGTTCATGACCTAGGTGGGAAAGAATAACAGGGGAGTCGAGGTGCCAGTCTACGTAGTTAAAGGCGCGAGGCGCACCGAGGCACAAAGGGTACGCCTGGAGCCTGGGGCGACTAGGCGCGCGCCTACAGCCTGAGGAGCAAAATTATATTTTTTATAATTAAAAATTAGCTAAAAATTAAAAAAAGTACATCATACATGAAGATACAAGCATGAGTAAGCTATAAATGTGGATAAGAATAGGTATTAACTAATAAATACAAAAAAGAACAAATTTTTCCTAATTTTCGTAACTTTTTTTTTTTTGAAAAAATTTAAAAAATAACCCTAAATTACAAAAAAAAAAAGATGAAAAAATTATCACACATGAAGACACAAGCATGGGATAGCTATATATGTGGATAGAAATATGTTTCAATGAAGAAATACAAAAAAACGATGACTTTTTTTTATTTCCGTAACTGATTTTTTTGGAAAAATAGTAAAAAACCTAAAAACAAACTCAAATCTAGAGTAAAGAAGTATAAAACTCAAACAGAATGCTTTCTTATACATATAGAACTAAAACCCATCAAGATCTATGGAAAATAGTTAACAAAAAACAAAAAAATTGAAAAAACAATACTGGTTTTTACGTTTTTTACAGAAACTGTATACACATGCTAAAATGCATAAATCCATACCTTTTTTTGCTTAGATCTGTGAAAGATCAAAGAGGAATGGTTGTTTTCACCTTCTCAGGAGGTTGGAAGATTGAAATTAGGGTTAGAAGGTGAAAAACGACAAAAAAAAGGGGTTTATACGTTACTGGGTTAAGTGGTCTGCGCCTGGAGTTGGGGGCACGCTTGAAAGGGGAGCCCAGGCGCACCTAGGCGCTCTCCTAGGCAACCGTGCCTCATTTCCTCCGCGCCTGGCCCCCTCCCAGGCGCTTACCTGTCGACTAGCGCCTAGACGCGCCTTAAACTACATAGGCACCAGTACCTAGGTGCACACCTGGATCCTTAGTTCAAGCACACCTATGACTCCTGGGCACAGTTGACAACTGGTTAAAATATAACTTCATTTTTGTCATCTTCCAACCCTATCTTCTCTTCTCCTAAGAGCTCATAAGGTAAAAACGACCATTTCTCTTCAATCTATAAGAGATCTAAGCAAAAAAAAAAAGGTATGGATTCATGAATCTTCACTTCAAACACTATTTTCTATTAAAAAACGTAAAAACACAGTACCGTTTATTTCAATTTCTTTCTTTTTTGTTTACATTTTTAGATACATCTTGATGAGTTCTTATTCTATATGTATAAACAAGCATTCCATTTGATTTTTATGGTTTTTTTTTGCCATAGATTTAAGTTCTTTTAGGGTTTTTTTCGTGCTTTTTATCTTTTTCGAATATAACAGTAACAAAAATTGAAAAAAAAATTGTTTTTGTGTATTTCTTGGTTGAAACATATTTCTATCCACATATATAGCTTCCCCTTATTGTGAGTACATGCGTGATGTCTTTTCTCATGTTTTTTGTATTTTAATATTTTTTTTCAAAAATAATAGTCATAGAAAATGAAAAAAAAATTATTTTTTTTCCATTTCTTCGTTGAAACATATTTCTATCAACATATATAGCTTCCCCTTGCTTGTGAGGACACATGTGATGCCTTTTTTCAAGCTTTTTGTATTTTAATGTTAATTTTTCCCATTTTTTGGAAAATAACAGTTATAGAAATTGAAAAAAAAATTATTTGCTAATATTTATTAATTAAAACAAATTTCCATCCACATATATAACTTCCCCTTGCTTGTGAGGACATGTGCAATGTCTTTTTTCATGCTTTTTTGTATTTTAATGTTAATTTTTAAAAAATTTCCAAAAACAACAATTACAAAAATTGAAAAAAACAAAATTTGTCTTCATTCGTTAAAACACCTTTCCATCCACATATATAGCTTCCCCTTGCCTGTGAGGACATGTGTAATGTCTATTTTTTAAGCTTTTTTGTATTTGAAGGTTTTTTTTATTTTATTTTCTGGAAATAACAATTACATAAATAAGTTTTAATTTTAGCTTTTTTACATTTATTCATTCAAACTTATTTCCATTCACATATATAGCTTCCCATTAGTTGTGTGAATTATGATTATATGAAAGTACTCACTCTTTTCTGCTTTCCACTTTCTGGGACTAAAATTTAAAGATGTCATCATCAATGGGTTCAAATTCAAACACTTCATGTTCATTAGCTATTTTCAAATCTATAGACCTAGGGGTGGGAATATGGGGAGCTAAGAATTCCAAGTGATCAAAACACAGTTTGGTGCAAATTATGTGGGAATAAGTATAGTGGTGGGATTTATAAGCTAAAACAACATTTAGCTGAAGGGTATAAGAAAGCTAAAAAATGCAACAAGGTCACTCCTGACATATCAAAGAGAATAAATGATTATATGAATGCCTCAAAGAAGAAGGATGAAAGAGAGAATTATTATGAAGCAAACATGACTGGAGAACTTGTTTGGGATTTATGAGGACTATTCAGTTGTTGATCTTGATGTTGACACTAAGGAAGATTATATCACTCGACAAGATCGAGAAGTGGACTATCACTCTCATGCATGCAAAAATGGGTAAGGAAGGGTAAAAGTGTGGAATTATTATTAGGAGCAACAAGAGGTCTAGGAGTGGTATAAAGGGACCTCTTGATATTCACTTCGCCCCTAATGCCAAAAAGGCTCCTCTGCAGCAGACAACAATAAATAATGCATACAAGAAGGAGCTCACTAGGTAGTACTAGAAGCAGAGGAGACAGAGCTTGGGCCAGAGGTTGTCACAGGTAGTTGTAGAACCAGACGAGTAAATTGGTTCCGAGAAGGACACTGAGGAGTTGCAAGAATAAGGCGGTGGTCCTGTTGGATATGTTGATGAGGATTATGATAGCTCTGATGATAATCTGAACCCTGAAGATCTCTTCAGGGATAACTAAAGTGAGTAGTATTAAACTCTTAAAACTTATTTGACTTCACTATGCTTATATATTATTTTGTTCACAGAAAATTGCATGTTTGGGCAATATTTCATCATAGGATAATGTTTCTATGTTTTCTTACTTATTTTAGGATTATTTAAGACTTTTAGGATTTTTTGGTTATTTTTACATTTGTTAAAAAATTACTTTTGCACCTCATGATTCAGGCACGCCCCTAGGCTCTCCAGGCTCCAAGCGCACCCTCTCGCACTTAGGTGCACCTGTGTCTCTACCTACATAGCTAGAGGGTCCCCATGGAAGCAATGAGCGGCATTAGAACCCAGCTGCAGTGCAAAGTAGGCATGGGTTCATGTCATGCGGGTCGAGAAGTGCATGGGTTCATGTCATGGGAGTCAAGAAGTGCATGGGTAGACAGGCTATCTCAAGAGCATAAGATTCGTATCGCCACATGGAACCTAGGGACATTAACAGGTAAGATTTTGGAGTTAGTAGATACAGATTGAACGTAGGAGAGTCAACATCGCTTATATCCAAGAAACCAAGTCAAAAGAGGCTAAAAGTAGAGAAGTCAATGGGTATAAGCTTGGGTATGTAGGAAAGGATCATGATGGGAAAGTGGTAGATAAAGAATTGAAGGATAAAGTTGTAGACGTTAAAAGAACTAGTGATAGAATTATGATAATAAAACATGTTTTAGGAGAGTAGATCATAAATGTTATAAATGCATATGCACCACAAGTAGGGTTAGAAGATATAATCAAGAGACAGTTTTGGAAAGATATAGAGGGAGTCTATGCAAGAAATTCCCAACACAAAGGAGATATTTACAGGAGTAGACTTCAATGGTGCAAATTATGTGGGAATAAGTATAGTGGTGGGATTTATAAGCTAAAACAACATTTAGCTGGAGGGTATAAGAATGCTAAAAAATGTAACAAGGTCACTCCTAATATATCAAAGAGAATAAATGATTATATGAATGCCTCAAAGAAGAAGGATGAAAGAGATAATTATTATGCAGTAAACACGACCGGAGAACTTGTTTGGGATTTATGAGGACTATTCAGTTGTTGATCATGATGTTGACACTAAAAGGGCAGCCCCGGTGCACGAAGTTCCCGCCTACGCGTAGTCTGGGGAAAGGGCAGACCACATGGGCCTAAAGTACACAACCTTACCTTGCACTAAGGAAGATTATATCACTCGACAGGACTGAGAAGTGGACCATTGCTCTCACGCATGCAGAAAGGGGTAAGGAAGGGTAAAAGCATGGAATTGTTATTAGGAGCAACAAGAGGTCTAGGAGTGGTATAAAGAGACCTCTTGATATTCACTTCGCCCCTAATCCCAAAAAGGCTCCTTTTAAGCAGACAACAATAAATCATGCATACAAGAAGGAGCTCACGAAGAATTACCAGAAGCAGAGGAGACAGAGCTTGGGCCAGAGGTTGTCTCAGGTAGTTGTAGAACTAGACGAGTAAATTGGTTCCGAGAAGGACATTGAGGAGTTGCAAGGACAAGGTGGTGGTCCTACTGGAAATGTTGATGAGGATTATAATAGTTCTGATAATAGTCTAAACCTTGAAGATCTCTTTAGGGATAACTAAAGTGAGTAGTCTTAAACTTTTAAAACTTATTTAACTTCACTATGCTTATATATTATTTTATTCATAGAAAATTGCATGTTTGGGTAATATTTCATCATAGGATAATGTTTCTATGTTTTCTTACTTTTTTTAGGATTTTTTGGAGTTTTTGGTCATTTTTACATTTGTTAAAAAATTACTTATGTGCCTCGTGATTCAGGCACGCCCCTAGGCTCTCCAGACTCCAAGCGCACCCCCTTGCGCCTAGGTGCCCCTTGTGTCTCTAACTACATAGCTAGAGGGTCCCCTTGGAAGCAATGAGCTGCAATAGAACCCAAGTGCAGTGGAAAGGAGGCATGAGTTCATGTCATGGGGGGCAAGAAGTGCATGGGTAGATAAGCTATTACAAAAGCATAAGATTTCGTATTGCCATATTAAACATTGGGACATTAATAAGTAAGAGTTTGGAGTTAGTAGATACAGATTGAACGTAGGAGAGTCAACATTGCTTATATCCAAGAAACCAAGTCAAAAGAGGCCAAAAATAGAGAAGTCAACAAGTATAAGCTCTCGTATGTAGGAAAGGATAATAATGGAAATGGCATAAGAATAGTGGTAGATAAAGAATTGAAGGATAAAGTTGTAGATGTTAAAAGAACCAGTGATAGAATTATGATAATAAAACTTGTTTTAGGAGAGTAGATCATAAATGTTATAAATGCATATGCACCATAAGTAGGGTTAGAAGATATAATCAAGAGATAGTTTTGGGAAGATATGGAGTCATGCAAGAAATTCCCAACACATAAGAGATATTTACAGGAGCAAACTTCAATGGTGCAAATTATGTGGGAATAAGTATAGTGGTGGGATTTATAAGCTAAAACAACATTTAGCTGGAAGGTATAAGAATGCTAAAAAATGTAACAAGGTCACTCCTGATATATCAAAGAGAATAAATGACTATATGAATGCCTCGAAGAAGAAGGATGAAAGAGAGAATTATTATGCAGCAAACACGACCGGAGAAATTGTTTGGGATTTATGAGGACTATTCAGTTGTTGATCTTGATGTTGACACTAAAAGGGCAATCCCGATGCACGAAGCTCTCGCCTATGTGCAGTCTAGAGAAAGGGCGGACCACATGGGCCTAAAGTACACAACCTTACCTTGCACTAAGGAAGATTATATCACTCAACAGGATCGAGAAGTGGACTATCGCTCTCACGCATGCAAAAAGGTGTAAGGACGGGTAAAAGCGTGGAATTGTTATTAGGAGCAACAAGAGGTCTAGGAGTGGTATAAAGGGACCTCTTGATATTCACTTCGCCCCTAATCCCGAAAAAGCTGCTTTTCGGCAGACAATAATAAATAATGCATACAAGAAGGAGCTCACTAGGCAATACCAGAAGCAGAGGAGACAGAGCTTGGGCCAGAGGTTGTCTCAGGTAGTTGTAGAACTAGACAAGTAAATTGGTTCCAAGAAGGACACTGAGGAGTTGCAAGGACAAGGTGGTGGTCCTATTGGATATGTTAATGAGGATTATAATAGCTCTGATGATAATCTGAACCTTGAAGATCTCTTCAGGGATAACTAAAGTGAGTAGTCTTAAACTCTTGAAACTTATTTGACTTCACTATACTTATATATTATTTTGTTCATAGAAAATTGCATGTTTGGGTAATATTTCATTATAGGATAATGTTTTTATGTTTTCTTACTTTTTTTTTAGGATTTTTAAAGATTTTTAAGATTTTTGGGTTATTTTTACAATTTTTAAAAAATTACTTTTGCGCCTCATGATTCGGGCACACCCCTAGGCTCTCTAGGCTCCAAGCGCACCCGCTTGCGCTTAGGTGCACCTTGTGTCTCTAACTACATAGCTAGAAGGTCCTCTCGGAAGCAACAAGCTACATTAGAACCCTAGTGCAGTGGAAAGTAGGCATGGGTTCATGTCATGGGGGTCAAGAAGTGCGTGGGTAGATAGGCTATCTCAAGAGCATAAGATTCGTATCGCCACATGAAACATAGGGACATTAACAGGTAAGAGTTTGGAGTTAGTAGATACAGATTGAGCGTAGGAGAGTCAACATTGCTTATATCCAAGAAACCAAGTCGAAAGAGGCTAAAAGTGGAGAAGTCAACAGGTATAAGAATGGAAATGGCATAGGGATAGTGGTAGTGGTAGATAAAGAATTGAAGGATAAAGTTGTAGACGTTAAAAGAACCAATGATAGAATTATGATAATAAAACTTGTTTTAGGAGAGTAGATCACAAATGTTATAAATGCATATGCACCACAAGTAAGGTTAGAAGATATAATCAAGAGACAGTTTTGGAAAGATATGGAAGGAGTCATGCAAGAAATTCTCAACACAGAGGAGATATTTACACGAGCAGAATGCAATGGTGCAAATTATGTGGGAATAAGAATACTGGTGGGATTTATAAGCTAAAACAACATTTAGCTAGAGGGTATAAGAATGCTAAAAAATGCAACAAAGTCACTCCTAATATATCAAAGAGAATAAATGATTATATGAATGCCTCAAAGAAAAAAGATGAAAGAGAGAATTATTATGCAACAAACATGACCAGAGAACTTGTTTGGGATTTATGCAGACTATTTAGTTGGTGTTCCTGATGTTGACACTAAAAGGGCAGCCTCGGTGCACGAAGCTCCTGCCTATGCGGGGTCCAGGGAAGGGGCAGACCACATGGGCCTAAAGTACAAAGCCTTACCTTGCACTAAGGAAGGTTATATCACTCTATAGGATCAAGAAGTGGACTATCGCTCTCCTGCATGCAGAAAGGGTAAAAGCGTGGAATTGTTATTAGGACCAACAAGAAGTCTATGAGTGGTATAAAGAGACCTCTTGATATTCACTTCGCCCCTAATCCCGAAAAGGCTCCTTTGCAGCAGACAACAATAAATAATGCATACAAGAAGGAGCTCATAAGGAATTACCAGAAGCAAAGGAGATAGAGCTTGGGCCAGAGGTTATCCCAAGTAGTTGTAGAACTAGATGAGTAAATTGGTTCCGAGAAGGACACTGAGAAGTTGCAAGGACAAGGTGGTGGTCCTACTGGAAATGTTGATGAGGATTATGATAGCTCTGATGATAATCTGAACCCTGAAGATCTCTTTAGGGATAACTAAAGTGAGTAGTCTTAAACTTTTAAAACTTATTTGACTTCACTATGCTTATATATTATTTTGTTCACAGAAAATTGCATGTTTGGGTAATATTTCATGATAAGAGAATGTTTCTATGTTTTCTTCCTTTTTTTAGGATTTTTTAAGATTTTTTGGAGTTTTTGGTTATTTTTACATATGTTAAAAAATTACTTATGCGCCTTGTGACTCAGGCATGCCCCTAGGCTCTCCATCAGGGCAGGCACAGGCATTACACCAGGTCGTCGAAGGTACTCTTCAAGTCTCATACCGACATGCCAGGGCCCTCTTTGACACAGGGTCCACTCATTCTTTTATTTCATCCATTTTTGCATCTTACCTTGATGTATGCGTGCATAAATTAGCATTTAGGTTGGATATTATGACACCCGTGGGAGAGACGGTAGAGACTATTGAGTATCTCTGAGAGATATCCGTAGAGATCTCAGACTTCATTTTATTAGACATGGTTGACTACGATGTTATATTTGGGATGATTGGTTAGCTAACTACTAAGCTACCGTAGACTGCCGTAAGAAGCAGGTATTTTTTATATACCTGGGCAACTAGAAATATTGTTCCAGGGCAAAAAAAAGTCTGGCAAGTACATGCATCATATCTGCTATGAAAGCGGCACGATTTTATTCACGAGGGTGCAGAGCGTTTATCGCGTATATGACCGTTGAGGACAGGAGGCAGCCACAGATTGACGATATTGATGTTGTCCGTGGGTTTGCAGATGTTTTCCCTGAGGAGTTGCCAGGATTGCTACCGAGTAGAGAGATTGACTTTACCATTGATTTGGTGCCAAGTACATCGCTTATCTCTAAGGCACCATACAGAATGGCCCCAGCAGAGTTGAGAGTGTTTAAAGTACAGTTGCAAGAGTTACTAGATAAGGGCTTCATCAGGCTGAGCGGGTCACCATCACCATGGGGAGCACCAGTCCTTTTTGTGAAGAAAAAGGACAGGTCACTGAGACTGCATTGATATCGGTTGCTGAACAGTGTCACTGTAAAGAACCTATACCCTTTGCCACACATAGATGATTTATTTGATCAGCTCCAATCAACACAAGTATTCTCCAAGATAGACCTAAGATCAGGATACCATCAGTTGAGGGTTAGAGAAGAGGACATCTCGAGGACTGCTTTTAGGAGTCACTGTGGCCACTATGAGTTTTTAGTGTTGCCGTTTGGATTGACCAACACACCTGCAGTGTTCATGGACCCAATGAACCAAGTCTTCCGAGCTTACTTGGATAAGCTTGTGATTGTCTTTGTTGATGACATCTTAATTTACTTGCCTAGTCATGAGGCACACACGGAGCATCTCCACATGGTATTAGACACACTTTGTCGACATCGATTGTTTGCCAAGTTCAATAAGTGTGATTTTTGGTTAAATCAAGTGCAGTTCTTAGGCCACGTAGTATCTAAGGATGAAGCGGCCGTAGACCCAGTGAAGGTTGAAGCAGTGCTACATTGGGAGAGGCCCAAGACGGTGGCAAAGATACGCAATTTTCTTGGTTTGGCAGGATATTATCGTCAGTTCATTGAGGGATTCTCCAAGATTGTGTTACCTTTAACTACCCTGACCCAGAAAGACACTCAATTTGTTTGGACCGATGAATGCGAGGAGAGCTTCTAGGAGCTCAAGAGGAGACTTACTATTGCCCCAGTGTTGACTTTACCATCAGGTGTAGGAGGTTATATAGTTTATTGCGATGCCTCGGGTAAAGGACTAGGAGCAGCGTTGATGCAACATGGAAAGGTAATTGCCTGTGCGTCGAGACATCTTAAGACACATGAGGTAAATTATCCAACACATGATTTAGCGTTAGCAGCAACGGTATTTGCACTGAAGTCCTAGAGACATTATTTATATGGCGAGAAGTTTGAAGTATTCACTGATCATAAGAGCCTTAAGTACTTCTTTAGTCAGAGTGATTTGAAGATGAGACAACGTAGATGAATGGAATATCTCAAGGACTTCGACTTCACCATATAGTACCACCCAAGGAAGGCTAACGTCGTCGTAGATGCCTTGAGTAGGAAGTCTAGAGTAATGATTGCCAATTTGTCGACTCGGTCAAAGTTCTTCAACAAGATTTTAGAGGCTCAGGGCAAAGATAAAGAGACACAAGATCTAGCAGATAGGGCGAATTTTATGAGAGGACCGGATAGAGGAGTCAGATTCAAGGGTAGGTTGGCAGTATCGACAAATGATGATTTGAAGCATGATTTACTTCAGGAGGCACACTAGTCCCAGTATACAATCCATCCTGGAGGTACGAAGATGTATTAGGACCTCAGGAGACATTTTTTATAGAACGGAATGAAGAAGGATGTTGGAGAGTGCGTAGCACGGTGTTTGACCTGTCAGCAAATCAAGGTGGAGCATCAGCGACCATCAAGACTACTTCAAACATTGGATCTTCCTGAGTGGAAGTGGGATCATATTACCATGGATTTCATTGTAGGCCTTCTGAGGACTGTTAGCGGACATGACATGATATGGGTCGTTCTGGACAGATTGATCAAGTCCGCTCATTTCCTCCCTATCAGGTAAAATCAAACGGTGGACAACCTAGCGAAATTGTATGTCAAAGAGATCGTGAGTCTACATGAAGTTCCCTTGACGATAATATCTGATCGAGACACTCAGTTTACCTCAAAGTACTGGAAGAGCGTGTAAGAGGCTTTAGGATCAAGGCTAAAATTCAGCACAGCATTTCACCCTCAGACGGATGGTCAGACTAAGAGGACCATCCAGACAATTGAGGATATGCTACGGGCTTGTGTTGTGGATTGGAAGGGTAGCTAGGAGGATCATTTACCACTGATAGAGTTTGCCTATAATAACAGTTATCACACAAGTATTGGCATGGCTCCATACAAGGCACTTTATGGTAGGCCTCGTCAGTCACCCTTATGTTAGAGTGATGTAGGAGAGAGACACCTAGTAAAGTCTAAGTTAGTGGAAGAGTGCAGAGAAAGTTCGACTTATTCGAAAGAGATTGTTGACAGCTCACAGCTATCAAAAAAGTTATGCTGACAAGAGGCGAAGGCCTAAAGTTCTCCGAAGATAAGCATGTATTCTTAAAGGTTTCTTCTATGAAAGGAGTGATGAGGTTTGGGAATAAAGAGAAACTTAGCCCTAGGTACATTGGACCTTCTGAACGCAGAGTTGGGTCAGTAACATACCAGCTAGCCTTACCACCACAATTGGCAGATGTATATGATGTCTTCCATGTATCTATGCTGAGGAAGTACGCGCCAGATCCATCACATGTGTTGGAGCGGATCCCAAGAGAGTTACAGCCTGATATGACATTTCAGGAGAGATCTGTGCGTATACTGGATACAAAAGTCAAGGAGTTGAAGACAAACTATTTCATTAGTCAAAGTCCTTTGGCAGCATCATTCAATACAGTAGGCCATATGGGAGACAAAAGAGATGAGCAAGATCCACCAAGAATTATTTATATAGAGGTATGTACCGAAATTTCGAGGATAAAATTTTTATAAGGTGGGAAGAATGTAATATCCTCAATTTTTAATCTTAAATTAGTAATAAATTAAATAAAAAATTTATGCATAGAATTTGGCTTTGAAAACACAAAAACTAGAAAGTACATGTCGATAGGAATTGAATGGTATAAAGAACACAGAAAACTGTGCCTAGATGGAAAAGTTATGAACTGTTGAAGATAGAAGGGCATTTTAGTAATTTTAAGAGGCCCAAAATACAGGGGCTGTTTTTGATAACAGAACTCTCCCCTATCATTAGTCAAAGTCCTTTGGCAGCATCATTCAATACAGTAGGCCACATGGGAGACAAGAGATGAGCAAGATCCACCCAGAATTATTTACATAGAGGTATGTACCGAAATTTCGAGGACAAAATTTTTATAAGGTGGAAAGAATGTAATATCCTCAATTTTTAATCTTAAATTAGTAATAAATTAAATAAAAAATTTATGCATAGAATTTGGTTTTGAAAACACAAAAACTAGAAAGTACATGTCGATAGGAATTGAATGATATAAAGAACGCAGAAAACTGTGCCCTGATGGAAAAGTTATGAACCGTTGAAGATATAAGGTAATTTTTGTAATTTTAAGAGGCCCAAAATACAGGGGCTGTTTTTAATAATAGAACCCTCCCCTATCATCTCCAACTCCTTTGCCGGAAAAATCGGTCAGTGACCAAGAAAAACTGATCACCAGCAATAAAAATCACCACCTTTCCGTTCAATCACTCCATCCAAACCCTCATCTCTAGAGATTGGGATTTTCTAGAGATCTCTAGCAAAATCACAACATAGAAAAAGCTCGAAAAATTTCTCTCCGACAGCCCGACTGAGTGAGGTACGTCTCCTCCCCTTTTTCCCCTTCCATTTATAGCATATACATTGAGTTTTTGCATCAATTGACGTTGGAAAACGGCGTGGGTTCATCGTTCTTTCGGGGACTGTGTACCCTACTGTAGTCGTGGAAATAAGTTGATGAAATAGTGTCAAACCAATGATCTAAATGTTCATCTTGTGCGTAACGAACTCAAGAACAAACCCTTTAAATTTTTGGGAAATCTAACGACTAGTGACCCCAAAAATCAAGAAAAACAATACGTAAGAGAAATTTAGGAACATGAGAAAAATCGAGAAAAAAACTTAATTTTTGGCAAAATCAATCAGGAGTGTCAAAAGATGAATGTACATGAAATTCCGATCAGAAAGGCATAAAAATCACAAATTTTGGGCACATGGGGAGTCATAGGCGACGACCGGACTCCGGTCGTCGTCTCCGGCGACAGCAACCTTGTTAGTGCCCTATCACTGACGCTGAGACCCCGAGCGAGATGCCCAGGCATAGATGGTGCATGGGAGCACTCCGTCTCGTGCACATGAAACACAAGCAAGCGCGGGGACATTTCCGCGCGTTGTCACTAAGAGTCGGAACGCTCAGCGTCTTGGCGACTAGGACGCACAAGGGGGAGCATCCCGGCGATTAGGATGCACGTGGTGCGTTCCGCAGCATGTTCTGGGATCCGAACGTCCTGGGACATCAGTCTACGCAGGTATAAACTGGTGTAAACAATGCTACCAGTGCAAATCGGTATAAAATAGGAAATTTTGATTTGATATGGTTTTTTTGAGATTCTAGAGGCTTCAAACGCCCGATCTTCGATCTGTTTGAACCGTCTTGATGATGCAGACTTGATTTTAGCATTTGAATCTTCATCAAATCATATATAATCAGGTCAAATTCATAAAATAGCACCAAATCACTTAAAGTTAGGCGATCAAAGGGTGATCAGGACCTAGAACTTGAACAATTAGATAATGTATGATACTAACTGAGGGTCCTAAGGATTAGATTGGGTGTAATTACGCTAAATTTGATCTAGACCATTGATCTAACCAAGATCTTGGAAAATTATTGGTCTAAGGATGATCTGACCATCAGAACAAGGTATAAACGTTAGATACACACAAAACGAATAGATGAACATGAGATAGGACTAATTTATAACAAGTAACGTTGGGATTAAGGCCCAAATCATAAATAGAGATCTTAGAGAACGATCCAATGGTTGGATCGGCATAGATTCCATTATGATAAAATAAATAACACAAAATAATATTGTGATACTGACAGATACATCTAAGCGTGCGATCTAAGGGAATTACACGCTTGAATTGGGTTATCTCACATTGAGATACGTAACGACATTTAATGTTATGTTTTGATTTTAAAAACCTTACATTATCATAGCATCATAGTTGATTGTGATTTATTTGCACTTGTTTAATTAGTTTGTGATTTTGTGAGACTCAAAGTTTTATGCTATGATCGATATTGATCAATTGTTTTATTAGATTGATACCGCGTATCTTATGTATGATTAGTAATTATCTTTCCTTATTGCCCCACTGAAACTTATGGGTTTTCATAAGGATGACGATGGAAGCTTGGTGACTAGTCCCCGGGATGAGAGGTGTGCCTTGGGAATTGTGAGCCACGAGTGCTCCTGGTTTTATGAGATACACAATTTTCACGTTTTGTGATTTATGATGACTGCTCTCACCCGGTGGATGTCATGCTAGGAGGGAGTAGGGCCACCCACCCACCCTCAAAAATTGTGATGTGATTGTGATGTGATAGACACCTGCTCATAGCTAGCTTTCTGTAGGGGTATGGTAACATGGATAGTCCACACTACCAGTCCGAGCCTTTTCATTGGGACGGACGTTAAGTCTCCCGTTATGGTGTCGACGAGGAGCAGCGATGGTTGAGACCTTGGAAGGGTTGCCACTGCAGCATGACGATCTATACTCTTATTCTGTACGCTTGCATAATGAGCATGGAGATGTTATTGTATGCCGGGGTGTGATGACACTCAGAAAATTAATATGAGTATTCATGATCTGTTATACGTATATGGGACACTTGTGGGACTCATGTACCTTAGGGTGCCCTGTTGTTATTGTATGCTTATTGATATTGGATCATATCATGTTTTACATCCACGAGATTATCATGTTTTAAATCCATGAGATACATGTTTTATCGTATATGATGTTTTAAGATTATATTGGTATTGCTTATGATAATTATATTTTCAGGGATAATCAACCTACACATTATATCAACACTGTTATTCAATTTTGTTTTCATTGTTATTACATTAAATGTCTATGTACCTACACAAGCAATAGCTTACTGAGGTATTGCTTTATTTTGCAATGCCTTAGATACCGAGCGCGATATTAGGAAGGGCAAGGCCGGGGAAGGACAGTGATAGCAGTGGGGACCACTTGATTTTACTAATAAATAGATCGACGTGAGTGGTTAGATGGGTTACGGTTGAACCTATTTTATGGACTGTATACCTTCTTTAGATAGATTTGATTATGACATTATATATATTATGGACTTGTCTTTAAGTATGGAGAATTATTATGATGGATAGACCCTGGGCCACATTATTTTGTTTTTGGATATTTATTGTTTTGAAAATAAAGGCACCGATGATTTTGTCGTTGGATTTGATATGGGTATTGTCTTAAATTTATTTTTGCATACTTATATTTATCTTTTAATCATGGTTGTGATGTTTTGGAAAAAGGAGATCACCTAGAGGTTTTTCAGTAAATGTTATAATAAAATAATTAATAAAAAAAATTATTGGGATCCCGACTATTATTATTATTATTATAAAAAATGTTATAAAAACCCAGGGTATTACAATTATGAAACTTTTTGAAAGAGTAATTAAGAAGAGGCTATGGTATGAGACAAGTGTATCGGAGAACTAGTTTGGTTTCATGCCTGGGAAGTCTACCATAGAAGCTATTTTATTACTAAGACAATTGATAGAGTAATATGGGGAGAGGAGGAAGGACCTCCACATGGTCTTTATTGACTTAGAGAAAGCTTATAATAGGGTTCATAGAGAATTAATATGAAGGGTGTTGGGCAAGAAAGAGGTTTCGAGAGAGTATATAGATATAATTAAATATATGTATGGAGCAGTGACAAATGTTAAGACCACTAGCAGAGTGACCAGTGATTTTCCTATCACTATAAGATTGCACTAATGATTAGCATTGAGCCCATACCTTTTCACATTGGATATGGATTACTTAACAAACATCTGTACAAGCAGATTCCATGGTGCATGCTATTTGCAGATGATATGGTTTTAATTGTACAGACAAGGGAGGACGTAAACACAAAGCTAAAGTTATTGAGAGAAGCATTAGAAACTAAAGGATATAAAATCTACCAAACTAAGATAGAGCATATGGAATGCAATTTTAGCAAGAAGAGAAGTAGGATCGGAGCATCAGTAAAGATTGATAACTAAGAAGTCCTTGTAAAAGACCACTTTTGGTACTTAGGATCAATAATTCATGAGAGCGGATAAATTGGAGGGAGGCTACGTAGAAATCCAAGTGGGTTGGAACAAATGGATATGTGCATTTGGAGTTTTGTGCGATCAGCAAGTGCCACTCAAACTAAAAGAAAAATTCTATAGGATGGCTATAAGGCTGGCTATGCTCTATGGATCAGAGTGTTGGGTAGTTAAAGAACATCATGTTCATAGAATGAGCGTAGGAGAAACAAGGATGTTGAGATGGATGAGTGGCAACAAGAAGAGATAGAATTAGGAATGAAAACATTAGAAGAATCTTAGGAGTAACACCAATAGGTAACAAGATAAGGGAGATTAGACTTAAATAGTTTGGACATGTCCAGCGAAGATCGAAAATGGTACAAGTTAGCAGTGAGGCAATGCAAGTAGAAGGTTCTAAAAAAGCAAGGGGAAGGCCCAAAAGAACGTAGATAAAGGTGGTGAGAAAAGGTTTAAAAACTTTAGGACTAAATGAAGCCATGTTACTTAATAGAGGAGAATGGAAGAACAAGATTCATGTGGCTAACACCTTATTTGGATAAGATCTTGATGATGATGATGATGATGAACAAAACTTGAGACAGCCATCAAATAAGCATGTAGACGAAGGCCATGGAAGAACGTAACTGCACATCATGCCATGGTACAAACTCCTTTTTATTCATGAGTGCACAAGCCTTTGGTAAACACACAAGTAAATAAGATTATCAACTAAGCTGAATGGGAAGTATCAAATGCAAAATCTGACAAAAAAAAAAAAAAAAAAGGTTGAACATAATCTACCTTAGGAGGACCTGGAAGATCAAGGATCACACAATTATTGGGAGCAAAACATACTGAAAATATTAGGATTCACCAATGCTCTACATTCCCAATAAATTAGATTTTGTAACTTGAAATCCATAACCAATGTGTTCTAAAGAGTGCTCGAGCATATTTAGATTTGTTAGTCTAGATTAATATTTGGTTCAAATGTCAGGGAGAATGATTTGTCACTATCGTGCTGGATAGAAGGGGCGCCTTGCCGCAACAATTGAGTTGCCATGTGACGTGGAGGTCACAAGTTCAAGGTATGGAAACAGCATCTTGCAAAAACGCAAGATAAGGCTGCGTACTATAGGCCCTTTATGAATAGATCTAGCAAGATGACACCATTTGAGATTGTTGTTGAAACTAAGCTGTGACAACCCATTGATCTCGCCACTTTACCAGCAGATTTTAAAGTAAGTGTTGAAGCTGAAGTATTTACTCAACACCTCAAGAGCATACAAGAAGAAGTACGTCGTTGGATTGCAGCCAGCTCAAAAATACAAAGTTGATGTAAATTTATGTTGTCGTTATTTAAAGTTTGAAGAAGGTGACGTGGACATGATATGAGTTTGTACAAAAAGATTTCTAAAGGGCATACACCATAAGTTTAATTCGAGAAATGCTGACCCATATAAAGTTCTGAAAAGACTCAGAACGAATGCTTATCTCATTGATCTGCCTGAGAATTACAATTCCAGCCCCACCTTTAATGTTAAAAATTTATCTGTCTACCATAGTCATCAAGAAGACGATAATGGAGAAAGCACCATCCAAGTTCCTCCAACCACAAAGAAGGAAATAACTGAAGATGTCCTATGTGTCTTACCTTAATAAAGCTATACACCATTCTAAAACCTAAAATTCATAAACTCATCGTGTGAATCTCCAGTTTTAACCCCAACATCATTTTAAACCTGCTATTCAGTTGGATGCCTCGTTGCTTCCTCTTCTTCCTTCAGCCACAAATCATTTCTTCTTGTTATGCCGGCAATCTGCCAGTTCAGCCAGCAAAATAAACGAGAAGAATTTTATACTGGCACCCTCTTAAAAAGGAACTTTCTGGCTCCTGCAGGACTGATTTGGAAGATCAAAATCCAAAAGGAGTGGTATATGCTAGGAACAATATAATGGAGGCAGCCAATCTACACAGAATAATATGGATTTCATCCTATTCTCTCTTCTTCTTTTTTTGAAGGAAAATAGTGGATAGGATCTCCCAAATATAACAGGAGGCAACCATCCAAACCAATTAAGTTAGCAATTGCTGACACCCCCAAAACCACACTTACAAGTGTTAGGTGAGAACCAATCACCCACCTTTTGACATACATCAAAATCCTTATTGGTCGCAACGAAGTTCACAAGCTTTTATGGCCCTTGTTAGGATGTTAATGCTACAGGGGCAATCAAAAACTTTGAACTAGATAGCAAGGATGTAAAAGATTTCGAATAAAAATTCAGCATAAACGAAACCCGAGACAGCGATCAAATAAGCAAGTAGATGAAGGCCATGGAAGAACGTAACTACCCATCATGCCATGGTATAAACTGCTTTTTATTCATGAGCGCACAAGCCTTTGGTAAACACAAGTAAATAAGATTATCAACTAAGCTGAATGAGAAGTATCAAAGACAAAATTTATAATAAATAAATAAATAAATATAAAAAAAAGTTGAATATAAGCTACCTTAGGACCTGGAAGATCAAGGATCACACTATTATTGGGAGCTAAACATACAGAAAAGATCAGGATTCACCAATGCTCTATATTCGTAATAAATTAGATGTTGTAATCTGAAATCCATAACCAATGTGCTCTAAAGAGTGCCCGAGCATATTGAGATTTGTTAGTCTAGATAAATATTTGGTTCAAATGTCATGAAGAACAATTTGTCACTATCGTACTTGATAGAAAGGAGCCTTGGCTAAGCAGTTGAGTTACCATGTGACCTGGAGGTCACGGCTTCAGGATGTGGAAACAGCCTGTTGCAAAAATGCAAGGGAAGGCTGCACACTATAGGCCCTTTGAGAATAGATCTAGCAAGATGACACCATTTGACATTGTTGTTGGAACTAAGCTGCAACAACCCATTGATCTTGCTACTTTACCAGCAGATTTTAAAGTAAGTGTTGAAGCTGAAGAATTTACTCAACACCTCAAGAGCATACATGAAGAAGTACGTCGTTAGATTGCAGCCAGCTCAAAAAATACAAAGTTGATGTAAATTTATGTTGACGTTATGTGGAGTTTGAAGAAGGTGACATGGACATGATATGAGTTTGTCCAAAAAGAATTATAATTTTAATTCGTGAAATGCTGACCCATATAAAGCTCTGAAAAGACTCGGAACGAATGCTTATCTCATTGATCTGCCTGAGGATTACAATTCCAGGCCCATCTTTAGTGTCAAAAATTTATTTGTCTACCATGGTCATCAAGAAGACAACAATGGAGAAAGCACCCTCCAACTTCCTCCAGCCACGAAGAAGGAAATAACCGAAGATGTCCTATGTGTCTCACCTTAATAAAGCTATAAACCATTCTAAAACCTAAAATTCATAAACTCTTCATGCGAATCTCCAATTTTAACCCCAACATCATTTTAAACTTGGTATTCAGTTGGATACCTTGTTGCTTCCTCTTCTTCCTTTAGCCACAAATCATCTCTTCTTGTTCTTCCCGCGATCTTCCAGTTCAGCCAGCAAAAGAAAGAAGAAGAATTTTCAACTACCACCCTGTTAAAAAGAAACTTTCTGGCTCTTCTGCAGGACTGATTTGGAAGATCAAAATCCAAAACAAGTGGTATTTGCTAGGAACAATATAATGGAGGCAGCCAATATATACAGAATGATATGGATTTCATCCTATTCTCTCTCTTTTTTTTTCCTAAAGGAAAATAGTGAATAGGATCTCCCAAATATAACAGGAGGCAACCATCCAAACCAATTAAGTTAACAATTGCTGACACCCCCAAAACCACACTTACAAGTGTTAGGTGAGAACCAATCACTTTATATCTGCTATTTTCCACCTTTTGACATACATCAAAATCCTTATTGGTCTCAACAAATTTCACAAGCTTGTATGGCCCTCGTTAGTATGTTAATGCTACAGGGGCAATAAAAAACTTTGACCTAGATAGCAAGGCTGTAAAAAATTTCGAATAAAAATTCAGCACAAACAAAACTTGAGAGAGCCATCAAATAAGCATGTAGATGAAGGCCATGGAAGAATGTGAATGCAAATCATGCCATGGTATAAACTGCTCTTTATTCATGAGAGCACAAGCCTTTGGTAAGCTGAATGAAAAGTATCAAATACAAAATTTAAAAGAAAAAGGTTGAATATAGCCTACCTTAGGACCTGGAAGATCAAGGATACACTTATTGGGAGCTAAACATACTTAAAAGTATCATGATTCACCAATGCTCTACATTCCTAATAAATTAGATGCTATAACTTGAAATCCAAAACCAATGTGTTCTAAAGAGTGCCTGAGCATATTTAGATTTGTTAGTCTAGATAAATATTTGGTTCAAATGTCATGAAGAATGATTTGTCACTATCGTGCTTGATAGAAGGGGAGCCTTGGTGCAATAGTTGAGTTGCCGTGTGACTTGGAGGTCATGGGTTCGAGGTGTGAAAGCAGCCTCTTTAAAAAATGCAAGGTAAGGCTGTGTACTATAGGCCCTTTATGGTATGTCTCTTCCCTGCATACACAGGAGCTTTGTGCACCGGACTGCCCTTTTACTTTGCTCAATATGATACTGCATGAACTTTATAATTTCTTCTATCCTTTTGATAAATGAATGATGATATCTTTAATCAAAAAAGTGGAAAACAATCATATAGTAAAGTGTGGCATAGTTGTTACTGAATCATACTATCATAGGGGCTTTAAGTGGAAGAAATAATTTCATTTCCATTCGATAGTACTAACAGCTCTACATTTCTTTCATCGCTTTGAAAGAAGGCCAATGGACAAATGCTCATTATTTAAACAATATTTCATTGCAATCTGGGGTGAAGTTTAGTATTTCCAAAATTTATTTTTTCATTTTCTTGCTAACAAATAAATTGATAAAAATCCAAGCTCCACAATATAGTTTCATAATATTCTCTTATGACTCTACAAACCTTTTAATTTCTGTGGCATATCTTGTGCGGAAAATAACCACCTTAGACCAGCTGAACATTGCCAAAATTCCATGCAAGCAGAAGTAAGAGTGTTGAGGAAGAAAGTGACCCAAGAGGAGCCATATTGCTTATGTTAGCATCACATCAGCCCATGGTTGGAAATATCGACCATATGTATTGAAAAGAACTACAGTTAACACTCTAAGTCAGGGTTCATAAAATCACAACCTGGTCAATCTTGTAATGACATGCATGGCAAGTACAAAAAAAGAATTGCCAGCAACATAGGCAACGGCCAATATAAGATCAATACAAGACAACATAACAAGTTATGCTCATCCAAATATCCTAAACCTAACTCTTCCATCTTCTTCTTTGTCATTCTCAAAGCAGGTTCCCGGGATTTAGGAATCAATGAGACTGACATTACTGTAGATTCCTACAGAGTCCACTACAAACAAGACCCAACGCATAAATCAGTGGGTAAAAGCAAAGGTTAAAAATTCAAGGATTTTCCACATGAGTTAAAATTGCCTCAGACCGATGGATAGGAGTTGGATTCACCAATAATTTGGATTTCTCTATCCAATGTAACTCTCCGTATCTCCTAAATTTCTTAGTTGTAATAATCATTCACTGCTTACTGCAAACTCATGTTTGAAGATATAGAGGGTTATGCTAATTTAGTGGCTTCCCTTCGTGTTATTAGTTTTTCCAGTTTTTAGTTTCATTTAATGATATGTATTCCTTAATTGTTGGATACCTATTAAGCTAGATTTATCAAGTCACGTGAGGATTTGGCTTCTTTCTACATTTAAGTACTAAGTTTTATGTTATTTATATTAATTTTATTTTCTATTTTTATATGCCTGCATGCCTAACACGCACACAGAGGGAGAGTGTGCGTACATGCATGTTTGCAGCTTCTATGAAGAAATTATTACCTTTTTTCAGGATCATATTTATAACTTTATTTTAATGTTAATCCTGATCTATGTTTACAGGCTTACTGATATTTGTTGTACTAATTATTGTCCTCCGACTATGATGATTTGTTACTGGCTATGTAGTTATATTATTGTTTTATCTCTTCTTATCATACATCATTGACCATTTTTAAAAACTTTTCAAACAAGAGAACAAACACAAAAGTGGCTGACATGTTGCATATCACTTTTTCTTGGTACCATCAGCACCTGTCACCCAATCCACAGGTGTATAGCCAATAATATTGATGTAGCAAAGATATAGCTGGTAAACATTTTTTGAGCCTCAAATTAATACCTATATTTTGAAGTGCGTATCAAAGTCACAGCCTGAAATTAATTCCAGCAAGGTACTAAATAAGGTGATTCTACAGCATGGCCTAGACTAAAATTAATCCCGGGAAGTAATTGAATTACCTGGTTTTTACAGCATGTAACCAGCTTTAAATATATTTTACCACCCTACACATTACCTTTCCACAAGTACAAAAGGATTTGCTGGCAGCTTGACTATGTCGCTCAATAATCAGGTGGTAACTTCTAACACACACTAGAAAGACAAGTTTTTAATCCACCACGGCTTAGCTTTCTTTCAATTTTTTTTTCTCAATAAAATCAACCATGGTTTATCATTAACATAAGACATGTAGCATTACTTTCTTCACTATTATCACATTGGAAGTCAACCTATGCTTCTAGTAAACAATATTAGGAAGTTAACTTGGCTTTAGATAATAGAAAGGCAGTTACATAATGGGAGAAATAAGAAATTTAAGGACATAGGAAGGCACCTCTCCATCAGATCCACGTATGGTGACACGATACACCACTGTCACACTCCCATCATCTGAGTATATAATTTCGCGTATTTCACCACACCAACCTGAGGAGAAGGATTAACATTAATTGTCAAAAGCTGTATATATGAACACACATTGTGTAATAGTAATCTTTTTTACTACTAGAGAACACAAAATGCTGTTCAATTGTAATACAAATACTGAAAAGATTAGAAGTGACAACAGTTTGGCCATTATTTATGACACAAGTATGACATAATTCTTTCATAAAACACTGGCTATTGATTTTTATATTTAACCAGGGGCCTGCGGGACCCTTACCAATTTATTCATAAAAAGATAATTTAAATTGGTATGTATTCTCTTCCAGCACAGTTGTCCTTAATAACGTGATCTAGTTCACCTTACACAACTCATCCGCACTTCTTTTAGATTTGGTGAAGTTTATTCCTGTTAGTTGAAATTAGCATCAAAGGAACTGTTGAAATACAGTAATGACCATCCAACAATGATCCAATCAAAAGTTTTCACGTGTAATAAAACTTGCAAGTGGGAATCTGGCAAGTAACAGTGACCAGCAATATGACGCAAAGCAATGTAAGAAAAACTAATAAAAAGCAAGATGAATGAAAGCAACTGGATGAAGGCTGGAACAAGACCAGATAGCCCAAAAGGTGGTCTCTTAACATACATAATAACATAGAAAAGAATGTTGGTCCCATATGCTCCACAGGATCAATATGCATCTAGGTGGAATTTCTTAGGTCCTAGGGTCCATTATCTCACTAAAGCTCCTGAACTTTTTCTGTTACAGCCAAAAATATTACATACATATGTGTATTCCAAAATTTGGGGTTGTCCTTAAAGAAGAACATTAGCAAACTATCGTAGTATATCATTAATTGCCAAGAGATGGTATCAACAGCTTTCAAAACTGTGATGAAATTCCATGAAGAGGGTCTTTCAGACCAAAAGATACTGAATCGGTAATACAGAACTCCACAACACTAGACTTGTAGCCCAAGGATGCACTCAAAAGGCCTTGATTAGCATAAGTTCTTACCTAAATATCTAAGGACTCTCTAGGTATTATCATGGTTGGATAACCTATTTTGATATAGAACATAAGGAAACAGCTTTCACATAAATGGTGATCTAGAAGACAAGTGTGCATGAAGCAACTCCCTGGGTTCTACACAAAGGTTTGTGACTAAGAAAACTCATATGAACCTAAGCAGGCCTCTTGTCAATCGTATTTTAAATTCCATTATACCACTTCATCATTTGGTTTCACAGAGAACAACACGGATCAATTTATATACATTAATGATAGTGGCATCAAATGTACATTCTTGGTTATGTATGCAGATGATATCTTGCTCACTGGAAGGCTTTGGGCTTTGCTTCATACGACTAAGCAGTTTCTCTCCAATAACGTTACCATGAAGGATTTGCATTTGCTTGAAGCATCTTACTTCACCAGCATGAAGAATCACAGAAACACATTTCAAGGAATATAGTAGATCTCAAAAGGAAGACATTGAATAGGTTCTACAAAGATATTTATGAAGAATTGTTTGGCTAGTTCAGCACCTATTTTGAAAGGTGCCTAATTTAATCAATGTCCCAAAGATGACCTAGAGATGAATGGATGCACAAAAATCCTTATGAATCTGCAGTAAGCAGTCTGATGTAAGTTCTAAGGCTAGACAAGAGCAGACACTACTGCAGATATATTAGAAAATGACATTACCTTTCTTAGTTTGCTGGCAATTACCTAAAACTTACTAGAGGAAAAGCTTAAAATAGCAACAAGATTGTCCATATGATAACAGTTAGGATATTTGTGGCCTGTTAAGCTACATCAGTGTCTCCTCACAAGACCAGAAGACTGCATGAATAATTAATTTTCACCACTAATATGTACATTCTAGTAAAGATGATTAAATAGAAAGTCGGGAGTTATGTTGAAAAATGACATAATAAACCATTATAAGTCAGTGGAATGTAGCAAACTTAACAATAACTATGATGCTGTTAAGACACCAATCAGAATTCTCTAATATGAAGTTAAACAAACTAGTAGATATTGCATTGTGTATGCATTCAGGAGGTAATAGGTCATGCCTAAGGGAACTTCTCTTTAAGTAGTGGCATCCCTCAGAGCAACAGCTTGTTACCGAAACAAAATCAAGTAGAAATTGAAATTATAATGACCTTCAAAAGTTGCAAACAGTCAAAACCTTGAATTCCTTCCAAGTTACAATTATGGCCATGAAGACCATAGACGATACCTGATTTTCTGAAAGTTGGTTAGCACATATCAAGAATGCTTCATCTGGTGTGAAGTTCATAGTTATTCTAACAGTCAAAGATAAATTAGCGATTCTATCATCCTACATTTAGATAGTTTTTTTGGGTAAACAAATGACATATTTTCTGATAACTAGAAACTTCTGTTTTGAAATGGTTGAGATTCACTCAGAAAAACACACACCATGTGGCACACATGTAACTTTTAAAAGATAACTTGTTATAGCAGATGGAAATAGAAAGGTTTACATTAAACCTCACAATTGAAATGTCCAGGCCAAGTCCAGAGATAGGCATTTACATTTATTTTGCAAATAAAGAACTGGGTCAGGTCAAGGAAACATCCTTATTTCTGCAAATTAAGAAGAGAAACCATTCCAGCAGTCAATTGAGTTTCAGGTCAACATGCTCAGAACACCAGTGAGTCATAGCAGAGCTCGAGAGACTTCTGGCGATGGCAAATGTTACCATATTATGTTCTAATAGAGTACGCATCAAGAAGGGAATCAATACAGAGATGAGAGAAAAGAGTATAACCTGGAGCATAGAAGCTCAGCAACCGGTTGGCATGGTACCTAGCATAATCACCAAACAGACCATGTAAGATAATTCAGAACAAAATACGACACTTAATACAAGAAAGGGAGTTCGCATATTTTTACATTGGTTTATTCAGAATTAGACAGAAATACAAGTATCCATATCACATATCCACATTTGGTCCACAAAAAACTGAGAAATTATAAATTTTGCAGAAGGAGACATAACAGGGTACTAGTAATTCCAAGTAGTAGTAAACGGAAATAAAGAAAGATACCAAGGGATGGAGTTGTCATCGGGTTTAATGATCTTGTCAGGGACTCTTTTGTTGAGATCTCTCAGGATCTCGTTGAGGGGTCGGGCAAGGGAAGAGGACTTGTCAAGAGGAACAACATAATTGGAATTAGGAACTGCCTTCTTCCCATTGCTGCTGCTGTTGTTATTGTTGTTCTTTTCAAGAGCTGCAGAAACTAACGAGGGTTTTATCGTTGGTGGGATGAGGAAGACCCTTGAGACAGAAGAAGATGAAGCAAATCCAGGAAAGGCAACAGGCTTGGGGAGAAACCTTGCAGTTTCCATTGAGCCGACCTCTGGCAATAGGAAAAACAGAAGAAAAGAAGGATCGGAAGGCTGGTCCCTTGTCAGAAGTGTGGTACTGCCATTAGGGGTTGCTCATAATTTTATTGTTATAATGTCATGTATTTTTTGTAGAAGAAAAAATGGGCGAGTAGGTCGAGAGATGGAGAGAGAGGAGAGGGTGGGGGAACAATTTGGATTACTTTCCTTTTCCTCGCTTGCACCGTCGTACTGGTGTTTGGGTTTGTAAATGGAATGTGCATTTGGGGCGTAGACTCTTTTTCTTGCTTGACGATGACTTTTCTTCCTACTTACCCACTTTCGCACATTTTTAACTCCTTTTTATGTCTATCGATCTCTCACTTCTACTTTACACAAGAGCGCCCGCTCTCTCTCTTGGGGTCGAGCAGTGATTGGTGCGGTCTTTCCCATCCATGTGTGCCGCTTTCTCCAATTTTTTTTAAGAGAAAAGTACACTTTTAGTCTCTAGAATTACTCGCTTATAACTCTTTGCATCCCTAGAGTTTCAAAACATCAGTTTGGTCCACGGATTTATTAGTTTTGATCACACTTTAGAACTAATTAGAGCCCAAGCAAAAGTTTATTATTTTTTCTTATATGCCATTAGTTGTTTAAAAGAAAAATAAATAATTTAGGAAAAATATCTTTTACATTTATTATGAAATTGCCCTTAGAAATTTCTCCATCCTTCCCTTTTGGCGGACTGCACTGCGCAATAAGAGTGATTTGATGGATTCATGCTAGTTTTCGCAACAAAAAAAAGGTGCCCCTCTTCTACTCCAAAATTTAATGAATTTTCATTTGGTTTCATCTTCTTCCTAGTAAAAGGTCTTTCTAGTTTGGGAGCGGGGTGAGATTATAGGTAGATTTGAGAATGACTCTTTAAGTATCTTTCCTACTTTATATTCCTTGCATGTTTTCTTTTCTTTGCATTTCCACTCTAGCTTTTCCATCTTAGTTTTTACGTATATTCAGTTTAGCCGAGCATTTCTAGATTAATTTTTACACGCTCTTTCTTCTTCTTTTCTTGAAATATTCCTATTTTCCCCCTCTTTAGGAGGAGATCTCCATGCATAGGAGATCCCACTTCTCTTCTCCATCTGGGCTTCTATCAAAGTTGTCCATTGTGTACATGGAAAGAGATGTGAGAGATTTTCAAGAATTGTTGGCCCATGGAACCATTAAGCTCTATGCCATGAGATTATCTTCCATTGAGGAAAGAAAGGAACGAGGATTACTTTAAGCCTTTTCTATTAGTTCCATTAGTCTCTACACTCATTCTTTTCCTTTTTTCCCACCATTTATTCTTAGGAAGAATCCACCATGCAAAAGAAACTCCACTTCTTCTCTCCCTCTAGGCCCTCAGCAAAGGTGTCCATTGCACATATGGAGGAAGATTCTAGAAAATTCCATGCATTCAAACTAGTATGATTTTCATTGTATGCTTAAGTAGATTCTATCCTTAGGGAGAAAGAGAAAGGGGGTTCAAGATTGGGGTTCCTATTATCCATTGGAGGACCAATAGAATCCCCTTGTGGGTTTGATTTAGTGGAGTTTCCTATCGTAGGACAAAAGCCACAAAATTTGATTAGTATGCCTTCTAAGATAACCAATGAACCTCCTCTTGTACTCACTTTAACAATTTTATGAATATGCGTGTAATATTCCAAAATTTTGTACTATTTTACAATCAATAAAAAACCAAAAATTTATTTAGGATTTAGAAACAAAAATTTTGGAAACTAGAAAATTGGCAATAAGACATCAATTGATGGATGGAACTCTAAGGAGCTATCCCACGACTATGAGCACGCTAAAATCCTAGGGTGAAGATCAAAGTTATTGGTAAAACGAGATTTTTCATTAATAATGACAGTCCTTTTTCAAATATAATTTCAAAATTATATGAATGTGGAACTCATATAGGTGAAAATTTTATCCAACTGAGTCAACAAAATGTCCAAATACAATGAATCACACAAATGGATGTTTTTAACACTTGCAAAATTCTAGAATAATAAAAAAGTATCCATGGAATGCCACCCACCTAACCCTTGAACTAGGGAGAAAAGAGAGAGAGGGGAGGAGGAGAAAGAAAGAAAGAAAGAAAGAAGAAGAAGAAGAAGAAGAAGAAGAGAGAGAGAGAGAGAGAGAGAGAGAGAGAGAGAGAGAGAGAGAGAGAGAGAGAGAGAGAGAGAGAGAGAGAGAGAGAGAGGAATGCCGCCCACCCCACCCTTGAGGTTGTGCGCAAGGGAGAAGGGAAAAGCTGGCAAAAGAGAATGAGGAGATCCAACCAAGAGGTAGGTAGATCTAGACTACTAAGTTTTCAAAGATTTATAAAACTTAAATAGGCATTTTTAACTTGGATTTTTGGAGATTTGATTTGAAATGTGTAATAGGAGTTAGGAGCATCCTTTATAGTAGTGATTTCATTTCAATGCTAAGATCGCATAAGATTCATGCATCTAACTTTCGGATGGGAGTAGATCTAACCATTGTGTCACTTATGGGCGCATAGTCACTTGGATGATCCATGTGCCAATTTAAGCCTGATTTAGGATAGACTATCAACCATGGGCATCATCTAAGGTGGATTGTGCATCAACCCATGTGCACTGTTGATTTGTGTGAGCATGGATGGATTGATGCATATCCTATAGAGTGGACTATTGTGCATCCTCCATTGAGAAATTAGTCATCTCATCCATGAATCCAATGATCTTATTGATGAGATTCTCTTGACTAATGTTCATGCACCTATCCATATTTAAGATATCATCTTGATTAATATTCATGCTGCTAGCCATGCTTATGAAATCATCTCGGTTTATATTCATTCACCTATCCATGCTTATGAAATAATCTTGATTGATGTCCATGCACCTATCCATGTTGATGTGTCCTTCTAGATTCGATCATATGCATTATGCATGTAGGTGACTCTCTCTATTGATTAAGATCATGCCCCTTAAAGCATGTGCACTCTTGATTTGGGTGAGCATGGATGGATTGGTATGCATCCTTTATAATGGTTAGATGCACCAATCATGTAAACCAAGGATTGATTAGATGAGTGGTGCATCTAAGCATATTATCATGCATGCATATGGGATGATTTTGTAATGTTGAGATTAGGAATAATATTTATGTAGATCTATGATTTGACTTGGACTAAACATCATCCTTGTATGCTTATAATATGTGTGGATGAGATTGAACATGTTCATGGTTGGGTCAGATGAGATTTGAGTTGAACATATTATCTACGTATGCTTGTGATTTGATTTGATGAGTGAACCATACACACTAACCATGAAGTATATTAGTTTGATAAACATGTATAAGTTGACATATAGATCAGTTTGGGTTGGCATAGATATTTTTTGTGAGTGAGAGTGACTATAATTTCATATAAATTGCATGATTTTAACAAAAACAGAATTATAACTTGCTTTGGAAAAACTTGCTAAAAATTTGATATCATAGATCTCCATACAATTCTTGAAAAATAAGGTTTTACCTACTAGATGTAGGTTTGAAAAGTACTGTTTCTCCCTAAAAAATTAGTCAAATTCATTTAAATTATGATTTAGAACATATGTTGCTTTTTTATAGCTAAGATGTATGATTTAAAAATGAGAATTTTAGTACTAGATAAATATAGCTTCAAAAAGCTAAAAAAGGTAACATCTTTCCAAAAGTTTTTAACATACCAACAAGAAAGGCAGGATTTTGAGTGTTGAAAAAGAAAATGATTTGCAAATCATATTGATGAGATATTGTGTATAGTGATACCCTAATTTTGGGTTTTAGCAGGCCATAGAGCCATATGGGCTCTATGCTGAGGGGTTGTGTATAGTTGGCCTACCAACCCTTGACCATCAAGGGTGGAGGGTTTATAATGACTACCAATGGTAACTACACTCCATTGACGGTGGATTCCATATAGGTGACATAGTAACCTGTCAAGAGGATCCATAAGCTCCTTGAGGATATGGTCAAGTCCCTCTTGAATACTGGCAAGCACACCATTCAGTGATTTGTTCATGAGTATGGTGTTCCCATGAGTTTTCTGCTTTGGCTCCTGGGGATTCTGATGAGGCTCTATGTGGTATGAGCCTAAGTTGGTATTTAGATGATTATTCATACCAAGTTGGCATATGTCTATGCCAAGGTGCCTAGGGACAAAAGATATTATTTAGCTGGAGTTGCCACTATCGTGGTTTTATTGATTAGATTATTTTAAGGATTTGATATTTATGACTCACATGACATATGTATTGTTATTATCTATTCACTCAAAATGATGATAAATGAATACTTGCGGGTGTTTGTAAATGTACATCATAGAATGACTATTGTATAAAAAGTATGTTTTTAAAGCATGTGTATGTTGGTTGCGGTAGTTTTTAAGTTTGGATTTTAGGTTCATCTACTGGGTATAGTGCATACTCAAATAAAAATAAGACATGCAGATCCATTGCGTAAGGCATGGGGGAGATAAGAGGGAGACTTAGGCTACTCCTTGAGGACACAAAGTGACAAGGTGCCTATTATAGAGATGCTTTCTTTTTCACAGTAGACTATTCATGTATTAAGGCACATTGGTCCAACCTTTTATATATAATGATAATAACATTAGTGAATGGTTGTGACTTACTTATTCTATGCTATTTCTATTATTTGAGATTGTAATAGACCTCAAACGGCTCAGACATGAGCTTGTAAAAAAGGCAAGCAATTAAATGAAAAAGGCATTTGGGCTTTTAGAAAATGACATTTTAATTTTTCAAATGTGATTTCATAAGTAGGGATATCCCATTAAAAAAAAAAAATTGTTGAGAAAATCATAAATTGAAAAGTCAGTTGTCACATTTGGTATTAAAGCTTTAGACAATTGACTCACAACCAAATTACTCTATGAAAAGTCAATGAACTTAGAAAACCATAGGTTCTAGTGTGAGGAGTTAGAAAGGAACTTACATAAGATCTCACTAATTTTTAACAAATGTCATCTAGGAGATGCATATAAAGCATTTTTGAGCCCTTGAATTGCTCCTCAAATTCCTCATAATAAGGGAACACAATTGGAGAGTCATCCAACATTTTGTGCAACAATTGCAAAAATCTATTAGAATTAACCCCAAGGAGCACCTATTGACGGGGTCGTTGCATAGGGAGCAAATGTAGGTAGACCTCAAACCATGTTTGATCATTTTTAGAAGATAAACACCATCATTTTCTGGTGAGTACGAGCCTTATGTACCCAAAACTTGGATCTTTAAGGCAGAGAAGATGTTTTAGGAGATGGAGGTCCTAGAGGAGAAGAAGGTGGTTATGGCTACCTTCTTCATGTCAGGTGAAGCCACTTTCTGGTGGCAGATGAAGGAAACCCACTTCGACAATTTTGACATGATATTGTGGGACAAGTTTAAGAGTGTGTTCTTCAACAAGTATTTCCCTTCCCACATGAAGAGAAGGAAGGAGAAGAAATTCCTAAGATGTAGTAGGGAGGCTACAGTCATCCAATATTAGAAAAAGCTTATGAGATACAAGCATTTTACACCTAGGATATGTGCTGACAATGAACAAGTGGCTGAGAATTTTGTGGATGGATTGATAGCAGAGCTACAAAGCGAGGTTTTGAGAGTTCAGCCTAGAACCATGGCAAAGACAGTAGAGATGGCCTGAATTTTTTGAGCAAGACTTCAAGAGAGCTAGTGAGGAGTGAAAAGAAAAGGAGAAGAGTACTAATAGTGAGGGAAAATTCAACAAGGGAAAGAGGCCCATGCAGCCACCAGGATCTCAATCACATCAGAAATGCTTGGTCAACCACTAGGGCAAAGTGCTAAAACCTTGATCTTGCCCCAGATTTAGGAGTTTTCATCTAGGTAGATTTTTTTATGGATTAGGCTTTAAGTGTTTTAGATATGGAGGGCTGGAACACATCCCTAGGAGGAGAAAGGAAGGAGAGAGCCAAGAGGAATAGCTTTTGTGAAGCCAAGAACAAGTTTTCACCATCACTAATGGACAGGCATGTAATGACCCCGAATTTTTGTAAATTATTAAGGAAAATTAATAAAGTTTGAATTTTTAGAAATTAATTTGGAATATTAGGTTATTGAAAATTCTCTTTTTATAGAGATTATATTATAAATTAAAAAATAGAAATTATGGATGTACTTGGAAAACTGATCGTAACAACATTAAGTACGTTCAATTCTGAGTTAAAATGAAAATTCCTTAATTTTTCCATTTGGGGGTAAAATGGTAATTTTACCCATATCCCATATCCAAGAAATAAGACCTCAATATTCATGAAGTACTTAGAAATACGATTCCAACGCCACTAAGTACGCTCGATTCTGAGTTCGGACAAATATTGCCTATTATTCTCCAATTTTAGAGTTAAAAAGGGCAAAAAGGTCTTTTCACATAAAAGTGGGGCCCACAAAGTGGGCCAAGTTTCTAGAAGCACCAATAATTTCTCAATGCATTATTGCTGGTAGTGGAGATAGTAGTGGAAATTGTAGTGGGAGTGGAGAATGCATTAGTAATTAAAAATTCTAAAGTAATAAAATATCTTATCAAAAGAAATGATAAAAAATTCAAATTTGGCTATAAATATGTCCCAAAAATTTCCAAAAATTTTCACAACCTTAACCACGAAATTTCCAAACCTTCCCTGGAATTTCAGCCCCAAATTCCCCTTCATCCCTCCCCAAACTCTCTTTTCCTTATTTCTCTCTCCTCTTTCTAATTGGAACAAGAGACCTAAATTCAATTAGGCACTCCGTTCCAGGAAGAATCTCATCAATTCCACCGTCCATAACATCCTATACTACAGTATATACAAAATCCCCAAATCAATTTCAAGATCCAACGGTTCCAACAACAGAAAATCACAAAAAGGTGGATAATCGGGCTATATTATCATCAACCGGTAATTCTCTCAAATTGGGCATCAATTATATTGTTTTTCTCCAATCAGGTAGGTGGAATTACTTCCCATTCATATTTATTATGTTTTAGTATAATTTTTATTTTTCTGTAATTTAATTTGAATGAAAAATGGTAAAAATAAAGTAAATACCAGCCCCTTCAAATTATGGTGATAGAGAGCTCAGATTGAAATTCTGAGCTTTCCAATCAATCCAGGAGGGTCAAAAACCCCTAGGATACAATTTTCAAGAAAATCTAACAAGGTTTGGACCCTCAATTGAGAGAGATTAATTCTGGTGGGCCCAGATCAAATCTAGACCCTAGGAATGGCTGAAAACTTCAATTTAAGATTGTGGAGTCATATGAACTCCAAATTGAGATCAGAAAGAAGCTATGGAAAGCTTGTAATGTCTAGTTTCTAATGAAGTAATAATATTTCTAAAATTTATTTCTGTATTTTTCTGTATTTTTCTAAATAAGTGTCCAATTTCTAAGATCTTCAAGATCTGAGGTGATCAGATCTTGGAAATTTATTTTAGTGATGATATAATAATATAATAAAGTAATATCTATGGTTAATTTGGACAGATCTTGGATAAAATAAGGGATCTACCCTTTATGGTAGAAAACCCCTAAAATAAAAATAAAAATATACAAAGGGACCCACTTGATCAATGAGATCAAGTATGATCAGATCCTTGGGATGGATTAAAGGGGTGATATGATGATGGAATCCAGTTAGATCATGGATGAAATGTGACAAAATCATGTGGATATGATTTTTGGATCTTAATGGATTAAAAGCCCTAAAGTTAATTAAAACCCTTAATCTAAAGGAAAACACCTAAGATCTAATGGTTGGATCATATTTAAAGGTTTATAATAATCTTAATAAAATTAGTTTAATTGTCTTTTATTGGATATATAAGTTTAAATGTGATTTATGTTTTAAGTTTTAATTGTCTTTTATTGGATATAGAAGTGTAAATGTGATTTATGTTCTAAGTTAGAAAGCATGATAGTGTAATCTTTAAATTTTAGTATGATATGCCCTAAATGAGTAATTTTTTAGTAGATTTGATTATCTTAGGATCATGTTAGTGTAAATTAGGATTTAAACATGATTTCATTATGATAGAAGATGTGTTTCATAACTTAGGATCATGTTAGTTTTATTTCACTAGCTTAAGTTATATTCGTAGGAAGAATGTTAGTACTTAGTTGTTAAATTTATATTTGATTTATGCTTTCAAGTTGATGATTTACTTATTGTCATATTTAATTCAATTGTTAAGTAATTGTTAAGATATAAGGAGCATAAATCACCAAAAATGTAAACTAATGAAATATAGAAATTCATGGACAACTAAGATGAATGAATGATTTTGACTTAGTAAGGGCTATAGTTAGTAGGACAATATAAGGAATGATTTATCATTTCCTTGGCCCAAAATAGGAAAATAATGAACATCCATGGATGACATTGTGCATATCCATGGAAATTAATTAAAATCAATTAGAGAAGGGACTTAAGGTAAAGAGCTCATAGGAACCTTGTCAAAGGTTGAGCTAGTACCACTCAGTGGACTCGAACATTGTGGTTATAGGGGGTATACAAGAGCCAAGTGCTTTTCCCTCACCTCCCATTGACGTAAGAAAGGTCTAAACGCCTCCTTACATGAGGGTTGTATTAACCACTTTTTGAGCGGACTTTAAGCGGTAAGTACCGGTCATCCCGAAATAAGGAGGAGTTGTCTAGTGATAGGAAGAAATAAATTATCTTCAACCAAGTAAGACACTAACTGGTTGAATAATAATAAGAACATAAAAAGATAGCAAATTATCTAACCCTAATAAAAATAGTAAGTGAGATAAGGATGATCAAACAAGATGAGATCTTGTATGATCAAAAACAATAAGGAAAAAGAAACATCTAGGTAAATTAGATTGTTATGTATGATATAGATAGTATTTGTATAGATGATATTAAACCCATGGATATAGGATATTCAAGGAAGAAAGATTCAGATCATCCTACATAAGGATGATCAAAAGACCATGTAGTATGTACCCTTGATTAGAAAATTGACATTATATATATGATTGGTCAGATATATGTTGATCGAGACTATGGCAGATTTCAAGGAGTAAGAATACCTTAGTGAGGTAGGTGGATTATTAAGAATGCCTTTACATGAAGATACATGTCTAATACATGATCTTATGTTTTGAAGTATTGACATGTGTGATACCAATATATTAAGGTAAATACCTCAAATTAAAATATGATCCAACCAAATGATGAGGAAAATAAGTATTAAATGGTCAAGTTGAGAATTGAGAACAACCCTAAGTGAATAGGAAAGTAGAAAATATTCCAGTCCTAGATAAACAGACAAATAGTCGATATGTATAAGTATTATTTTACATACAAGCTTGGAGGCTTGGGGTTTTGTTTTAAACAGGCATAAGCACAGGGATGCTATGCTAGGAGAGTTAAGAGGGAGTGGCCCCCCACTCTCTGAAACTTGATGATATTGAACACCAAGCCTAAGAAAGGCTAAAAGTCGGGTGGGGCAATTATGGGAAGGCCACCACCGTGACAGCCATGGTCCTCCCATATGGACATGGATATTGTAATTTCCACCGAGAATGGTATAAGTGGATTATTGAACAGCTTATCCAGACGGATCGATCGCAAGCATAGTAGTCCTTGATTATTTTGCACTATGATGCATATGAAATTGGCATAGTGAAATGCCTTAAGGGATGACATGATGAAATGTCAGGTAATTGTATATTACCAATATTTTTCCCAAGAAGGGAAATTCCCTGTATAGTAACTAGCTAAAATACAAATCTCTTATAATGAAAAGAGTTGATCAGCTTTGTATAGAAATGATGCTTGATTATTTTTACATTTTTAATGGATTTGTCCTTATACAATATGTATGTATAAAGGTGAACACAAATGACAAGGAAATGAGATGTCCTTATAATTAATAGTTATTAATGAATGTGTTTATGATAGAACGAATTATGGGATACTTGAATATTGAGATTATTTTGTCAATCACTTACATTCTTATCCCCTACCAAGCATAGCTTCGAGATATTGTAAATGTTCGAATGTTTACAATATCTCAGTTACTGAGAAGGAGACTTAGGAGCTCAAGACTTGAAGAACAATTGAAGAATAAGTAATCAGGGTATATCCCTCGAAACATTGTATTAGAACATGTATTGAATTTTGAACTTTGTAATTTGGATTGTATATTTGGACAAGTATTGTAAGGATACAATGGGTCGTGTCTTGTGAACCACGGATGGATCCAGAAGTTTAATAAAAGTATATTCCTTCAATGGAATTTTATCTTATACAAAATTCTACTTATGTTATGTATGAAGTGGTGACTTAGGTTTTACAAAACAAATTGAAAGAAAAGAATTTCATTTGTTTTGGTTTGCGAAAATTTTTTACTCTAAGGGCCCTATCTTTACAAAATGTATTATAAAATGTGTTATAGAAACCTGGGTCGCCACGCTTGGTATCGAGCATTCATCCGGTCACAAGACAATCCCAATATGTCCAAGGGAGAATTGACAATCCAAATTTAGATTAAGATAGATATAGTATGAGGAATACTTATAGAAATTTTGGTTTATGAGCAGATGCCGCCCAAGAGAGTTACAAGGCGCATACCAAGGTACTTGAGAAAACAATAGGGAGGAATTATCAATGAGCAATATGGAAGAAATGGTAACAAGAGTATTGAGGAACCTTATTCCTAATATTCAAGCGCCCCAAAGTTCATCACCTCCATTGAAGTTCCTAGTATACGTGCACAAGCTCACTGAAGTTAGACCTCATACACCAACACCGAGAGATTCCTACACCAAGACAGGGGCCAATCTTCCCTTGTACCAAGTGAGGAAGTTCGCAATTCTCCATTAGCACCGAGAAAAGATTGACCAAATGTTGCAAAGATTTCAGAAGATGGTGGTTGGATATAATGGCAAGGGTGAAGCGAGAAAGACAGAGGAATGGATCTACGAAGTAGAAAGAACATTTGATGCATTACGTACTCCTCCCGAATTGAAGGTCAAATTTGCTACATACCTATTAAAACAAGATCTTGCTTTCTCGGTGGAGATCAGCCAACAACACCTTCTTCTCAAATTCTAATGAGACTACTTGGGAGGAATTCAAAGAAGTTTTTAATACTAAGTATTTTCCTACCCATGTAAAATCAAGGAAGGAGAAAGAATTCTTAGAACTTAAACAAGGGAACCTATCAGTGGTGGAGTATGATAATAAGTTCACCCAATTAAAGAGATTTGCTACACATATGTGTGATACCGAAAGGCACACCGTGGATAGATTTATGGAGGGACTACGGCCAAGACCGAAGGTGAAAGTGATGGGTACTAAACCCACCACCATTGCCGATTGTGTAGAAATGGCTTCCAGGTTTGAAGATGAATTCAAGAAGACTCAAACCATTAAGTTTGGAGGAGGAAACTACAACCAAAGGCCTTTTCAGAAGGGCAAGAGACCTTTCAACAATTTCAAAACCACCGTAAATCAAGGGAATCACATAAAAAGAAGGCCTTGTCCGAAATGTAGAAGATTCCATCCTGGAAATATGTGTCCCACTCCGATACAACAACGACCTCCGATCGGATGTTTTAATTGTGGAGAATTCGGGCATATCTCTCGCAAACCGCAACAAACCATTAGCTATTAAGGAGGCAAAACTAGACAATATTCCTCGTCACCAAGGAAGGATATTCGCTATCACCGATGGCCGTGCCGACCGTCTAATGCGGTAATTGAAGGTACATTACTTGTATCCGACAACCATGCCAAAGTATTGTTTGATTCTCGGATCTACGCATTCCTTTATATCTTGCGTATTTGCATCTAGTATACAATTGCCGGTGAAAAACTTGGGATTCAATCTAGATGTAACAACTCCAAAGGTAAAACAGTTAAATTACAAGAATACCTTCATAATGTACCAATAGAAGTACTGGGAAAAAGAAGAGATGTAGACCTCATTTTACCGAACATGGTGGACTTTGATATCATACCGGGTATGGACCGGTTAGCAAAAAATTGGGTAATTATGGATTGTCACAAAAAGAAAATCACATTTAGCATACCTGGTGAGGAAGTAGCAAGATCTATATGGGAAACAACATGACTTAGACAAATCCATTATTTCAGCTATGAAGACTGTCAAACACATGTCCAAAGGGTGTCGGGCATTTTTAGCAACGGTTGTTGCTTTGGATGTGAAAACCCAAGATAGAGAAATTGACATAGTCGAGAATTCCCGCACGTCTTTCCGTAAGAACTTCCAGGAGTACCCCCACGTAGAGAAATTGAGTTTACCATTGAAGTAATTCCCGGTACAACTCCAATTTCTAAAGCACCTTATAGGATGGCCCCCAGAATTGAAAGAATTGAAGGGTCACTACAAGAATTGTTAGACAAAGGGTTTGTTAGACCAAGTAGTTCACCATGGGGAGCACCAAGTAATATTTGTGAAGAAGAAGGATGGATCTATGAGATTGTGCATGGACTATAGAATGTTGAACAATGTCACGGTGAAAAATAAGTATCCCTTACCTCGCATTGATGATCTCTTTGATCAACTCCAATCTGCTAAGGTCTTTTCAAAAATCGACCTTAGATCGGGATATCATCAATTGCGTATTAAGGATGAAGATATACCCAAGTCGGCATTCGAACTCGGTATGGACATTACGAGTTTCTAGTCATGTCTTTTGGGCCGACCAATGCACTGCGGTGTTTATGGATCTCATGAACAGAATTTTTAAGGAATTCTTAGACAAATTCGTAATTGTATTTATTGATGATATATTGATTTACTCTACCGGTATGGAAGAACATCAAGAACACTTACAAATTGTACTAAATACCCTCGTACTTCATAAACTGTTTGGTAAATTTAGTAAGTGTGAATTCTGGTTAGAGAAGGTCAATTTCTTGGGTCATGTAATTTCCAAGAATGGAGTAGAAGTGGACCCCGCCAAGGTTGAAGCAAGTAATGAATTGGGAAAAACCTAAGACTGTAAATGGACATACGTAGTTTTCTGGGTTTGGCAGGATATTACCGTAGATTTATTCAAGGATTTTCTCGTATAGCCCTTCCTTTGACTTCATTAACTAGAAAAGGGGTACAGTTCACTTGGACGGATGAATGTGAGCATAGTTTCCAAGAGCTAAAAAAGAGGTTAACTACAAAGACCGGTATTGACATTGCCATCGTGAAGTGGGGGATACGAAATATATTGTGATGCTTCGTGCAAGGGGTTAGGGAGTGTATTGATGCAAAATGGGAAGGTCATTGCATATGCATCTAGACAATTGAAGAAACATGAAATAAATTATCCAAGACATGACCTGGAATTAGCACCGTAGTGTTTGCATTAAAAATTTGGAGACACTATTTGTATGGAGAAAAATTCAATGTATTCACAGATCATAAAAGTCTCAAATATATCTTCACTCAGGCTGATTTGAATATGAGACAAAGGAGATGGATGGAATACATCAAAGACTATGATTTTGCCATCCATTACCATCCTGGAAAAGCAAACATAGTCGATGCATTAAGTAGACAAACAAGAGGCTGTACTTACAAACATCACCATTAAATCGGCTTTTGTAGAAAGAGTCCTCAAGGCCCAAGAAGGGGATACAAGATAACTCAGGGATTGTGTACAAAGACAGGGTTTTGTAAGGGTACAGATGGGGGTATACGTTTTCAGGAGAGATTAGTGGTTCCTACAAATACAGACTTGAGAAAAGAACTATTACAAGAAGCCCATCAATCTAAATTTTCTATACACCTGGAGGTACAAAGATGTATCGTGGATTTGAAAAGAAACTTTTGGTGGGAAGGCATGAAAAGAAACATAGGAGAGTTTGTAGCTAAGTGTCTGAATTGTCAACAAGTAAAAGCTGAACATCAAAGACCACCTGGAATGTTACAAACCTTGGAACTTCCAGAATGGAAATGGGACAATATCACCATGGATTTTGTGGTGGGATTGCCAAAAACACGGGAAGGTCATGATATGATTTGGGTAATTGTGGACAGATTAACAAAGTCAAGACATTTTCTTCCAATTAAACAAAACCAGTCAGTTGACAATCTAGCTAAGTTGTACATAAAAGAAATAGTAACTCTTCATCGGATTCCTTTATCCATCATCTACGATAGAGATGGGAGATTTACTTCAAGATGTTGGAAGAGCGTACAACAAGCATTGGGAACTTCACTTAGATTCAAGACATTTCATCCCCAAACGGATGGTCAATCGAAAGAACTATTCGGACAACTTGGAAGATATGTTAAGGGCATGTGCATTAGATTGGAAGGGAAATTGGGATGAACATCTTCCATTAGTGGAATTTGCTTATAACAACAGTTTTCATGCAAGTATTGGTATGGCACCATATGAAGCATTGTATGGGCGACCATGCCGATCACCAACTTGTTGGAGTGAAGTTGGAGAAAGGAAACTAATGAAGTCAGAACTAGTGGAACGAAGTACGGAGACAAGGTTAAAATGATAAAGCAAAGGTTGTTAACGACACGGTCGTCGAAGAGTTACGCGGACAAAAGACGTAGAAATGCGGAATTCGATGTGGGAGAGCATGTGTTTCTAAAAATATCACCAGTTAAAGGGGTTATGAGATTTGGAACCAAAGGCAAACTTAGTCCTAGGTTCATTGGTCCATTTGAAATATTAGAAAGGATTGGTCTAGTGGCTTATAGATTAGCCTTACCACCACAACTCTCAAGTACACAATGTATTTCATGTATCCATGTTACGAAAATATCTACAAGATGATACTCACATACTTCAAATAATACCGAGAGGAGCTGAAGCGGATCTAACCTTTGAAGAAAAAGCGATACGGATCTTGGACCATAAGGAATGTAAATTAAGGACCAAAACAATTCCTTTAGTCAAAGTCCTATGGCAACATCACTCTGTCGAAGAAGCTACATGGGAAACAGAGGTAGAAATGAGGAAGACACATCCGAGTTTATTTGATTAAGTTATAGTATTACAAATTTCGAGGACGAAATTATTGTAAGGGGGAAGATTGTAATGACCCCGAATTTTTGTAAATTATTAAGGAAAATTAATAAAGTTTGAATTTTTAGAAATTTTTTGGAATATTAGGTTATTGAAAATTCTCTTTTTATAGAGATTATATTATAAATTAAAAAATAGAAATTATGGATGTACTTGGAAAACTGATCGTAACAACATTAAGTACGTTCAATTCTGAGTTAAAATGAAAATTCCTTAATTTTTCCATTTGGGGGTAAAATGGTAATTTTACCCATATCCCATATCCAAGAAATAAGACCTCAATATTCATGAAGTACTTAGAAATACGATTCCAACGCCACTAAGTACGCTCGATTCTCGAGTTCGGACAAATATTGCCTATTATTCTCCAATTTTAGAGTTAAAAAGGGCAAAAAGGTCTTTTCACATAAAAGTGGGGCCCACAAAGTGGGCCAAGTTTCTAGAAGCACCAATAATTTCTCAATGCATTATTGCTGGTAGTGGAGATAGTAGTGGAAATTGTAGTGGGAGTGGAGAATGCATTAGTAATTAAAAATTCTAAAGTAATAAAATATCTTATCAAAAGAAATGATAAAAAATTCAAATTTGGCTATAAATATGTCCCAAAAATTTCCAAAAATTTTCACAACCTTAACCACGAAATTTCCAAACCTTCCCTGGAATTTCAGCCCCAAATTCCCCTTCATCCCTCCCCAAACTCTCTTTTCCTTATTTCTCTCTCCTCTTTCTAATTGGAACAAGAGACCTAAATTCAATTAGGCACTCCGTTCCAGGAAGAATCTCATCAATTCCACCGTCCATAACATCCTATACTACAGTATATACAAAATCCCCAAATCAATTTCAAGATCCAACGGTTCCAACAACAGAAAATCACAAAAAGGTGGATAATCGGGCTATATTATCATCAACCGGTAATTCTCTCAAATTGGGCATCAATTATATTGTTTTTCTCCAATCAGGTAGGTGGAATTACTTCCCATTCATATTTATTATGTTTTAGTATAATTTTTATTTTTCTGTAATTTAATTTGAATGAAAAATGGTAAAAATAAAGTAAATACCAGCCCCTTCAAATTATGGTGATAGAGAGCTCAGATTGAAATTCTGAGCTTTCCAATCAATCCAGGAGGGTCAAAAACCCCTAGGATACAATTTTCAAGAAAATCTAACAAGGTTTGGACCCTCAATTGAGAGAGATTAATTCTGGTGGGCCCAGATCAAATCTAGACCCTAGGAATGGCTGAAAACTTCAATTTAAGATTGTGGAGTCATATGAACTCCAAATTGAGATCAGAAAGAAGCTATGGAAAGCTTGTAATGTCTAGTTTCTAATGAAGTAATAATATTTCTAAAATTTATTTCTGTATTTTTCTGTATTTTTCTAAATAAGTGTCCAATTTCTAAGATCTTCAAGATCTGAGGTGATCAGATCTTGGAAATTTATTTTAGTGATGATATAATAATATAATAAAGTAATATCTATGGTTAATTTGGACAGATCTTGGATAAAATAAGGGATCTACCCTTTATGGTAGAAAACCCCTAAAATAAAAATAAAAATATACAAAGGGACCCACTTGATCAATGAGATCAAGTATGATCAGATCCTTGGGATGGATTAAAGGGGTGATATGATGATGGAATCCAGTTAGATCATGGATGAAATGTGACAAAATCATGTGGATATGATTTTTGGATCTTAATGGATTAAAAGCCCTAAAGTTAATTAAAACCCTTAATCTAAAGGAAAACACCTAAGATCTAATGGTTGGATCATATTTAAAGGTTTATAATAATCTTAATAAAATTAGTTTAATTGTCTTTTATTGGATATATAAGTTTAAATGTGATTTATGTTTTAAGTTTTAATTGTCTTTTATTGGATATAGAAGTGTAAATGTGATTTATGTTCTAAGTTAGAAAGCATGATAGTGTAATCTTTAAATTTTAGTATGATATGCCCTAAATGAGTAATTTTTTAGTAGATTTGATTATCTTAGGATCATGTTAGTGTAAATTAGGATTTAAACATGATTTCATTATGATAGAAGATGTGTTTCATAACTTAGGATCATGTTAGTTTTATTTCACTAGCTTAAGTTATATTCGTAGGAAGAATGTTAGTACTTAGTTGTTAAATTTATATTTGATTTATGCTTTCAAGTTGATGATTTACTTATTGTCATATTTAATTCAATTGTTAAGTAATTGTTAAGATATAAGGAGCATAAATCACCAAAAATGTAAACTAATGAAATATAGAAATTCATGGACAACTAAGATGAATGAATGATTTTGACTTAGTAAGGGCTATAGTTAGTAGGACAATATAAGGAATGATTTATCATTTCCTTGGCCCAAAATAGGAAAATAATGAACATCCATGGATGACATTGTGCATATCCATGGAAATTAATTAAAATCAATTAGAGAAGGGACTTAAGGTAAAGAGCTCATAGGAACCTTGTCAAAGGTTGAGCTAGTACCACTCCGGTGGACTCGAACATTGTGGTTATAGGGGGTATACAAGAGCCAAGTGCTTTTCCCTCACCTCCCATTGACGTAAGAAAGGTCTAAACGCCTCCTTACATGAGGGTTGTATTAACCACTTTTTGAGCAGACTTTAACCGGTAAGTACCGGTCATCTGAAATAAGGAGGAGTTGTCTAGTGATAGGAAGAAATAAATTATCTTCAACCAAGTAAGACACTAACTGGTTGAATAATAATAAGAACATAAAAAGATAGCAAATTATCTAACCCTAATAAAAATAGTAAGTGAGATAAGGATGATCAAACAAGATGAGATCTTGTATGATCAAAAACAATAAGGAAAAAGAAACATCTAGGTAAATTAGATTGTTATGTATGATATAGATAGTATTTGTATAGATGATATTAAACCCATGGATATAGGATATTCAAGGAAGAAAGATTCAGATCATCCTACATAAGGATGATCAAAAGACCATGTAGTATGTACCCTTGATTAGAAAATTGACATTATATATATGATTTGACAGATATATGTTGATCGAGACTATGGCAGATTTCAAGGAGTAAGAATACCTTAGTGAGGTAGGTGGATTATTAAGAATGCCTTTACATGAAGATACATGTCTAATACATGATCTTATGTTTTGAAGTATTGACATGTGTGATACCAATATATTAAGGTAAATACCTCAAATTAAAATATGATCCAACCAAATGATGAGGAAAATAAGTATTAAATGGTCAAGTTGAGAATTGAGAACAACCCTAAGTGAATAGGAAAGTAGAAAATATTCCAAGTCCTAGATAAACAGACAAATAGTCCGATATGTATAAGTATTATTTTACATACAAGCTTGGAGGCTTGGGGTTTTGTTTTAAACAGGGCATAAGCTTGGGATGCTATGCTAGGAGAGTTAAGAGGGTTTGGCCACCCACTCTACGAAACTTGATGATATTGAATACCAAGCCTAAGAAAGGCTAAAAGTCGGGTGGGGCAATTATGGGAAGGCCACCACTGTGACAGCCATGGTCCTCCCATATGGACATGGATATTGTAATTTCCACTGAGAATGGTATAAGTGGATTATTGAACAGTTATCCGCGAGCATTTGACGGATCGGCAAGCATAGTAGTCCTTGATTATTTTGCACTATGATGCATATGAAATTGGCATAGTGAAATGCCTTAAGGGATGACATGATGAAATGTCAGGTAATTGTATATTACCAATATTTTTCCCAAGAAGGGAAATTCCCTGTATAGTAACTAGCTAAAATACAAATCTCTTATAATGAAAAGAGTTGATCAGCTTTGTATAGAAATGATGCTTGATTATTTTTACATTTTTAATGGATTTGTCCTTATACAATATGTATGTATAAAGGTGAACACAAATGACAAGGAAATGAGATGTCCTTATAATTAATAGTTATTAATGAATGTGTTTATGATAGAACGAATTATGGGATACTTGAATATTGAGATTATCTTGTCAATCACTTACATTCTTATCCCCTACCAAGCATAGCTTTGCCGAGATATTGTAAATGTTCGAATGTTTACAATATCTCGTATCTGAGAAGGAGACTTAGGAGCTCAAGACTTGAAGAACAATTGAAGAATAAGTAATCAGGGTATATCCCTCGAAACATTGTATTAGAACATGTATTGAATTTTGAACTTTGTAATTTGGATTGTATATTTGGACAAGTATTGTAAGGATACAATGGGCTGTGTACTGTGAACCACTGGATGGATCCTGAAGTTTAATAAAAGTATATTCCTTCAATGGAATTTTATCTTATACAAAATTCTACTTATGTTATGTATGAAGTGGTGACTTAGGTTTTACAAAACAAATTCGAAAGAAAAGAATTTCCGCTGTTTTGGTTTGCGAAAATTTTTTACTCTAAGGGCCCTATCTTTACAAAATGTATTATAAAATGTGTTATAAAAACCTAGGTCGCCACAAGGCATAGGCCTTTAATGTAGTAGTGGAAGGTGCACTCTCAATCCATGACGACATTACTAGAGTACTTTTTTATACTAGTTCTACTCATTATAAAATTTCGTATGACTTTTCTTCATGCATAGATATTCTAGTTTAGAAGTTAGACAATTGTTTAGAAGTAATGACTCCATTGGGAGTCTCTTTACACACATCAATTTTTCTAAGATGTACCTACAACAATAGAAAATAGACAAATGGATGCTGACTTGGTCCTCGTAGACATGACTGACTTCAATGTCATTTAAAGAATAAATTGGTTAGCTTTGTATTGGGAAATGGTGGATTGCAAGAAGAAGAAGGTTACATTCAGCATACTGGTAGAGGTAGCAATCTCCTTTTGAGGAAAACATAATTACATAGGGAGTGTATGTAATTTCAACACTTGAGGCAGCTAAATATATCACCAAAGGATGCTAGGCCTTCTTGGCCAGGACTAAGGTTGTAGAGTGGGAATTTTTAGATGTATTTCCTAAGGAGTTGCTAGGACTAACACCTAAATAGGAGATAGATTTTACTATTGATCTGATACTGGATATGGCTCATATCTCCAAGGCACCATATAGGATGGCCCTAGGTGAGTTGAAGGAACAGTTATAAGAGTTATTAGATGAGGGATTCACCAGACCCACTTTATTACCACGAGGAGCACCAATCCTCTTTGTCAAGAAGAAGGATGGGTCGATGTCTGTTTTGACTACATGATGCTTAATGGAGTTGCTGTAAAGAACATATATCCACCATCTCGTATCAATGACTTGGTTGATCAGCCATAGTCTGCTAGAGTGTTCTCCAAGATTGATTTGAGATCAATATATCACTAGTTAAGGGATAGAGAAGGAGACATTTAGAAAATGATATTTAGAACCAAGTATAGGCACTAGAGCACTAGGAAGAATACAATCGAACACTTTTGCACCTACTGAAAATACTTTGAGATCCCCAATTGTACCAAAGTTTAGCAAGTACAAATTTGGTCTAGAAGAGGTTAATTTTATGGGCCATATTATTTCCAAGAACATGTTGCAGTAGACCTAGCAAAGGTGGAGGTAGAAGAAAAGTGGGAAATTATGACGACCCGGGTTTTATAAATAATTTATTTTTCACAATTCTTTTATAAAATTTCTAAGATGTTTTTTTAAAACATATAGAAAACTTAATGTAATATAGATTTCAAAACTACTTCTTCATGCCTGGGTGTAATTTAAAAACCTTCATACAGATATATATATATATATATATGTAAAGTAATCAGAGAATTAAAAGAGCACACAATAGGACCTCTAGGCAACAACCAATAAATCAATAATCTAATCATGAATAAATTTAAATCCTTATTGCATGTTTGTCAACAAATGTCCATAAGCTTAAATTTAAAGTAATCTAACTAGGCTAATTAAATAAAGTAACTCCTCATATATTGATCTTCTGTTGCTACTTGTCTCCTTTTATGTACTACCTAATTCTAGTCCTTGGAACTTTCACTTGAAATTTTGGTGGAGGTGCATACAACCACTTCGTAGGAATCTCTAGGCTAGTTTTTAAAACTGATAAAACCAAAGTTTTATTCAAAATATAATAATTTTGTTGAAATCAATGGCAATAACAAAATATATGATACAATGTCTAAATGAAGATTATAAACCGAGAGATGCACTATAATAATTTGGATATGCTCACACAACATAGACATACACATATAGTACTAACAGATCATGGATATGGATGGAAGAGTCCCACTATAAGACTCATAGGTAAGTGGTTTAAATCCTTGAGGATGACTGACATGTCTCTCAAACTCTCATGGGAACACTAGATCAGAATAGAAATAGTCTTCCTATGACACACACACACACACACACACACACACACACACACACACACACACACACTCACACGCACAGAGGAGTCCAAAATTATAAAGTGGTAACCTCTTTAGAGGTTAGGGGTCAATTTGAAGCCCACTAGCATAGTGTCTAAAGGGTTTTAAGCCCTCTCAAAACTACCATAATTTGTGTAAGCTTCCAAATACATCATCATGGAGCGAAGCTCACTCATGAACTCTCATGAGTCAAATAAATCTCACTAGTGCATCAGCACTACTCACTCATGGACCATCATGAGTTAAACAAAATCATAAGTGCAGTACTATAGCCCACATTATTAACTAGACAAAATGATAATCATCAAATTTCCATCAAAATGCAAAGCATCATGCCACACAAATCAGTTATCTAAAACATGGCATATTCTCACATGAGATTTAACTTGGTATAATGCTCAAAGCAAGAATTTTAACTATACTAATTTTCAGGTATACAATATGCTCAAAATCATCGTACATAGATTCCATGAACTTCAATTTTACACAGTACTCTAAATCTCTTAGACTCTCAACTTTTCATGGCTCAACATCATGCTCTCTACATCAAATTCTCATAAGTTATAATTATTCAAACCAGTATATTCAAAGCACAATTCTCTCACAAATAATCCAAAAGAAGACATTGATAACATTCTAAGGTTTAGGATGAAAACGAATGTTTTAGTGCACCTAAACTCCTTATGAGAGCCATATCATTTTAAGTTTCTTATTTGATCAAAATCAAGCTAAAGTATTCTTATTTGATGCATTAAAATATTATGATAGGAACCAAAGTTAGTTCATATGGAAAAGAAAGTAAATAGTAGTTTATTCTTAGGTTTTCTCGAAAACACTATTTTTCATGTTTTAAGAACTTTAACGTAAAAACACCAATTTCAAAACTTTCTTTCTAGAATTATTTTCTTTAAGTTCATTTAAACTCAAATATAGATCATTTAGCAAAAAACTTGCTTTAGAAAACTATGAAATCCCTTTTTAAAGAAGAGTTCAAAACATAGTACTAAACTGCACAAAAACATGGCTAAAAACATCTTGATAAAACTTGTCCTTAGCAACCTATTTTTCCACAACTAATGGTTCCTAGAATTATATATGTTATAGTACTTAAGTTACCAATGGAACCGATGAAAAATTGGATGCAAATTGTACCCAAAATCATCAAGTTTTCCAAGCCTCAAAACATGCACTAGCGTGAGCAAGAACATACGTTGAAACCTTTACCTTAAACACAAGACTTTTGAGCTAAGGACATGGGAGATTTTACTAAGAACTCTTAAAATTTAAAAATACATGTATTAAGATTGATTTCCATATATTATCCAAACAAAATCATATCCAAAATGCAAGGTATAACTATGGAAAAAACAATTAACATGCTCATGTCAAATCACAGTACAAAACATGTCCAGTACTCAACCAAAATCTCAATGAAAACCAACAATTTTGTCATATATATTTTCAACCCACAATCTCAAGCATCCAAATAACAATAGAATGATAGAGTTTTTCATTAAAAATAGATGCAAAAAGGGATGCAAAACATGCATAACAATAACACACCCTCACTAAACAATGTATACTTCTCATGCTATAACCATTCTATTTTTTACTATAACTTGGAGAAACAAGTGACTGACATATCAAGAATTTAATACGTTAAAATATCATCCTAACCACCATAATAGGGTGCTTTAAATCACACAAAACATGCTACATACCTCCTTGGTGGTGCCCATGATTTCAACAATCAAAATCAAGAGAAATCAACACAAGAAAACTCATCCAAAACCAAATCTTTAAAACTAGTGACAACTATCCTTAAGCATGAGATGAAAAATCAAACAAAACATGAGAAAACATGGGATTAAATCTATGGAAAAGGTCTTTGAAAAACCAACCTTACTCATGCTCCCAAAACATGCTTGAAAATCAGTCCATAACAAGTAAAGTCCATGCTAAACTCATGTAAAAAAATATTGTTTTTCTTAAACCAACAAGTTTAGTTTTTGAAAAACCTAGAATAGAGAGTTACAAGCCCCTACCTCTTCTCTGCCGCTCCTCAATCTTCTAGCATCTTCTTTTCCACAGTTGTGATTTGCTTGATCAAGTCTTGTTCAAGCTCCAATAGTTCTCTAAGTAATCTCCTCCTCCTCCTCCTCTCTCTCTCTCTCTCTCTCTCTCTCTCTCTCTCTCTCTCTCTCTCTCTCTCTCTCTCTCTCTCTCTCTCTCTCTCTCTCTCTCTCTCTCTCTCTCTCTCTCTCTTGTAAAAAAATATTGTTTTTCTTAAACCAACAAGTTTAGTTTTTGAAAAACCTAGAATAGAGAGTTACAAGCCCCTACCTCTTCTCTGCCGCTCCTCAATCTTCTAGCATCTTCTTTTCCACAGTTGTGATTTGCTTGATCAAGTCTTGTTCAAGCTCCAATAGTTCTCTAAGTAATCTCCTCCTCCTCCTCTCTCTCTCTCTCTCTCTCTCTCTCTCTCTCTCTCTCTCTCTCTCTCTCTCTCTCTCTCTCTCTCTCTCTCTCTCTCTCTCTCTCTCTCTCTCTCTCTCTCTCTCTCTCTCTCTCTCTCTTTCTTTCCTCATTTGGATGTCCAACAACACTTGCTTGGGCTGGGACATCCTCTTATATAAATAATCCCTTATGGTTGTGTAGCTACACAAGGAAGCCCCCTCTTTCCAAAATTTTCCAAAAGTATCCTCCTTAAACTCATTCTTGCTAAAGTTTCTCGCAAAAACCTTGTACACTCCTTTCCAAATATCTATTTCAAGTCACCCAACTCCCACTTTCAATTTTTCATAAGTGGACATTTCCTACCAAGCTAAAGTATCCTCACTATGAGACATAGCACCTAGATTTTTGTTTCTACCTTGGTTCTAACTCTTTTCTTCAACATGTTTCCTACTTCTTACTTAAGTAAGTTTCCTAATTTGAATCTAACTAAAGCAGGTTACTGACTTGAAACATTCTCTTCTACAAACATGTTTATAAGTATAACACTTTCCTAAATTATATATTAAAACATTGTTTTAGGTAGTTTCTCAATTCATGTCTTTAACATGTTTCCAAATTATGATGATATTTCCAAATTATCAACCTAACATGTTTCCTAATCTAGTTTGACTATTTTCATACCTTTCCTAAGTCACTCCAACTACCAAAATCCAAAATCTAACATTTGTTGACCATAGTCAACTTTTCTAATTTGAATTCTACTCCATTAGTAAAATACGTCTCCTATCTAATACCTTGACTTTTTCTTATTTGACTTGGCTGCCTAACATGTTAGCTAAGTGGGTCCTACCAATTCGATGTTACAAATTCTAATTTAGAAACAGGTGTCATTATCAATGTAGATTCTTATTTTGCTCATGACTTAGATTTCTACCATTGCATCTTAGCTGTCCTAATGTGGTTGGATAGCTCTTTCGAGCTCTATCTATCCATGGAGGTCTCATGATCAAACTATTGACTTCCTATCAATCCAAATTCTACATTTGGGATAAACTCTAAATTTCTATTAATTATAGATATGATATAAAATTTAGAGTTTACACCATTACCCCCTTAAGAGACTTTTGTCCTTGAAATTCCTCTCAACCATCACTACTAAATAACTCAGGATACTTTGTTCTCACACCAAAGTCTACCTCCCATGTTTCCTCTTCAACATAATAGTGTTACCAGAGGACTTGAACTAATGTAATCTCCTCGTTCCTTGTAATTCTTCAATCGTGTTAGTGCTATACGATAAGGATTTTTAGAAGTATGTAGTTGCAGGGATTTTTTCCATACTAAACACAATTCAATTAGGGGTAATTCTAGCAATTCCATGGAACACCATCTTCCCTTAAATTATCAGTGCACCATCACTTTCAAAATTCAAAATTTGATTTATTCCCCCATTTCATCTCCTTTAAAATATCCAACAATTAAGGATCAGTAGTCTAAGTCTCTTTAATCCTTCCAAGATATGATTGAGAACTTATTAAGATTATGAAAATCTTCTGGCTTGGTAAAACACTTTGAAAAACCAAGACGATTGGATCCATATAATTACATTTGTACAACCTCATCTTTATCATTTAGTTTCATTTAACTAATAGTTTATTTCATAATCACAACTATTAGGAGTCACTTTAACATTGGCAGTAAACATTTCCAATTATGTATAAACTTACTCCAAGTAAGATTGATTCACCAGGGTTAACTTTCTTCTTCATCTCTAAAGAGCTTATTATTTATCACTCTTACTATGTAGGGTCGCTAAGCATAAGATGAAAGCATAATCATTTTCATCTTATGCCTTTTTCTTGTAATCTAATCCTTTCTCCTTATCCACTTCAATCAATTTCTCTACTTGATTTACTATATAAAATAGGTACGATATATGAGTTCATGATCAAAAGTCAAATAATGTGACGACCCAGGTTTTATATGATGCAAATTTCATAAAAAGGCGAGATCTCTTGTTTTAGAAATATGAAATGCATGAAAATCTTTTCTTTTGGAAAGCAATCTTTCGTATAAAACCCTGAGTGTCAAAACACATTTTCAAATCATATAGCCATGGCATAGTTTTAAATCAACTCTATTCCCAAGAAAGTGTTAGTCACAAATTTTGACTACAGAGAGTAACTACAATCAAGTAACATTCACTAAAAGATAAGGTAGAGGTTTACTTACTTGTACTTAATTTGGATGTTCTCTGTCACGGGTGTATCCTGTCCTTAAGTGTTTACTTGTATCTGAAAAATGTTAAGGATTGGGTGAGTATACACTATACTCAGTAGGAGTCTATCACTACTAGTTTTACAATGCATGCTATGTTTTAAACCATATGTTCTTTAAACCATGTGCATGTTTGAACACTCATGTTCAATATCAATATTAAAAGCCATTGTCAAAATAGAATACTAACGACTTAAAGAATCACATAATCCAAGTCAAAAGTAACATAGATATCATAAAAATATGCTATGATATGCATAAGATGCTCAATTGAATCCAACTCATGGATCTATGGTCGACCATACTGATGTCATGCCATATGCATGCAAGTAAATCCTCAAAAACATAGGGCACACTATGCTCACGACCTTATCGCTGTGTGGTCCCCGGGTACCTAGGGACTTTCGGTCATAGCCTCCATGGGGCATATGACACTTCGATTGGGTGCCATGACACCAGTGGTAGTCCTCATTACCACTCAGCAATCGAAGTAAGGATAAGCCTTTTTGGCGTGGTACCCTATCCACCTATAGTGGTAGAGGCTGGGAGGCCACCCCAAACCTCTCGGCATAGCGCCCACGAGCTTACTAGCCCAAAAGCATCTACAGATAAAGCCAAAGCTCAATCATCGCAAATCATGCAATGTATGCAATCGGTTGCAAAACATGCATGCAATGCATAAAATCTGCTCATGCCAGTATCGCATTCAAAGTCATCACCCTGCCTAGAAGCCTGATAGCCTAGAAGCCTGCTAGCCTAGAAGCCTGTCAGCTCTCTCTGTCCTGCCCTCATAGGCTTGCCCTCATCAGCCGGCCCTCATCGGCCAAGGCTACACTTATCATGCAAACAAGAATCCTTTTTCTAAACATGTCTATGCAATTTATGCATTTCTTTTCAAGACATGCAAGCAATGCATAAAAATCACTTTATGCTAGTATCGTGTGTAAAGCCATAAAACATGAAGACACGTTTGCATAATAGTTTTTACATTAACTCAAAAACAAGTAATGTGCATAAGAATGTAACATAAGTTTATATGTCATAAAGGCAGGACATGTAACTTAAGAACTTAAAACATGCATTATAAAAGCAACCATGACTCAAAACATGCAGTCTCAAAGCATCATGGGTTCTTTTTAAAAGTCTAGTAGCGATAGGACACCTACCTGGTTTGATCGCGCTAGTCCCCTTGTCCTTGTACATTCCTGTATATGGTTTAGGGGAAAAAAGTTAGCTTGGCCTATTTCTATAGGTTCTAGACCAATTTACCTCACTACTTAGGCATTAAGGGTTCATTCTCATGCCTAAGGGCCTCCTAAGGTCCCTAACTGGGCCTTGGTATAGTCAGGTTTGTAAAGGTTTAGTGGCCCCGCACCACTATCATGGTTTAAGGGTCATGCCAGCCTTAGATAGGGGCTTGATCAGGTATTTTATGGGTGTGTCCGCGCCATCAATACAGACACAAAGCCTTTCGCAACGCATCAATCGGAGTCCTAGAACTCAAGTTATGGTTAGTTTAGTGTTAAGAGTACATAGAAGGCCCAAAATGGCCATGCGTCACTACTCCGGGGACGCACCTGCGTCCTGGTCGAGCAGCGATCGGCCCGCACGTGCGGTCGCACGCTCCCTGGCGCAATCAGGTTGCTCGTTCTGCTTTTGCAGAACACATGGCATCACCATAGCAATCCCATATGAGGAGGGCGCTCGGGACACTAACGCATCCCGTGTCAGTGACGTGTGCCCCACAGGGCTCGTCTGCTGACGCACCGGGCTTCTGCCCTTGTTTTCGTTTGTAGGCGCATCCATGAACGCGTCAGTTGGTTTGCCTTTAATGCATTCAGCGCATTTTGGTTCTGTGGTGACCTGGGCGTCCTTAGGAGGCCCTGGTTCGACCATGTTGAACCAATACGCCCCAGGCACCTTCCCTGGGTCTGTTGTGGCTCCCTAGAGCCCTGTTTTGCATGGTTTCTTATGCAAAAACTTAGGAAAATTCATCCTAAGACTGAGGGGGAGATGGGTTTGGAGTAGTTTAAGGCGTACCTGGCTCGTGGCCGGGTATTTTCCACGTTTTCTCCTCTTGCACACAACTCCCATATTGGTTTTTCCCAGGGTTTTGGGCTGCCATTGGAGGCACCCAAGAGCTCTATTTATAGAGCTTACAGAGGGTTTTGGAGGGGGGTTTCTACAGCCATGGAATGGCGGTGGAGAAACCTCCAGAATGGCGGTGGTTTCTTCCCTGCACACCGTCATTCTAGAAACCTCCAGTATGTTTGGGAAGAAGGGGGGTGCCCGTGTCAAAACGGGTCCCTGTTTTCTCAGGGCAAATTCGTTTTTAAATTAAATTACAATTTTGCCCTTGAACTTCAAAGGGCCATAACTTGCTCATTTTAACTCTGTTTTGGGTGATTTTGGTCTTGTTGGATTCCTTTTTCTAAGACACACCTAAGAGTATCATTCTAAGGACCAAATTTCTGAGTCTAGTTAGGGTAAACAGTGAAATGACCAAAATACCCTTAGCTCAAAAAGTGAACTGTTCATTACTAACATGGGATTTCAAGGTTACAAAAATGGAATCATTACAAATAAATATCATAAATCAAATACTTCCACATAAAGAAACATCAGGGTCTTCTAATATCAACATATTCATCAAATTCTTATAGTACTATAGGAAATCGATCCATTAATATGTTCATACTTATGATATAATTCTCTGAACTCCACAAGACTTTGTTTACTATGGCTATTGTTGATCCTCTCCATTATCCTTAGATTATTGTTGTAGAAAGTTAATTATGCCTGATGAAGTTTTATGCACTTCATCCAATCTGGAGCTACATTCTCCAAAGTTACGCTAATAGACTTATCAAATGTCACATTTATCAATTAGATGCATGAGTTTCTAACATATTATATTATAAGAACCATATCAATTCCATGGGAATACTCTCTCTCTCTCTACATTCTCCAAAGTTTTTTCACATTTCTTTTACAAAATTCCTAGAATTTTTTTTAAAACATTTAGAAAACATAATATATATATATATATATTTCAAAACCACTTCTTCATGACCAGGTGGCATTTTCAAAAACTTTGTACAAGTACATGTAAAGTAATTATAGAATTAAAAGGGCGCATAAGAGGACCTACTGGCTATAGCCCCCAACAATGAGTAAATCCATAATCCAAACATGAAATAGAATTAAATCCTTATTACATGTCTGTCAGCAAATGTCCATAAGGTTAAATTTAAAGTAATCCAATTCAGCTAATAAACTAAAGTAACTCCTTGTACTTTGATCTTCTCCTGCAACTTGTCTCTTTTCATGTACTAGTTGAGTCTTGTCCTTGGAACTTTCACCTAAAATGTTGGTGGGTGTGAGTGCAACCTATCAATAGGGAATCTCTAGGCTAATTTTGAAAACTACAAAAATCATAATTTTATTTACAATATAATGTCTCAATGAAGATTATAAACCATGAGATGCACTATAATAATCTAAAGATGTTCAAACACACACATATAGTGTTAAAAGATCATAGATCTGGATGGTAGTGCCCTACCTTAAGCCTCATAAGCAAGTCGTCTAAATCCTCAAGGATGATTGACATGTCCCCCACATGCCCAACAAATTCACAGGCTATTAAATGTGTAGAAGGAACATATCACCCAACTATGCTTGATCATGGATATCAAAGTCCTACAAGCTGGCTCTTATGGGGCCACTGGAAGAATGGAAGTAGTCTTCCCATAATTCATACTCCCATGGCAGTCAAGAATTATGGACTGGTATCCTCTTTAGAGGTCAAGGTGTAATCTAAAGCCTCATAGCATAGTGCCTAAAGAGTCATAGGCCCTCTCATAATTACCGTAAGTCGTATAAGCTTCTAATTACATCACCAAGGAGCACTAATCACTTATGCAAAATAAATCTCCCCAGTGCATCAACATTGCTCACTCATAGACCATCATGAGAAACAAAATCATAAGTGTAATACTCTAGCCCACACTATGAGCTAGATAAGTTGTAATCATCAAATTGTTATAAAAAAAAGCAAAGCATCATGCCACACATAGGCAACATATCACACATCTCAAACATGGCATATTCTCACATAAGAGATTAAATTTGATATAATGCTCAAATGAAGAATTAAACTATACCAATTTTCAGGTCTTTGATATGCTCAAAATCATCTCACATAGATTCCAACACTTCACTCTTTTACATAGTAATCTAAATCTCTTAGACTCAACTTTTCAAGGCTCAACATCATGCTCTCGAGATGAAATTCTCAGATGTTATAATTTGCTCAAACCAATATGTTCAAAGCATGATTCTTTCACGAAATAATCTAAAAGAAAATGTTGATAACTTTCCAAGGTTTAGGATGAAAATGATTGTTTCAGTGCAAACTAAATTCCTTATGAGACCAATATGATTTTGAGTTTCTTATTTGACTAAAATCAAGCTAAAGTATTCTTGTTCAATACTTAAACCATCACGATAGAAACCAAATTCAGTTCATATGCAAAAGAAAGTAAAACATTAGTTAATTCTTACATTTTTTCAAAAACACTGATTTTCACATTTTAAAGAACTTTCATGTAAAAACACCAATTTTAAAGATTTATCTTTAGAAATTATTTTATTGAATTTCATTTACATTCAGAGATAGATGATTTATAAGAAAACCTCCTTTATAAAACTATGAAATCCCCTTTTAAAGATGTCTAAAACAAAACTGCCCAAAAACATGGCTAAAAGCATCCCCATAAAACTTAGGAAGAAACTTGTCTTTAACAACCTATTTTTCCATGATTAATGAATATTAGAATTATACATAATATAGTAATTCAGGTTATCAATAGAATCCATGAAAAATTAGAGTCAAACAGTACCCAAAATCATCAAATTTTTTAAGCATCAGAACCTGCACTATAATGAGCAAGAACATGTGTAGAAAACTTCACCTTAAACTCATGGTGTTTGAGCTGTGGACATGGAATCTTTTGTTGAGAATTATTACAACTTAATGTCTTAAGATTGACTTACATATATTATCCCAATAAAATCACATCCAAAATCCAAGGCATAATAGTTGTAAAATCCTAGATTTTTCAAACTTTTATTCATTTTAATTTGGAAAGAAGTTGAAATTTCCTTGTTTTTGAAAAATAGGATTAGAGTGATAATATATAGGTAGATTAGAAATTCATCATCTTCATCCCTTGTGTTACTAAGAAACCTTTACGTACAAGTAAATAATAGTAATCTAAACTAAGAATGGTTAGAGATACATGCCATAGGTTCTACCATATAGTCATAATTGAAGTTACAATCCATTTAATTAACTAAAGACAATCATACTATAGTTATCCAAAGTATCAACAAAAGTCTTAAGTTATACACAACACTCAAAATGAAACCTTATACATGGATTTCTATCAATAGTAACAACACCAAAAGCATGTTCTTCTCACATCTAAACTGATCCTAGCACCTTCCCCTTTCCTATATTCTTCGCTCTTGAACTACTTGGAGTATCACTTGAAATGTTGGTTGTAGGGGGTGAGCAAAATAGTAGCTCACAGTAGGGTGAAAAGCTAATACAAGTCAGAATGCCTAAAATAGAACATGTTGTAGCGTAATATAATCTTTTGAAAGAAATGTATAATTTTCATAATGGAAAACTAAGAATTATATAGTTAAATCCCACTAAAAACTATTATATTCGAAACTTCCTACATTGTCATAAGTAAACTTACAAACTGTTAAAATCTACCGGTATGAAACCAATGATGACGAACAAGGTGTATGAAACCAATGATGACGAACAAGGTGTAAAGCCTTTGATCAGCAATGCATAAATCTATGTCCACATCACCATGCAAAATTGATCGCTCTAATCATGGTGGCATATAGTCCTATCACCTTGGATGAGGTCTAAACTATGGAGAAATGACCCACTTAACATCAACACATAAACACCTATGCTTGTAGGGCCCTACCATCACCCACTAGTGATTATCGTGACCTCTATGTCTGCTCATGGATACCTGCATGAACCATGACAAACTAGACCTCATGAGGGCTACCTAGCTACCTCTCAGAGCACTTTCCCATAAGAAGATACTCCTACTACCTACCATCTCTATTGCAGGGCTGGTATCAATATCAATCTCAGAGGTCAATGGCCAACTGCACCTCCTAGCATAGGGTCTCCTGGACTTATGGCACATTGACTCAATGCACCCGTTGAGCGATTTGGGTTTTAGGACACTGCTAGAGTGCCTACCAAAAATATCGATGAAATCTATATCCACAAGGACTTACAACTACTCATAGAGCACTTGCCTAAGCATCAATAAAATTGTGTCCATCAGGACTTATGGCCACTCCGAGAGCACCTGCCAAACCATCAATAAAATCCATAAACATTAGAACTTATAGAAGCTCATAGAGCACTTGCCTAAGTATCAATAAAAACCAAAACTCCTAATTTGCAAAACAAATCCAAGGTACGGGAGACTCTACAAAACATGAGCATGATGTTGTGTTGCATACTAAGAGTATGTGCATGGTGGTGTGAGACATTTTGTTAAACTATTTCTATCCTAGTGTGTCACTTTAATGAGCTTGGCTTAATTTATAAATTTTAAGGGCTACATAATATTCTTAACGAAGCATGTCTTCATTTTCACTTCAACATGTAAGACTTATTTTTGGTCTTAATGTTGTACTTAAATTAACGTAGGTTGGTTAGACTACAAGTAAAGTGATTATATCAAATGAATCTTAGTCTAAGGAGGGATGTCCTCCTACTAAGACATAGTAAAGTTTCTATAACAATGTTAAGTGGTAAGGCCTTATGTTATTAGTAGCTAAGTTCTGAGGTTCCTCAAGTACTAACTAAAAGAACCTATGGAATGAGGTATGATCCAAGGTTTATGAGGCCTTTGCATAGTCCAAGACCTAGGTGGTTAAGCCTAAATGAAACATTATAAGAGGTTTTCACTCTTAGGTTTACTAAGTTTTCCAAATTATCCAAGATTTAATCTAAGGAAAATCTAGCAATTTCTCATACTTTAGCCTAAATTACCTTTTTACCCTTTCTTTTGTCAAGTTTACAATTTCTCTTGTATTAGTCAACCTTTTAGTGAAATGGCAGGTGATGTTTTATCATGGGATTCAACTTAGTCCTATAATAATATAGAATATTAACTTAAGGGTAGTTTTGTAATGTCCTTTTAGGCAAATTACCTTTATACCCTTCATTATTTTTAATTTTTAAGCATGAGTTGCATTACACATAGTATCGGTGAAGTACACTTAAAGTTTGGTTGCATTTCTAGCTCAACAAGTATAGATTTTTCAAAATTTTGTTTATACTAGAATATCAAAATTAGTGAAAATTCTGGGTTAGTCAAGTTTTATAGTGTTAATTTCTAGGACTATAATTCTCAAATGACTCAAAGAATTTCTATCATCTTCCTCCTCTCACATGTGATTTTCCAGCCATGACAATGCATAGAGGCAAGTGAATTTTGGTGCCATTTCAAGGCTTCCTTTTCTAAATTTTCAATCTTTACCATCTAATTCTTCTCCCAATTCTTTTTTTTTTTCCTTCAAAATTTCAATCAAATATGACCAACTAAGATCAAGAGATGGTTCTTTTCTTGTATGCACATGAGCAAGAAGCAGTACCATTCCCTAGTCTGTTGGCACAAAATTTTCAACCATATTACATGAGTCTTCTAGCATATTTTCTCTTGAAATCTATAGATTGCAATGCCTCCTTTAAAACCCATATTTCACTTCCTGTTGTCTTGCCTTAGTTTATGAGATTTTTAAGTGGGAATTGGCCATCTAGGGCTGCTAGTGAGCAGAATTCTGGGCACATCCAGTCCCTTGCTTCTATTTTTTTCCAAGCAATTTGTCCTTCCCCTATTTCAAAGATGATCATTTTACATGCTAGATTTCAAATTCAAACTATAAAGAATAAGACCCAGATGATAGATTTTTTTTATTTTAACTTCTTATAAGTAAGATTTTCTCTCAAATTTTAATCCCTATTTCAACTAATATGTGAGAAACAAAATGGAGCAAGAACTTCAAAACCAAAGTGTATGATCTAAACATGAAATTAGATGAATCCAGGATACAATACATAATCCAAGAATCATGCAAAAAATTTTTCAACATAAAATCATGATTAAAATGAGATTCAACTAAAAAAAAATACAAATTTTACATGAATGCATGGTACTAGTTTAGTTTCCAAAAATTCAAAAATTTGCTAACAATTGTAGCATTTTATGCATGATTTTGCTTGGCTAATTTGAGCCTGTATCAACAATTCACCCCAAGACAGAAGCCCCTACCTATTTTTGAGGTTTGATTGGTTGGATCTCTAACTAATCTCCTTTGAGTTGCAAGCTTCCGCTCTCTACATGAAGCTTCAACTTTGATGGTTCTTCAGCAATGGCATCCCTTTCAAGCGTCCCTTCTACCTTTATGATGAACTCCTCACATCTGTATGTATTTCTCCTTTCTTCCTAGATATTTTCCTTCTCACTTCCCTTCTTCTTATTTCCCCCCCTTTGGTCCATTCTTCACTGCGTGGAGCTCATCTTAGAGGAGCTCCTTCTCTCCCAACTGAGCTCTTCTTCCTCCAATGCCCAGGCTGAGCACGACTAGGGCTAGCTTCTTAGAAGTTTCCTTTTTCTCTCCCAATCTCTCCTTCTTTTTCTTCCATTGGTTTCCTTGGTTCATTAGTGGTTGAAAACATTTTTGACTAAAGTTTTATTTACATTTTATACTTAGGTCTTGTAAGAGAATTGTACAACACATGGGGAGCTAGTTGCCTTAGGCTGGAGCTCCCACGTGAACAATCCATATCAACTGATCCAAATCTGGGTGCACTAAAATTGTTGTTGATTAAAACCCATGAATTTAATTTCCTCTTTTACAATTATATCCTATTAGGGTGCATTTCTCAATTGTACCTTGAACAACAATTCATCTATTTTTGAAATTCTAAGCTAATTAATTAGAATTTCACTCTAGGATTTTGATGGAGTTTAGGTTAGTGTCTTTCCTTATCAGTGGTCTAACTAGTCCCTATATTAAAATCAATTTATATTTATATTTTCTTTTATTAAGTCACTTAAAGTTAATTTAAAGTTATCATCAAATTTACATTTTATTTCTTGGAATTTTTGTTTCTAATACTCATATTAACTTAAGAATCAATCCAACTCTTCAATCTAGCCAAATTTCTCAACACACTCATTCTATCTTTCATTTTTTTAATTTTGGACTATACCATAAACCAACAAAATAAGTAAAAAATAAAATTCCAATTTTTTTTTTTAAAGTATGAACTTATTTATCATATAGGTGCAATTACATGTATTACAATAGTGGCTTAAACAATGAACATGCTCATCTCAAATCATCGTGCAAAACACATCCAAAACTTAACCAAAATATCAACAAAAATAAACAATTTTCTCATATTTTTTCAAGCTACAATCTCAAGTATCTAAATGACAATAGAATGGGATAGTTTTCCATGAAAAAGATATGCAAAAGGGGATGGAGAAACATACAAATAGTAACATGCCACTACAGAAAACTCCTTTTGATTAGTGTATACTTCTCATGCCATAACCATTCTATTTTTTACTATAACTTGCCAGACACAGGTGACTGATGTATCAAGCACTTAATAAGATAAAAATATTATCCAAAGAATCATGGAAAACAACCACCATAGTAGGGTGTTTTAAATCACACACAATAGGTACATATTGCCTTAGTGGTGCACATGATTTCAGAGCTGAAAATCAAGAGAAATCAACCCATGAAAACTCTTCCAAAACCAACTCTTTCATACTAGTGACAACTAGATTTAAACATGAGTTGAAAAATCAAATAAAGAATGAGAAAGTATGGGCATAAATCTATGAGAAAAGTCATAAAAAAATCCAACCTTACTCATGCACTTAAAACATGCTTGAAAATCAGTCCATAACATGTAAACTGCATGCTAAACTCATGTAAAAACCTATTGTTTTTCTCAAACCATCATGCACAGGCTTTGACAAACCTAGCATAGAGAGTTCTAAGTTCCCTACATCTATTATGTAGCTTCTTAATCATTTACAATCTTCTTTTCATAGTTGTGATTTGCTTGATCAAGTCTCCTTCAAGCTCCAATAGTTCTCCAACAAATTTCCTCCTCCTCCTCTCTCTCTCTCTCTCTCTCTCTCTCTCTCTCTCTCTCTCTCTCTCTCTCTCTCTCTCTCTCTCTCTCTCTCTCTCTCTCTCTCTCTCTCTCTCTCTCTCTCTCTCTCTCTCTCTCTCTCTCTCTCTCTCTCTCTCTTTTCTATTTTCTTTTTCTCTTTCCTCCTCCTCACATGGATGTCCAACAACACTCTTGCTTGGTCTAGGACATCCTTCTTATATAGGTAATCCCTTATGGTTATCTTGCTACCCAAGACAGCCCCCTCCTTCCAAAATTTTCAAAATGTTTCCATGTTAAACTCATTCCTCCTAGGGTTTTCTTGTTAAAACCTTCTAGATTCACATCCCAATCTCTATCCTTGCTGGTTTCCCATTCAAACAACCTAATTCCCAATTTCCATTTCTCAAAAAGTGGATGTTTCCTACTAGGCAAAAGCATCCTCACCATGAGATGTCCCACCTAGATTTTTGTTTCTACCTTGGTTGCAGCTCTTTTTTTCAACATGTTTCTTAATTTAAATCTATCTAAAGCGTACTACTAACTCGAAACATTCTCTAGTAGAAACATGTTTATAAGTATAACACTTTTCTAAATTATATATTAAAACACATTTTTAGCGAGTTTCCTAATTCATATCTTTAACATGTTTCTAATTTTCATCATATATTTCCAAATTATCAAGCAAACATGTTTCCTAATCTAGTTTAACTCTTCATACATTTCGTAACTCAATCCAACTACCAAAATCCAAAAATTTAAACATGTGTTGACCAAAGTCAAGTTTCCTAATTTGAATTCTACTCCATTAGTAAAAGACATCTTCTATATAATACATTGACTTTTGAATTTTTCTTGGTTGATATGGCTGCCTAATGATGTTTGTTAAGTGGGTCCTACCAATTCAACATTACAAATATTAAGTTAGAAAGGGGTACCATTATCAACATAAATTCTTATTTTGCTCATTACTTAGATTTCTACCATTGGATCTTGGTTGTCTTAGTGTTGTTTGATAGCTCTTTTTGAGCTCTATCTATAGAGGTCTTATTATCAAACTATTGAGTTCCTACCAGTCCAAATTCTACATTTTGGATACTCTGAATTCTATTAATTATAAATATGGTATAAAATTTAGAAATATCACAAAAACACCTCAACATTAGTAGAGATACTGTGACGACCCGGGTTTTTATATGATGCAAATTTGATAAAAAGGCGAGATCTCTTGTTTTATGAATATTGAGGGCATTTTTGTAAAAGAAAAAATTACATAAGGAGGGGGCTGAATTGATATTGGTACCCCTCCCACTTAAGTGAGAATGAAAATAGGCCATAGTTTTTCTCCTGAACCCAATGCACATAGAAGAAACTTGATGTAGGGAAGAAAGAAAGAAAGGGAGGAGGAAGAAGAAGAAGAGGTGGAGAAGAGAAGAAAAGAAGAAAGGGGAAGAAGAAGCAGAAGAGAGAGATCATGTGAGGAGTCGCGATTCTTGTACGGATCCTTTCAGCGACTTGCAACCTCGACCATCAGTTTCCTTTGGCATTAACAGTGATGAAATAGTGATCGATTGATGATTGACTTTCCCCAATGTATTTCCCCCACTTGGGATACAAAAAACCCAAGGTACAATCGAGATCAGAGGAGTTTTGTTGGGTTGATCAAGTAGGAGACCGGTGTGGTGAAAATGGGGGATAGTTATCAGAAAACGACACACTCCACCTTTTTCGATGATTTATATTGAGTGAGAAATGATCCACAAGTAAGATCCTTACATAAAACCTTCATTTTTTCATGATTAGCTCACTATTCTGGGGAATGCATGTAGATCTAGGTTTTTCTAACCAAGATCTTGAGACAGTTTCTGATATCACCAATGATCAAAGACTAATTAGAACTCTAGAGTCCTCTATTTGAGTTTCAATAATTGATCTAAGATGTGGGGAGATAGATTCGAACCCTAATCCATGGTAAATGTCAATATGGGAATGATTTTTCCACCTGTAGTGATGATTAGTCACTAATCAGAGTTGCAGGCGCTTCATTAATGCTCTGTTCATCGATTCATGCCTTACAAAGATTGATTTGATCATCTCCATTGAATGATGACCATCAGATCATCTATTAAAGATGAATTTGACCATTTTCAATGAGTGTTAGTTTTCAAATCATATGTAAAAGATAGCTCCGATCACTTTCAATGAACTAGAATAGTTGGATCATCTATAAAAGATAGATCCGACCATCCATAATAAATCCTAACCTTCTAATCATCTGTAAAAGATGGATCCAACTACAGTAGAAGCATGTTGATATCTTTAAACAAATTTTGATAGATAGATGACTCTTAAAATGTAAAGATGATATTGTTCCTCTCTATTTCATTGATGTTTAGAGTCTGATTGAAACTCTAATTGCTTTGTTAAGTTTTGATCATTGATCAGTTTGTTAAGTAAATTGAAAAATGTACAATGAGACCTTGTAAACCTTCATTTCATTAGTAATCAACTGCATAGATTTGGTAAACCTAGGATTTGATGTATGTTGAATTGTTGAACCATAGATGGAAAAGCAAATCAATAGCCTAAATGGCTGAGATGGTGCAATTTTGGCGGTAGACAAGCAATGAATCACTAAAACCTAACAGTTCCATGATTAATAGATGATTTGGACCATCATGTCAGGGTTAGAATATATTCCTTTTGTAATTGTTAATATATAACTTGAGAATGACAGGAAATTTGAAATGTTGATAGGTTGATGGATGAATAGATCTAAAAGAGAGACACAATTGAACTGAGAAATTCGCCAAAGAGGTAGGTAGTTTTAACATCAATACGCCTTTCAATAAAACATGAAAACTATTGAGAATTATTCCTTTACATTGAAATGGTTAAAATGTGTTTCATGATATTTTGGCTATATATGGATGAACTTGCTTTTTATGCAAAGTATTAGTTTAGAAATGCCATGTTGATTCATTATAAGATACAAAACTTGTTATATGAAAATGTGTGTGCAAATACATGAAATTCAAGATTTATGTAATATCAAGGAGTGTGAAATCCTCAGGCTATACCTATGTGAGGGTTGCTTTTACATGGATATATGGTATCATAAGATTTGATTTGAATGATTTCATTAGTGCATGGATTTCTATGGTTTTATGAATTATATCGGCATGTGATGATGCCTAGTATTATTATGTTATAACAAACATGTTAGGGCCGGTGGACACTATGCTAGGAAGGTTGAGGACTGATCATCCCCCTTCCAAAACTATATGTGTATTAAATACCTGGCAAAAAGGACCTAATCCGAGATACAACGACATCATGGGCAAGGTCAAGGGCTGAGGCACTGTGTACCCATTGCTCACATAATGTAGGGAGTTTATCTACTTAGTATCTGTGTGATGGCCACAAACCTGATTGGGTCCTGTCCGTTGCACAGAGGGTCCTTTATTTTGAGATGTGTATTTATAGCATGATAGCACAGGTGTGCGACACCTTAGGATTTTAGGGCTATAACGAGTACTCATGACCAACAACAAATGGTAAAATTTCAAGTATTTCTATACTTGTAAGGCCTCAAGGAGATTCTGATGGTATTATATATGTGTTTATTGAGATACATGAATTGTATCAAAGCATTATATGATTTAAATGCTTTGCATCTATCGATTTTTCTTTTTACAATGATTCATTATCTAGTTTGGATGAGTATATTTATGAGATGATGCATGACATGAGTTGTGGTAATTTTTCATATATTAAAATACCTTAAAAGGTTAGTATTGTCTTTGAAAAGATATCCATGGATATTGAAACTGATAAATTGAATTGGTCTGACATGACATTGATTTGTAAAGCATAATTGATACTTCAGAGTTTTATTATACTTCTCATTATGTATCATATTTTACAAAACTGCATAACATGTGATTATGAATTCCTTTTGGATTTAAAATTGTATAAACTTTAATATTCAATGATGAAACTACCTACATAACTGTAAGCTTGCCTAGATATTGTAAATTGTTTACAATGTCTTAGTTCTAAAGAAATAAAGACGGGAAAAGGGAGTAGAAGACTGTTTTAGAAGTTGTAAGAGGGATCATTAAAGGCAACCTCGAATAGGTGTACAATGGTGTTGGGATTACCTTAGAGTTGAGGTAATTGGTTAAATTATTATGATTTTATTTATTATATAGGTGGAAATGTAATATTAAACCTTGATTGTGTTGTTGTGATTGAATTGATCTTGGTAACAACAATTTAAGTTGTGAATGTTTCTTTTGTTTTGATTTAACAAAACATAAATGGTCATGTATGTAAATGTGATGGGATGAAGATAGAGTCTCCCTTATTGTTTTATTTTATTCTATTGTGTTTATCAAGGAACTCGCATCGCATGCGAAAAATGCACAAGGTCCAAAATACAGAGGAAACTCCACCAAATATTTAGTAGAAATGTAGCACTCATTTCACTAAAATTTTTTGTTTTTATAAAAGGAAAAAATGACACTTGATATTTTTAAGAGTTTTCTCATGAAAAATGTTTTACACCATTTGTTTTCAAAATAGTTTTCAAAACTTGGGGCCCACATTTCAAAAAGAATTATGAAAATGTATTATAAAAACAAGGGATGTCATAGTTGGTATCAGGGACTAGTCAATCCTTTCATAGTCTGTCCAACAAGTCCAAAAGTCATATATAGTCAAACAAATGTGAATGAGTTGTCTAGATCTGAGTTATATGGAAAACTTGTACAAGTAATGTTGATGATTATGAAACAAATATAGCCTACGAAGGCTGATTGACTTTAAGAAACACATGGAGACTTTTTGATCCTTGTATGAGTATGAGAAAGTGTACCTTCATGGGAAGTGTATGATTTGTAGAGTAAAACATCAGAATATTCAAGAACAATGACTCAGTGAGAAATCATAAAGTGATAAGAAAGTAAAGAAACTTTTAGCCCTTGTGTGACTATGGGAAAAAGTGATTCCATGATATGAATATGATTTGTAGAGTAAAGAACATGAGTGTAATTTGATACTAATAATGTCTTTAGTTGATGAATTTGACATATGATAGATTTATTAAAGTGATAATTTTGAAGAATTTAGCTCAAACTTGGATGAAATACATCAAACCTGGGATGTCACAATAATGTTTTAAGAGAACTTAAGACAAGAATAGGCTGGTCCATCTTGGACATTAAGGGCATTAGCCCAGCCATTTGCATGCACTGAATCCACTTAGAAAGGTATGCAAAAATGTCTTGGGTATCATAGAGATGGCTAAACTTTCACATGAAGGATGTAGTTAGGGCAGAGGTTCACAAGCTGCCAGGTGTGGGCATTATCCACCTCATTTATGATAGTGCTTGGGTTAGTCCTGTTCAGGTTGTCTTTAAGAAATCTGGAGTCATGGTAGTTAGGAATGAAGAGAATGAGTTAGTCCCCACTCACATGATCACTGGGTGGAGAGTCTATATCGACTACCATAAACTAAACTTGGTCATGAGGAAAGACCACTTTCCTCTACCTTTCATTAACCAAATGCTGCAAGGTTGGTTGGACATGAGTATTACTGCTTCCTAGATGGTTACTCCAGTTACAACCAAATTTTGATAGCACTAGAGGATCATGAGAAGACTACATTCACTTGTCCTTGTGGGTTATGCCCTTTGGGTTATGCAATGCACTAGTAACTTTTTAGTGCTATATGATATCTTTACAAATATGTTAGAAAAGTTCCTAGAGGTGTTCTTCAATGATTTTCTTTTGTATTTGGTTCACCCTTTGATGAGTGCTTGAGCCACCTATCCTTAGTTTTAAAGAGGTGTTAAAAGAAAATCTAGTACTAAATTGGGAGAAATGACATTTCATGGTGAAAATCAGCATAGTCTTAGGACATATTATATCATAGAAATGTGCTGAGGTTGATAAGACTAAAGTGGACCTCATATCTAATCTTTCCCCTCCTAGGATGATGAAGGAGATTTGCTCATTCTTAAGCCATGTTGGATTCTATAAAAGATTCATTAAAGTCTTTAGTAAAATTTCTTGGCCCCTCTACGATCTGCTCTCAAAGGAGGCAAATTTTGACTTTGGTGAAGAATACATGAAGGCCTTTGAATGTCTTAAGGATGAACTCACCTCTGAGCCTATAATTTGACCACTAGATTGGAGTGCATAATTCAAGAACATGTGTGATGCTTCCCATTATGGGTTCAATGCTGTTCTGGAGCCACGAAGTGCCAAACTTCCCAATGTGATAAATTATGCAAGTAAGACTTTAAATGGAACCCAACTCAACTATTCCACTATGGAAAAAGAGCTTCTAGTGGTTGTCTTTGCCCTCGACAAGTTTAGATCCTATCTTCTAGGATCTAAGGTGATAGTCTATTTGGTCATGCTACACTAAGTACTTTTGTGTCTAAGAATGAAGCTAAACCAAGACTTATTTGATGGATAATATTACTTCAAGAATTTGATGTAGAAATTTGGGACAAAAATGGTTCTGAGAATGTAGTGAACTTGTTCCCATCATACAAACTTTTTTTTCATGAGCAACTATTGCAAGTTTCCCAGTTACCTTGGTGTAAAGATATTGTAAACTATCTTATTGTAGGAAAAATGCCATCACACTAGTCCAAACAAGATATATCTAAGTTTTAAACTGAGGTTAAGATGTTTTTATGGGATGATCCATACTTGCTCAAGTACTATCCCAATCAGATCATTAGGAGACGTGTCTCGAACAATGAACACAATAAAATCATCTCCTTTTGTCATGACCATGCTTATGGGTGCCATTATAATGCTAAGAAGACCACTGTAAAAAATCTTGCACTATGGATTTTATTGGCCCATGATTTTTAATGATTTTCTCACATACTGCAAGGATTGCGATCATTGCCAAAAGTTAGGAACCATGGGACATAGAAATATGCTGCCATTAAACCCTATTTTGATTATGGAAATCTTCAACATATGGGGCATTGATTTCATAGGCCCATTTCCTAATTCTTTTGGGAGTTTATACATCTTAATGGGAGTGGACTATGTGTCCAAGTGGGCACAGGTAGTAGCATGTAAGACCAATGACCACAAGGTGGTGGTCCAGTTTTTATGAGACAACATCTTTTCACGCTCCGACACTCCATGCACTATCATTAGTGATGGAGGAAAGCATTTGTGCAACTGGGTATTTAAGGCCCTCATGAAGAAATATGGAGTCACCCATAGAGTTGTAACACCCTACCATTCCCAAACTAGTGGGCAAGTTGAGGTGTCAAATAAGAAAATTAATTGCATACTAGAGAAAACAGTGAACTTTAATAGGAAAGAATGGTCTCCCAAACTAAATGATGCAGTATGGGCTTATAATATAGCTTACAACAACCCTACTGGTATGTCCCAATACCTTCTAATTTTTGTGAAGGCTTGTCATTTACCTATTGAACTAGAACATAAAGCATATTGGACAATTAGACTACTCAATATTGATCCTGACAAAGTTGGGACCCACAGGAAACTCCAACTTTAAGAGTTGGAGGAAATCAAGTGAGATGCATAGGATGTTGCTAAATGGTATAAGGATCATATGAAGATGGTTCATGAAAATACCATACTACACAAAATGTTTGAATCAAGTCAAACTAGCCTTTGTTATAACTTTCATTTACATCTTGTTCCAAGAAAGTTATGATTTTGATGGACTGGCCCATATATTATGAGAACTATCTATCCTTATGGGGCCATGGAGATTGAGAAAGATGGTGAACTTTCTAAAGTCAATGGTTGGCTGTTGAAACCATTTATAGAGCTGAGAAACCCTGATGTGGAGGAGGAATTCCCACTAGAGGAACCTGTTTTTTCAAAACTAAAATCCACTGTAGGTCAATTGTATTTTTAGGCTTAGTTAGTTTAGCTACATTATGCATTTTTGTGGCCAAATTAGTAGATTCATGCATCATATGGATCATGCGTGTACTATCCTTCTAGGCCTTCTCTCTTTACTTATTTATTTTATTTGTCCATGCTTGTATTTTAAAACACTAGGGATAATGTTTAATCTAAGTCAGGGGATAGGGTATTTCAAATTTTATTGTGTCCATTTTTTTTACTCTTTTCTATATTTCTTTGATAAAAACAAATTTAAAATTTTTATGATAAGTTCTTTTACAAGGATGAGAATTAGGATTTTTGAATATTTAGGGTTATCCTTTGGACTTTAGCTTATTAATAGATTCACATGCAATTAGTTCATTATTTTATCCATTTTCTAAAGTTTTTTAGGAAAATTGTACTCAAAATATGTTCTACAAAAGTAGCTATATATATAGTTTAAGTTGAAGAGAAATTATAACTTAGAGGTCCTCAAGAAGATCTGTAGAGACTCATAACCCATGTGATATTTGAGCCATTCTTTCTTTGTCAAAGTTAAACTTAAATTCTAAGTTTTCTTCAGGAGATATAATTTCCTAGTTGATCTCAATATTCTTGTCTTAGTCTACTATTAGGAAATAATATTTAAAGTCTATACCATATATCTCTTTAGTCTATGGTCATATTTGACTCATATGAAACTTAGGAAATGATATAGGCCATCTTTGTTTAACCCAGAGCCTTTAACCTTTCCAAATTTATTCTTTTGCTAGTTAACCCCTTAAGTCTTTATTAGCCAATCAACTTTTACCCATATTTAATCCCTATAATATATCAAATACTAGTTTTTTTTTATAAATATGTATAGATGGTTAAAGGATTATCTTGAGAAAAAGTATGAATGACATAATTCAAGAGTTGAACATTAAAAGCCTAAAAAGAAGAAGTGAAAAAGGTAAAAAAGTTAAAAATTGAAAATGTGAAGAATTATAGAAAATGAGAAGAAAAGTGTTCTCTCATGTGTAGAAAAGAAGATTGTGAATACACATTTTAAAACTTTTATGAAAGTCCTTTATTTACCTCAGAGAATTGTCTTTTATTCAGCTTTCATTAAATTCCTAACTCCAGCATACTAATATAAATGACCAATAGTGCAAAATCCTACCTTTCTACCAAAGATATTCCATTATCAATCAAACCATAGAATATGAGTGTGCAAATATAGCCAATATATAATTATCACTTTTTAAGTAATTTATAACCTAAATTATCATTCATAAGTATGTTTTGACTTCAATTCTCACAAGATATTCTTGACACTAAGAAAGAAGTCACTTAGAAGTGGGCAAATCTATCTTCAATATGTGAATAGAATAATATTTATCAAGGCCAAATTCTCACATATTTCATTCCAAAGAATGATAACTTAGAAAAATCTGATAATAGTCTCATGGAAAGGATATAAACTATTTTAAGAATGTTCTAATCTACCCAAATCCATATCCTTTTATAACCACATCTAGGCATAGTACTTCTAAGATCAACTAGAACTTTTAATTGGATGATACATGGACTTAGGATAGAGTTATCAATGAAATGGCATAGAGGTAAACAAAGGTACGTTGAAAAATATGTGAAGGCCTTCAAAAACCTTTATGAGGCTACAACTCATCAACTAAGGGTAACCTAGGGGTTTAGAGGCTTTTTGTATATGTTAAATGCATACTACAATACCTGCAAAAGTGGTTAGGAATTTTTTTTATAGATTTCTTATTTTCTATTTTGTAGTTCTGCACAAGGACTAGCAAAATGTAAGTCTGGGGGTATTTGATATATTTAGAAATATGAGATGTAATATCCTAATATTTAGCAGTTTCTAACCCTAAACTTTCCATAAATATCAATAATTGGGTTTATTTCACATTTTGTAGGATTAGGGTATAAATGAAAAAAAATGCTATTTTAACACTCAAGACCGTAAAAAAAGAGCAACACTACTATTTAAGCAATTTCCATGAGCCGATATGCCAACCATGAAGTCAGGAATTTAGAATGATAAGTGGGTGTTTTGAGCAAAATCAGAGTAGTTAGAAACCTTAAGTGAACGATTGACCTTATTCATGCTAAATAGTGTTCTTATCAAAAGTTGTGGTGATAGAAATATATGAGAAGACTAGGGCTTGCATGAAGGCACATTCCATTCATTCTCTCTCCTACTCAACCAAAAGAGGGCACCACCAAAGGAGTTGGATGACTTTCCCATGGAAGGTGGTGCATCTACCCTTTATTGTATGTTTTCACATGAGAGAATTAAAGAAGAAAGGTGGATAAAATAAATGGGTATGGTTGTGGTATACAAAGGGAAAGTGGCATGTTGGGTGACTACCCTCTTTGCTTGTTAGCTACATTTGATGTGCCTAAAGAATATGAAGTTGTACAGATGAGAAAAGCTTGGTTGTAACTTTAGTGTAATTTTGGTTGAAAAGAAGTGTATGAGCTCCTGTTGAATGGCACAATAAGAGATCCCCATAGTGGACTTCTGTTGATTGTTTAACCATAAGTGCACGGGCTATTGTAGTGTAGCTTATGCAAGTACGGGTAGATCCCACGAGGACTTGATTTAAAAAGTAGGAATTTCAATAAAATTTAATTATGTAAAATTAAAAAGAAATCATGCAAAATTATTGGAATTATTGAAATGAGAATCAATGTTCAGATTTAATCAACTTCTCAAAAATACAGAATTTCTAGTTTAGAAATAAAACAAATAAAATCAAACAATAAGAAAAAACTACTTCCCTAGATCAATCTTTATCAAAATCTTCACTTCTGGTCTTCTAAAAACTGATCCGCCTTTACAGATATCTTTAACACGTTCTTGATTAGTGATCCACCGGTCGGATTTGACAGATTCTTCAAAATGGTCAAGATTTGGGCTAATGTGATTTCAATATTTGGACGGTTCAGATTGATTGATGGATTTCAGATACAAGATCAAAGACGTTGATTATATCTAGGGATGTCCTAAGAATGACTCTGTAAAATTAATTTGAAATCTGAGGGGAAACGAAGGAGAAATGGTGATTTTTATTTTGATTAAGGCTAACCCATTGATTGGGTTAAGCCTTAAATGATCTGATTTAGATTGGACAGTTCCTGGATAACATAATATGGATAAAATAGAATGAGAATAAAATGGGACACAGACGTAATTAACTGGGGACACAAATGGAATTAATGGAAAATAATAGAAATGCAATTTCTTTTAAAGAGGAGGGGCAAAACTAGAATTTTGTGAAAAATATGGTTTTTAGAAAAAAACCAGAAGAACCCGACGAAGAAGAACGAAGGAAATGGAGGGAGAAGGAGAAGAGGGAAAGGGAAGAGGAGGAAGGAGGAAGGAGGAAAGAAGAACTCAGGAGAAAAAAACCCGACTTGGGTTTCCGTCTCCAAACCGTCCGGCGACGACTGGAGAAGATGGGGAAGAAGGAAGAGGAGAAGAGAGTGGGATTAGGAAGATGCAGAGGAGAAAAACCCGACTTGGGTTTTCACCTTTGGCTGGGCGAAGACAAAGAGGCAGAACGCTGCTGGAGATGGAAGAAGAGAGGTATGGGAAGGAGGAGAAAAGTTAGGAGAGAAGGGGGTTGGTGCAGTAGAGAAGAGAGAACAAGGGACAGAGACAGAGAGAAAGAAGGTGGGAGTGAAGAACGGTCCGATGAAGGTGAGTGGTGAGAGAGATGTAGAACTGGGGTGAAAGAGGCAAATGGAGAGCGAGATGGAGAGAAATAAGGAAGAATGGAGAGAGGGAATAAGGAGAGTGACGGGTCTAGGCAGATACCACGTGAAGACGAGAGGGAGAGAGAGAGAGAGAGAGAGAGAGAGAAGAAGAAGAAGAAGAAGAAGAAGAAGAAGAAGAAGAAGAAGAAGAAGAAGAAGAAGCGAAGAGTGCCGTGATGAAGGAGAGATGGTGGGAGAGTCCTACATAGAAAGAGAAGAACGTGGGAGAGAGGGTAGAGGGACGTGAGAGAGGGTGGGATGAGAAGAGTAAGGATGGAGAGAAGAAAAGAAGAGAGAATGGAGGGGAAGAGGAAGGAGGGGTAGAGGAGAATAGAAGAAGGGAAAACAAATAGGCCTTATGGGAAGTGGGAGAAAGAACGTGAGAGTAAAGTGGAAAGGAAAGAGAAGAAAGAAGGAAAAAGAAAAAGGAAAGGAAGGAAAGAAGTGGGGGAAGGGGTTGCCTTTTGCTCCTTGCTAATTTGGGTACTCCTTTTGAAAACTCCTCCAAAATTTAGCTCCATTGTCTTCTAGGAAACTATCTCATCTTTCTTTATGAGTGATCTAGTCCATCAATCCTTTTTAAAATGATCTGCATCATTAACTTTTAATCGCAGCCATTCATGCATCTTTTGGTTGATCTGCAAAAGAAAAGACTAAATTAGAATCATCTGAACCATACATTAATCATCTAATGAGCTCTAATGATCATCTGATCGTTGATTTTGACAAATTAAGGTTTGGATGGTCAATTGGAGTTAAATTCAAAATCAAACTAAGTTTTGCAAAATTGAATGGTTAGATGATCTAATTGAATATTAAATTAGGGGTATTTGACCAAAATTGAACACTTAACAACTTCAAGCCTAGGAAAAGTTTTATTTGGTTTATTTTCTTTTCTTTTATGTAATCAAATCCTTGTAAACATTCTAGTTAATGGAAATCATTTTTTTTTTCTTAGTCAGTTTGCTTCAATTCTTTGTCTTGTTTCCTTAAATGTAGAAGCTTTATTTAGTGACTTTTCTGAATTGATTGGCTAGGTTAAAGGAAAATAGTTTGAATTTTAATTGCAATTCCTTTAAGAGTCATTGTGGGATCGACCCACTTTTGCTAAGTCCATATTACAATAGACCTGTGCATTAGTAGTTAAAATAAAATATCACAACATCAAGATTTTGACTAACTTAGAAAGCTAATATCATAGAATAAAAAGTGGTAATCATGAAAGAAATAAAACAAGTCTTATGTATTTGTGATCATGCATGCATTTTATTTAATAGTTAGTTGCAATGCAAATACATTTGGAAGCTAAATATATATTAAAAACTAGGAACATGGAATTGTATTATGACATGAAACTAGAAACACAACGCATGAAATGAAAGATAGGAACATGGAACTAATCATACATTGTACATTAAACCAAAGAACATGAATATGCATTGAATTAGAAACTATAACATTTAGAAGCTAGGAATATACTAACTATGAATGGAACACCAAACATGATAGAACATAAGATTAGAAGCTCAAGTCAAAAGAATATAAACATGCTTTAAACAAAGCACAAATCATTGCTAGAAATTAGAAAATTAGAGATATGGCTGTTTTCTTGAATATGCAGTTAATTGACTTGAAAAGAATAGAAACTAGAATCATTAAATTGGAAAGATTCTTTTTGAGCTAGCAGCTAGCCTAAAATTGGAAATATAATTTATACTAGAACCATTTTCTTTTTCCAAATCAAGATATAAAAACAAAAACATGGTATGATGGCAATTAGAAGCACTTTGTGAACACAAAACTAGAAATGCAAATGATGATTTGAATTGAAAGTTGGTAAGATGCAATCACAACCTAGAATCTAAAAATGCATGAAATAAAACCCTAAAGGCTAGAAATGCATTTTTACTAATTTTAGGTAAAGTTCTAGATAGGATGCTTAAGAAAAAGAGAGAAAGAGGGAGATTGAAGAAAATCAACCTCATGAGAAAATTTTGAATCCTAGGATTTTCGTGTGTGGCTTTTCAGAAAAAGTTCTCGGGCCATCTAATTTTGATAGGAGAACATTTTTGTTCCCTAAGCCTTGACTTAAAATGTTGGAAACCATAAAAAGAGAGTGTTTCTTTTGAAAATGAACCATCACATACATCATGCTAGGACCATTTCTTCTTAGAATGTTAATTTCAATGCACTCTTTTAAGAGGAAACTTATGAGAAGAAGTACCTATTTCATATAGATATATACTGTGGCAATTCGTGTTTTTAAATAATAAATTTCTCATTTTATTCTTAAAAGTGAGATATCCCTATTTTTGAAATCACATTTGAAAAATAAAAATGTCATTTTCTAAAACCCCAAGTGCCTTTTTCATTTAATTGCTAGCCTTTTTAAAACACAAGCTCATTTCTGAGCTATTTGAGGTCTATTACTATCTCAAACAACAAAAATAGGCCAAAATAAGTTAGTCATAACTGTTCACTAGTGCAATCATCATTATATGTAAAATCTTGCACCAATGTGCCTTATACTCTATGATAGGCAGCTTCTTATGTTGTCTCCTCGAGGTGTCGCTTTAGTCTCCATGTCCTCTCTCCTACACCTTACAAGATGGATCTACATCTTTTATTTTTGTTTCAGTGTACACTATAGTTAGTAGATGAACCTAAACCACAAACTCAAAAATTATGGCAACCAGCAAACACATGCTTTCAAAACATATTCTCAATGCAATAAGTAATACAACTATCTCTCTTTAGTCTCACGTATCATTACTTTGAGTGAATAGATGATAACAATACATATGTCACATGAGTCATAAATATAAAATCCTTAAAACATTCGTATCAGTAAAACCATAACATTTGCAACTCTTGTTGAAGAATATCTTGTGCCTCTTAGCACCTAGGTAGAGACATTTGCCAATTAGTTATAAGTACTTATCTAAAGACCATCTCATCCTTATACCACACAGCCTCATCAAACTCCATTGTGAAAAAACAAAAAGCTCGTTGGACCATGCTCGCCATTATCTGGGAGGAACTTGACCATATGCCCCCTGGGCCTATGGATCTTCTTGATAATGTGCCATATCACCTATCCGCCACTCGTAGAGTATAGTTGCCACAATTAAGCATTGAATACCTTCCATCCTTGGGGTTCCGAGACTGGGGCCCAACCCATGCACAATCGCTTAGAATAGAGCCCATCAAGCACTTTGGCTTGCTAAAAACCAAAACTAGGATATCACTATACCTAATGTCTTATCAATATGATTTGCAAATCATTTCCTTTTTCAATACTCAAAATCCTATCTTTCGCATTGGCAAGTTAAAAACTTTTCAAAAATTATATTTGAAAAATGTTTCCTTTTTGAGCTTTTTGAAACTATATTAAGTAGGTATTAAAATTCTCATTTTTAAATCATATGTCTTATTGATAAAAGTAGTATATGTTTTAAATCATAATTTCAATGAATTTGACTAATTTTTAGGGAAAACTAATACTTTCTAAAAATACGTTTAATATGTAAAACCTTGTTTTTCAATAATCATGCGAAGAATTAGGATATCAATTTTTCAACAAGTTTTTTCTAAAACAAGTTACAATTCTATATATATATATATATATATATATATTTTAAATTATGCAATTTATATGAAATTACATTCACTCTCACTCAAGGACAACCTCCAAGCCAACCCAGACTTATTTATATGTGTTCATCAAACCAAGATGCTTCATGGTTCACTCACCAAATTGAATCATAAGCATACATAGATAACATCTTAGCTCAAATCTCATTTAACCCAACCATAGACACATATACATTCAATCTTGTCTACTCAAATCACAAGCATACAGGGATGATGCATTTAGTCCAAACCAAACCATAAATCTATTGAATTGTAATCTCAACATTACTTACATACGCATGCATGATAATATTCTTAGATGCACCACTTGTCTAATCAATCCTAGGCGCACATGATTGGTGCACCTAGCGAATCCATGCATTAATGCACATGATCTTATCAGTAGAGACAATCACCCATATGAATGATGCATATGATCAAATCAAGAAGGATGTATCAATGTTGATAGGTACATGAACATCAATCAGGATGATTTCATAAATATGGATAGGTTCATGAATATAAACCAAAATGATTTCACAAATGAATAGGAGCACGAATATTAATCAAGATAGTTCATAAACATGAAAAGGCACATGAATATTAGTCAAGATAATCTCATCAACAAGATTATTGAATTCATGGATGAGACACCTAATTTCTTAGTGGAGGATGTGCATTAGAAGGGGACACCTAGCACTTATCATGAAAACAAAACCCAACCACTTAGAAAGAAGAAAGGGAAATGGGGAAAGAGGTTTATGGTTCTCCTTGGCTAGAAACTCTAATAAGAGGGTAGCCTTCTTAGGAGAGAGCAAGAAAAAGACTCTGTTATACCAGAGACTCTAAGTAGAGGGTGGTGTTAGGGAGTAAAATAAAAGAAAAAGAGGGAAACCAAAGTGAGGTTCATCCATCAAAGTTGGATGTCCCACTTTGGGGTTTGGAAATAAGATGAAACAAGAAAAGGAAAATGACTTAAGGTAAGGGCGTCTACTAGAGATGGATGTCCCACCTTGAGGTGTGATGAAAAGAGAAGTAACAAGGGTGGAAGGCTAGAGGGAGAATGAAAAGAAAAGTAACTAAGGTAGGAGGCATATGATTGATATATATATATATATATATATATAGAAATATTACACACATACCTCTTTATATTAGCAAGTTTTGGTCCAGAACTTTCCATAAATGTCACTAATTACAATTAATTCTACATTTTAGGTCTAAGGTACAAATGAGAGAAAGGGTATTTTTGGATATTTTAACCCTAAAGAAGTGTAAGACTAATTTTCAAGAAATATCATAGGCCCACACATGCTAAACATAAAGTTCAAAAATTCAAATTGAAAATGGGTAATGTTATCAAAGTTAGAGTAGTTAGAAACCTTAAGTGAAAGACTAAGCTTATATGTATATGGAGTTTGTATCAAAAGTGGGGTGACAAAACTTACCATGCATGCATGCATGCAAGCTATCCACCACCTTGGGAAGCTCAAATCACATATATTGGAATCACATACAATGAAAGCTTCTTTGAAGACCAGGGTCCGCATGAGGCACATTCCTTTCATTCTCTCTCCAACTCAACCAAAAGAGAGAACTACTTAAGGGAGTGGACAACCTTTTCCATTTAAGCAAGTATACTCCCACTCAATTCTACATTTTAAGAAGAGAAATAAGGAGAAGAATAGAGAGATAATTTATGGGAAGTCTGTGGTTGGAAGGCATCCTTACTTTTGAATCATTTAAGGACTAAGATCTAATCTTTTTGAATCATATCCTAAGCAACCAAAGAACACTCACTAAAATAAGAATGGATCAATGAGAAGATAGACTACAATGAAGATCAAACTGAAGCCCATTGGTAGAGAATTTTTCACGAGCTGCCCACCTACATTTTAGGAGAAAAACATCCTCCTTCCATGGTGGAGATACCACAACCTCCTTAAAGCTCATTGGTTGGAGAAAATAATGATGGGTTCTGAGAGAAAGAAGGAGAAAACTAGAACAGATAAGGAAATATCAAAGGAATCTAGGTCATCCACTTTAAGGCATTCCAATCCAATGTGGAGAGAAAAAAGAGTCTCTTAAAGAGGATCTTTTTGGATAAAAACACTTTAACAAAATATCATCCACTCAAGTTATGGTAAAGATGATCCAAGGGCCAGGAATGAAGTAAAGAAAAACTATAAAGCCTAACCACTAGCCACTTTATGAGAATTCAAGGAAAAATCCTAAGAGGAAAGATTTCCACCATCAAATTTCATCCAATGAACCATTTTTATTTCAGGCTTTTCTGAACTTTCTACAACCACATGGAGTTCCACACCTCCTCTCTTATTCCTTTCCATTTCTCATAACTTATCCTTGATTTTCTCCCTTCTCTTCTATCACTTTCATTCCCACTAAGTCTCTTTCCTCCACTCACCTTTATCTCCTTTCCATCCACCCATATCACCTTCCCTTCCATCTTATCTTCTTCCTTCGTCAACTCTATATCTCTTCAACCTTCCTCTTTTGGATTCCACTCACCCTCCTTCTAAATCCTTGTTTCCTTCTTCCACTTTCTCCCATCTCAACTATTCATTCAAGCATGATCTACTCCCTTCATTCCCTTGGGCTTCCACTCCAAAAACCTATAAATAGAGGTGAAAAAGAATGTGAAGGGGATCTCTTACCTTTTCGTAGGCCTTGATAGCCACACTTTGGAGAAATAGAGGGTGAGAGAAATAGAGCGAGAGAGATAACCCTCACCAAAGCTCCCCAAGATTCACACATTCACATTCTTTGGAGAAGAGGTAAGGGTCTCATCCATCCCCACTTCCCTTCCTTCTTCCTTTTCATCTCCATTCTTTCATTCTTTTATGCATAACACCACTTAGCTTTCCTCTTTTAGGACTTGCATGCATCACTCTTTCATCCTCCTCTTTTCTTTTATTGCATTAAAGCAAAGCACTCACCAAGGATTGCATGCAATCTCCCTAGCCTTCCCTTACTACCTTCCCTTGCATGCTTCTACATTACATGCATCAGCCTTAGCATCCCACCATCTTACATAAGCACCACCCCTCCCTCTCTCTCCCTTTATTTTCACACGCATAGCATCTCATATACCGCCATCCTCCTTTCTCTTCTAGGCATGCCCCAATGTTTCTTTTCTTTTCTTTAATGTTTTTTTTTTTTGCACTCACAACCCTTAGATTTGCATCTTAGGTTTGTGTGCACTCTCCTTCTCTCAACCTCACTTCGACACACAGCTCTTTTCTTCTTTCCACTCTTAATTACATGTACAACCCCACCCTCACACCCCCCACTCCTTCTATTCTTTTCCATGCATCCACTTCTTCCTATTCACTTACATACATCTTTCTTCTTACCTTCTATATTTTTCTTTCCTTTTGGGATTTGGGAATAAAAATGAAAGGAAGAAAGCCTTGTGCCACTTTTATGGAAGCCAAGGATTCTTTCCATTCGAAAGTATAGTTAAGGAAATCAAGTCTATCCAATAAAGCCATCCTACATTCTTAGCTAAAGGCATTATGCTGAAGAGTAGGAAGACTTCAGGGTAAGTACCTAGTTCCTTCATCATCTTCTAAGGCTGGAATTGGTGAGTCCTAAGCCAAGGGCCATTGTATTCATTTTTATTTTATCCTTTTCTAATTCTTTCTTTAGTATGAGCATCTCTTTCTATGCTATCCCTAGCTTAAGTTGAACAACTCTCAATCTCCTCTTTGTCTCTCTCCTTAAAAGCTGCCCTATTTATAGAGGTTCTAGCTAAGGAGAAGCACAAATTCCTTTTATGTGTTTTCACTCCATCCCGTCTTCCTCTTCTTCTCTTAAGGTTGGTACTTTTTGGATTTGAGACTTGAATTTTGGGTTAGAGGCATGTTGGGGTAAAGATGAGAAAATCATGGTGGTAACTTTACTGTATTATAGGTAGAAGAGAAGCATACATGCCCTTGTTGAGTGACACAATAAAGAAAGCTATAAAGTGGAATTCAAGCCCTAGAAAAGAAGAGGACATTTAAAGAGCCTCGTTGAACTAAGAACTCCTGCATCGAACACTTCAAAAGGAAGTTTCTTTATTTTATTTTATTTATTCATCTTCATTTCTTTTTTATACTCAAGTTTCTTTTAGTTGCTTTTTTCCTTAGTTTTCGTGCTTTGTTTTATTTTATTTTTCTAGTTTAATTTTTTAGTTTATTTTCTGATAATATTTACTTTTATTAATCTTTAATTGGCTGGGTCAAAGTGACAGTAATTTAGGTTTTAGTTAACTCCATTTATTAAAGAGTTCTTGTGGGATCGACTTGTATTTATCACTTCTATACTCCAATAGAATTGTGCACTTATGGTAAATTTGAAATTCACATCAGCATCCATTAAATTTGAACACCCTACCTTAGAACAAAAAAAACAAAGAAGCACCTTTGTCCTTGGGTGTCCTACCTTAGTATGGAATGGAAGAAAGAATGAAATTCCTTACTAAAGAAGATGTGAGGTGTAGTACTTGGAGATGCATCTCCTTCCCAACTCACATGTGATGTCACGAAGTAAAGGAATTGAATGGATGGTTCAAAGGAATGACTGGACTCTTATGGCTTCTCCTGAAGATCTAGACATGTAGCTTCTAGAGAGAAATGGTGAGAGCGATCTCTCTCCCTTTGTTTCTCATGCATTTGATTTTGTATTCTAGGGATAAGTAAGAGATGGTTTCCCTTCTCCTTCACCTCTATTATGGAGTTCTAAGATGGAAGTCCTAGGGATTAGATGGCTAGGATCATAAGGAGAAGGAATAAAGGAGTGGTTGAGATGAAATGGAGAAAGGAGGAAAAGAAGAAAATAAAACAAGGGAAGGGGATCAGATTTTGGATTGATGAGGATGAGTAGGAAATATAGGTTAAGAAACAAGGAAAGAGATGAGGGAGGATAAGAAAGAAGAATATATGGATAAAGAAAAATGGAAGTAGATAGTATATGATCTCCTCGAGTTTAAAGGTTAGGTGGGCTATTTTGGATGGATGGTTGGATGAATGTTCTTATTCTTTGGGTGGTAGAGACAGTAAGATAAAGATCTTAACATGGCTGAGGAAGTTTCCTCAATCTTTATTTTGAAATCAAATGGGCTTCTGTTAAGGGAAAATACATTTTTATTTTTCTTATGCTTGGTTGATCATGAGCATATCCATATATGTAATGTGAGATAATGGCTTGGGTTGACCTTTGGCTCCTCTTCATTTCTTCACCCTTGGATCATACTTCACTTACATTGAGAGGATGTGATTTCTTTGAAGTTTCCTTGTCTTAAAGATCATGTTTTAAATCTCCTTTATTCTCAACCATTGGATCAACATGCCTTAGAATGGATGGCTTATATTACATTGAGATTTCCTTATCCATTAATGAGGTTCTAGTCGAGTCTTCCTTGCAATCTTATTTCTCATTGGTCTATTCTTTCTTGAGTTATTTCTAATTAGTTTCTTAGAATATCCATAAACAAGGATAGATCTTAGTCTTTTAATGCTTCAAAAGTAAGGGTGATTGTTATTCGTAGATTTTTCCTAAATTATCTCTCTCCTCAGTTCCTTTATTGTCTCTACCTTTCTTCCTTAATTATCTCATGTGAAAATGTGTAATAAAGAGGGGATGTATCACTTTGCATAGGAAATTCATCCAAATCCTTTGTTGGTTGCCTCTTTTGGTTGAGTAGGAGAGAGAATGAATGGAATGTGCCTTCATGTAGGGGCCGGTCTTTTGACTCCTTTTGTTTTAGAAAAAGCTCAGATATATTTGTATCTAATGTATCTTATTTGAGTTTCCCTTAAAAGGTTCCCAAGGTGGTGGAACACTTGCATACATACATGGGAAGTTCTGTCACCTTTACTTTTGATAAGGGCACCCTATTTAGTATAGATAAGGTCGATCTTTCACTTAGGATTTCTAACTATTCTGATTTTGCTTTTCTGAATTCCTAGGCTTCATGATGGGCATGTGGGCTCATGACACTGCTTGGATAGTAGTCTTACTCTGTTTTAGGGTTTGGAGGACTAAAAAATAGAACTTTTTTCATTTGTAGCCTAATCCAGCAAAATGTAAAATAAACCCCAATTAGTGATATTTATGGGATCGAGGGTCAGAAATTGCTACATATAGAGACATTACATTTCATATTTCTACATATATCACTTGACTCAAACTGGCTAGTATCTTAAACTTAAGAAGGTGAAGGAGGATAAGTTTGCTTACATTTTTGTAAGTCATAGTCCTTGAAGATGTTTGGATTAGGATCTTTGATTTTAGTTGATTCTTTTGAACCATTAAGGACCTAAGGTCCTTTCTACCTTACATGGTGACTCCACTCACATAATCTACTTAGGTTCACACAAAATAGGGCTAAAACTTAACAAAAATCATTAGAAAAGATCAAATAAATCATAGTATTCTCTCCATCCATGGGAAACCTAAAAATTTACCCACAATTTAAATTGGCAACTCCATTGGGGACTTTCCTAGTTTGAGTTAGCCTTTAATAAGTCTAGAAACCTAGATTTAAAGAATAAAAAAGATAATGTAGAAAAGAATAACACAAGTCATCTTAGTTATTCATGTGGTTGCTTTCAATGATTGAATGTTTTTTTTTTTTTTTTGTATTCATGTTCTAGTTGTATGTTAGAAGAGCATTCCCTTTTCGCTTATATCATTCATGCGCTGCATAATAATGGGATTCATACATTGCATACCCTTGTCTTATCACACTTGATAGTCATTGAACTAGGCCCCTAAATGATGAAAGGTTCAACTCTTAGCATTGCACCTTGAGCATATAAAAAAGGAGGTAACTGCATATCATCGACAAATGATGTATATAAGTGAAATCTTAGTTAAGGGACCCTAGGCTGTAAGCCTTGCATACCTCACATGAAGATCGAGTGTATGTAGTCAACCCTATAAAAGCCTTGGGATGTCCCACAATAGCTAGGATACATATATTAATTATTAAAATATGCTCTTCCAATTCTAGGTTCTTATCTCTTCTCATAAGTTGAATACAAATTTTCAAAACATATCGACCAAAATCATTTTCAAAACTCATCACCAAATTTAAAATCCTTCCATTTCTAATCCAATTTCTAAGAAATTCCTTTTCAATTTCACTTCCAATTCGCGAAAGCAATTCTCCCTTACTTTTAAATTTTTTTCCAAGTTTCTAATTTCAAATCATTGCTACTCAAATCTCAAACTCCTCTTCTTCTCATCTCCTCATCTCCTCTCCTCCTCTTCTCCGCTTCACCCTTTCCCATTTCTTTTATATTTTTTCAAGAAACAAAAGCATCTCTCTTTCCACAATTCTCACCTCACTTTTCAATTCCTACTTTCCAACTCTCAACTTATCTTCCAATCTATAATTTCCAAATTTTACACTTTTGGTATCTTCCAATTTGTCCAAGATTCCTAATTTTCAATTCACTCTACTTACATTTTTCCAACTCCAACTTTTTCCAGTTCAAGACTCCTTTCTAACCCTACAACTCTTAAGTTTTCCATACAGTTTCAAACCTAAATTCTCTCTTTCATTTCTCTTCTTCCATTTACAAAATTTTAAATCTCATGTTCAAATTTCTCCCATTTTCATGTCAAAAGAAAATTCATTTTTGAAAAATTCCTTTGTTCCATTCTTATGTTCTAGGCTTAGTCTCCATTTCCAAAGCTTCCTGTCATCATTTCCAAAATTTTATCTTTCATTTTTCAATTTCAAGATCTCATTTTCAAATGTCAATTCCCATTTTCAACTCCCATTCTAAAGGTCCAAATCTCATTTCTAATTAAAAAAATTTCACCTCAAGTTTTCAATCTTTGCAATTTCTCCTTCTATCTCCAAATTTTTATAATTCATGTTCCATTTCCCTTCTCCCATTTTCAAAAGATTCATTTTGAAATTTGTATTCAACTTTTTGGCATTCACCTCCAACCTCTAAACCTTAATAATCTCCAAATTTTAGTTTCCATATTCCATTCTCATTTCTCATATTCCAAATTTTTAACTTTCAAATCCAAACCTCAATATCATTCTCAAAGTCCCATTTTCAAATTAAAATTTCTCGTGTTCCTTCTTCATCTCTATTCTCGTCCTTTTAAGCATCAAATCTTGCTCTTCTCCTCAAATTTCAATTATGATTCTAAACTATCTTTGATTCTTTATGATGTAGGCAACATTTGGTCCTTGAAGGTGATTTGTTTATTAGTCTGATTGTCCATAAGAATCTATGTCCTCTTGCCTACACCAATTTCCTCACCCACTGAATATAAGTCCTCAAGAAACCATTGCTCACCTGAAACCATGGGAGGCAATAATCTTAGCCCACCATATGTGGACTCTTGGTCAATCAAACTAATTTTTGTAGCGCTAGCTCACATCAATTAGCTAACCAATGAAAAATGCGCAATTGCATAGACAAAAAATCCCAAATACAAACCCTGGGTTATAGGATCCTTTTGGATAGTTTGAAGTTCCTTAATCACAAGTTTGAAACCACCACCAATTACTGGGCCAAAGAGTTGAGGCAGATCAAATCCACCTTACAAAATCTTAGTAATTTATCCCACACTACCTTGACCTCAAGGGCTTAGAATTCTTCCACGAGATATTCATTCCCAAGGACTTCAAAATGCATGAGATGGTTAAATATGATAGCACCAAATGCCTCAAGATACACATTATCGTGTATATCTCCTACTTGTCATCCTTTGTCTAATGGCCCACAGACTGGAAAAATCTTCCCAAGATCCCGGGTAGTAGGAGTCAGGACATGGCTTATGAGTGTCGAAGAGAAAAATGAACACTTGGAAAAACTTGTTACAGCTTTTATCCAAAGGTTCCATCATGTCTCTTATCAAGTGCTGCAACACTAAAACTTGAAATGATCAAGCAAGGCCCAAATGAAAACTTTCAAGAAATTTATCAAGAGGTGGCAATAAACTAGTTGGAAAATATAAGCTGTCCCTTTTGAAGAAGAGTAGATTAATCTCATTCTTTGTTGCATGAACCTTAACCACAAGAGCATTCTTTACCATTATTTAGTTTAGATTGTTGATTAATTCAAAGGATATGGCAATAAAATCAATCTCAATATCATGGAGGGATATTACACACCCAAGTCAAAGAAAGATGAACTCAAGACCAAATCCCTCTAAGCTAATAAACCATGTTCAACATGTTTTTCTACAACTAGGTCAAACCATGGTCCATCTCCTGCTATCCCACTAAACCTACCTTCTCTAAAACAACAGTTACCCACCTACAGCCAAATCAATCCACAAATATCATACCAACAACTTGCCCTAGTTCCATCACCAAATCCATTGTACAAACCTTTTGCATCCAATACTACACTTCAACAACCAATTAATCAAAGTGCATAGCCTAAACAACAAAGTGAAGTTGATAATCAAAGGGCACATTGGGATTTCACCATGATAATGTCTCAATCCTTTGAATAGCTAATGAGGTCAGGAAAAGACCCTCTTAACTATAGCTATCCCATTGCCTAAAGGAGCACCCATTGATCACAACAAGTATTGTTCCCATCATAGCACCAATGGCCATCCTATAGATAGATATTGGAACCTTAGGCACATGATCTAGAATTTGATTGATGAAGGGAAGGTTGGTATAGTAGGGCCACCTAGTGTCCACACCGACCCCTTGCCAAAATATTATCTTGTCACTCTCCACAAAACCTCAATCAAACTACGAATGTCATATGTGCCTATGATGAAGATGAGAAAGACAGGTTTGGATGGCCTAATCCCATTTGTGACTAGGAATTACCCAGATGTTCACCAAAACTAGCCCTCCCATGGTAAAATCTCTCTACCATGCACATTGGAACAACATGAGATCCAAGTTATTAGGAGAATAAATTTCAATAGATCATAAGGAAACCCATCATTCATGATTCTAAGTCATGGGAGAACACATAAGTCATCCATTAACATTAGATGGCCAACATCTTGTCCCTATACTTTGAAAATAAAACTTGAGAATTTGGTGAGAGAAAAAGTCTAAGTGAGAACAAATCCATTGGCCATCTGATAGACATAATTTACAAGACAAGTCAAGATTTTGAGCAAGTGTCCAAATAGGTGAAAGAGTGCCATACGAAATCTCCAACCTCACCATTGCCACAGACACTTTGTTATACTACCTCTTACATAATGGGACCCTTATATAGAACCTCCACCCCTTCATTCCAATAGCTAAATGGTGGACAAATTCCAAAACAAATTTTGAAGACTTTGGATATCCTCCTCATGTTGCTTGCAGATTTTTCAAGGGTCATATTCAAGCTCTACATGGCAAGATTCAGCCATTGCCATTAAATGCTTCCACTAATACGCAGAAGACTTTGAAAGTTGGTTAAAAACACTAATAGAAGACAGTTACCTAAGTGACTTTTATAGAGCCAACTTGAAAAATCAGCAAGAAAAGAAGTCAGTTAAGAAATGACTTTAAAAGTTGATTACAAAATGACTTTAAAAATAGATACTTTTGAAGTTAATTTTTTCAAAACAACTTTAAAATAGCTTCTTTTAAAGTCATTATGAAAAAAACAACTTTAAAGTGTCCAATTTTAACATTTTTTTTGAAAAAAAATACTTCAAAAAGCAGCCATTTTTAAAGTTGTTTTGAAAAAAATGACTTCAAAATAGTTGTTTTTTAAGTCATTTTTTTAGAATGACTTTAGAAATGAGTGTTTTTTACTTTGTAAGAATGACTACTATCAAAGTCATTTTTTTAGAATAACTTTAATGTTAGCTATTTTTAAAGTTGGTTTTCTTTTCCAAAATAACTTTAAAAGTGGTTGTCTTTAAGATATATATATATATATATATATATATATTTCAAAATGACTTTAAATGTTCCTATTTTTTTCCTTTTGTTTTCATTGCAATCACTACTTGTACTTCTGCATACATTCAATGTACCATGGACTAAATTGTTCTTGTAATCTTTATATACATAAAGAAGAAACATACATTCACTTCCATGGTAGGGTATAAAACATCTAAATTCATCATCCATCCACATCTATTTTGAAATGTCTTGATAAAAGAAACCACAACACATTCACTTCATTTACAAGTCCATACACATATACACATTTATTTCCACACTCCAAGTTCCCCTCATTCATCATCCCATAAAATATATATACTTCAATGAAAATAATGACAAATAGAAGAATATGTTCATATCAATGAAAATACAAGCTCCACATTCACTTCATTTACAAGTCCATACACATATGCCCATTTATTCATCCCATAAAATGTATATAGTTCAATGAAAATAATGAAAAGTAGAAGAACACATGCATATCAATGAAAAGAATGCTTTAGTAGGGACAAGGTAATCTACCTTTATATAGTTAGTCCAATTGTTCTAATTGAAACTCATTACCTACTCAGCCCATTCACTTAATATTTTGTTAAAGTTTGCTTTGGAGTAACTCTTCTTATTTGCCTACTCAAAAAGCAAAATAGTTTGCAATACAACATATTTAATTTATTTGGTACATTCTTATGATATGAAATCCATAAAAAATTATAAAAAAATATGATTGCCACCAGTAAAAAGTGTCTTACCTTTCTTCATTGGGAGACACTAACACTATCGTGTATAGGGTCATCATTTCTAATATTGTTTGTTTAGTTATAAAATAGAGTAATTAACTATTTTCTATACCTGCACATCCTTCCAAGTTAACCATGCTCTACAAATTTACATTTAAAATGCATTAAATATGGATAAAGAATTACTTATCTATAAATAATACTTGAAAAGATTAAAAGCTTAGTTATTTATGACTTCTTAAAGGGTTGGATGGAGGTGCGATCCGCAAGAATAAGAAAAGAAAGCTTGCCCATTGTTCACGTAAAAAACAAGCAGCATCCAATGAGCTCTATATACACAAGCAATAATCCAATTAAAGATTACAATCCTTAATGTGTAAAATAAGTTGGCAAGAAAATAAATAAAAGAAAACTTACTTGTTATTATAGAGAATCATCAAACCTTGGTCCTTGGAGCACTGGAAGAACCCTGGCAACATATCATCTACACGCCTCTCCATTGAGTACTTCTCCGTTGCTCCACAAATGATGTTGGGATCAAGGAATTGATGCAACACACCCCCAACCTTAAAAAGGCTCATTACATCATTCAAAATGCTTCATAAAAGAAATCATTATTACCTACCATGAAAAAATAACACGTAACATCAAGTAGTATTGAAGTAGATATTTGTATATACACCATGTAGGTGATAATGTGAGGGTGCTTGAGTCGATGCCATTCAAACTCGCAATAGATCCTCTATCATAAGTGGCACCTCAATAATGATATCAACAAGCACTCCCTCCTTGATCCAGATGGGGTTGATTGCCCTGTCTTGGTTGATGAGTCCAAAGAGTAACCTTAGGGATTGAGGCATGTTAGGTGGGACTTCCATAGGATCCTTAAACAATTACAATGTTTTTTGTTTCTAAAGTAAATGGAAGGTAGCTAGTTACAATTAAAGCCATGGTAATGGACACACGCTTAGTATGTAGAGGCATTGGTGTAGCTTTAATATTACTCACAAGTGCACGAATTAATGCAATAATTTGCATGTGAGTGAGGTGGGTCCCATGAGGAATCTCAAATAATTTTCAATCTATTGGATCTTATTTAAATCACTTATCTCTAGTCAAAGAGAGATGGTTTTGATGAAATTAGGAAAGTAAACAACATGGAATGAGAAACATGCATAAAATTGGAAACAAGAACTAAAGGAAACTTTCTAAAAATAAATATTTTCTATGGAATTAAAAAATTTCCAAACTAACATGCATTCAATAAATGGAACTAACACAAAACTAGAATGAATGAATATAAGAAACTTAAGGAAACTTGCTAAAAATGAAACATTCCTAACTAAAATATTCCTAAACCTAAATTTTTTTGAAACTAAATTAGAAAATTTTTAAACTAACTTAAGATGCAAACAACTAACTAACTAATGATAAATTAAGTCTAAACAATCAAATAATCAAATCTTGAAGTTAATTTATCCAAGCAACACGTTCATGAACCTTGGGGTTGTGTAGAGGTTCATGGGGTGATTTGATGGCCAGAATGCATGAAGTAAATGCTTGTTAACATTGAATCTAATCAAAGCACTAACTAAACAACCTAAAAAGCTAAATGGGTTCTCAAGGAATCAAGCAAATAAGGTGTATGGACTATTGGAACTATGCATGAACATTCAATGGAAAAATTCTAGAAATATAGTGTGCATGAAACAAGGCATGGATTGAAACTTAGCAAGCACTTCTCATTGGAAGATAACACTCAAGAAATGAAGCACTTTACTACTATAACTAATCATGAACAATAATTTTCAATCAACTTTATTGATTGAATGGAAAAATACATCAAATAATGGTGCACATGTTACATAGATCAGAACTTGAAAAGTATGCACCCTTCCAATTCTTGTAACTTGATTCAAATCAAATATTAAGCCCACTCCAACAACCCTAAACTCAACTTAGATTACATATAAGTGAAACCCAACAAGAATTCAAGAGAAGAGAGTTGAAGAATGGGAAAAAATTAAAGAAAAAGACGCCTAAATCTAGCTACAAAATCAAGTGAAAAATGAGGACAATAGGAAGAGGAGTAAGGAGATTCAAGCTACTTTTGTTCTTGGCTATCAGTATTGGAGAAGAAAAAACTTGGCTCTTAAATGAATATGCAAGAAAAACTAGAGAGATGGAAATAAAGATTCTAGGAAAAAATAGAGAAGATCTATGCGTATGAAATTGAAGAACAAGATGATGGAAAATTAAGCAATTAAAGTAGGGAATGAAAGAAAGAAACTAACCTAGAATTGAAATGAAAAATCAAAGAAAAAATACTTGAAGATTGCAAAGAAGAATACCGACAAGAAAACCAAAGTCCAAAGCTCAAAAGATCACCTAAAGTAGTGTGCTTCATTGAAGGTTTTTCACCAAAACCTCTACTTGAATTTCACGTGGAAACCCTTGGTGATTTATAGAGTTTTGGGTTTCCAATTTGATGGGAACTTATTTTAGGAAGGTAAAATGCAATTGGATCTAGGATTTCAAAATAGGAAAGTTAGGTGGAAATAGGAGATAATAAAGTGGAAAGTGGAGTGGTATAGGGAATTTTGGAAAGGAGGTGGGACTACTGGATTTAGAAGGGGGAGGCACCACTTCTTTTAGGAAGGTGGCATGGTGCTCCTCCGCTTCTAATTACATGGTATTTGGTGGTTATAAAGAAAGAAATGGGAAAAGGAAAAGATAGGAAAGATGGGGAATTAGTTAGGGATTTGTGTGGGAACTAATTTAAGAGTTTCTAGCTTAAGATACCAACTAGGTGACAATGAAGAAAGGGGGAAGGCATCACCTTTTTTAGGAATTGCCTCCCTCCCTCAAAACCTTCCAATTATCACTTGGAAATCACATTTTTAAGCTAGGATAATTGCTTAAAAATAATCCTCCAATTATGTGGCTCCATGCCGTGTTGCTAATATGGCTTGGGTGGCTCACTTTGATGGCTCATTGCTTGATAGCTTGAGTGGCTAAGTCCCTTGGCTTCAAAGCTTGAATGGCTCCTTGCTTGATGGCTTGAGTGGCTAATTCCATCCTAATTGATGGAATTGTTTAACTTTTTGCATGGACCCATTTTAGTCATCTTTGATGCTTTCAATTGATTCCTTGAACTCTATTTGCTTGCCTTAAGATGGATTTGAACCTTGATTTAGCTTTGAAATGTTGAAATTTAGGTCTTTGGCCTTCTTTTGATCTTAATCTTCAAATCTTATCTTATTTTATCTCAGTCATCAGATCATCTTCTCAACACCTACAAAAGAGTAAAAATCTTAAAAAATTATGATTATTCACATACTTACTTTGAATTAGCTTCTAAACCTACCAAATATCAAACTTTTGAATTATTAGGTCAAAAATGCATATGTTATGAAATTAAAAAAAAAAAAAACTCTAAAATAATGCCCATAATTTATAACACATAGACTACTAATTGGGTACTTTCTCTGCAAAATTCAACACTTATCACACTTCCCAACCAGAAATTTTATATTCCCGAGAAAAACATGTGAAAAATCATGAAACCAAAAAATAGTTACCATTTTTGTAGGTGCTTATGATTGCATTTAACATATGCAACAAGCCCTTAAACCTCTAGGTTACCCTTAGTGGACAAATTAAGCCTCATGAGTGTTTATAGTAAATATACCCACAAAATTTCATAAGGCTAAGTCCTTTATTTTATCTCAGAGAATATTATTCATTAGCACTCTACTAGCTTAAACAACTTAATAAAGATGAATGAAAAATTCTACAAGTTATCCACATATCAAAGCCATTTTATTATAGTTATATCTCAGAGTGCAGTGCGTGTACAAGCTATTGGAGTCAGGACTTCTAAATAGATATGCTTATACTCCATTGGATTGATGTTTTGACCTCAATTTTCTCAGTGGTGTACATTCAGAAATAATGCTCCAAGAAAAAAGGTGTCAAACAAAATTCTCTCTTCATGTGAACAAATTCAACAAGACTGTTGGTCCAAATAGTTTTATGAGCACAAATGAGTCAAAGAATTATGATCCCTAAAAATGGATTCCATTACCAAGTTTAGGAGGGGTATTTCAACTTAATTCCTTCATACTTATGTCCTCCTTAAGGCTATCTTCCACCTTAAGATCAATAGTTCTTTAGATAGGATGAAATGTGGGCTTGGGATAGGTCCTAAAAGAAAGGGTACAAGAATTCAAATATTCAAATCTGAGTAGAGGTCTTCTATGAATGTTTCTTGGGACAAATTTTCTTTTTGAATGTACTAAAGTGAGTATCTTTTTAATTTTTCCTTCCTCTTCACTTTAAATTTTCTTTTGATACTTTAATTTTTCTTTCTTTTCTTTGTATTTGTTTTTCTTTGAGGGAAAGGGTTTTCTATGTAACCACTTTGATATTTTTCACTTCTTAGACTTTTGTCCTTTTTCTTCTTTTTCTATCATCTCTACTCATTTTGAAAGATAGGCAATGGATATTTTCAACTAGGTTTTTCAGCTAAAGTAAATGGGATTTTGAAAATAAAAGGATTACTAAGAGGCTCAAAGGGTCTAACTAGTCGTATATATTACTAGGTAGGCTTTATGTCTTTAGGCTAAAATAGGGATGGACTATATCATTTCCTATGTTTCTTAAAAACTTATTTAATTCAATAAATATTTAGGAAAGAAAGTTAGTACTCCTATTGTTTCTTGGGATTTTGGCCAAAACAAAGATAATGGGATCTTTTAAAAGTTAATATTCACTAAAGAAAATATGAAATTACTTATAAACCTCAAAAAGATGATAGTCTCTAATACTGATTGGGTATATAGGTCTCCATTGATTTCCTCAAGGTCTCTAAGTCATAACCATTTATTAGTCTAGACTTATGCATTGTTTGTAAGTGTGTTATGAGATTTAACTTTCATAAAATACTTTAATACATGAATAAAATGAAGAACTAACCGTATGCCTTTCTATTAAGAAGTTTAAGCAAGACAAATACTAAGCTTTTGAAATTTCAATTCTCATCACAGCAAAATAACTTTGACCTTAAAACTTTTGATTATTTTTATTTTTATTTTTTCAAAATGCAAGAAAACTCAAAAATCTCATGCATATCTACACCCCCCATCCTAAAATAAACATTGTCCCCAATGTTTTGAAACATAGGACCCTAATTAATGAATGGGTAATGTAGAATAAGAAGACTTTAAAAATCCTAGGTTGCCTCCCAGTGAGCACTAAGTTTAACATCTTTAGCTAGACATATGATGCCATGATGAATACAATTTTAATGATGAATGCTAATTTTATGATTGATGTAGGTGTCATAGGGCATGCTAAGGTGGGTCCTAGTAAACAGGTTCCTTTAACAATATATCCTCTATTTTAGGGTTGATCAACTCTAGATCGGGTTTCAACCTTTGTCCATTGACTTTGGAAATCTTACCATCTTTTTTTGTCTCTATGGTCCCATGAGGGTAAATAGTACATACTATGTAAGGTCTTGACCATTGAGGTTGAAGTTTTCCAAGGAATAACTGTAATATAGAATTATACAAAAGGACCTTCTGTGCTGGGGTAAAGGAATATCACATTATGTGCCTATTATATTATTTTTCATGCCGTTTTTGTATAACTTGGTTGACTCATATGCATCTTTCCTGAACTCATCCAATTCATTGAGTTGGAGCTTCCTATGCGTCCCATTAATATCTAGGTCAAAATTGAGCTTTTTAATAACCAATATGCTTTATGCTCAAGTTCTACTAGGAGGTGGCAAGCCTTTTCATAGACTAGGTGGTAGGATGACATGCTTGTAAGAGTCTTATATGCAGTATGGTATGCTTATCATGTGTCACTATATCTCAAAGACCAGTCTTTGCTACTTGGATTGGCTATCTTTTCTAAAATTCACTCTATCTCCCTATTTGACACTTCTACTTGTCCACTCGGCTAAGGATGATAAGGGATAGCTATTCTTTGGGTAACACCATAGTTCTTCATTAATTTCTCAAACACTTTATTGCAAAAGTGTTTTCCCTCATCACTAATCATTGGTCTAGCAAGGTACGATTTCCACCCATTTGGACATGTGGTCCACTTATACAAGGATGTACATGTAACCAAAAGAGTTAGCAAAGGGTCCCACAAAATTAATGGCCTAAACATCAAAAGGCTTAATGATAAGAATGAGGTTTAAGGGCATCATATTTCTTTTTCCTATGCTCCCTAACTATTGAAATCGAGTACATGCTATGCATTAAGCATGTGAATACCTGAAAACAGTAGGCCAATAAAAACCACACTACAAAATCTTTGTAGCTATCTTTTTAGAAATGAAATGGTCCCCAGATGCATGGTCATGACAAAAGAAATTTATTTTATGATGTTCATTATTAGGTATGCATCTCCTAATGACCTGATCTGTATAATACTTAAACAAGTATGGATGATCCCATGTAAAGTGTTTTACCTCAACAATGAATATTTTAATATCATATTTTGTCCAATGACTAGGCATTTGACTAGTGACAAGATAATTGACTATATTCACATACCAAGGTAATTGGAAAATGTGTAACAATTGTTCATCTAGAAAGGTTTCTGTAATAGGCACATTCTCACTAGTAGACTACACAACTAAACTAGATAAATGGTCTACTACGACATTTTTGGAACCTTTCTTATCCCACATTTCTAAATCAAACTCCTGTAGCAAAAGTATCCATCGGATCAGCCTAGGTTTCGCATCTTTCTAAGAAAGAAGTTATTTTGATGGTGCATGGTCTAAATAGACTATAACCTTAGATATTAGCAAGTAAGATATAAACTCATCCAAGGAAAGAACAACTACAAATAACTCTTTTTATGTAATAGAATGATTGAGTTGAGCATCATTGAGTGTCTTGCTAGCATAGTATATCACATGAGGAAGTTTGTCAATATGCTGCCCCAAAATAGCCCTGATCACATAGTCTAATGCATCATACATTATTTCGAATGGTTCACTCCAATCTTAAGTTGAATTATAGTCGCATAAGTGAGTTCAGCCTTTAGGTGCTTAAATGCTTTCATACAATTTTCATCAAAGTCAAAAGTTGCCTCCTTCATAAGTAAATTACATAGTGGCTTATCAATTTTAGTAAAGTTCTTGATGAATCATCTATAGAAACCAGCATGGCCTAAAAATGAGCAAATTTCTTTCATTGTCCTTAGAGGTGAAAGGTTAGAGAATAAATCTACTTTAGCTTTATTTACTTGTATGACATTATGTGATGGAAAAAAATTTCATTTTATACAATGAAATGACATTTTTCCCAGTTTAACACTAAATTATTTTCCTAACACCTGGTAAGAACAAGTTTTAAATGGTGTAAGAATTCATCAAATGAAGAACCAAACATTGATTTTTAAAAACCTCTCCACCATATTAGAAAATATGCTCAACATACACCTTTGAAAAGTACTTGGAGCATTACAAAGTCTGAAAGGCATATGATGGTATGCGAAGGTCCCAAAATGGCAATCAAAGGTGGTCTTCTCTTGGTCCTCAGGTACTATGGGGATTTAGTTATAGCCAGAGTAACCATCAAGAAAGTAGTAATAACTATGATGGGCTAACCTTTTTAGCATTTAGTCTATGAAGGGAAGAGGAAAGTGGTCTTTCCTCATGACTGAGTTTAGTTTTTAGTAATCTATACAAACTCTCAACCCAGTGGTCTCATTATTCTCATTTTGAATTATTGTAAATCTAACTTCTTGGGTAGAATCTCAACTGGGCTAGCCCAAGTTCTATCAGATATAGGGTAAATGACACCAGCATCTAGGAGTTTAATTTCATCTCTCCCTACCTCTTTCATATTAAGCTTCAGCCTCTTTTGTGTTTCCCTAGATGGTTTAGGTTTCTTTAAGTGAATTCTATGCATACATACAACAGGGCTAATCCCTTTGATGTCTGTTATAGTCTACCCTAAGGATGCCTTATTTTCCCTGAGAACATCAAGAAGCTTTCCTTCTTGTTCTTTATCTAGATATGAATCTATGATACTAGGCAAAGGTTCATCTGGTCTAAAGTAAGAATTTTAAATTGTTGGGAGTAGATTAAGAACCAATGTGGTAGTTTAGGCACATGGATAGAATTAGGAGGAAGAGGTTCCACTAGAGGTCCCTAATTGGAGGTGTCCATTATAGGTGCATCATTTAAAAGATTATTTACCTTGTCAATAGACTTGTCTATATCAAATTCATAGTTAAAGTGCACTATACATGCCTCAAGTGGGTTTGAGATAGACAATGGTGGATTACCATCTTGAAGTAGACCTTCAATTAAATTGACTACACAAGAATCATTGAGGTCTAGATGCTGATGATTAGCATTAAAAACATTGAGTTTGACTTTCATATTACTGAAAGATAACTTTATCACACAATTTCTACAGTTGATGATGGTAGTGGATGTTGCCAAGAATGGACATACAAGAATTACTCGGATCTTACTACTGTGGTCTAGCATAGGTTGGGTATCCAGTACAATAAAATTTATAGGAAAGTAAAACTAGTCCACTTGTATTAAAACATCCTCAACCATACTACATGGAATCTTTACTAATCTACTTGCTAACTACAAAGTGGTATTGGTTAGTTTAAGGTCACTGAGGTCTCGTTGCTCATAAACAGAGAACATCAACAGGTTTATCCTAGCCCTTAAATCAAGTAGTGCCTTATCAATGACATGATTCATAATAATGCTAGAGATGGCAGGACAACCTGGATCTCTAAACTTAAGAGGGGTTTGATGTTAGATCAAAGAGCTCACCTGCTTAGTGAGGAAGGCTTTCTTTTGCACACTAAGCTTGCGCTTTTACGTGCAGAGCTCTTTAAGAAATTTGGCATAAGTTGGAATGTCCTTAATAGTATTGAGTAATGGAATATTTATTTGCACGTGTTTGAATACATCCATGATCTCATGAAATTGGTTACTTTCTTAGCCTTGTTTAGTAGCTAAGGGAATGGGAGACTTTTATCTTTTCTCTTTCTCCAATGTTTAATTGGTTCTTTCTCCACCAGTTTTTCCTCAGTCTTTCCTACTTTGTTATCAACTTGAAGGCCACTCCTAAGGGTAGTAATAGACTTTACTTGCTCATCAGGTCTTTGGGTATGTGAAATTGACCCTAATTCAGACTGGCCCTTAGGTTTTAGGATAGGTTAACTAGGAAATTGACCCTTTCCTCTCTCATTCAAAGCAGCTAACAATTGGCTCATTTGCATTTCTAATTTGACAATAGCTTGAGAATTAACATTTTTTCTTTGTCTAATCTCATTGGTGGCTTGTCTAGTTTCATCTTGGTGTTTTAAAGTTTTCTCCATAAATGATTGCATAGTTTCCTCAAAGGTTGGTTTCTTTGGTTGTTGAGGAAGCTAAAAATTAAGTGACTGCTGTGGAACTAAAGTCATAGGAAAGCTTTGTGCATAGGGTTCATAGATGGACCTCCTTGATAATTGTTCTTAGACCATGTTAAGTTAGGATGCCTAGCCCATCCTGAATTACTAGTCTCAGAATAAGGATTATTACTGTGATTGTGATATGAATTCGTTGCATTTGCTTGTTTTAGATATTCTATGTGTGCTTTATTAGATGGACAAGTTGATGTTAAATGTACCAGGCTAGAACAAATATTACAAACCTCTTGTAGAGGTTTAGTGGATGTATTAGTAGCCATTATAGCATCTAGTTTGGCAGTCATTGTTTGAAATATATTTTCCACCTTGTCCATTCTTCCATCCAAGGAGTTGAGCTTATATGACATATTTGAGTCCACTCCTATTTCATACAAGCCATCTCTCTCTCTCTCTCTCTCTCTCTCTCTCTCTCTCTCTCTCTCTCTCTCTCTCTCTCTCTCTCTCTCTCTCTCCGATTGGAATAGTCCTATTGCTGGGAATTATCAGCTAAAGTTTAAAAAAATTCCCAGGTCTCTGTTTCATTTTTCAACATGAGGGCTCTCCAACCTCATAGAAGTACTGAACTTGCTTCCATTTGTCAAATCCATGGTGGAGACACTTTTGTAGCAATTCAATCCACCTTTCCCAACATTCATAATATTGCTCATCATATTTTTATGCGAAATTAATGATCTCCCTATGAAGGGCATTAGTCTTATAGACAGGGAAGAACTTGCTTAACAACTTTTTAGACAACTAGTCCTATGTGGCAATGGAACCAACCTATAAAGAATTTAGCCATGATTTGGCTTTATTTAACAATGAGAAAGGGAACTATCTAAGTCTGATAGAATCATTTGAGACATTTTGAAACTTGAATGCATCACAAATATGAAGGAATTTCTTGATATGTATGCATGGATCTCTCTCTCTCTCTCTCTTGACCATAATATGTTAGGAGTAACTGAATAACTCCATGTTTAAATTCAAAGTGGTTCACATTGGTAGGTGGTAAGATGATACGTGATGGGGTATTTAACTAAGCAGTGCATAGAAATATTTAATGGCCTTATGGTCAACTACAACTGGTGGGTGTGCCTTAGGGTTAGGAATTTTATTTCTTACCCCTTGCCTATAGGTATGTTCAATCGTAGGATCTAATGGTACTAACTTAGATTTTTGAGATTGAAGACCTTGCATGCACTAAGATGAAAAACCAATCTAAATGATTCAACTTAACACTAAATGTGACTCCTAACTCTATATGATGCACAATCAATCCCTAATGCTACTGTGCTATTTTGGTAATCTTTTCTAATTTGCAAGGTCTAGATCTAGATAGTTTCATCTTTTATCTAGGTTCAACTAATTTTTACCAGTTAGGTTCTTCTCTAAAGTGGTCAATACAATTATCATGAAAGGAGATGTTTAGACCTCAACAATCGTCAATGAACCTACTATAACCACGATGGTCAGAAGCCACTGAAGTGATAATAGATCTCCTCTTTCAAAAAGGGTCCTACAAGCTTGATACCTTAAGCCTCTTACTACTTGATTTTAAATTAAGATTCATGGGCTTGAATCATGAACATACAAAGAATTGACTTTATTACCTAGGTGGGCCAAGGATTTGGTGATAAAATCCAAAATCCAATCCTTATCTTATGAGGGTTCCTATGGGACCCTTACTATCAATGTGTTCCATTCACTATAAAGTAGTAAATGTGCAATGCAATACAAGGAAAAGAAAGTAATGCTTAGCTATATGATATTTAATAAAGTAACCTTTGTTAAATAGGTGCAATCTAATGCAACAAACCTAAATAAAATGTAACAAGTATAATGAATGACCTAAAGTATATAAATTACACTACCAACCAATATGCAAACTACGCTAAGAAAATAATAGAGAGTGAGAGAAGCTTACATTGGGGTTTCCGATAAAGATCAAGTGTAGGCCACTGTACCCCACACTTGGCTTGTATTATTACAACCCATTTAAAATGAAAGAAATAATTACAAATTACAATGGGGCCTCACTATGAGTTCACTCTAAAATCTAATTTAAGAAAGTAATGAAATCCTAATTAAGTTAATGAAGCTTTGGCCTACAGGATCGTAGAGCTCCTTTTGCCAAATTCTCCTCACACAAAAATAAAGAAAGATGGTCAATTTGTGAGGAGTTAGAAAAATATGTAAGAATGAAGCAAAAGCCCTAATCTAATGCAACCTAAGACTACAACTAGAGATAAACAATCTAAACAAAGATCAACCACAAATCCGTTGGAATTTCCTTGGCAATGGCGTTGAAAAATTGGTGTAGCTTTAATTCTACTCGCAAGTGCACGAATCAATGTGGTAATTTCCACACGAGAGAGGTCGATCTGAGGAGGAATCTCATAGAATTTTCAATTGATTAGATCTTATTTAAAGCACTTATCTTTAGCTAAAGAGAGATGGTTTTGATTAAATTAGGAAAGTAAACAAGATGGAATGGGAAACATGCATAAAATTAGAAACACGAACTAAAGGAAACTTTCAAAAGTAAATATTTTCAATGGAATTAGAAACTTTCCTAACTAACATGCATTCAATAAAAGAAACTAATGCAAAACTAGAATGAATGAATATGGGAAACTTAAAGTACGTAAACTTGCTAAAAATGAACCTTTCCTAAACTAACACTTCCCTAAACCTAAAACTTTCTAAAAATAAATTAAAAACTTTCTAAACTAACCTAAGATGCAAACAACTAACTAAATAATTCTACACTAAGACTAAACCTTCATGGTTCATGGGGTGCTTTAATTGCTAGAATACATGAAGTAAATACTTGTTAATGTGAAATCCAATCAAAGCACTAATTAAATAACTAAAAAATATAAATGAAATCTTAAGGAATCAAGCAAATAAGTGCATAGACTACTAGAAACTATGCATGAACAAAAGGAAAAAATTACAGAAATATAGTGTGCATGAAGCTCAAATCAAACAAGGCATGAATTGAAACATAACAAGAAGTTTTCAAGGAAAGTAACACTCATGCTATGAAGTACTTTACTACTAGAATCAAGCATGAACAATAATCGTCAAACAACTTTATTGATTGAATAGCATAATACAACAAATAATGGTGTGCATGTTACATAGATCAAAACTTAAGTTCACACTCTTCCAATTCTTTTAACTTGATTCAAATAATGTATGAAGCCCACTCCAAGAACCTTAAACTAAACTTAGGTAATATACAAGTGAAACCCAATAAGAATTCAAGAGAAAAGACAATTGAAGGATGGGAATGAATCAAAGAAAAAGAAGCATAAATCTAGCTCCAAAATCAAGTGAAAAATGAGGAAAATAGGAAGAGGAACAAGGAGATTCAACCTACTTTTGCTCTCTATTGTCACAGCAAGAGAAGAAATAACTTAGATTTTAAATGAACAAGTAATAAAAACTAGAGACATGGGAACAAAGATTCAAGGGAAAAAAAAAACATCTTTGCGTACGAAATTGAAGAACCAAACAAAAGATAACTAAGTAATGAAAGCAAGCATTGAAGTGCAAAATCAAAGGAAAAATATTTGAAGAATGCAAAGAAGAATAGCCACAAGAAAACCAATGTCCAAATCTCCAATGATTACCCAAAGTAGTGTAATTCTTTCAAGGTTTTTCACCAAAGCCTCTACTTGAATTTCATGTGGAAACCCTTGTGAGATTTATAGAGTTTTGGGTTTCCAATTTGATGGGAATTTATTCTAGGAAGGTAATATACAATTAGATCTATGACTTCAAGATCGAAAAATTAGGTGGAGAGAGTAGATAAGAAAGTGGAAAGTGGAGTGGTTGAGAAAAATTTGAAAAGGAGGTGGGATGGCTAGATTTATAAGGAGGGAGGCATCACTTCTTTTAGGAAGGTGGCATGGTGCTCCTTCCCATCTAACTATAGGTATTTGGTGGTTAGGAAAGAGAGAATGGGAAAAGGAAAAGATAGGAAAGATGGGGAATTAGTTAGGGATTTAAGTGGGAACCAATTTAGGAGTTCCCAACTTAAGATGCCAACTGGGTGACAACCAAGGAAGGGCAAAAGGCGTCACTTTTTTTTAGGAATGCCTACGTCCTTAAGTAAAAATCATGAAACTATAATTGGAGTGATAAAAAAGAATAGTAAATAGATATAGAATGTGAGTTTTCTCTCTTGATTGGTTTGCCTTTACATGATCATCTTACCAACTACAACATTTCCTCAAAACCTTACAATTATCTCCTGGGAATCATATTTTTAAGCTAGGATAATTGCTCAAAATAATCCTCTAATTGTGTGGCTCCATGTGATGTTTCTAATATACCTTATGTGGCTCACTTTGATGGATCCTTACTTGATGGCTTAAGTGGCTAAGTGTACCGTTCCGTGGGTATGAGATGCCCAAGCAAAAAGGAATGAGGAGAAGAATCGACAAGGAATCCATAACATATAGTCGTGAATGAAAAAGCATGACGAGAATTCTCAACCCGAGATGTTAGAAGGTGCAAAATCAATGGGTTGTATTACTTAGGTTTCCTTGTTAGACTAGAAAACCTCATGCATGACTCCAATTCTCATGCTAAGTGGTGGAATTGCATGGCTTTTTGTATGGGCCCATTTTAGTCATATTTGATGCTTCCAATTGAGTCCTTGAACTTCATTTTCTTACCTTAAGATGATATTGAAGCTTGATTAAGCTTTGAAGTGTTGAAATCTAGGTCACTGGCCTTCTTTTGATCTTGATCTTTAAATCTTATCTTACTTGATCCCAACCATTGGATAATCTTTTCAGCGCCTACAAAAGAGTAAAAATTCTAATTACAGCCTAAAAAATTATGATTATTCACATACCTACTTTGGATTAGCTCTTGAACTTGCCAAATATCAATCTTTTGAATTATTAGGTAAAAAATGCAAGTGTTATGAAATTTCAAAACAAACCCTAGAATAATACTTATAATTTATAACACATGGACTACTAATTAGGTACTTTTTAGAAAAAATTGAAAGCTTATCAGGCATACTAATCTCATGCGAAATGGTTGATTCATGCTCATAGTATGATCAGCAACAACGAAATTTTGACGGGTATCCAAGGCCTACAAACATTGACCCACTTACAAATCATAAATACATTATACATTGGTGTAGTTGAGATAGGAGAATTACAAAAGAACAATAACAAAGTTCCAGTGTCTATGTGAATACCTCCTTGCACTTTCTATTTTGAATTGTGTATGCTGTCCTTCATGATCTTCTTTGGTAGAAGAACTGCAGCTACCATTTGATGGAGATACAAGGGTGGTATGAAAATTAGGTAGAAGGCATTGAGAAACAATCACCAAACCTCTTCATGCAGCTGGTGAAGTATATTCATTTTAATCTTCTCACACAACTCATTGTAGGCTTTTAGATCTTCTTCTATATGTATTCTTTTATAAAACAACTTGGAAGGAACAATACTATGCCCTATGCCCCTAACTCAACTAGGGTGGTCCTTCTTAGCCATAGCCCTATATAAGATATCATCATTCTCAACATTGTTGCTTAGAGTTCCTTTACTCATACTTTATTGGGTAAGAATGTCCTATAAAATTTAATTAGAAGTATATGATCAGTTCATTTATTTAATTTTATAAAATTGAAGATAGTCAAGGGTAGATAGGTGGAAACACTTACAGTGTGAGAAGCAACCTGTGTACTAGCTTAATCTATGAATGGTTAGTATTTATGACCCACTAAATGCCTCATCTTCCGGAGGATGGCGTGGTCAATGGGATTCATAGTCCGAGATTTATTTTATTATCAAACAAGATGCTATAGTTAAGTAATAAAACTTTTGTCACTACAGTATAATTTGAAGGGAATAAACCATCACATATACTTACTTCACAATCTTCCAAATAGGCATAGCCCAACTTGGAGAGGTGGTGCGGCATATTAGTTTCATACAGCTTTCTTCCTCGGCACTCTTTGCCAGCACATTTTTACATATGTAATCAAGTGCAATAATTGGATGTTACATATAATTAGTTACATGAAACATTGTTTTAGGACATACCTCAAATGTAGAGGATGTGTAGTCCTTTACAAATGCATTACACACATCTTAGTCAATGATATCAGAATAAATGGCAGCCACTATGTATAGCCTTGACAGATTATTACCATATAGAGCTATGTGATTGTGAACAAGGTAGTTCTTCCATTTTCTCCATTGCTCACCAACTCCTTACAAAGCGTGCATCTTCCTATGCTTACGTACCTCAAAGGTAGTCTACAAAATATAAAGCACATTACTACATTTGAAAGTAAGAAGATAAGGTAGGTTATAAATTATATAATACATAATATTTTAAAATACTTTCACCATCTCCTATAATGAATCTTTTTGTGGCACATGTCTCTAATCATCAAATGTCATAGGCACCATGCTTTAAAGAAAACTACTATAAGATGCTACACTCTCGCCTTTCTCTTACCCCTTACTATTGCATTAGAAAATTGCTTTATTTCCCTTTGATTTTCTCTTGATAACCTTTGCCATCATTGTTCATCCTCTACCCTTTCTCTTTTGAGTGATGTTGAGGTTGGCCTCTTGTTCTTGCTCTTGATATTGTTCATATTCTCCATTTTGATGTTGTTCAAGTTCCATCTTTACTGCAAATAAGATGCATTTATTTATCATAAAGTTTTGTATGTTTAGGACTTCTCTAACTTGCATGGTAGTTTCTATTTTTAGATAGTTTCTAATTTTAGGTTTGCATGCATTCTACACTTTGATTCTAACATAGTAAGCATCATAGATCACTGTCCTAGTATAGAAAGTCTTCATCATTTTACTTTTCTTGTTTTTTGAACTTTCCTAATTAAGAAGTATGCTACTTTATAAATTTAGATTCTCACACATAGATCTTATATTATTTGTTTTTAAAGCTTTTGTTAAGTTTCCATATTTCTTTACATACATGTTAGGACCACTTTAGGAACTAAATGCATCATCGATTCTTAGATTTAGCACTTTCTTAAATTAGAAGCATGGTACTTTCTATTTTTAATCCTATATATAAGTCATTATTAAGTGAAGGGGAGCCTTCACCCAAGGGTAGAGTTATCGTCATGTGACCTTGAGGTCAAAGGTTCAAGGCATGGAAACAGCCTCTTGCAAAATGCAAGGTAAGGCTGCATACTATTGACCCCCTTGGTTTGTCCCTTCTTTGGACCTTGCGTAAGTGGGAGCTTTGTGCACCGAGGTGGCCCTTTAAATATAAGCCATTATTATCATGCTCCTTTTCAAAAAGAAAATTCCGTGGATCTAACTACTTTCTCTAAACAATGTGATAACCCTGAACCACTTGACACTTAATTAATAGTTTAACCAAAGCATGGGAAGGTTTTGCATGTTCAATTAGTTCTTTCAAGCATCATAGACCATTTTCCTAACTAGTAGTATTCATCATTTTACTTTTTCCTTGTTTTAGAACTTTTCTAATTTATAAGTATGCTACTTTCTAATTTTAGAATCTATCACATAGATCTTAGATTCTGTCCTTTTAAAGATTTTATTAAACTTTCATCTTTCTTTACATACATCTTAGGACCACTTTAGGAACTAAATGCATGATCCACTCTTAGATTTAGCACTTTCTAAAATTAGAGGCATTATACTTTCTATTTTTATTCTCATGTTTAGCTTAGTTAGACTTTTTATGTTTCTTTGCATTCCTTCCAGGATTAGTTTAGGACTTCATACATGTTAGTATTAGATAAAGCAATTAAGAAAAATTTCTAATTCTACTCAGGCACTACTAAAATCTAGGTTTTATAAGATGAGAAAAACAAGACAATTTAAAGACATATTAAAAATAAAAAAAGATGATTTCTCAAAATCGTCTCATATATTGTAACATTATTACTTTTATAAGACGATTTCTAAAACCATCTTAAATGGTGTGGGACAATATCGACTGGTTTTTGAAAACCGTCTTATATTGTAGGTAGCAATATAAGATAGTTTTCAGGAAGCATCTTATAATGTCATGTTTTATAAGACAGTTTTGATAAACTATCCTTTAAATCTTTTTTATTTTTATTTTAACACAGTGTGAACTTAAACCTATAATCTTTTACTCTTAGCTACTTCCACAAAAAACTCAAACATTAAGTTGGACTTATGTACACTTTGTCCTGAACTTGTATTTTCTAAGTTGATATCTATTTGGGTATGTATTCATTCTTGTTTTTTTCATATGTTTAATTTATTTATGGGTATAAAATTCCTTTTCTAAAGATTTTCCTTCCTATGTGTGATCATTCATGTGTATGGATGATTTATGTGTATAGATCAGTCATGTTTTTTTTTTTTTTTTATCATTCTTACTTGTCCCAATCTTAGAGGTTACTATACGTGAGTTGAGAGAACATTTGTGCTTCAATGGAGTTGATGAAAGTTATCGCCCTTGGATGTGGCATGGAGAGGGAATTCCTCATAGGCCCTCAATAAGAGTTGACTATGTATATCATGAAGCCACTGTAGGAAGTTTTATAGATAGTAGTATAGCTATATCGATGGCTCAAGATGTATACAATGACTTCCAAGATGACCCAGACTACATTGGAGGAAGCCAATGAGCCATTGTACATTGGGTGTATAGATTATATGAAGTTGTCCATAGTAGTAGAACTTTAAAATGTGAAATCAAGAATTGGTTTTTCAAATCAAGGTTTTATAGAATTGTTGAAAGTCATCAGTAAAATGCCACTGAAGGAGAACAAATTCCTAGGTCGACATGGGAGGCAAAGAAAACCTTGGCTACACTAGGGTTGATGTATCAAAAGATACATGCCTGTCCTAATGACATTGTCTTATATAGAAAGGAGCACAAAGATAAAAGTATATGCTCAACTTGTGGGGAATCAATATGGAAGCTGAAGAGGAATTCAAATGATCTACAAGTGAAAGATGTCCCTGCAAAGGTCCTATGGTATTTCTCCCTTATTTAAAGGTTCCAAAGAATGTTTTGTGTTAAAGAAACTAGTATGGCATGCGTGGAGAGAGTAGGTGATAACTATTTATGCCATCTAATAGATTGCCTGACGTGGAAGCTTGTAGACTTCATGTAGCCCAAATTTCAAAGAAGATCCCAAAAAGCTACAACTTGCAATGTCTATAGATGTGAGTAATCCTCATGGTTTTATGAGCAGTAGGCATAGTTGTTGGCATGTTATAACAGCTTATTATAGCCTTCGGTCATTGTTGTACATGAAGAGGAAAATTGGGTCCTGGGAATGACATTGACGTGTACTTAGTTCTGTTGATCGATGATCTTAGGACATTGTGAAAAGTAGTTGAAGCTTATGATGTATACAAGAAAAAGACATTTATCCTTAAGGTTGTGTTATTATGGATAATAAGCAACTTTCCTACATATAGTAATTTGGCAGGATGCACAGTGAAGTGATACAATGGTTGTCCTATTTGTAGTGACACCTCCAAAGAGGTTGATTGGATGACAAGTTGAGAACCTTAATGTATTATAGGGGAAGAAGAAGAAGAGACAACTTTGCGTACATATGAAAGAAACTCTAAAAGTTGTAGAAAGAAGTCAATATTCTTTAAACTTGTATACTAGAAATACTTACACATGTAGCATGTGCTTGATGTAATGCACATTGAGAAGAATGTCTACCTTACTTAACATGTCAAGAAAAGCAAAGGATGAACTTGTAGTTCAAATGGATCTCATGACAATGGGTCTGAAGAGAGGTTGCATCCATAGGATAGGGGCAACCGAGGAACATACTTTCTTAAAACAAATTATAAGCTTGGTAGAGAGGGGAGAAGAAGAGTGTGAAAAACTCTGTCAGAGATCAAAGTCCCAAATGAGTACTCTTCAAGCTTTACAAACATTGCTTCCATGGAAGAGCTAAAACTATTAAGGATGAAGTCTCATGATTGCCATGCATTGATACAACAACTCCTGCCTGTAGCAGTACGTTCAGTGCTGCCAGATAAAGTTAGATGATTTATTACTAAATTCTGCTACTTCTTTAATACTTTGTACAAGAAAGTGGTGGATACTTTGAAATTATAGGAAATCCAAGTGCATTTAGTGACAACCTTATGTGAGCTTGAGACTATCTTCCCACCATCCTTCTTCAATATCATGTTACACTTAATAGTGCACCTCATTAATGAGGTTAAGCAGTGTGGACTAGTTTATTTGTGATGGATGTACCCATTTGAAAGGTACATACATAAAGGTGTTAAAAGGGCATGTACAATATGACAATTTGCTGGAGGGGTGTATCGCCAAATGTACATTGTAGAAGAAGTGGTGCAATTTTGCACGGGGTATTTATTAGGAGTGGATACTATTAGAATCTTGAGAAAGAAACTTTTAGGTGGATTAATTGATCGAAAAGTTGGTGAACCTCTCTCTAGTGGTCTTATATCAACAGTTGATCATAAGGAACAAGACTAGGTACACTTTTATGTGTTGTGAAACATTAATGTTAATTAAGTTCAGTCATAAATTGAGTAAGTAACCAATGATCTCTCTTTGGTTTCATTCACATTTTCTTATATATATTATATATGTTGAAGGGTAATGTATTATTAATACATGCATGTTATATATAGTTTTCATCTCTTCATTGTAGTAAGCACACGGACTTTCTAAAAGAGTGGTATACTAGAGATGAAAAAAAGAAAAAGAAAAAGAAGTGGCTATAAGATGAACATTGTCATTCCTTTACTACTTGTCTTTGTCAGAAGGTATTTAATTATAATGAAATAATGCTTCATTCACTTTATTAATTTGTAATATAATATGAATTTATAAATTAATCATCTTAAATAAGTAATATTATACATAGATTTTAGATCAGCGAGATGTTCCAGGTCATAATATTTATGAATCCTTAGGTTGAATGTCAATGGGACATCGACCAGAAGTAATAAAGTATACTTGGATATGCCATTAATGATTATCGCTTTCGCGCAAAAGACTATGATAAGTCAAGAGCACAACAAGGTAGCATTGTTAACTTAGTTGCTAAAGCTACTTTGTTTTCTAGTTCAAAGGACAATAACCCAATTGTAGCTAACAATACTTATTACGGGGTTATACGTGAAGTATGGACTCTAGTTTATACTTGTAGAATTATGGTTGTGTTTAAGTACGATGGGGTGGAACACAACAAAGATAGCATCAAAATCAATGCACTCAATTTGAAATTGCTTGACCTCAATAAGATTAGTTATTAAGATGACCAGTTTATTTTAGCATGTTAAGTTAAACATGTATTTTATGTACAAGATGGACATGATATGAGATGGTCAACTATTTTATCAGCCTCCCCAAGGGACTTTTATGATGAAGATGACCTAGGTGACATGAAAATTGATTAGCCTTCAATTACTATAACAATGCCATCCATCAATCTAATTAGGGAGAATGAGATGGATTATGTGTGTGATGCTCGTGCGTAGGGTGATTAGGTTGGATCGGATTGTATATGAGGGGACAAATTAAAATGTTTGTAACATCCAATGTAAGAATTGAGTTAATCAATTAAATTACACATCATTTGTCATGCCAATCTTGGGTTATACATCAACGAAATAAGGGATAAGAATACACTCATAGGTTATTAAGATTTTCAAGAACCCAAGAATAAGGAAAACTATTTTAATATATATATATAAGATGGATATTCATAAGCCGTCTAATATATGGCAAATTATGTAAGATGGTTTATATTAAACTATCTTATATTATTCAAATAAAATTAAGGCAAAGACATTGGTGGGAAAGACTTATAGGTAATATAAGATGGTTACAAGAAATTGTCCTATATTTACAAGAATATAGGATGGTTTACTCAAAACCGTCTTTCATTATTAAAATAATATAAGATGGCTTTTAGAAAATTGCCTATATTCTTGTAAATATAGGATAGTTTTCCAATAACCATCTAACTTTACTTTAAAAATGACCATATAATATAAGACAGCTTAAAAAAATTGTGTATTTACCATAAAATATAAGATGGTCTTTTGAAAGTCATCCTATATTTACATAAATATAGGAAAGTTTTAAAAAAACCATCCTATATTAAGATTCTTATTAACACCCCCCTCCCCTCTCCCCACGACCCCCCATGAAAATATCAAAAACCCTCCCTCACTCATGTCAAAATCATAGAGAAAAAGAAGGAGAAAGAGAAGGAGAAGGAGAAGAGGGGAGGGGGAAGAGAGAATGTGCGCTACCCACCTCACTACCTAATGCAAGGAGAGAGAGGAAAGAAGAAAATGAAGAAGAAGAAGGGAGGGAGAATGCATGTGTGCCCCCACTATACTCGTCACCATTTTTCTCCCTTTAGCTAGGCTCTCTCTCTCTCTCTCTCTCTCTCTCTCTCTCTCTCTCTCTCTCTCTCTCTCTCTCTCTCTCTCTCTCTCTCTCTCTCTCTCTCTCTCTCTCTCTCTCTCTCTCTCTCTCTCTCGATCGATGTTCTTATGTTCATGCTTCTATTTTTCAAGATCTATTACTTATAGTTGTTTGTGTGAATAGTAACAGTATGTTACTCATGTTTTAGGGAACTTTGTGCATTATTTATAGCATTGTTAATCGGTGGAAATCTAGAAAATTAATCATGCTAGATAGAAGACATCGACAAAAAGAAGACTCGAGTCTTAGATTTTCAATTTTCATTCAAAAAGGCATCCAATTATTAGCTTAAGATCTGCTACTTGTCCATGTATGGGAGAACAATAACAATATTTTGCTTAGGTTCTAGAGAACTTTGTGCATAAATTTATGCTTCATTAATCAATGAATATCTTTAAAGTTGATCATGTTAAATAGAAGACATTGAGAATAAGAAGACCCAAGCCTAAGATTATTAATTTTCATTCACAAAGGCTTCCAACTACTAGCCCAAAGGCTACTACTTGTCGTTGTTCAAGTGAACAATAACAGTATTTTGCTTAGGCTCTAGACAACTTTGTACATAATTTCCCTCTTTGTTAGTCAATGAAAATGTTTAAAAGTGATCGTACTAGATAGAGGACATTGAGAATAAGAAGACCCAAATTAGATTTTCAATTTTCATTCAAAATGGCATCCAACTATTAGCTTAAAGACTATTACTTGTCGTTGTTGGTGTGAGTAGTAAAAATATTTTGTTTAGGTTCGAGATAACTTTGTGCATAATTTTTTCTTCCTTAATCAATCCAAATCTTTCAAATTGGTCATGCTAGAGTAAAGACATTGAGAATCAGAAGGCTAAAGTATTCAATTTTCAATTTTCATTCAAAAAGGCATCCAACTACTAGCTTATAGTCTACTATTTGTCATTGTTCACATGAACAATAACCATATTTTGCTTAGGTTCTCGACAAATTTGTTTATGATTTTTTGCTTCGTTAACCAATGGAAATCTTAAAAATTGATCATGCAAGATATAGGACGTTGAGAATAAGAAGACCTAAGTCTTATATTTCCATTTTTCACTCAAAATGGCATTCAACCACTAGTTCAAACTCTTCTACTTATCGTTGTTCATGCGACAACAACAGTATTTTGCTTAGGTTCTACACAACATTTTGCATAATCTTTTGCTTCATTAATCAATGGAAATCTTTAAAATTCATTCAAAAAGGCATCCAATTGCTAGCTCAAATTCTACTATTTGTTATTGTTCACATGAATGACAATAATATTTTGCTTAGGTTTTAGACAACTTTATGCATAATCTTTTGCTTTGTTAATCAATGTAAATATTGAAAATTGGTCATGCTACATAGAAGACATTGAGAATAGGAAGGCCTTAGTCTTAGATTTTGAATTTTCATTCAAAAAGGCATCCAACTGGTAGTTTAAATTCTTCTATTTATCACTGTTCACATGAACAGTAATAGTATTTTGCTTAGGTTCTAGACAACTTTGTTTGTAATTTTTGGCTTCACTAATCAATGGAAATATATAAAATTGATTGTGGTAGATAGAGGATATTGAGAATAAGAAAACCCAAGTCTTAAATTTTCAATCTTTATTCAAAAGGGCATCCAACTACTAACTTAATGTTTGCTACTTGTCATTGTTTGCATAATAATATTTTGCTTGGGTTTTAAACTCTTTTGTGCATAATTTTCTGCTTCGTTAATCAATGAAAATCTTTAAAATTGATTGTAGTAGATAGAGGACATTGAGAATAAGAAGACCCAAGTCTTATATTTCCAATTTTCATTCAGAAAGACATCCAACTACTAGCTTAAAGTCATCTAGTTGTCATTGTTCACATGAACAGTAATAGTATTTTGCTTAGATTCTAGACAACTTTGTGCATAATTTTTTGCTTTGTTAATCAATGAAAATATTTAAAATTGATCATGCTAGATAGAGGGCACTGAGAATAAGAAGACAAACCTAAGATTTTCAATTTTCATTAAAAAAGGCATCCAACTACTAGCACAAAGTCTACTACTTGTCATTTTCACGTGAACAGTAACAATATTTTAATTAGGTTCTAGACAACATTTTGCAAAATTTCCTGCTTCATTAGTCAATGAAAATTGTTAAAATTGATTGTATGAATAGAGGACATTGACAATAAGAAGACTCAAGTCTTAGATTTTCAATTTTTATTCAAAAAGGCATCCAACTACTAGCTTAAAGACTACTAGTTGTTGTTGTTTATGTGAACAATAACAGTGTTTTTCTTAGGTTCTAGACAACTTTGTGCATAATTTTTTGTTTCATTGATCAATGAAAATCTTTAAAATTAGTCTTGCTAGATTGAAGACATTGAGAATAAGAAAGCCCAAGTCTTAGATTTTAATTTTCATTCTAAAGGGCATCCAACTACTAACTTAAAGTTTGCTATTTGGCGTTGTTTGCGTGAACAGTAATAGTGTTTTGCTTAGGTCCTAGATAACTTTGTTTATAATTTTTCACTTCATTAATCAATGAAAACATTTAAAATTGGTCATGCTAAATAGAGGATATTGAGAATAAGCTGACCCAAGTCTTAGATTTTCAGTTTTCTTACAAAAAGGCATCAACTACCAGCTTAATGTCTAAGACTTGTGGTTGTTTATTTGAACAAAAATAATATTTTTCTTATGTTCATGACTTGAATTTTTCTTTTAGCACCATTATTCAAGAGTTCATATTTGATTCTTGTGTTACTTTCCTAAGACTTAATTGTTTTAATATCTGCCCTATTTACGTACACTAACTATGAACTTAGATAGTGATTTTTTCTAAGACTATCTATATTTTCTTTTAAAATAGTTAGATTTTCTCTCTCTATTATTTACCTTGTTAATATTGTATTAGAGACTATTCTAGAGCATTTTATACTTTATTTCATATGTCATTTATGATGGTTAAGTTGAGTATGAATAAAAAGAAGTAAAACAAATCAGAGAAAGGGGAAAGTAAAAAGTAAAAGTTGGTTTCACTACATTTGAATTTTATGTATTTACCTATAATCTTTGCTCTAAAAATCTTCTGAAATGAACTTATTCTTGTTTTCTAAATGTATTATTTTCACTTGCACTGGAAACATGGAACGTGAATAGAGCATCATGAAGAACAATCCAGCACAGGTACACCTATTAACAGAAAGGGTAGAGGGCCAACATAAATAGGGCATATCATTAAGATAAAATCAAAGGGAATAAAAGAGATAGAACACTTTAATAGTATAGGGTAGGGAATAGGTGGCAGGCAGTACACATTCTTACACCAATTTTGTTTGTTGCACTATTAGAAGCACGGTGCCAGTCTCAATGACTAATTGGAGACATGCATCACCACGAATCAAAGATGTAATATGGGAGATGGTGAAGGTATGTAAATGCTTACTAAATATAACATACTATGTGCCTTTTCTTGTTTTATTTCAGATAGACTAAAGTGCTAGTTTTTATTCTGTAGTCTCCCTTTGATGTCTCTTATAAGTGCAAGAAGAATGCACTTCATGGGACCAGTGAACAATGGAGGGAATGGAAGAGTGAGCTTGAAAGAAAGTACATACTTCTAAATGCTCATGATTTGTCGAGACTCCACATTGTCCCTGAGTTGTATTCAGCATCATTGACCAGGATGCATGGAGTCAATTTGTATAGACTTGGTTGTCTTTGGATTTTGAGGTAATTACAACTATCCCAAAGTTTCATTCATATAATTATAAAAGTTGATTGTGCTTCATTATGCATTCCTTTGATGCATAGGCAAAGCATAAGAAAGGACTAATAGTGTTGATGACTAATCATATGCAACATTGTCTCTCTAGGATTGGTTATGCATGGTCAAAAGAACAAGAAGCAAGTATATGTGATAGTTCATTTCTATCTAGATATACCTAACTTTATTTCATTAACTCTTAATTAGTGTCTCTCTTGATAGCAAAAGAAGGCCGGGACCAAAGAGCTCATCGATCGCACCCTTTTCTAAAAAATAGTGCATTCACAGGGGCATAACTCTAGACCTTCACTAAAGAAAATGCTGCCTTAGTTGCTTCATGAATTGTAAGTGGTTTTACATATCTATCTTTATATCTCTTGAATAATATTATATATGGAATTGATCATGTTCTAATAATTACATGTGCAGGAAGAGTATACCCAAGAAAGCACAACTACAGGGACTCTGAGAAGCATTACTGCAAAGGAGAACTTCCTATATAGGGCTATGGGCAACAAGAACGAGCATCTTGGACGAGTAAGGGCCCAAGGCCATGGTGTGGTGTGGTTCCTTCCAAATTCTTACATAAATTAAAGAATCCTCTAGCAAAGGGCAAGGAAAAATGAAAGGAGAATATGGTCAATGAGTTATACATGAGGGTAAAGAATGATTTTTATAAGGACTTTTGGAGTTTTAGAGGTCCAAGTCAAGATGTTACCACTCAACCCCCATCTCACAATAGTTGTTGTCCTTTATCTAAAGAAGAGGTGGAGAACCAGCTCTTCGAAGGAGATAACCCAATCAAGGAGGCATGTATTGATATGTTTACCTTTTCAATGTTCAATTAGTATTCTTCATTCATTCTTATGTTTATGTTATTACTGATTTGAGGGTGGGTTAATGCATACTATAGCTATATATATCTGATAACTACGTCCTAGGGATTTATGCCTATTTTTATGATAAAATTGAATCTCTTTGTATGTTTTTATATACTCATTATTAATTTCTAAAAAGTTACATCAACAGTGTAGGGATCGAGTGTAAATTCCACTTAACACGCCTCCATTCCTGAGAGGACTATGCAGACTAATCAATGAAGATAAGAAAATCAGCCCTGTAAGGACAGAGGTTGATATGCTTGTCCATGACATAGTTGAGGTTCCAATCATGAAAGAGGACCTACTAGCCATATGTAATATGACTCAATTAGAATACATGCAGATCATCATTTATATCGGGCATGTTGTGTAACTACTCTATTAAGAATCAGATTGACATTACTTGTTAGTAGGACATGATAACTATTAGACATTAAGTTTCTATAGGTCTTTGTAAATTTCTTGACCCTACTGTTGTCTCTAGACCAATGGAGAATTTTTCTAAGGAGAAACAAATAGAAGATATCATAACTGGGTTCTTGCATTGTGTCAAGGGGTATGCCTTACTGATTCCCTACAAAAGCAGGTAAGTTATTACATGTCTTTGCTAAATTATTTTATTTCTTAAAGATGGATATTTATATAAGTTAAGTTTTGTGAATTTCAATTAATTTATTATGTATATAGGTCCCATTGGATGCTACTAGCTTTGGATGTGCATGGTATACAAGCAATGTTTTTCTATTCTTGTGGAGTGCATATTCGAGGCCTGCTGATGGAAATCATCAATAAGTAAGTATACCTTTTATTTCATTCATTATAATAGTTGGATAACTGATAACTATCCTCTTTATTCATATCTAGTGCTTTTTACTTATATATGTGAAGTGAATGTATAAATGGACTGAGATGGAAAATATCAATCACCAAGTAAAACTAACTTGAAAAAAGGTCAAGGTAGGTTTACTAGTTCTTTAGTATAATTTATAACCTAAACTTATAATTACACATGATATTTGAACCTTTTCTATTGACTTTATTATACAATGCCCTAGACAACAATATGATTGGGGATGTAGGTATTATGTTCTTAGATATATGAGAACCCTCATTCGCAAAGGACTTATTATCTTCCAATTGAGAAAGGTAAGACAATTAATTGACTAATCATCATTCGTATAGTTTTCTACATCTCTTAAATGACTCTAACAATGAATGTCTCAACTAATTTAATATTTGTTGTCTTGCAGGCTAATTTGGGAATAAGAGTTATACCCAATTAGATCTAGATGACATTAGAATGCAATGGACTAAATATCTTTTGACTTACAATTTGTAGATCACTAATGTTATTGAACATAAACATTTTTATTAATGAAATGGAAAATAGAACTTCATTTATATGGATGTCATCCTTTTTGTATTGAAGTCTATGCATGCTTTCTTTATTTCAATGAGAATTATGTGTGGGGAAGTTCAATATGGAATGTTGGAAGTGTTGAATGTGTATGAATGTAATTTGTAGAATGATTGTAGCCTAGAAAAATGAAGTCTTGAATGTATTTTGAACTACAAAAATTGTAGGAACAATGTACAAATAGAAACTAAGAAAAGAATACACAAATTGTGCAGAAGTATATATAATGTAGGATAGTTTTAAAAAATCATCTTATAAAACTGTTAAAATATAAGACGATTTTTGAAAAATCATCCTATATTACACAACTTTATATGATGGTTTCTCAAAAATTGCCATGTAATATCCAAGATTTATAAGATCATTTTTGAAAAATTGTCCAATATTACACAGTTTTATAAGATGATTTTTCAAAAATAGTCTTATATTACATAGCTTTATAAGATGGTTTTTCAAAAATGGTCCTGTATTACATAACTTTATAAGATGATTTTTCAAAAACCATCCTATATTACACAAATTTTATAAGGCAATTTTTTCAAAAATTCTCCTATGTGTTACAATTTATAAGATGATTTTTCAATAACCATCTTATATACTTTCAACTTTATAAGATGGTTTTGAAAAATAGTCTTATAATACTTTTAGTATAAGACCATTTAAGAAGTAGCCTTATATTTGTTTTCATTTTATAAGACGATCTGGTATAAGATGATTTTTTAACTATCTTCTATACATCTTTTTAACCAACTTATAAATCACTCTCTATAATATTCATGATATGAATTAGTATGTTAAATCCCTTACACCATTCATTATAAGAATCATAGAAACAAATAACAAAGCTGAAAATAACATAGGAAATAAAATAGACATTTTATATAGTCTCTATGAGATAAATCAAGATATTAACATATCTTCATCCTAAATCCCCTATAAAATTACAATAATCACATTGACAAATAAGGAAGCTAAAACAACATGAAAAATGAAAAGAATAGTTTCAAACATTCTTTGTGAGATTGATCAAAGCTAAAACAACATAACAAATCAAGACCAATTGAGGCAAAAAGAGGGCTAGGGGTTCATGCTCACTACCGACTAGAGAGAGAGAGAGATGTGTAGGGTCTATCAGGGATGTTGCATAGATAGGGCCGACTAGCGACCATGGAGGGTAGAGAGAGAGAGGGCACACTTAATTGGTCAGGGTTGCCTGTTGATTGTGCAGGGCAGAGAGAGAGAGAGAGAGAGAGAGAGAGAGAGAGAGAGAGAGAGAGAGAGAGAGAGAGAGAGAGAGAGAGAGAGAGAGAGGGTGATAGAATGCATGCAAGGTCTGGGAGGGATGGCCAGTTACCACACAGGGCATAGAGAGGGAGAGAGGGGGGGAGATGTGCAAGGTTAGTCAGGGCTAGTGTTATGATTTTTAAGTTAAACGCGCAACCACACGAATAGGTTATAATAAATTCAGGTGATGGAGGTCGAACCCATGAGGAATCTAATGGATTTGTGAGATAAGTGGGTCATTACTTAGATTACTTAATCTAGCCAAGATAATGAGATTTTCAAACTAAAGTAAGAATGAAAACTTAACATAAATGTAAATATGAAATATGGAAATATGCCAAAAGTAAACATGCTCAACTTAACAATTTTCCTAAGAACACATTTTTTAAAAATAAAACTTTTCTAAATTAAAACTTTCTAAATCTAGAAATTTCTTTAAAACTTCCTAAATATGGAATTTAACAACTTTCTAAATCATGTAATTCTAACCAATGGAAACTAATATAAGAAAACTAAGCAACAAATTCATTACTTCCTAAATTAAACTTTCTAAGCATGAAAATTAGAAACTTCTTAAATAATGAAAACAATCTAATGGAAACTAATATATGTAAAACTAAGCAAAAAATCAATCAATTTACTAAGTCATGAATTCAAAAAACATGAATAGGCGACAAATCTAAGGAAATGACTTCTAGAACCATGTGCATGAACCTAGAGTAGTGCATGGTTCCTAAGATTGTAAACATGGAAAACACTTATGTAAATCTAAGATTCAATCAATTAGTTGAATTAAACAAAACCTAATATTGAATGAATGAACTAATGCTTCAAAATCTAACCTAAATCCTTCACCAAACTTCCCACAAAATTCAGCCAAAAAATCCTCAAAACCATGCACATGACACCTAAAGTGGTGTGCATGGATCCAAGGGGTTTTTGGTTGATTGAGATGCTTTTTTTGAATGATAAACTATGGAATTAGCAGCTTGTAAACAAATAAACATAAAAAGATCACCATAACTAGCATTCACCAATCAAGAGATGGAAACATTAATCATCAAAATGTATTTGATTTAAAGTTAAGATTACAAGCATGTGCTCACATTTCATGAATGGTGCCCCCAATGTTTATATCATATAAACTCAAAATAAACTCTCAATATGATTCTCTGACACCTCCTATGTATGAAGATAATGGGAAATCCAATGGAAAGTAAGGTAAATCTAAGTAAATCAAGCTAGAACTCAATGGGACCAAAGGTTAAGAAAACAAAGATAGCAAACAATGACAACTAACAAAGGAAAGGAGCCTACCTTGATGTGAAGAAAATGGTGTGGAATACTTTAAATAAAGAGAGCATCCAAAGCAAAAATTGTAGAAGACTTGCAAAGAAAAAATGGATCCCTAGTGAAGAACCCATAGTAGCTTCAAGGAAGAGGGCTCTAAAGTAAAACTCATGGAAGTCTTTTCAAGGAGGAGGGAGGCACCATTTTTTTAGGTATCTCCTTCTCCCCCCCAAAAGATGTGTTATGTGGGGGCATTGAGTTGGGTTTTATAAGTTGGCTCCCTTTTATTTATTTATTTTTGCTAGAATATCATCCTAAGACGGGGATTATTAGGAATAAGATGTAAGGGTTTGAATTAGATTTAGGTTAACCAAGAAGGTAAGATAGGTGGTTAGGATAAATACATATGAGTCTAGGTGGTTAGGAAAGAAAGAAACAAGTGGGGAAAGAGATAGAGAAACATTAGAAAGTGGTGGAGGTAGCATGAAAAGATTGGCCACCTTGGATGACTAAGAGGAAGGGGAACATGAAGGAGGCTCCTACTTTGTAGGATATAGGTGTTGAGCTCCTTCCCTCAATGTTTTTCAAGTGGAAATGATATAAGGAAAGAGGGAAATCATGGAAAAGGAATGAATTAGAGAGGAGGAAAGAAATAAGGAGTGAGATGGAGGTGTGGATATGGCAACATGTGATAGAATCAACCGATGGTGGGAGGCACCATTTTTTTAGGAAAGATGCATCTCCTATGATAAGTGTCTAATTTTACATAAAAACTAACCAATTAGTTACCCATGTGTTATAACTTATAAGGGTAAATTGGGGTTTTTAGATCAAAATTCGTAACACATCCATTTTTGACCTAATGAAACAAAATTTTGATATTTTGTAGGTCCAGAAGTTAATCCAAGGTAAGTATGTGATTAATCATGTTTTACTAGGATTTGATTAGAGTTTTTCACTTTTTGTAGGAAGAGAGATGATGATCCGACGACCGAGATCGATTGGGATGAAATTGAGCCCATGAAGTAAGCCATGCATTTCCATCACCTTTTCATGGAAGCTACTTAAGCTACCTTAGCCAAATTCAAGTCATGGACAATGTGATAAGCTAAGAAACCAAGCCGAGGAAGCTTCTAAAATCAGCCATGAAGCCTAGCCAATTGAAACTTTAAAGTTAGCCATCTAACCATCAAGCTAAGCTAAATAAAAGGCTTGGATTGGAAGAAATTCAAGAGGATTATCCATGAGACATTTTGAAGATAATCAAGGAAAATCTTATTAGGATAAGATGGCATGTGGACCAATAGGATGAGTGCCTTCTATTTTTAGTGTTTTTCTCACTTTTCTCAACTTTTTCCTCACTTTCCATCTTAGCCCTAAGATGCTCTACGAATTTCAAATTCTATTTTAGAGTTGAATCTTTCTAAAACTCTATCACAATGCTAAGACTCCATTCTAACCACCCAACCACTCTCCACCTCTTAAGAAAGTACCTAGCCAACCACAATTCTCCACCTTATTCTCTCTCTCTCTCTCTCTCTCTCTCTCTCTCTCTCTCTCTCTCTCTCTCTCTCTCTCTCTCTCTCTCTCTCTCTCTCTCTCTCTCTCTCTCTCTCTCTCTCTCTCTCTCTCTTATATCATTCCCAACTCACTTTCCTATTTTATAGGAGTTTCCAATGATTTTTGAAGGGGGAGACACCCCTTCCTAAAAAGGAGGCGTCTCTCACCTACTCTACCTCCAAAGATGGAAGCCACCTATCCCTTGTTTCGTCATTTAAAAACCTAACTTGTCTTGTCTTGACATCTTAGTCATTCAATTCCCCACTTTTTATCCCCACCATGCATCTATCCTAAGGCACCCTATAAATTATAGGAGAGAAATTATAGAAGGCCCACACAAAATCAAAATAGAGGATATCTCCCTTGGAGGAAAAAGAAGCCTCCTTCTCTTTGGAGGGAGGATGTCCACTTCCTTCCCATCTCTCCTTCACCTTTTGTAACATTGAATTTTTAAGTCTTGAGTTAAGTAAATTATGAAGTTTGAGAAAACAAAATTCTTATAAACATCAAATCGAGTGTTGAAACCTTGATATTTAGATTGCACTAAAAAAGATGATTCCAACGACACTAAGTTTGTTGAAATTAGAGTTCGAATGAATGAAATTTTTCTTACAAAGAGTAATTTGGTAATTTGCCAGAGTAGGCCCACATGTAGAATTTGAAAACCATGGGACCAGACACTCATTATTAAATGCCCTAACTAAAATGATGGTATTTTATTTGATTAGGTAAGTTAAATGTATAAATAAAAAAAAAAAGTAAAATCATTACTTGTAAAAGGAGGTGACATTTTAATATTGCCACCCCTCCTCTCTTAAGAAGAATTGAAATAGATCATTTGGTCTATTACCTGAAACCAACAAAGAAGGAGAGAGAGAAGAAGAAGAAGAAGAAGAAGAAGAAGAAGAAGAAGAAGAAGAAGAAGAAGAAGAAAAGGCGAGAAGCTGATTCGGAGAGCGCAATGTCTCGGAAGAAAGATCCAAACCACTGATCATCTTCGAAGAGGTAACACGATCTAGCCCATTAAAAATCATTTTGATTAAATGTCATTTGAGTAGGTAAAAATTCAAATAACAATGAGGAGAATCTATAGTGAAACAAATGGAGGAAACTGACTATTGAAAAAAAAAAAATAGTCAGTATAATGATGTTTGATCAATGATCAAAACCATTCATTTTGTTCCTTAAGTTATTATGAGTAAGATGCATCTATTTCATGAAAATTTGTCAAGTAACGACGCCGAAAATTGAGAAAAACAGTGACTTAAAAAAGTTAGATAAAATTGGCCAAAAACTCAAGATTTCGATAGAATTTGAAAAAATAACTAGATAGAACTCTAATTCAATACATTTTGAACAAATCTATACAATTTGGGGAAGTTTTCATACTTTGTATGTCACCGGCGATGACCTAAATTCGGTCACCTTCTCTAGCGAAGAGGACTTTTTTCGGCGAATCCCTAAAAATGGAATTTTTGTGATTTGGATAAATCACACTTGATCTTTTCATCTATGAAGATGGATCATCGATCAGAAATCAATTAGTCCTTGAATTTTTAATTGAAAACTTGGTAGTGTGTAGGAAAAAACTAAGATCTTAGCATTCAACCATTAAAAACATGATAAGAAGGTAGATCTATAAAAAATGTTACTTCAATTCCACATCAATAATGAACTATGATAGAAATGATAGACCAATTATGGATTAGTTGATGGAAGGTTCAATTCAACCATCCAAAACCAGATCGGTGATGATTCGTGATCAGAATACTTGATCAAACCACTGGTCTATGAGATCTAACTAAGTTACCACATGGATCCAAAAGATCAGTGGTGAGATTTTTAGATTGAGGTTTGTTAACCCTAATCTATGATTTGAAACTCAAATCCTCAAGATCTAAACATATAATTCAGTAAATTGGAATGATCTATAGATTGGATGATCTATCGAGAGTCATCTAACCATTCAACTTAAAATTTGATGAATTAAGCTATATGTTAAAGATAAATTAATGAAGTCAGATACATGTTTTCTCATATTTGTGTGATAAAGATTGAGATCGGTGGATCTTGATAGCTGATCAACCTTTATGTGTGACATCTAATTATTTTAGAATATTGGAACCATGATTCCAAGTAGGTTGTTCTCACATCTTTAATTTATCCATATATTAGAATTATGACCAGATTATTAGTCAAACTAGATTTTAATGAATTGATAGATGATATGATTATAAGTTATGAATGTATCATCCTTCATGGACTAAATAAGATGGTATGTATCTTCCTTTGATGATGATGATATTAGATGATTAATTTAGTATGTGGAAATGATTTGAGATGTATGAATTATAATGATATATGGATGTTATCAAGACATGAATGATAATGACAGAGATGTGGAGTGCCTAAGATTCTTCATTAGAGCTACTAACACTTGCATTTTATTTATACATTTCATGGATTTGATCTCTCGTTTTGATTTGCTACCTAATCGTGATTTGATGGATGATTTGTATGTCATTACATTTTTATCTTCTTGTATGTAATCAAAGTTTGATTCACAATATGTACTTGTGGGTTATTGATGAGAGTAGCCTAAGAGGGTGGCTGATAAGGGCGGGTGCATGTGGCAGTAACAGGCTTATAAGTGCTCAAAGTGGTCATGGGTTAGGCTGAGATGAATTGTGAGATTGTTTTTATATGCATGATTTGATTTGTTATCTGGTTGTTGGCATGAATTTGCCGATAGTGAGCTGATATGCTCAGATGTAAGTTTGGCATGGATTTGCCTATGGTGAGCTGATATGCTTTGATTTCATATGGCATGGATTTGCTTAATATTGAATTGGGAAGTGATTCAATTATTTTTATCATTTTATCGCTGATTTGTGCATACTAATGGCATGAATTATCCTTTACATGGATGTCCTATGATTTTACATATACTAATGTTGTACATTGATGAGATTGTGTTATACTATTTCGATACATATGATTATGAATTGTTTTGATTTGACTTGACATGGATTTTGCCTACCTAGTGATCTGATATATTATTTAATGGATTGACATAAATGTCTATATTGCAAGTTGATGTACAATGAAATGTTATGATATGAAATTACTTGAAATGAATCAAGATGTATGTGATATGAGTATTATTGTAAGGTTAAGACTGTATGACTGTATATTTTTCCTTAGAACGGATTATAAATGGCCTGGATATCCAATTGTATTTGGCTTCATGTATATTGCCAAAGTAGATGCTCATACACCTACCAAGCATAGCTTGTTTAGACATTGTAAATTTATTTATAATGTCTCAGGTTTTGAAGAAAGTGATTGAAGGATAAACAGCTACGGTAGATGGATCTCTATACGAGGACAATAATAGCATGAGATTGCTGACAATGTAAATATATCACTTGCATTTTATCTTCCTGGACATGTATGTATATATGCATTTATACAGTTGGACTATGAGCTGTGATTGAATAGAATCCTGAAAAATGTAAAATACAAACACATTAGTTTTCATAACCTCTAAAATGTATTATTGTGGTGTAGATGACACTCGAGTTTTGATAAACTTGTGGAAAAGAAAGATTATATTGAAAATTTTTAAATATCTTATGTTGTTTGCATTTGAAAAATAACGAAAATGTGTTATAAAATCCCTAGCCTTCACACCTTTTGCCTTAACTTTTCTCTCCTTTGGGTGGCTATTACCTCTTCCTAGGGCGGTTGCACTTCTCCATATTATTCAAAGCATAGTCTTTAGGGTATTTGATTCTCCTTTCAAGGTTGGTTCATCTCACCTTTTCTTTTATTTGATCTAAGAATTTTCATGCTACCTTTTGCTTTACTTTCCTTTGTCTTTCCTTGCCTTAAAGACTAATATTAGACTAAGATTCAAGGCCAGTTTTCCCTTGAAATGACATCCAAGGAAAGTCCTCTTGAATCTAGTTTTTCCTTTTACCTTTCATTGCTTTTTGGTTCTCTTTAGATTCCATTGAATTGCACCTAGGTTCCTTGAGTTCCTTTGAGTTTTCCTTCTTATATCATAAGAATTGCCTTTGATTATTAAGATTTATGGAGGAGGAATCATCTTAATTTCTTAGTTTTGGATTTAACATGGGAGAAAGTGTTTTCATTAAAAGTGGAACACACCCTTTATGTATTCACTTGTCTGCAAACATTTGAAGATTAATGAAATCTTACTTGGTTGATGAATGAGTATGAGTCTTTCTTACTTATTACATGTTGAGGATAGCTTGGATTAGTATTACTATGCGTTGGAATCAACAAACAATTAAATTAAAAGTCTTAAGAAACCATGCATCGAAATCAAAAGTGGAATGCATGGTTTTGAAAAGATTAAAGATTGAAGCATTGAATGTGTAATGACTCCATTTTTGTAACATTGAAATCCCAAGTTAGTAATGAAAAGTTCACTTTTTGGAGATAAGGGTATTTTGGTCATTTCACTATTCACCCTGACTGGACGCAGAAATTTGGTCCTGAGAGTAGTACTCTTAGGGGCGTCTCAAAAAAAGGAATCCAACAAGACCAAAATCACTCAAAACGGAGTTAAAATGAGCACGTTATGGCCCTTTGAAGTTCAAGGGCAAAAGTGTAATTTAAATTAAAAACGGATTTGGCTTGAGAAAAACAGGAACCCGTTTTGATATGGGCACCACTCTTCTTCAACCTTCTAGAGGGTTCTAGAATGGCAGTGTGTAGGGGAGAAACCACCGCCATTCTGGAGGTTTCTCCACCTCCATTCCATGGCGGTAAGAACCCCTTCCAGAACCCTCTTCGAGCTCTATAAATAGAGCTCTTGGGGGCCTCCAATGGCAGCCCAAAAGCTTGGGAAAAACCCATTGTGGAGAGGCAGGCAAGAGGAGAAAAAGTGGGAAAAACCCGTCCACAAACCAGGTATGCCCAAAACCCCTCCAAACCCATCTCCCCCTTAGACTTAGGGTGGGTTTCCCCAAGTTTCTACATTAAAAACCATGCAAAATGGGCCTCTAAGGAGCCACAAAGGACCTAGGGATGGTGCTTGGGGTGCACTGGTTCGACAAGGTCGAACCAGGGCGTCCCGAGGATGTCCCAGTCCCCACAGGACGAAAACGAGTCAACCACGTTAAAGAGAAACCAGCGGGCGCGTCCATGGATGCGCCCGCAAATGAAAAAGTCAGGCGGAAGCCCGGTGCATCTATAGACGCGCCCGCTGACTAACGCATCCCGGGCTTCCACCTCGTATGGCCTTCTATGTACACTTGATATTAAATTGCCCATAACTTTAGTTCTAGGGCTCCGATTGAGGTGCCGTGAAAGGCGTTGTGTCTGTATCGATGACGTGGACATACCCAAACCATAAAATACCTAATCAAGGTCCTATTTAAGGTAGGCACGATCCTTAAACTATGATAGTGACGCGAGGCCACTAAACCTTTGTAAACCTGATGATACCAAGGCCCAGTTAGGACCTTAAGACACCTATAGGCATGAGAATGAACCCTTAATGCCTAATTAGTGAGATAAACCATTCTAAAACCTGTAAAAATAGGCCAAGCTAACCTTTTTTTCCCTAAACCATGTTCAGGATCGTACGAGGACAAGGGGGCTAGCGTGACCAAACCAGGTAGGTGCTCTATCTCTACTAGACTTTTAAAAAGAGCCCATGATTGTTTTGAGAATGCATGTTTTAAGTATAAGTTATATGACTTGTTTAGCATGACTTAAATTTATAAATGAATTCAGCATGCATATGATAAATACATTATGCATAGACATGTTTTGCAAATGATTGCATAAATTGCATGATTTGTGGTTATTGAGTTTTGAAAAATTGCATATCCTTGAGGGTTACCAAAAGATGCTAGAGTGCCGAAAAGACGCTGGGTAGGCAGTTGTGAGGGCCAGGCAGTTGTGAGGGACCCAAAGAGGACAGGTTTTGAAAAAGAGGTTTTTGCTTGATTGATCATATATGATTTGGGCTAGTAAGCTCGTGGGTGCTATGCCGAGAGGTCTGGGGTGGCCTCCCAGCCTCTACCACTATTAGGTGGAAAGGGTACCACGCCAAAAAGGCATGTCCCTACTTCGACTGCATGTGATACAGGGGGCTACCACTGGTGGCACGGCACTGGGTCGAAGTGTCATATGCCCCGTGGAGGCTATGACCCTGTGTCCCTAGGTACCCGGGGACCACATGGCGAGGAGGTCATGGGCATAGTGGGCCCTATGTTTTGAGGATTTACTTGCATTGCATATGGCATGATATGAGGTTGGTCAACCATACCATATATCCATGAGTTGGATTCAGTTGAGCATCTTATGCATATCATTATGTTTATGATATTTATGATACTTTCGACTTGGATTATGCGATTCTTTAAGTTGTCAGTATTCCAATTCGATAATAGTTTTTAATATCGATATTGAACATGAGTGTTCAAACATGCACATGTTTTAAAGAGCATATGATTTTAAACATAGCATGCATTGTAAAACTAGTAGTGATGGACTCCTACTGAGTATAGTATATACTCACCCAATCCTCAACATTTTTCAGACACAAAGTAAACACTTAAGGACAGGATATACAGCTACAGACCCGTGATAGCAAATGTCCAAACTAAGTGCCAGTAAGTAAACCCCTACCTTATCTTTCAATGTTACTTGATTGTAGTTACTCTATGTAACTGAGGCTGTGACTAACACCTTCTTGGGAATAGTGTTGATTTAAAACTGTGCCATGGCTATATAATTTGAAAATGTGTTTTGACACTCGGGGTTTTATAAGAAAGATTGCTTTCCAAAACAAAACGATTTTCATGCATTCCATATTTATAAAATAAGAGACCTTGCCTTTTATCAAACTTGCATCATGAAAAACTTAGGGTCATCACAGTTGGTATTAGAGCGCGGTTTGACGTTACTCATAGCCGGGCTATGAGGAGAATAACTTATAATCAAGTTTCATCCATGAAAGAGTAAGGGGTAATAGGATAACACATACTAAGGTCTGGTAAATTACCTTGTGATAACATATGCCTAAAAGGAAAGGAAGCAATGCTCCAAGACCTGAAGCCCCACCAGTGGACTCCATTGGGTCGGGCAATGGGATGGCTGAATTGTTCCATCAATTCCTACAGCATATGGGACAATACATGAATAGTCAAAGCCAAACCCCTGCCACCCGAGATCCTTCCCTTGATAAGGTAATAGATAGGACTGAGGTTCAGTTAGAAAGGTTTCAAAAATTAGCTCCCTCATTCATAGGAGAACATGAAGCATCTACAGCTAAAAAATGGTTAATTGATATTGAAAAGATATTTAAAGCCATGAACATAGCTGAAGAAAGAAAAGTACCCATGGCCACATTTGTGTTTAGGGAGAGGCTACCTTTTGGTGGGAAACAGCGGAAAGGACTTATTTTGACCAGCAAGAAACAATAGGATGGGAAGAGTTTAAATAGGTCTTTAATGACAAATATTATCCTAAACACGTAAGAAAATAGAAAGAAAAGGAATTTATGGACTTAGAACAAGGGAACATGACTGTCCAACAGTATGAAAATAGATTCATTAGCCTCCGAAGATTTGCACCATGTGCTTGTGCTGATGAGGAAGATGCGGCAGAAAGATTTGTAGATGGGATCAACCTAGGACTCAGGAATAGAGTTCTAGGTTTCCAACCTTCCACAGTAGCCAAAGCCGTAGAGATGGCCTCCCTATACGAAAAAGATTATCAAAGGAACCAGGCAATAAAGGAAACTAAGAACTACAATACCATGAGAAATAAAGGAAAGAGACCATTTCAGTCATCTGGACCCAGGCCACCTTTCAAGAAGCTGTTTGAAAACAAAGGAAGAAGACCAGACTGGAAGACATGCCCTAAGTCTAACAGGAATCATTCAGGCAAACCATGTCCCATTATCAACATCACTTGCTATCTTTGTGGAGAATTAGGACATTTTGCTAGGGATTGTCCTAAAAGGAAAGTTGAAGAGCGTAAAGGAGATCAAGTTCCAAAGAGCCAAGGATGTGTCTTTGCCCTCACTTCTAGTCAAGCTTAGGCTTCAAATGCAGTAGTGGAAGGTATTCTTTCTATCTGTGATACACCTACTAAAGTTCTATTCGATACAGGCTCCACTCATTCTTTTATATTCCGGGAGTTTGCATCAACCTTAGACATTATACCACAGGACTTGGACTTCACTCTAGAAGTCATGACTCCTGTAGGCCAGGCACTTCCCACCTATTCGTATCTCCAGGATGTTCTCGTTTTGGTCAAAGATCATTTACTACCTACCAATCTTATTCACTTAGATATGAATGACTTTGACGTCATCCTAGGTATGGACTGGTTAGCCCTTCATCAAGCCTTTGTTGATTGCCGCCAGAAACGTGTCACTTTTACCTTACCTAATGGAGACACTTTCACCCTCCAAGAAAGAAAGGATTATTCTGGAGCGTGTGTTATTTCTGCCATGAAAGCAGTTAAGCACATTGCTTAGGGATGCCCCTTCTTCTTGGCCAAGATTGAATCTATCGAGAGTCCCCAACTAAAGCTAGAGGATGTCGAGGTAGTCCAAGAATTTTCTGATGTATTCCCTAAGGATTTACCAAGTCTACCCCCGCCAAGAGAAATTGAGTTTATCATTGACCTTATACCCAGTACTTCCCCCATTTCTAAAGCTCCTTACTGAATGGCTCCTGCAAAACTAAAAGAATTGAAGACCCAGTTACAAGAACTACTTGACAAAGGGTTCATACGACCTAGTGTATCTCCATGGGGAGCTCCAGTCCTTTTCGTTAAGAAAAAGGATGGCTCCATGAGATTGTACGTAGACTATCGAATGCTAAATAGGGTCACGATTAAGAATAAGTATCCCCTTCCCTGAATTGATGATCTTTTTGATCAACTTCAGTCAGCCAGAGTCTTTTCTAAAATTGATCTATGATCTGGGTACCATCAACTTCGAGTTAGAGAAGAAGATATCCCCAAGACAACCTTCAGGACTCGATACGACCATTATGAATTCAAAGTGATGTCCTTTGGTTTAACTAATGCTCCAGCCGCATTTATGGACCTCATGAATAGGGTGTTCAAGGAGTACTTAGATAAATTCATCATAGTGTTTGTGGATGATATCTTGATATAATTAGAAACTCCTGAAGACCATAGGGAACATCTAAGGATAACATTAAGCACCCTACGAGCACACAAGTTATATGCAAAATTCAGTAAGTGTGAGTTTTGGCTGGAAAAGGTTAATTTCTTAGGACACATTATTTCTCAAGATGGCATAGCAGTCGACCCTGCTAAGGTTGAATCAGTACAAAAATGGGAAAGACCTAAGACAGTCACAGAAATAAGAAGCTTCTTAGGACTTGCCGGATATCATAGGAGATTCATCGAGGGTTTTTCACGAATTGCTTTATCTCTAACTAAGCTGACCAGGAAAGACACAAGATTTGAATGGACTGATAAATGTGAGGAAAGCTTCCAGGAACTAAAGAGAAGGTTAACTACAGCACCTGTTCTTACCTTACCTTCAGGAAGTGGCGAATTTGAGATATACAGTGATGCCTCACAACAAGGACTAGGCTGCGTACTTATGCAACATGGGAAGGTAATTGCTTATGCTTCTCGGCAACTTAAGAAGCATGAAGTCAATTACCCAACCCATGACTTGGAATTAGTGGCCATAGTCTTTGCCTTGCGAATTTGGAGACATTATTTATATGGGAAAAAGTTTGAAGTTTTTGCAGATCATAAGAGTCTTAAATATATCTTTTCCCAACAAGACTTAAACATGTGACAAAGAAGATGGATGGAATACTTAAAAGACTATGACTTCTCCATTCATTATCACCGTGGAAAAGCTAATGTGGTAGCCGATGCATTAAGTAGAAAAACCCAAGGGATGTGTGCAAGTTTATTGACTAAGAGATGGAAGCTATTACAAGAAGTAATAACGTGGAAACCAAACATAAGTAAGTGCAAGATCATTATTGCAGGACTAATGATAAAGTCGGCTATTAATGAAAAGGTTAAGCAAGAACAGAAAGGAGATCTAGATATACAAGCTTTCATAGGAAAACTAGGGTTTACTAAAGGGGAAGATGGTAGCGTTTACATGCAAGGATGATTAGTGGTACCGACTAATGAAGAATTAAGACAAGAAATCTTAAAAGAGGCTCATCGGTCTAAGTATACTATACACCCGGGAGGAACTAAGATGTATCAAGACTTAAAGAGACAATATTGGTGGGATGGTATGAAAAGAGACATAGGGGAATTTGTGGCAAAGTGTCTAACATGTCAACAAGTAAAGGCTGAACATCAAAGACCTGCGGGATTGTTACAACCCCTTTAGCTACTCGAATGGAAATGGGACCATATTACCATGGACTTCATCATAGGGTTATCCAAGACCTCTAAGGGTCATGACATGATCTGGGTAATTGTTGATAGATTGACTAAGACAGCCCATTTCCTTCCTATACGCCATACCCAATCCACTGACAGCCTATCTCAGCTATACATCAAAGAGATAGTGAGTTTACATGGCATACCCCTTAGTATCACTTCAGATAGGGATAGCCGCTTCACTTCACAACTCTGGAAGTCTGCCTAAAAATCCTTAGGATCTTTCTTGAACTTTAGCATAGCCTTCCATCCACAGACCGATGGATAGTTAGAGCGCGTGATCTAGATAGTCGAAGATATGTTGCGAACCTGTGCCCTCGATTGGAAGCAGAGTTGGGATGAAAACCTACTGCTAGTAGAGTTCGCATACAACAACGGCTTTCAGTCGAGCATTGGCATGGCTCCGTACGAGGCGCTCTATGGGAGACCCTATCGATCACCCACCAGTTGGAGTGAAGTTGGAGAGTCCAGGTTGCTCCAGTCCGAGCTGGTGGAGCAATGTACCGAGAAGGTCAAACTCATAAGGAGACACCTCCTCACAGCTCAAAGCCGGCAAAAGAGCTATGCTGATCAAAGGAGGAGACCATTAGAATTCGACATAGGAGAGCACGTTTTCTTGAATATATCTCCCACTAAAGGAGTTATGCGGTTCGGTATCAAAGGCAAGCTTAGTTCGCATTACATAGGACCTTTTGAAATCTTGGAGAAAGTGGGAAAAGTGGCCTACAGGATCGCACTACCCCATCAGCTATCTGAAGTGCATAACGTATTCCATATATCTATGCTGAGGAGGTACATGCCTGACCCTGCTCATGTCATCAACCAGGTACCCATAGAGTTGACGGAGGATCTCAAGCTAGAGACGAGATCAGTTGAGATTCTAGATTGTAAGAGTAAGAAGCTGTAGAACAAGGACATACACTTAGTCAAAGTTTTGTGGATAAATGCGCACATGGAAGAAGAGACTTGGGAACCGGAGTTAGAAATGCGAGAAAAGTACCCTGAGATCTTTTGACTGTATATATTGTAGAATTTCAGGGGCGAAATTCCCCTAAGGGGGTGAGAATGTATGACTCCATTTTTGTAACATTGAAATCCCAAGTTAGTAATGAAAAGTTCACTTTTTGTAGATAAGGGTATTTTGGTCATTTCACTATTCACCCTGACTGGACGAAGAAATTTGGTCCTAAGAGTAGTACCCTTAGGTGCGTCTTGAAAAAGGGAATCCAACAAGACCAAAATCACTCAAAACGGAGTTAAAATGAGCAAGTTATGGCCCTTTGAAATTCAAGGGCAAAAGTGTAATTTAAATTAAAAACAGATTTGGCCTGAGAAAAACAGGGACCCATTTTGATACGGGCACCCCTCTTCTTCAACTTCCTAGAGGGTTCTAGAACGGTGGTGTGCAGGGGAGAAACCATCACCATTTTGGAGGTTTCTCCACCGCCATTCCATGGCGGTAAGAACCCCCTCTAGAACCCTCTTCGAGCACTATAAATAGAGCTCTTGGGCGCCTCCAATGGCAGCCCAAAAGCTTGGGAAAAACCCATCATGAAGAGGCATGCAAGAGGAGAAAACGTGGGAAAAACCCGGCCACGAACCAGGTATGCCCAAAACCCCTCCAAACCCATCTTCCCCTTAGACTTAGGGTGGGTTTCCCCAAATTTCTGCATAAAAAACCATGCAAAACGGGCCTCTAAGGAGCTACAAAGGACCCAGGGACGGTGCTTGGGGTGCACTGGTTCAACAGGGTCGAACCAGGGCATCCCGAGGATGCCCCAGTCCCCACAGGACGAAAATGCATCAACCGTGTTAGAGAGAAACCAGCGGGTGCGTCCGTGGACGCCCCACAAATGAAAAAGTCACGCAGAAGCCCAGTGCATCTGTAGACGCGCGTGCTGACTAACGCGTCCCGAGCTTCCACCTCGTATGGCCTTCTATGTACACTTGATATTAAATTGCTCATAACTTGAGTTCTAGGGCTCCGATTGAGGCGCCGCGAAAGGCGTTGTGTTCGTATCGACGGCCCTATCTAAGGTAGGAACGGCCCTTAAAATATGATAGTGGCGCGAGGCCACTAAACCTTTGTAAACCTGATGATACCAAGGCCCAGTTAGGACCTTAGGACACCTATAGGCATGGGAATGAACCCTTAATGTCTAAGTAGTGAGATAAACCATTCTAAAACCTATAGAAATAAGCCAAGCTAACCTTTTTTCCCCTAAACCATGTTTAGGAGTGTACGAGGACAAGGGGACTAGCGTGACCAAACCAGGTAGGTGCTCTATCTCTACTAGACTTTTAAAAAGAGCCCATGATTGTTTTGAGAATGCATGTTTTTAAGTATAAGTTATATGACTTGTTTAGCATGACTTAATTTTATAAATGAATTCAGCATGCATATGATAAATACATTATGCATAGACATGTTTTGCAAACGATTGCATAAATTGCATGATTTGTGGCTATTGAGTTTTGAAAAATTGCATGTCCTTGAGGGTTACCAAAAGACGATGGAGTGCCAAAAAGACGCTGGGTATGCAGTTGTCAAGGCCATGTAGTTGTGAGGGACCCACAGAGGATAGGTTTTGAAAAAGAGGTTTTTGCTTGATTGATAGTATATGATTTGGGCTAGTAAGCTCGTGGGCGCTATGCTGAGAGGTCTGGGATGGCCTCTCAACCTCTACCACTATTAGGTGGAAAGGGTACCACGCCAAAAAGGCATGTCCCTGCTTCAACTACGTGTGGTACAGGGGGCTACTACTGGTGTCACGGCACTAGGTCGAAGTGTCATATGCTCCGTGGAGGCTATGACCCTGTGTCCCTAGGTACCCGGGGACCACGCGGCAAGGAGGTCATGGGCATAGTGAGCCCTATGTTTTGAGGATTTACTTGCATTGCATATGGCATGACATGAGGTTGGTCGACCATACCATATATCCATGGGTTGGATTCAGTTGAACATCTTATGCATATCATTATGTTTATGATATCTATGATACTTTCGACTTGGATTATGCAATTCTTTAAAGAGCATATGATTTTAAACATAGTATGCATTGTAAAACTAGTAGTGATGGACTCCTACTGAGTATAGTATATACTCACCCAATCCTCAACATTTTTCAGACACAAAGTAAACACTTAAGGACAGGATAAACGGCGACAAGACCATGATAGAGAACGTCCAAACTAAGTGCCAGTAAGTAAACCCCTACCTTATCTTTCAATGTTACTTGATTATAGTTATTCTCTGTAACTGAGGCTGTGACTAACACTTTCTTGGGAATAGAGTCAATTTAAAACTATGCCATGGCTATATAATTTGAAAATGTGTTTTGACACTCAAGGTTTTATACAAAAGATTGCTTTCCAAAACAAAAATATTTTCATGCATTTCATATTTCTAAAACAAGAGATCTCAGATTTTTATGAAATTTGCATCATATAAAACCCGGGTAGTCACAGAATGATTTTATGAAAGTTGATTGTTCCTTCATTGATTTCGGTATTCATTTGATCAAGTGTATGTTTAGATGAGTTGTTACCTAATTAGATTCCAATTGTTGTCTTCATTCATGATAAAAAAAAAAGTACTTTAGCAGTGCTAATCTTGATTTGTTTGTTTGCATGTTGTGCTTACATTGTAGTTGTTAAAGTTTCCCTTTTTCCATAAGTTTAATTACTTTATTTAGAAGATTGAATATTAGGAAAGTAGTTGTTTAATGCATGTTTCCTTAGGTTAGTCATTAATTTCATGCTTAGGAAAGTTAAGTTAAGAAAGTTGTTAAAATTTCACTTTAGGAATGTCTTTAATTTAGGAAAGTCATAGATTTAGAAAGTCTCATTTAAGAAGGTTTTATTTTGGGAAAGTGCATATTTTAGGAAAGTTATCAATTCTAGCATGTTTCTAATTTTTGCATAGTTTCCATTTCCATGTGTTATTTTCCATTCTTAGTTTAGGGTAAAAAAAATCTCTTAAATTTTGGCTAGGTTAGATAGTTTAAAGTAGGGACCACTAGCATCACAGTAGTTCAACTCCTCGTGGGATTGACTTGACTAGCTTGCTGTATTGCAAATGATTGGTGCACTTACAAGTTTTATTTAAAACAACAATATCCCACTTTGGTTTTCATGTGGAAATAATAGAAAGTAAGAGAGATATGGAAAGAAAAAGAAAAGGATGATGGAAGTCCTTAGATGAAGAGTGGATGGTGAAGAAAAAGAAAGGGATAAGAAAGAAAGGTTGAGATGGGAAGAAATGATTGGTTGATCTAGGGTGGAGTTAGGAAGGTTGGAGAGTTTTAGAAGCGTGGGCCTCTTGGGTGGCATTTAGGAAAGTCAAATTCGTAGTGGTCTTGTATGGTGAGGTACAAAGGGAGAAAAGGTGAGAAATTCATGGAAAAAAGTAGAAAAAAAAAAGTGGGTTCTTCCTATTAGTCTACATGCTATCTTAACCAATTAGATTTTCCCTCAATTATCTTCAAAATAACCCTTAAAATCCCATGAACATTTCTTTAGATTTTAATCCAATCATGGCCTTCCATGTAGCTTGGCTCATGTTATTTGATGGCTTACTTTGAGAGCTCATTTGGCTTGGCTTGGTAGCTCAATCCCTTGATGGCTGGCTATGCTCCTTAGCTTGTCACCTTCTTCACTGCTTGTATATATCTAGGTGGCTTAAGTAAATCCCATGCAAAAGGCGATGGACTTTGTATGGCTTGTGCATGGGCCTACTTTAGTCACCTTTGACTTCTTCAATTCCATGCTTTGCATGCCTTAAGGTGATCTTGATCCTTGATCTCACTTTGAATTGATGATATTTAGGCCTTGACTTGATCTTTCAATTTTAATCTTCCATTTTCATCTCAATTGATTGCGACTGTTGGATCACCATCTCACTTCCTATAAAATATGAAAACCTCCAATTAAATCCTAAAAAAACAATGATTATTCACATATTTTCATGGATAAGCCTCTAAACCTCCAAATTATCAAATATTTATTTTATTAGGTTAGAAATGCATGTGTTATAATTTTTGGTTGAAAATCCTAATTTACCTCTATAAGTTATAATACATGGGCAACTAATTGGGTAATTTTTATACAAATTTGGACACTTATCACACCCCAAACTAGCATTTTTCTAGTCCAAACAAAACCTGCAAAAAAATCATGAAAACAAAATAATTTCTATTTTCATGGGTACTCATGATTGCATTTAGCACATGTAACAAGCCCTTAAAGCCCTAGGTTATCCTTCATGGATGAGCTAGGCCTAGTGCAGGTTTGCAGTGAATACCCAAAAAATTTCATAAGGTTGAGTCCTTTATTTTATCTCAGAAAATCCTTATCCATTAGTACTCTACTAGTTTCAATAGCTTAATAGTGATAAATGATAATTCTACCGGTTCTCCACATACTAAAGTTATTTTATTATAGTTATTTCTTGGAGTGTATGCATGTGTATAGCTAAGAAGTCAGAACTTACAATTAAGAATGCTTATTTTCCATTAGAAATATGTTTTGAACTCAATTCTTACAGGTATACTCTCAAAAAAAGGAATTAAACATATTTCTCTCATTATGTGACTGGATCGAACAAGGCTAATGGTTAACATAAAAATTAAGCACTAACAAGACAAAAGGAATGGGATCCCTAAGAATAGATGTTATTACCAAGATTAGTAGGGGTAGTTTACCTTGCTTCCTCATATTTATATCCTCATTAAGGCTATTTTCCACCTAAGATCACAGGTCTTTCATTAGAATGGAATGTAGGCCTATGACAGGTTTGGAAAAGAAGGTTATAGGGATTCAAAATTTAAAATTGAGTAGATGTATTCTTTTGATTGTTGGACAACTTTACTTTGACTATACTGAAGCGAATATCTTTTGTACCCTTTATCTTTTCTTTCAAATTTTCTTCTCTATTTTTGATATTTCTTTTTTTTTTTCAAATTTTTTTATTTATTTTGTGCTTTAAAGAGAGACTTTTTAGTTGTATGAATTTTTGTAATTTTCACTTCTTCAACTTTTTGAACCTTTTTCTACCAAATAGACTCAATTTTTAAAAATAGGTAATGGATTTTTACTAAATTTTTCTGTGTTAAGGTAAGTGGGGTTAAGAAAAGCCTTAATAATATGCTCAAGGGGCTAACTAGTGGTCTACTATATTGTGTAGGATCTATATCTCTAGGATGAACAAGGATGGCCTATATCATTCCATAGGTTTCTTAAAGCCTATCAAATTCAATAAATTTTTAGAAAAGAAATCTATTACTCCTATTTATTGTTGGCAACTAATCAAAACAAAGATAACAGGCTCACATAAAGTTATGTACACTAAAGAAAATATAGAATTATTTATAACTCTAAAAAAAAGGATAATCTCTAAAAATCACTTGGTTATAGGTCTCCACTTTTATTTTGTCAGGGTCTCTAGGTCATACCTTTCTATTAGTCTAGACTATGTGCTGTGTAAGTATTTTCCAAGAATTAACTTTCACAAAAATGTTTCAAAACATGAACAACGTGCAAAATTAGCGATATGCACTTCCATTAAGAGGTCAAAGTAGTAAAACAGCTAAGTTTCTGAAAATCTAGTTCTCATCATAGTAAAGGAACTTTGCCTCAAAACTTCTTTCTTTTTCTTTCTTTTTTTTCTAAAAAAATACAAGAAAGTCAAAATCTCTTTGTAAATCTACCCCCCCCCCGCCATCATGAACTAAACATTGTCCTCAATTTTTGGAACCATAGGACCTTATCTGATGATGGAGTGACACAAAATACTAAGATTCAAAAAACTTCTGAGTTCCCTCCCAATGAGTGCCAAGTTTCACGTCTTTAGCCAAATGTGATGTGTAAGGCACTCTAGACTATGCTAAGGTGGATCATGGTAAATCTATTTCTCTACATCAGGTTTAATCGGTTCTAGGAAAGGTTTTAGCCTCTGTTCATTAACTTTTAAGATTTCACCATCCTTCTCTATCTTGATGGCCCCAGGAGGATGTACAGTGTGTACTACATATAGTCCAGTACATTGAGACCTAAGTTTCCCTTGAAATATATGCAACTTGGAATTATACAACAAGACCTTTTGTCCAGGTGTGAAGGATTTCCTTAAGACTTGTTTGTCATGGTTAACCTTCATTCGGTCTTTGTATAGACGTGTAGATTCGTATGCATCTTTTCTCAACTCATCCAACTCATTGAGTTGGAGTTTTCTGTGGATCCCAATAGCAGCTAACTCAAAATTGAGCTTCTTGATGACCCAATACGCCTTGTGTTCCAACTTTACTAGTAAATGGCAGACCTTTCCATAGACTAGGCAGCAGGGTGACATGCTTATAGGAGTCTTATAGGCAGTGCGATAAGCCCATAAAGCATCGTTATGTCTAACAAACTAGTCTTTCCTACTTGGATTAACTGTCTTCTATAGAATACGCTTGATTTCTCTATTCGACACCTCAATTGCCCACTAGTCTAAGACTTATATGGGTAACTATTCGATGGTTGATACCATACTTTTTCATTTAGTTTTCAAACACTTTATAGTAAAAGTGTTTGTACCCATCACTAACTATGGCATGTGGAGTACCAAATCTTGAAAATATGTTTTCCTTTAAAAATTGGACCACCACCTTGTGGCCATCGGTCTTATAGGGTATGGCTTCCACCCACTTGGATACATAGTCCACTTCCACCAGGATGTACAAATATCCAAAATAATTATAAAATGGCCCCATGAAATCTATTCCCCAAGCATCAAAAGGTTCTACAACAATGAAGGGGGTTTAAGGGCACCATATTTTTCCTCCCTATACTTCCTAACCTTTGGCACCTAGCACATGTCATGTAGTAAGCATGTGAATCTTTAAAAATTGTTAGGCAGTAAAAGCCACACTATAAAATTTTTAACAGTTGTCTTTCTAGAGCTAAAGTGACCCCCACATGCATGGTCATGAGAGAAGGAGATGATTTTAATATGCTCACTATTGGGTATGCATCTCCTTATCACCTAATCGGGATAGTACTTAAATAAGTATGGCTCATCTCAAGTGAAGTATTTAACTTGGTCATAAATCTTTTTCTATCTTGTTTTGTCAATGATGAGCATTTGCCAGGTAACAAGATAATTAACTATATCTCCATACTAAGATAACTGGGAAATGTGCATTAACTGTTCATCCAAAAAAGCTTCTGTTATAAGCACATTTTTGCTAGTATGTTCCACCACTAACCTGGATAAGTTATCTGCTACAACAATTTTAGAACCTTTCTTGTCCTAAATTTTCAAGTTCAATTCTTGTAGCAGTAGTTTCCAATGGATTAGCCTGGCTTTAGCATCCTTTTTAGAAAGTAGATATTTCAAAGCTGTATGATCCAAATATATTGTAACTTTAGATCCTAAAAAATAAGATCTAAACTTATCCAATGTGAACATGACAACCAACAACTCTTTTTTTGTAACACCCTTAATTTTTGTAAGGAGATTGAATAAATAATGAAATTGAAAATTTTAAGAAAATTCAAGCTAGAATATTAGGGTTACTAAAAATGCACTTCTCATAGAAGTTGAATCAAGGTTTAATACATGTATAATTGAAAATATACTCAACGAACACTTCAGAATGACTGTAAGCACGACAGATTCTGAATTTGGATGAAAGATCCTTATTTTTTTCATTTTAATGAACAAAAGGGTAAAATGGTAATTTTATAAATAATCGAGACCTAAGACATCAAAATTTGGAATGTACTTAGAAATACGAATCCAATGCCACTAAGTACGCTCAATTTTGGGCTCAGGAGAATAAAATTAATTTTTCTCTACAAAAGGCAAAATGGTCTTTCCACACCTCTGTGGGCCCACAAGGGACCCACAAAGGGATCCAATGGCTAGAAAACAAGTAACCATGAGTCAAACCACCACCACCTATTACTGGAGAAGGAGGTGGTAGTGGGAATCCTAAGACAATTTAATAATAAAAAGAAATCAAGATGATAATTACAAGTTATCATGGAAAATTCAAAACACCTCTATAAATAGATCATAAAATTAACAAAAACTATCTTAATGTTCTTCACGAGGTTCCCTAGAATTCCCCAAAATTTCAGCTGCAAAATCCTCCCCAATTTTCTTTTCTTTCTCTCCTTCTCTCTTATTCTCTGTGGGCGTGTCCACAGACGCACCCAGGCAGATGACTCCATGTCTACATTTGCGTCCAGGCACGCGTTATCCCTAATGAGCTAGGGTTTTTGCCTAGAAACCCTATTTGAATTCGCCATCATAGTTGAGCCATTAAAATTCAATCGCTACCGTTGGATCTGGTTGAACAAGGGTGATCTATAAAAGCCCTTTAGTTTCATAATGATCCACGTCTTCGATCATCGGGAAATTCAAAATGAAGGACAAGCACCAGTGAATCACTATCTCCGGCATGTTTTTTAAGCTATTTTGACCAATCTGGCCATTAAATGGTGATCTTACACCATTGGATGTCTTCAACACAAGGTGTTCTTCAAAAGGCCCATCTCCAACAACAGAAATGGATAATTTCACAGCTGTACGTGTTGTCACCATCTAGGGTTTATTCTGGATTTCTTCTTATCCTTTAGCTTGATTTCTCTCTCTTTGATGAAGCTTTCTTCACTGGACTGGCACATGTAGGCACACCCTTCACTTCTCTTTCCATTCCAGCATCTATCTTGGCTTTTTTGGCATCCAAGGGATCTCCTCGGCTGTTGATCCATCGATAATGATGGATTCGGCATGGATGGTTGAGATCTTATCCATCCACAACTCAGATGCAACTTCTAAGCCATTGGATGGATTCTTGGGGCCCAAACATCTTAGGAGATGAAATCTTAACCCTGGTTGTTTCCTGATTTAGGAGATCTGGAGAAAGGTTGATCCGACAATCCAGATCGGGATTGTCTCAACTGATCTCAACAGATCGGATTCTAGCACACTGGAGTGGAATGCAAGTAGGGACGCTACCTGTGGGTGCACCCCCATGCGGGCACTCATGTGTAAGCTGCCACATGGCACGTGAACAATGCCGCTTGTGTCTCCGTGATGGAGACACGGGCCACTAGTCGTCCCCATAATTGATAAGCCCATATTAGATCTGAGATGTCCAGTTTTTAACTAAAAACTTAGATCTTCAATTAAGAGCTCGATATAGTTTTGATTTTAGATTAGAAAGCTTCTGTAGATTCCATATCACTTGCTTTAGGTATTGAGCTCATGAAATGTATGTTTTAAATTGTATTAATTGGTTATAATCACAAAAATCCATTCCAACAGTGTTGGATCATGATCAAGATGATCCCACAATAGAAATTTGAAGCCATGGATGGGTTCAAAGGGTCCCCAAAACTTAAGGATCATGATCATAGTAGAATTTTTGGGTTTCTAGATCAATTAAATAAACAAAAATAGTAAGATCAAAATTCAGCCCATAAAACAGGCTAAAATCTTAAAATCCCAATTCTGATCTCAATTTAACTCCAAATTAGATTGGAAAGTTGGGATGGATTCCTTGTGATGAGTAGAACCTACTGAACTTAGAAAATTTATATTTTGATGTATATAAAATTATGTTAATAAGGGAAAGTATTACTAATTCATATGATTAGTGAAATTTGGAATGATCAAACTCTATAATTCTGATCCATTGATGATCTTGTGATTGTAGAACATGGAATCAATGGTTATAAGTGACTGATCTATGATTAATTAAGAGATTTGGATGAATATATGAAGTTAATATTATATGGATTTATGAATATATTTGGATGAATATATGAAGTTAATATTATTTGGATTTATGGACTGGATGATGATGATTTGGGATAGATCAAGATCTATGCCCTTAAATTGGATAAAAGGACTTAAGATCTTCTTGATCAGTTGGATCAAGAAGGATCAAATCATTTGATGAGATGCATCAATGATCTAATAATGAAATCACATCAAGAAGATGTGTTAGATTTAAAGGAAAATGAAAAGACCAAGATCTAAACCCTAAAAGAGATGAAAAATGAATAAGGATCAACTAAGACCGTTGGATCATGATGGATGGTTATGGCATATTAGATTTTCATTTAAATTGTTGAATGCTATTATAATTGTCTGTTATTGCTTAGTAGGTTTAATTGTAGATTTATTTATGCTTTTATTTATGCTTTATATGTAATGGAAATTACATTGAAAATGTAATTAAATGAAATTAGAATGGAAGGACATTTACATGGAATGAATGACATGGACTTAATGATAGTAAGGGCCATATTTAGTAGGATAATATAAGGAATATAAATTCCTTGGTCCAAATTAAGAGAACAATGAAACTCCATGAATGACATTTTAATGTTCATGGATTTAATTAAAATCAATTAAAAAGAGTACTTAGGGTTAACATGCTCATAGGAACCTTATGAAAGGTTGAGTTAAGGTCACCCTAGTGGATGATGAATGTGGTGGTTAAGGGGGTTCTCTAATAGGGCCACGCTCTTCCCCCACCTTCCGTTAATGTTTATGAGGTCTAAACGCCTCCTTACATGAGAATTGAAGTAACTACTTTGTGTTCAACTATTCAACTATTAAGCCTTAATCAATTTGACATAAGAAGAGCTGTCAAAACATAGGATGAAATAAGCTACCTTCAACCAGTATAACATTAACTGGTTGAGTAATAATAATAAGAGCATAAAAGTTTAGTAAATCATCTAATCTTAATAAAAATTATAATTAAGATAAGGATGATCAAACAAGATCCAGAGGATCTTGAATGATAGAAAATAATAAGAATTTTAATGTAGTATTGTATTATGTGTATGTGGAAATTATGTATGTATATGTAGAAAAATGTAGATAGAGAACCCAGACCCTTGATCAAACATGATTTGAGGAAAAATTAGGGCATCCCTTATAGGAATACATACTTGTATAGATAAATAACTTTATATGTATGGTTTGACAGATGTATGAATCCAGACCATGATGGGCAATGTGGAAGAATACCACTTGAGATGTATGAATCAAGATACTACTTTGAGGTAGGTGGTTGTACAAGAATGTATTAAGGATTCATGTGTATACATACATGATCTTTTGTCTAGAATTATAGACCTTCATTATATAAGTATACTTGGTACCTTAGCATGATAATGATCCAATCATATGATCCAACTAAGTGATCCAACCATATGATCTCACTAAGTGATCTAACCTCATAATCTAATTCAATTGATCCAATCAATCATCAAATCAAATGAAGTGAAGTGAAGGTAATGAGATGTGAAGACTAAGGAAACCCTAAGAATAGGGCATAGACAACATTCCAGCCTTAGTTAAACAGACACATCATCTGACATGTACAATGTATTTTATATACAAGCATCGTGGCTTCTGATTTTGTTTTACACAGTGCTAGGACTGGGGATGCTATGCTAAGTTATGAGGGTTTGGCCACCCGCTTCCTAAAATTTATATGATGGATACCATGCCCGAAGAGAGGCTAAATGTCAGGTGTTGTAATAATGGGTAGGCCACCACTGTGACAGCCATGGTCCACCCCATAAGGACATGGATTTGTTATTTCCATAGTTGGTATAAGTGGAGGATTATACAGTTATCCGGGCGCGCTGTACGGATTGAGACTATAGCAGAGTAGTCTTAATGTATTTTGCATTATGATGCACATATGATAAGCATAGTGTAATTCCATGGCATGATGAAATGCCACTACATGAGTTCCTGGAAAGAAAATGCCCGTATGAGGATTGGCTGAATATTGAATTACTAAATGGAAGTATAGCTAGGGGAAGGAATGAGTTTTGAGCAATCTTCAGTATTTTAACTAATTTATCTTATACTACATAAATAACGTATATACTCTATGTTGAGATAACTCATGAGTAGGTAACCGTAATGAAATAATGACTGAGGTATGTATTCTTATATTAGTGAAGTATTATATTTTTGTATTCCCTACCAAGCATAGCTTGCTGAGATATTGTAAATGTTTCAATGTTTACAATATCTCAAATACAGAGGAGGGTTAGGAGTTGAAGACTGTAGAAGACTTAAGAAGATTTGGAAGAATAATCAATTAGAGTATATTCTTGAAGACATGTATTTTTATTTGAGATCATTGTAATGTATTGAGAGTTTTTAATGTATGGTGAGGCTTGAACTTTGGATTATGTAATTTGGACAAGTATTGTACTGATACTGGACTGTACTGTGAACCACTGAATGGATTCTGGTATTTAATAAAAATATATTCCTTCAATGAAATTTTATCTTGTACAAAAATTCTACTTATGTTATGTATGAAGTGATGACTTGAGTTTTTTAAAACAAGTTTTAAAGAAAAGAATTTTCGCTGTTTTGTTTTGCAAAATTTTTTTTACTAAATGTATTACAAAATGTGTTACAAAAACCTAGGTTGTTACAGTTGGTATCAGAGCCATTCATCCAATCACAGTACAATACCCTTATGTCCAACATGAAGATGACAATCCAATTAGAGAATGAGAAATAGTGAGTGAATAAGAAATAAGTTATTATTTGATGAGAATGAGTTATGTGATCAACTCATTAGTTAAGAATGAGTATAGAAAGAGTTGACTCATTAGTGAAGGATGAGTATAGAAAGAGTTAAACTCATTAGTTGAGGATGAGTATAGAAAGAGTTAGTGTAAAGAAGGAATAGTATAATACAAGTAGATATTACTTAGTGAAAGGACTTGAAATACTACTTACTAAGTAAGAATCCCAATAGAGGGAATAGTAAGATATAGAAATCAATAAGAAAAACATTATAATAGATAAAGATGTAATGTATGATACTCAGGTCTAACCTAAGGTCATGAGTAAACATACATATGTAGAAATAAAGTACACCAATACTAGTATGTATATAACTATTATTAAGTGAAAGAATGGAGATTAAGAGAAAGAAGTGATAAATTGAAAAAATATGATGGAAATAGTGTAGAAGGAAAAACTTCAGCCTTTATAGGAAAAGTGAAATAGAAATTTATGAGAAATAGGTACTAAAGATGAAACCTTAGAATTATTCTAAAATTCAAAATAAATAATAAATATATAAATGTAAATGTAAGAGTTATAGTTGCTACATATATAGTATTATGGCTATTAGTTAAATGGATTTTAAACATCAAAATAGAGATGATATTACTTAGAAGGAATTTAAGGAGATAAGTAAGAAATTTCAAAATTTGTAAATGAAGATAGTTTTAAATAAAGATGAATAAGGTGATAAGTGTAACGCCCCTAATTTTTTGTAACAAAAATATAATAGTGAAATTGAAGATTTCAAGGAAAAATCAGGCTAGAATATCAAGCTTAGCAAAAACGTACTTCTTACAGAAGTACAAATAAGGGATAAAGACATGCATAACTAAAAACATATCCCACAAATCCTTCAGAATGATTATAAGCACGATGCATTCTGAATTTGGAGTGAAAAACCTTTATTTTCTCCATTTTAAGAACAAAAGGGTAAAATTAGCCAAGGTGTGATGGCCCGGGTTTTCTCATGCATTTTTAAATGCAATACCTAATTTCCTAAAGCGGGATGCATCCCTATTTGAAAACCATTCTATAAAAACCATGCAATACAACGGAAAACCTTTAGTTTTAAACTCATTTTTGAAAACCCCGAGTGTCATTTGCCTTCACAACAACCAAAGTAGTTTTTTGAAAAACTTCAGAAATCATAAATACTTTTCCCCAGGTCTTTCCAGTCACAGCACATAGCCCAACTATAATTAAATACAACTTCATGTCCAAAGGGTTGAGAGTTTACTTACATGTATAACTTTCTTCTATCTTTTCTATTTCTCCTATGTTTTGGTTGCCTCTTTCTCCTTTGTAGTTTCCATAACTTGCCCTACTTTGTTATCAATCTGATGACAACTCCTATGGGTGGTTATAGACTTGTCATGCTCATGAGGTTTAAGGTTTTGAGAACTTGACGCTATCTCAAATTGGCCCTTCAAGTTAGGGATGGGTTGACAAGGGAATTGCCCCTTTCCTCTATTATGTAGTTCAGCTGACAATTGGCTTACTTGCATATCTAACTTGGCCATGGCTTGAGAGCTGACATGGGCTAAATGTCTACTATCAGTTTGCAATTGGTGTAAGGTCTTTTTAGTGTTAGCATTATCTCTTAAAACCTTTCAAGAATGGTGTGGATGTTTTCCTTTAAAGATGGTTTCTTTTGTTGTTGAGGTTGTTGGAAGCCAGGTGGCTGTTGGGGAACTATAGCTTTATGAGGAAAGTTTTGGGTAAGGGGTTGATAAATGGTCCCCCTTAGTAGTTATTCTTCGACCAGGAAAAGTTGGATGCCTAGCCCATCCAGGGTTGTAAGTCTCAGAATATGGGTTGTTGCTAGGTTGGCGATATGCATTCAATGCATTTGCTTGGTTAACAAGATAGTCGTTTAGCACTATGTTTGATGGACAAGACATGGTTATATGGGCTGGGCTAGAACATATAGCACAAACCTCTTGAGGAGTTTGAGGGATGAGGTAGCCATAAAGGATTGAAACATAGTTTCAAGCTTGATCACTCTAGTAACAATCAAATGCAAATTATACTAAATGCAATTATCCGAGAGATATAGTGAGGGGTCTGATGATGATCAAGTGTGGGTCACCATACCCCACACTGGTCTTGTATTATTATAACCCATTTAAAATTAAATAATAAATAAATTACAATTTACAATGGGCCTCACGACAAGTTTCACTCAAATCTTAATCTAGGAAAGCAATAAAACCTAATATAAGATGATGAAGCCATGGCTCAAAAGATTGCCACCACTCCTTTACCAATTTACCTCGCATAAAAATAGAAGAATTATGGTCAATATGAGGGAAATATAAAAAAATGCAAAAATTATGCAAAAACCTTTATCTAATGCACCATAAACCTAGACTAGAGAAAAATAACCTAAAGTATGGAACACAACACAACTTGTTGCAACTCCTAGGCAATGACACCAAAAACTTGTTGTTGTTTTAATTAAAACTCGCAAGCACACAAATTGTTTGCAATAGAGTATGCTAGCAAAGTCGATCCCACAAGGAGTTGAACTAATGTGATGCTAGTGGTTCCTACTTTAAACTATCTATAGTAGCCAAAATTCAAGTGATTTTTGTCCTAAATTAAGAATGGAAATTGAAACATGAAATTGGAAACTAATAAAAACCAAGAAACATGCTAAATGAAAAGCTTTCTTAAAACATACACTTTCTAAATTTAAAAATTTCCTAAAGTAAAACTTCTATTTTTATAACTTTCCTAATTAAAAACTTTACTAAAGTGAAACTATTCTAAAATGCAATTTATCAACTTTGCTAAACTAACTTTTCTAACATGAAATTAACAACTAATCTATGAGAAACATGCTTTAACAAATTACTTTCCTAATCATGCAAAACTAAGAAAAGTAAGCAACCAAATCAACTATTTTAACAAGTATGACAAATTTGATTATTTCCAACTAACTAGGATATAGACTAATGGAATTTAACTAAAATCAAACTAAAGAAATAAATAAAAGTAATCACTAACAACAATGAAAGGAAAACTACCCAAATAACATACATGTAACCATAGAATGGTATGCATGATTCACTGGATAGAAGTGGATTTAATCAACTACTTTGGAAACCTAAGTATAAAATCTATTTCTAACATTAACTAAGTTATCTAACAATCTTACTGTGCTCTTGAAAAGTAAAGTGAACATGATTGTATAGTGTTGGAAATTAACATTCACCATTCAAGCAAAGAAATTCCAACAGTAAGGTAAGTGAAACTTTCAATGAATAGAACATGTAAAACATGAAATTAATCACTTCTAACACATTCAAACATTCAAGGACAAAAGTTAATTAACTTCTGGACACAAAGTTGAATTGAAAATTCCAAATAACTTCATTGAATCATATCAAAAGTTCATCAACATAATACTCCATACATGTAGTCTAAATCTAAAACTTAAATGCTATTACATTGATGTTCACTTAATCTTAATCACTCCTCAATTACAAGCCAATTTCTTCTTCAATTGTTCTAGCATTCACTCATGAACAAGTATGCTTGAAATCAAAGGAGAATCCTATGGAAAACTAAGGCAACAACCAATGGAACTTAAGCAACCAAAGTTAGAAAATCAAGAGGGCTAAAAGAGAACAAAGATGCAATGAAAGGAAAAGAGAAAAACTAGATTCAAGATAACTTCCCTTGGCTGTCACTCCAAGGAAAAACCAGCCTTGAATCTTAATTTAAAAGCAAGGAAAGATAAAGGAAAACAAGGAAAACTAACATGAAAAGAAGTAAATTCTAGCAAAGAGAATAAGGAAGCTAACTAACCTTCAAAGATGAATCAAAAACCCAAAAATCCTAGGTTGAACACTTAAGGAAAAAGCGTAAACCTTGGAAGGAAGTGGTAGCACCCAAAAGACTCCACAAAACAATAAGCAAAAGAAGAAAAGTGTGCTGAAGGAAGTCGGCATCTCCTTCCTCTGGAGGAGACTTCTTTTCCTATGTGAGAAAAGTATGTCCTTTTTGCTTGAGTTGGGCTGGTTTTATAAGTCTTCTCATATTTTTCCTAGGATACCTAATACTAAGGTGTGGTGTGGATGAAAGTATGTTAAGTTGAATGCCTAGGATGTGGGAAAAGTGTAAGACATCAAATAGGAAAGTGTGGAAGGGGGTGGTTGCGCCTTAAGGAGTGGATTAGGTGGGAGATGCCACCTTTTTAAGAAGGGGCATCTCCCACCTTCCAAAGTCATTGAATGCTATTTTTTTTTGGAAAGTGGGTGGGGATTGGTTGGGAAAGAGGTGAAGAGTGTTAGGTGGAGAAATTTGGTTGGTTGGGAAGTTTTCAAAGAGGTAGATTGAGATAGAGTTTTGGAAATTCATAGTGCATCTTAAGGATGAGGTGGAAATTAAGGAAAAAGTGAAAAACACTAAAATTGGAAGGCTCTTATCTCATTGGTCCACATGTCATCTTATTCTAATAGATTTCCCTTAATTATCTTCAAAATATCTCATGGACAACTCTCTTGAATATCCTCCAATCCTAGCCTTCTATTTAGCTTAACTTGATGGCTTAGATGGCTATCTTTGAAGGCTTCATTGGCTAAGCTTCATGGATGGCTTAGGAAGCTTTCTTGGCTTCAATCCTTAGCTTGAGTGGTTTGTATGGTTTGTCTTGAATTCCTTAGCTTGTCACCTTCTTTCATGGCTTATATGAATAAGATGGCTTAAGTGGCTTCCATGCAAAGGTGGTGGGAATGCATGGCTTACTTCATGGGCCCACTTTGGCCCTTTTACCTCTTTTAATCACATCCATTACTAGTCCAAAATATGATCTTATCCCTTGGTTTATATTCAAGTGATGATTTTGAGGCTTTGACTCAATCTTTTTATCTTAATCTTCAATTTCATCCTAATTGATCTTGACCGTTGGATCACCATCTTACTTCCTAAGTAAAAAATCCTATTTAAATCTTATAAAAATATGATTAGTCACATATTTGGACTTACAAAATAACAAACTTTTGTGTTATTAGGTAAAAAATGTATATGTTATGAATTTTTGTCTAAAAACCCTAATTTACCCCTATAAGTTGTAACACATAGATAACTAATTGGGTGGTTTTTATGCGGAATGAAATACTTATTAGAGAGAACATGTAATATTTGATGGTCTTAAACCGTTTCTAACTCTCCTCATTTCATGATTTGGTTATACCATGTGGTGGTGAGTAGAGAGATGAATCTACTCAAATATTGAACACATAAAAAACCTCCTATTTCTCTATTATTTTTCAGTTGAGACATCTCTTGAATAGGTTTGATAGTAGATGGGTTAACTTCAATTCCTCTTTTTGTGATCATGAATGCTAAAAGTTTCTTAGAAGTGACACCAAAGAAATATTTGTTTTGTATTCAACCCCAACTAATATTGTTATAGTCATTTAAAGAATATTTTCAGGGTTATGATGTGTCTATGTCGTCCACATTTACCTCAAATTTTTTGTGTGTCATGTAATGCAACATAGTGGTGGCCCTCACAAAAGGCATCCTAGTTTAGAAATAGGTGTCCCATAGTGTGAGGAATGAGGTCTTTGCCCTATCTTTTGGTGATATTTTGATCTGGTTGTATCTTGAAAATCCATCTGGAAAGTACTCAAGGCATGGCCCGGCATATGATCCACTAGGAACCCAAAGTGAGGAAGTGGAAAGCTATCTTTGGGACTAGCTTTGTTCGAATCTCAAAAGTTGATACAACTCTAATTCATTTTCCTTTCTTGGGGACAAGGATAATATTGTCCAACCATTCAAGATAGTGGACATCTTCAATGAATCCAACACTCAGTTGCTTTTGTAACTCTTCTTTGATTTGTTCTTCCCACTCTTTTCACATTCTATGGTCCTTCAATCAGATAGGTTTGGCATATAGAAATATTTGAATCTCATATTAAATGATTTCAGTATTGATTCCTAGCATATCATCGTAAAACTAAGTGAATAGTTCTTTGAATTCTTGAGCAATGACACAATTTGGGACTTTTAATCATTAGTTAAGTTAGTGCTAGTTGAACATTCTTGTTTAATTTCTTTGGTTCCCACATTAATGGTCACTAGTTCATCCTCAAGGGGTTTGGCCAGATTGATAATAGATTATTCAATCATCTTAAAAGTTCATTTAGAGGACCATCATCATTATCTTTTGAGTGATCAACATTGTAAGATGGTGAAAAGAAGAGACAAGAGGATATGATGGGCATAGGAATATTATATGTAATACCTCTCTATATAGTAATTTATAACCTTGTAAATATCTTAAACATCACTAATTAAGGTTTATCCTACATTTTGCATGATTAAGATACAACTGAGATAAACACAAATTTTACATTCATAACCCAAAAAATTAGAAAGTCACATTCCAACCAACATCATGGGCCCACCTAACATAAATAATGAAGATAGAAAGTACATAATCCAAAATGAGTGTCGTTATCATTTTCAGTACAGTTAAAAACCCTAGAAGTATTGGTGAACCTTATTAGCGCAAAAGTGTCTGCCACTACCAAAAGATAGGGTGGCAGAAGTTTCATGTATGCATGAAATCCACCACCTTTGGGGAGCTTTTAAGTGAAGCTTGAGAGCCACACACTTCAAAGGATGGACACTTATGAAGCACACCAAAGCCAGGGCCTGCAAGAGACCATTATCCTTCACATTGTCTCTCTTTACAAAATGGGGACACCTTAGGGAATCACATGAATTTCCATGCAAAGGTAACATCATTCCACTCATCTCACATGATATTCATAAGAAAATATAAGGAAATTAAGGTGGAAAAAAAGATGGATATGAGAGATAGTAAAAATGGGAAATCAATAGCTAGTTTTCATTCAAGAGTTTAAAGAAAGAGTGGCTAAGATCAATCTAAATCCAAGGCTATCCTAAAAGTAGCCAATGAGAAGTTATTTGAGTTAGGATAGACTAATGGGAAGAATCCATGCAAGTAAGTGAAGATTGAGTTGTGATTTGTGGAGAAAATTTGAGTGGGCTTCCCACCAAAATTCTAGGATTCAGAACGTGATCTACATGAGAGAAAATGTGTTTTTCAATTGAATTTGAATGGCCAGAGAGAAAAATACAAGATGAGGAGAGAATAAGGAATGGGTCCATTGGATAAGAAAATCTCAACGGAATCTTAGCCATTCATTTTAAGGCATTGCAATCCAATGGATGAGAAGAAATAAACCATTAAACTATATCCTTTGATGGGAAAGTTCAAGGAAATCTCAACCAACCATCCTAGGGTTAAAGCATGATCTAAGGAATGAGAAATGAGCTAAAGAAAAGATAAAATGCTAGCCTCCATCTCATGCTACCATTAAGAGGAAGAAAATGTCTTCCCATGTAACTATGTCATCCATGCATTGAATTAAGAAAGGTGTTCTACAATTTTGACCAAGGAAGGTCCCTATGGGAGGTAAGTTGAAAAAGAGATAAGGAAAGAAGATAAGGCTAGAGGAAAATGAATGATAGGAGAGAGTTTCCAATAGGAAACTTCCATCTCCATCTTCACATCAACTCAATGTGAAACAAAAGAAGAGCCCTCTAATGGAAAAGCCATTATTCCCTACCTTGTCTTCAATGCAAAAGACAGAGGGGAGGGGAGAACCCTAGAGGAGACTCTCCATCCTTGAGGACCACATGAAGATCACTTGAAGGAGGGAGCCATCCAAGGTAGGATCCCAATCATACTTTCATCCAATCTCATCAACCCTCAATGCATACTTCTATTCCCACCTTCCTTCTATCTTTTAGCCATAGCCTTCAATGTTTTCCATTTACTAAAGTTGCACCAACCTTCATCAACACCATCAACGCCATCCACATCATCAACACCATCTACCCTCTCTTACACCTTTTGATCCCACACATCATATTTTCTCTCATCACTTTCCAACTCAAATGCATAACCATTTCCTTTTTCTCCCTTCTCTTCACTATAACCAACTCACCATATCTCCTTCTCCCTATCAAACCCATGCACCTTCTTCTCCTCTTCTCCTTCATACCCCCATGCCTACTCCTTCTTCACTTTTCCCCATCACCCTCTCTTGTAACCCAACACATTCACCCCCCAAGCCAATCCTCCATGCCTCATCCATCAAAACCTTCTCCTGATCCCTTTCTTACATCCATGTGTCCCATCCATCATCTATCTCTTTCTTATCCTTCACCTTGGATGAATGTAGATGGTAAGATATTTACCTAGGATTTGTGGCATAGATTGGTGGATGGCCACTAACCTTTGTTGAGTGATGTAACAAGGTTATGTCATAAGCAGACAACAGGAAAGAATGGTGGTAATGTGTGGGCTAGCGATGTTTGCCGAGAAATTCCTTCGAGTGGCACAATGGAGTACTTAAGTGATCTTGTTCTAACTCATAGACTTTGTTCTTGTTGCTTTAGCTTATTTCATTTTTTGTATCAATGTTATGTAATCTTCCATTTTAGTGAAATAAAGTTTCTTTTCCTTTAGTTTATGCATATGTTTACTTTTATGCTTATGTTCATTTATGCCTTATTAATTACTAGAAGTAGTTTTATGTTGCTTGTTTGTTAAATTAGTTCAAATATGTTAGAATATATATTTTTAAGATTAAATGATTCTAGGTTAAAAAGTGCATTAGTTTTAGATTTTTAGCACTATATTTACATGACTAGTGATTTTTGATGAAGAGGGATACTAGGTATGTTAACAAGAGAGTAATATATGAGAATATTTGATAGCCTATTCCTTAAGAAGACATGCTATGCTTTGAATAAGTATATTACTAGGCTAGAAAACTAAAATTAAGGAAATCATAAAAGAGAGCCTTAAAAGGCATTGTTTTCATGTTTTTAAAATTATTAAAATTCTATTAACATGTGTATGTAAAAGTCTAGATAGTTTAATCCTAAGAATGTTCAGTTTTGATATATTATATTTTAAAACCCTAGGCTTAGATTTTACTTTCTAGTGATTTTATGTGCTTTTGTTATTTTTAGCATTTTTAGAAAATTTATTTATTTAAATAAACTATTTGGTAGGATGAGAATGAACTAAGATTTAATGATATTAGGTGAAGATTGTGGTTGAAGGATGAAAGGGTGAGATTTTGAATTTGGCATGATGGTGAAATATTAATTTATGTTGAAGGTTTGCCATATGGCATGACTCAAATGATAGTTGTGGTATGGACTACACAAACCAAGGTGTTGATGGGACTTTGGAATTGATTAGAGTGGAGTTAGATGGTGCAAGAGAAGGATAGACAACAGGTGTCGTACCCTTCCCAAACTAAGAGGTTGTATCCACCATGTTAGTTTCTTAGAAATGAAATGGTTTGGACCTAAAGGAAAAAGCCTCAATTGCATTTGATAAGTGTTCAATTTTATATAAAAAGTAACCAATTAATATCCCATGTGTTATAGAATATAGCATTAATTCTAGAGTTTTTTTGAAATTTTGTAACGCACACATTTTTGGCCTGATAGTTCAAAAGTTTAAAATTTTTGTAGGTTTAGGAGCTAATCTAGAGTAAGTATCTGGATAACCATAGTTTTCTATTAATTACTTAAGGTTTTTCATCTTTTGTAGGTGTTGAGAAGGTAATCCAAAGGCTAAGCTTGATTGAGATAAGAATTGAAGCCATTCTTGGGGTTTCATAGTCTAAATAGGAAACCGAAACAAGCCAAAGCCTAAATGCCATCAATCAAAGGTGTGATGAAGGGTCAAGAGTATCCTAGGGCAAGTGGAGAAGCAAAAGGCGACTAAAATGGACCAAAGCCCAAGCTATGCATTTCCACCACCTATGCATGGGAGCCATTCAAGCCACCTAAGCCATTTGTGCCATCAAAAAAGGGTGACAAACTACATGAGCTACTCAAACCTTAAAGCCACTTAAGCCACCAAGGAATGAGCCATCAAGCCATGAAGTAGTGAAACATAGACCCACACGATTGGAGCATCAAACTTAGCAACTACCTTATGTTAAGTGTGATTTTTAAGGGATTTTAAGAGATTAATGTAAAAGGTAAGATGATCATGCATTAAGGGACCCATCAAGAGAGAAAAATCCACTTTCCTAGCCCATTTTCCATAATTCACCCTCCATCTTAAAGTTAAATGAAATTTTACTTAGGGAGGGAGGCACCTCCCCCTTAATTTGAATGCTCATTTATATGGCTTCCTTAGATGGAAACCCTAAGTTTCAAGTCCATTCAAACACACAAAAACCTTAAAAAATTTCCTAATTTTTTCATCCAAATTTCCTTTCCATTACCCCTCTCTTCCCACCAATCAAGTTCCAAATGAGTAGGGGGTGGAACTCCATGCCACCTCCTTAAAAAGTGGTGACCCCCCTTCCTAACTTAGCAACCATCCCACCTACCTCTCTTTCTTACCTCACTCTTCACCTAACCTTACTCATTTAAAAACCTAGATTTAGATATACTTTCCCCCTTGATTTAGCCCTTGCCTAAATTAGAAACCAAAGCATCCATAGATCTCTCATGGTTCCAAGATTTTTCAAAGTAGAGGTGGTGTGAGACTACCTTGAAACATAGCTCTCCTTTGGTGTTATTTGCTGTCGATTTTGGTACTTCTTAATGCTTTTCTTCCTTTAGCTTTCTACTTATTCTTGTTGTTATTTGTTCACCAATTCAGGTTAGTACTTTGTTTCCATTGTTTTAGTTTCCTTGCCTTAGTTTTCCATTATTTGCATTCTAGTTTACACTCCTTTCCACATTGCTTTCTCTTTCTTCATCTGATAACCTTAATTTTTGAAGTTCATTTTAAATTAATTTTGAATTATATATATTTTATGAACTACAAATTTAAAATTCCATGCTTTAAGTTATATAGAATTGATATTTTAGAGAGACTTAGTTGATCCTTGAAACCTATGAAATTGGATTGTACTCAAAAACACAAATCCAATGGCATGAAGAACATTGAAATTAGAGTTCGGATGGAGAAGTTATACTTGATAAATGCAGAGAGTATTTAAAAATTTTAAATTAATTAAGGAGGGGCGCAATTTTGATAATGGCACCCCCTTCTTAAAACAAAAACAAATCGAACACAATCTATAACCCAACACAGGGAAGAAAGAAAGAAAGAGAAGAGAAGAGACGAAGAGGGAGAAGAGGGAGAGAGAGGGAGAGGGAGAGCGAGGAAGGAGAGGAGAGGAGAAAGAAAAAGAAAGAGGAGAGGAAGATAGGCCAACAAAGAGGGCCTGTCACACTGAGGAAGACACCAGAGTGGAGTTTGGATGCTAAAGTTGCAGGCCATCGCCAAAGATGATGCTAGCCCAGATCACTGATTCGACCCAATCATTTTACTCAGTGCACAAGCACAAATAAAAAACCCAAGGTATTGGAGCAATATATGCCCTTCTTGACTATAATAGAAGAGGAAATCAATTTCATGAAAAAGCTTAGAGGGTTTTATTACAAATTGGGATCAACCCGACTCATTCTAGAGAGGAAGAAGCATAACAACACACCTTAGAAGTAAGATATACAAAAACATATTCTTGATTTGAGATTTTAAATTAAATTCGTATGATTTCATGATAAATTAGATTTTTGAGATGATCCAGTCACCCATTTCTTAATCCAAGATAAGAAATAGATAAATACATACATGATATAGCTTAGATTTAATTGAGATTATTAATCTAGGCTAGAAACCTATTGCACAGTCTCAATCGTCCAATCAATTACTGTTGAAATAGTATTTTATGATGCCTAATTGATGATCAGATGTTACCAGGATGTTCCTTGACCCAAAATTTATATAGAATGGATTAAATTTTCTCATCCAAAGGTGAAATTGATTAAATGATCTAGGTTTTCCATCTATCGCTATTCAAACAATGATTTTGTGATGTCTGATAGATGATCAAACATCACAGATGAGATCTAGAACATTAAATAAACTAGCATGTGACAAAATTTTGAAATATTTAGATGAAATTGATCAAATGATATGGGTCATCTGATCTAATAGTAAAGGCACAAAGACCTAGTATTGTGGATTAGTGATCAGATGCAACCATTATGTACTTTGATCTTTATTAAGTAAAGATACTCTAAAAATTTTAAGATCAAGGCATTGATTATCAGGCCTTGCAACACTAAGGCAGATCACCATAACTTATTGGATTAAACTTTTAGATTTGGATCATTCATCAACAAGGTTATTTGAATTGTAATGAAAATCTAAACTGTTGGACCACTAATTTGGGAATGGATGGCAGATCTGGGACTGAAGTGATCATATATTTTCCCACGTAATCTATGATTAGTGGAAAATTAGATGGTTTATGATGATCTAAATAGTTAGTCTTTAATTAAAATAGATTTCTTATGTACTTATTAATCTATGTTTCAGCATTGAAAAGAGCTCTAGAACATCAATGAGAAGGTTGACCAATAAGTGAGTGAAGGAAGAGATATAACTAAACTGAGGAGTGCATAAAAAGAGGTAGGTAGTTTTAACATCAATATGCTTTTCGATAAAATGTGAAAACTATTGATAACCATTCCATCATGTTGAAAATAGTAAAAATAAAATAAAATAAAGAAAGAGATTTATAGAATTTCTAAGTTTATACAGTTGAGCATATTTTATTTCATGCAAATTATGAGTTATGAAATTCCATGTTGATTTATTATACCATTAAAAACTTGTTATATGAAAATGCATGGACTTCATGATTTATGAAATGTCGAGGAGTGTGGAATCCTCAAACTCCACCCCTTGTGAGGGTTGCTTTTACATGACCATATCATATCATGAGATTTGATTTACATGATTTCACTAGTGCATGGATTTTTATGACTTCATCAGTTATATCGGCATGTGATGATTCCTAGTATTATTATGTTATGAAGGGTATATGACTGCTGATGGACGCTGTGCTAGGAAGGTTGAGGACTGATCGTGCCCCTTCCTAAATTTCATATATTTGATGCTTAGTTGAGATAGTACAAATCAGGTTGTGATGACATCATGGGCAGGTCATGGCCTGCATGTCATGTCTCCCATGCAAATGGCATGATTCATTACTCATTCTAGTTTGGGCAGGTAGTGCAAAATTGGCACGGTCTTGTTTATGACACAGAGGGTCCATTTATTTTGAGATTTAGATGAATATAGCATGATAGCATAAGAGGTGCCCGAGATTTTAGGTCTATAATGAGTAGTCATGACCAACAACAAACAACCAAATTTCAAGTGGTTCTACACTAGTGAGACCTTGGGGAGGTTCAGATGGTGTTATATATATATATATATATATATATACATACATACACACTTATTGAGATACATTGATTGTATGTAAGTATTTCATGATTTAAATGCTTTTTATCTATTGATTTTGACAATGATTCATCATTCAGTTTGGATGAGTATGCCTTTGAGATGATGCATGACATGAATTGTGGTGACTACTTATATTTTGTAAAATACCTTGCAAATGTTTTTATTATTGCCCTTGAAACGACATGCATGGATATTGAAACTGATAAATCAAATTGGTTTATCTTGACATTGATTTTTAAAGCATGGTTGAGATGTTAGAGTTTTATTATAGTATTCATTATTCATCATATTTACAAAACTGCATAACATGTGATTATGAATTGCTTTTTGGATTTGAAACTGTATAAACTTTCATATTTTGATGATGAAACTTCCTACACAAGCACAAGCTTGCTGAGACATTGTAAATTATTTACAATGTCTCAAGTTTAAAGTAATTTACAATGTCTCAAGCTTAAAGAAATAAGATAAAGGAGCAAGAAACTATGTTAGAGATCTCAAAAGAAGGATAAAGGTATATCAAGTAGGTTTATAATATAGTTGATAATTTTGTGAGCTGATGTAGTACTTTGATTTAATATGACTTTTGCTTTATGGACATGTGGATATGTAAATTGAAATTATCATTGTGTGGTTGTAACTAGATTGAAATTCTCTTTATCTCAAGTAAACTTAATTTCAAAATGTTAATGGTCCTGGATGTATGTGAATGGATGGAGATGGTGTCTCCCTTATTATTTATTTTCTTATACTATGTTTATTAGGGGCATCGTATCGCATGCATGAAATGCATGAGCCTGAAAAACAGAGAAGAGTCTACCTAATTTTTATTAGAAATGTAGCACTCATTTCTGAAGAAATCCTTGATTTTAAAAAAGGAAAAAATGACACTCATAATTTTAAAAGTCTTCTCATTGAACTTTTTTTCCACTATTCATTTTTCTAAATAGTTTTTCAAAACTTAGGGTCCCACATAAAAGATTTTGTGAAATCATCATCATCATCATCATCATCAAGACCTTATCCCAATTAGGGGTCGGCCACATGAATCTTATTCCTCCATTCCACTCTATTAAATACCATGGCTTCATTTAGTCCCAAAGTTTTTAAATCTTTCCTCACCACTTCTATCCACGTTCTTTTGGGCCTTCCCCTTGCCCTTTTAGAACCTTCAACTTGTATTGCCTCACTCCTTCTAACTGGTGCCGTTGTTGGCCTCCTTTGAACATGTCCAAACCATCTAAGTCTAATCTCCCTCATCTTGTTACCTATTGGTGCTATCCCTAAATTTCTTCTAATATTTTCATTTCTAATTCTATCCTTTCTTGTCTTACCACTCATCCATCTCAACATCCTCATTTATGCAACACTCAGCCTATGAGTATGATGTTCCTTAACTGCCCAACACTCTGATCCATAGAGCATGGCCGGCCTTATAGCCATCCTATAGAATTTTCCCTTTAGTTTGAGTGGCACCCGCCGATCACATAAAACCCCCGATGCACATCTCCATTTGTTCCAACCCACTTGGATTCTCTGGGTAACCTCCCTCTCAATCTCTCCACTCTCATGGATCAATGATCCTAAGTATCGGAAGTGGTCTCTCATGGGGACCTCTTGGTTATCAATCTTGACTGGTGCTCCACTCCTACTCTCCTTGCTAAAATTACATTCCATATATTCTGTCTTAGTTCGGCTAATTTTAAATCCTTTCGATTCTATTGCTTCTCTCCATAGCTCTAGCTTTATGTTGACACCCTCCCTTGTCTCATCAAGTAGGACTATATCGTCTGCAAATAGCATGCACCAGGGAATCTCCTCATGCAGATGTTTTGTTAACTCATCCATAACTAATGTGAAAAGGTATGGACTTAATGCCGATCCTTGGTGCAATCCGACAGTGACAGGAAAATCACCAGTCACGCCACTAGTGGTCTTAACATTTATTACTGCTCCCTCATACATATCTTTAATTATGTCTATATACCCACCGAGAAACCCCTTTAACACCTAACACCCTCCATATTAACTCTCTAGGGACTCTATCATAAGCCTTCTCTAAGTCAATAAAGACCATGTGTAGGTCTTTTCTCCTCTCCCTATATTTCTCTACTAATTGTCTTAGTAAGAAAATAGCTTCCATGGTAGACCTCCCAGGCATGAAACCAAACTGATTCTCCGATACACTTGTTTCATGTCGTAGCCTCTTCTCAATGACTCTTTCAAAAAGTTTCATGGTGTGGCTCATAAGTTTGATCCCTCGATAATTAGTGCAGCTCTGAATGTCTCCTTTATTCTTATAGATTGGTACAATAGAGCTTTTCCTCCACTCATCAGGCATTTTCTTTGATTTTATAATCTTGTTAAACAACTTGGTCAACCAAACTACCCCAATATCTCCCATATGCTTCCAAACCTCTATTGGTATACCATCAGGCCCCATGGCCTTTCCTGATTTCATCTTTCTCAAGGCCTCTTTTACTTCAAGCATTTTAATCCTACGATCATATCTATAATATCCAGTGTTATTTAGATTTATAGTATTTTCAATTCCTCTATTCTCAGGGCCATTGTCATTTAGCAATTTTTGGAAGTAGATTTCCCACCTTTGTTTGATCTCAGCGTCTTTGACTAATACCCTTTGATCATCGCTTCTAATGCACCTAACATGCTCTAAGTCCTTACTCTTGTTCTCTTACCTTTGCAAGTTTAAACACATCTTTCTCACCTTCTCTTGTTCCTAGTCTATTATAGAGCTCATCATATGCTTTAAGTTTAGCCTCACTTACTATTCTCTTAGCAACGTTTTTAGCATTCTTATATTGTTCATAGTTTTCATTATTTCTAATCTTATGCCATGCTTTAAAATGCATTCGTTTTTCTTTAATAGCTTTTTGCACTGTTTCATTCCACCACCATGTTTCCTTTGTTAATAGCCTTTTACCTTTAGATACTCCTAAGACATCTTTTGCCACTTTCTTAATGGACTCAGCCATATTAGTCCACATGGTATTTACTGCTGTTTCATAATTCCAATTTCCTTCTACCATCAACTTATTTTTGAATGAGGTTATTTTCTCTCCTTTTAAGTTCCACCACTTAGTTTTTGGATGTGTATTAAGTTCAGTTCTTTTACTCCATCTTTTGATATGAATATCCATAACCATTAACCTATGTTGTGAGGTTAAACTCTCACCGGTATCACCTTACAATCCTTACATATAGATCGTTCATTATTCCTAAGTAGAAAAAAGTCTATTTGGCTTTTATGAAGTCCACTTTTAAAGGTTATTAAGTGTTCATCCCTCTTCTTAAAGAGTGTATTTGCAATGGATAGGTTATATGACAAAGCAAAATCGAGGATATTCTCCCCCATCTCGTTTCGTTCACCTATACCATACCCTCCGTGTATTCTATCATATCCTTCCTTATCTTTTCCTACATGGCCATTTAAGTCTGCTCCTATAAATATTCCCTCAGTGTTGGGAATTTCTTGCATGACTCCCTCCATATCTTCCCAAAACTGTCTCTTAATTATATCTTGTAGCCCTACTTGTGGTGCATATGCACTTATAATATTTATAATCTGCTCTCCTAGAATCATTTTTATTATTATTATTCTATCACTGATTCTTTTAACGTCCACAACTTTATCCTTTAATTCCTTATCCACTATTATTCCTACGCCATTTCTATTATTTTCCTTTCCTACGTACCATAATTTATACCCATCTATTTCTCTAGCTTTAGCCCCTTTCCACTTGGTTTCTTGGATACAAGCGATGTTGACTCTCCTACGTTTTATCGTGTCTACTAACTCCAAACTCTTACCTGTCAATGTCCCTATATTCCATGTAGCGATGTGAAAGTGTTAAAAAAAAAACTCGGGTCATCACACATTATTACCTCAATTCCACATGTTTTTCTTTATTGTTCACTCAAGATTTAAGTTAAATTTTTTCTAGTAGTGACAACCAAAGGAAGAGCTAGCTTAGAACCTTGACTTCCCCTCTTGAAATTCACTTCTTCTTTTTTTTTTTTTTTTTTTTCTATTTGCCCTTAATTTTAGGTCCACTTTCCATAATTACTTCACCCATTTAGCCTTCTTTTCTCTTGAATTCACTTGTGAGTTCTCTTTGCATGTCATCATCCTTTAAATTGTGAGCTTTAGATAGCATTGTTGGTGCTTCTTGAATAGGATTTTACACTTAGGAACTATGTACAGTTTCTAGATTTTGACCATATATTATGCGCATTGTTTTAGGTCTAGTTTGATGTTGATTTTATAAAGTTCATTGAACTTTCTTGTTATGGAATGTTTCTCATCAATACTTTAGATCTAATTTGTTTCCTTTCATAAAAATTGTGGTCTCAATTGCTTTCTTATGCTTGAATTGTTTGATACTCTTAAGTATTTGAAATCTAGAATTTTTCTCTCCTTATCTTATGCTTTGTTTCCGGTCATCTAAACATTGTTTTTGATTGAATCCTTAGGAACCCATTTAGATTTTCATGTTTTTTATTAGATTCATTAATTATTATTTTTTTATAGTTCACTTTGGATCCATCAATTCTGGCCATTTTCCTACCCTAAAATCATGCGCACAGTCCTTGGATCATGTGCATGGTACTAGGTCACATTCCTTTTTTAATTTTTGTTTAATTTGCTAACTTAATCTTGATTTGGCTGTTGTTAATTAGTTGTTTGCATATTAATCTAGGTTTAGAAAGTTTCCTTTCTGAATTTTAAAAATTTTCATTTTTAGAAAGTTTCTTGTTTAAGAAAGTGTTAATTTAGGAAGTTTCCATTTTAGTAGTTTCCTTAAGTTAGTTGCTTAGTTCAATTCATGCTTGTTTTATTAGTTTCCTTTAGTTAAATGCATGTTAGTTAGGTTAGTTTCTAATTTCATTGCTTAGTTTAGTTTTGTAATTTTTCTTTAATTATAGTTGTTAATTTCATATGTCACTCTTTTATGCACTTTAATTTCCTAATTCAACCAAATCAATACCTCTCTTTGGTTGAAGTTGTGTGCTTTAAACAAGATCCATCCAACATAAAAATTTGTGAGATTCCTCTTGGGTTGAACCTCTCTCTTGTGCTAATACTACTTTGATTCATGTGCTTATGAGTAATTTTAAAGCTACATCAAGATTTTTGGTGCTATTGCTTGGCATCACAACGGATTTGTGGTTGGATTGTTTATCTTTGGTTGTAGTCTTAAGTAGAATTACATTAGGATTTTTGCATTTCATTTGCATAACTTGCTAATTTCTTATAAATTGACATACCTAACTTATTTTTGAGCTAGGGGAAACTGGCAAGTGGAGCTTCATCAACTAGATAGGACTTGCTTACTTTCCTAAATTTGGACTTTTTCTTTTTGTGTGAACTTGTAGTGAGGCACCATTATAACTTGCAAATTCTTTATCTAATTTTAAATGGCTTGTATTAATATAGTGCAAGTGTGGGGTATTGAGTCCCACACTTAATCTTCCTTAGAAACCCCATTATAAGTTTCGATCACTCTCTTTTACTTTTCTTAGTGTAGTTGCATTTATTGCAAGTTGTGTCTTGGTTGGTAGAGTAATTCATATAGTTTAAGGTCATTCATCTTATTTTTTACATCTTATTTAGGGTTGTTGCATTAGATTGCACCTATCTATCCCTTGGTTAGATAGCATATAGGTTGCATTAGTTTCCTTTCCTTGTATGCATTTCACATTTACTATTTTATGGTGGATGTACACATTGATAGTAAGGACTCCACAAGAACCTTTATAATATAAGGACTAGATTTCATCACCAAATCCTTGGCCCACCTAGGAAATTAAAACATATCAATTCCTTGTATGCTTGTGATCTCAACCATTAATCTTAATTTAAAATCAAGTAGCAATAGACCTAGGGTTTTGAGCTCATAGCACCCTTTTTGAAAGAGGTGATCTATTATCACTCCAGTGGCTCTTGAACTTTATGTTTATAGTGGGTATCCAAAATCCAAATAATTTTCCCACACCTTTTGTTGACAATTGTTCAGGTCTAAACACCTCCTTCCATGAGAATTGTATAAACCACCTTGGACAGGACCTAATTGGTAAGCAATAGTCAAGTCTGAATTAAATGAGTTGCCTAGATTTAGGTTAAAGGATACAACACAAATTAACAAAGATAAAAAAGATATCTTGTTAGCATTAGGAATTGTTTGCTTGCATAGCATATAGAATTAGGCATTATTCAGATTTAGGTTGCATCAATTAGTTAGGTTTCACTATAGTGCATGCAAATACGTTGATCTTAGAATACTCAATTAGTACCATTAGACCCTGAGATTGAATGTACTCATAGGCAAGGATTAAGAAATCAAATTCTTGACCCAATGACAGAGCCACTAGTTGAAGTCTAGCATAAGGCTATTAGAAATTTCTATGTGCCATTTCAATTAAATGCTCTATCATGCATCACTTTACCACTCATCAATGTAGACCATTTTGAACTTAAACTTGGAGTCATTTTGTTACTCCCAACATTCTATGGTCATGATAGAGAGGAACCTTACCTACATATCAAGGAATTCCTTGATATTTATGCCACAATCAAATTTTGAAGTGTTATGGATGATTATATTAGACTTAGGTTATTTCCCTTTTCATTAAAAGATAAGGCATAATCATGGATGAATTCTTTAGAGGTCGGTTCCATTGACACATGGGACTGATTATCTATCAAGTTTCTAAACAAATTCTTTCCTATGCATAAGACTAATGCCCATCAAAGGGAGATCATTAATTTATAGCAAAAGATGTTGTGAAATATTATGAATGCTTGGAAAGGTGGAATGAATTACCATGGAAGTACCCTCACCATGGATTTGTAAAATGGCAGCAGGTTCAATACTTCTATGAGGCATTAACACCTCAAAATAGACAAACGGTAGATGCATTCATAATATTGCTATAGAATGAATTGCTATAGAAGTGCCCTCACCATGGATTTGTAAAATGACAGTAGGTCCAATACTTCTATGAGGCATTGACACCTCAAAATAGACCAACAGTAGATGTAGCTAGTAGAGAGCCCTCATGCTAAAAAGTGAAATAGCGGCCAAGGAATTTTTCCAAACTTAGTTGACAATTCCTAACAATGGGACTATTCCAATAGGAGGGGGAGAGAGATACCCATCCTTAAAGGAAAGGAGGCATGTATGAAATGGTAGTGACCTTAGATATGTCATATAGGCTCGATTCCTTGACTGAAAGAATGGGTAAGATTGAATCCTTGCCTAGAAGATTTGACAATCTTGAACATATGTTCTAAGCCTTCATGGTTGCAAATACACCCACAAAACCTCAATAAGAGATTTTGTTCTATTTGTTCCAGCCTGACACATTTAACTTTAACTTGTCCATCTAATAGTGGATACATTAAAATTCCTTTGGAACAAACCAATTCTCTTAATGCATATCACAACCCTAGCGATAATCCTTACTCTGAGATCTATAATCTAGGATGGGCTAAGCATCCTAACTTGTCATGGTGGAAGAATAATAACTAGGGAGGATCATCTATGAACCCCTCTTCTTAGAACTTCCCTAAAACTTCAGTTCCCTTGTAGCCACTTGGTTCTCAATTCCCTCAGCAACCAAAGAAATCAATCTTTAAGGAAATAGGCAATCATTTATGGAGAAAACTTTTAAAAACTAGGAGGAAACTTGACAGGCCATCATTGATAGTCAATAGAGATCAAATGTCAATTCTCAAGCTATGGCCAAATAAGAAATACAAATTGGCCAATTGTCAGCTACTTTGAGTGATATACGAAAGGGACAGTTTCCTAGCCAGCCAATTCCAAACCCTAAGGGCCAATTTGAATTAGGGTCATCGTTAAATCTACAAAGACCCCATGAACAAGAAAAGTCTATCACTACCCTTAGGAGTGGCAGTCAAATTGATAATAAAGTAGGGTAGACTGAGGAAACTATAGAGGAGAATGGACCAAATAAAATATAGGAAAAACTAACTAGATAGTCCTACTCTACCTGAGCATATAATGGAGGCACATTATGTGCCTAAAGCCCCATTCCCTTAAGTACTCAACAAGGCTAAGAAAGGAAAAACTTTCAATGAGATAATAGATGTATTCAAGCATGTGCAAATTAATATCTCATTACTCAATGCTATTAAGGATATTCCTATGCCAAATTTCTTAAAGGGCTTTGCACAACAAAGTGAAAGCTCGATGTCCAACAGAAGGCCTTTCTCACTAAGCAAGTCAGCTCTTTAATACAACACTTGACCCTTCCTAAGTTTAGAGACCTAGGGTGTCCTACCATTTCTTGTGTTATTGAAAATCATGTCATTGGTAGGGCACTATTAGATTTAGGGGCTAGTGTAAATTTGTTGCCTTATTTTGTCTAGAGCAACTAGGTCCCTTAAGCTAACTAATACCTCTTTGCAGTTAGTAGATAGATCAGTTAAGATTGCACGTGGTATGGTTGAGATGTTTTAATACAGGTGGACAAGTTTTACTTTCCTGTAGATTTTATTATCCTGAATACCCAGGCTGTGTTAGACCCTTGAAGTTAGACTTTAGTAATTGTTGGATGTGCATTTTTGGCCATGTCCAATGTCATCATCAAATGTAGAAATGATGTCATGAAACTATCCTTCAACAATATGAAAGTCAAGCTCAACATTTTTAATGTCGATCATTATCATCTAGATCTAGATGTTTCCTGTGTCACAAATTTAGTTGAAGATCTAGTTCAAGATGTTAGTATACCATCGTCTATGTAGACCCACTTGACACCGATCTATCACATTTTACCTATGATTTTGATATAGACAAATCCATTGAATAATAAATAATCTATTGGATGCTACATCTATAATGAATACCTCTAAATGGGGCCCTTATGTGTAACAACTTCCTCCATCAGAATCTATACTAGTCCCATCTATAGAAAAACTATCCACCTTAGTCCTTAAACCTTTACCTAAAAATCTAAAGTACTCTTACTTAGGACCTAATGAGACCTTACTTGTCATCATAGTCCCAAATCTAGATAAAGAATAGGAAGGTAAGCTTCTTGATGTTCTCAAAGAACATAAGACTACTCTAGGGTGGACCATAGCAGATATTAAGGGAATTAGTCCTACTATGTGTATGCATATAATACACTTAGAAGAAAATTTCAAACCATCTAGGGAGACACAGAGGAGATTAAACCTTAACATGAAAGTGGTAGTGAGAGATGAAGTGCTTAAACTCTTAGATGTTGGTCTCATCTACCCCATATTTGACGACACTTGGGTTAACCCAGTGCAAGTTGTTCCCAAAAAGTCCGAAGTCACAGTAATCCAAAATGAGGATAATGAGCTAGTCTCCACTTGCATGACCATTAGGTGGAGAGTTTGTATAGATTACCAAAAATTGAACTTGGTCACGAGGAAAGACCACTTTCCTCTACCATTCATAGACCAAATGCTAGAGAGGTTCACTGAACATAAGTACTACTACTTTCTTGATGGTTATTATAGCTATAACCAAATCCCTATAGCACCTGAGGATCAGGAGAAGACTACCTTCACCTACCCCCTTTGGAAACCTTGCCAATGTATTCCTTCCGGACTTTGTAATGCCCCAGCCACTTTTTGAAAGGTGTAAGTTGAGCATATTTTTAGACATGATAGAGAGATCTTTAGAGGTGTTTGTGGATGATTTTTTAGTGTATGGATCTTCTTTTGATGAATACTTACACTACTTGAAACTTGTTCTTGCTACATGCCATGAAAATAATTTATTGTGAAATTGAGAAAAATGTCATTTTATGGTTCAAAATAGCATTGTTTTAGGCCACATTATTTCACCTAATGTTATAAAAGTGGATAAAGAAAAAGTGGACTTGATCTCTAACCTTGCTCCTCTAAGGACGGTGAAGGAAATTTGCTCATTTTTAGGCCATAGAGGTTTTTATAGATGATTCATCAAGAACTTTAGTAAAATAACTAAGCCCCTATGTAATTTTTTAGGAAGGAGGCCATCTTTTACTTTGGTCGTGATTACATGAAAGCATTTGAGCTCCTAAAGGCTCAGTTAACTTCTGCACATATTATTCGATCGCTAGACTGGAATGCACCATTTGAAATAATATGTGACACTTCAGAATATGTGATCGAGGTTGTGTTGGGGCATTTATTGATAAACTTCCCCATGTGATATATTATGGTAGCACAACATAGAATGATGCCCAACTCAATTATTCAACTACAAAGACAAAGTTGTTAGTAGTAAATTTTGCATTTGATAAATGTAGATCTTACTTGTTAGGGTCTAAGGTCATAACAAACTCAAATCATGCAGCATTTTAATATCTTCTTTTAAAGAAAGATGCAAAACATAGGCTGATCCAAAGGATATTATTGCTACAAGAATTTGATCTAGAAATTTGGGACAAGAAAGGTTCAAGAATGTCATAGCAAACCACTTATCCAGGTTAGTTGTTGACTCCCCTAGTGAGAATGTGCCCATAACAGTGACATTTCCTCATGAACAATTGTTGCACATTTCCCAATTACCTTGGTATGCTAATATAGTCAATTATCTTGTCATGGGTTAAATGTCTACTCATTGGTCAAAACAAGATAGGAAAAGGTTTATTACAAAGATTAAACGCTTTAATTGGAAGATCCGTACTTGTTTAAGTAATGTCCTAACCAAGTTATTAGGAGAAGTGTAGCAGATCATGAATAGCATAAGATCTCCTCATTTTTTCATGACCATGCCTATGGGAGCCATTTTAGTTCCAGAAACATAGCTACAGAGGTTTTATAGTGTAGTTTTTATTGGCCTGCCATTTTCAAGGATTCACATGCTTACCGCTTAGCATGTTCTTGATGTCAACAATTACAGAGCATAGGAAAAATGAATATGATTCCCTTAAACCCCATTTTAATAATTAAGCATGTTGATATTTATGACATTGATTTTATGGGACCTTTTCCTCATTCCTTTGGTAATTTATACATCCTTGTGGGGTGGACTATGTTTCAAAATGGGTAGAAGCCATTCCATTTAAAACCAATAATCACATGGAAGTGGTTGAGTTCTTAAAAGGCAATATATTTGCACGTTTTAGTACAGTTGGGGCCATAATTGGTGATAGGGGTAAACATTTTTGTAATAGGGTTTCTGAAAATTTAATGAACAAAAATAGCGTTACCCATAAAATTGATACCTGTTATCATCCTTAGACCAGTGGACATGTTGAAGTGTCAAATAGAGAAATAAAAAGACAGTTGATCCAAATAAGAAAGACTAGTTTTTAAGGCTTAGTGATACTTTATGGGTCTATCGTACCACATTTAAAACTCCTATAAGCATGGCACCTTACCACTTGGTCTATAGAAAGGCCTGCCACTTACTAGTAGAATTAGAGCATAAGGGGGGTTTGTTTAATGGCATATGTTGGGCGTTTCTATTGGAACAACTCTTGTGATATCTCTGATGATATCTTCTGTGATATCTAAGACATGTGTCATATGTTCTATGATATCTTGTGATATCTAGGATATGTGACATTTGTTCTATGATATCTTAGGTAATATCTTTGGTGATATTTTTGGTGATATCTGAAATATGTCATGAGAAATATTTTATTATTTTTAATAAAAACTAATGCATCAACCAATCAAGTAGCAATGACCCTCAAAGTATGGAACCTTCAAAGTAAAGTATATAGTTTCATCAAATAACAACTAGTTTCTCTAGCAACATCTGAAGCCATTTGTAAATTCCCCTTCCCAACTTTCTTTCTATACTCATCTTCCTCTTTTTGTGGTCTTTGAGGAAGTGAAATTGCCTTCTTCTTCTTCTTACTCTTTTGCTCATTTGTATTTTGGCAGTTCTGGTCTTTGATTGCTAATTTCTGGAGTTCTTCGTTTAGTTGCATTTCTTCCTCCACAACAATCAGAGAACTATCTACATTTTGCTAGACGCCTGCATTTCTTGGCCCTCCTCCTCCTTTTTATTAGCATTAATTCTAAATCTTGCATAGATATCCTCTATGTTTCAGTTTTCTCTTTTAGTTCATTCAATTCATCTTCCAATTTTTTCATCTCTGCCTACTTTTTGTCAGTCTCTCCTCTCTGTTTCAAAGAATCTCTAGCCATAGCAAAGGCCAGATATGAGTTATTCCCTACTTTATAATTATCATTTTCTTTAGAACTTGGTATGAACCTCTTAATTTCCTTGCAGAGAGCTTCATCAGATTCACCCGCGAATTTCCTTGCAACTAACGGGGCTTACAAAGATCAAAATCAATTTTTACATATGACGAACAAAATAAAATTTTAAAAGTGAGCAATCTGCAATTTCTTTGCTTTATTATTATCTACTAACCATTTGCAGGAGAATTGGGTCTTCGAGGCCTATTGAGGTCAACAGATTTCAGGGTTGATGGATCTAAATCTTTGTGAGATCCAATAATAGCGGTTGGAGCAAGGCCTACTTTCTATTCCATCCCAATGAAGTGCTATGGAAAAGCATGAGACTCCACCACTTGTGAATCATTCAATTCTTCATTTTCACCTTCCAAGAACAAAAATGGAAATGCTCTATTCCTGTGAAATTATCCATAATCCAAATTATTGTTTTCCTTTGGAGTTTCAAGATCACTGTATAGTACTAGGAAGTATCTAAGAAAACTGACCTGAAGTCTAAGTTTTTCAAAGCAAATATAGTAAGAAACTGATTAACAAAGGTACCTTATTGCAAATCCCACCATGGAATGAGAACTTCCAATTTATTTTGCTTCCTTTTACATACTTGCCACTAGTAGCCTGAGATTGCTAGGAATACTGATCAATCTCCCTTGCAAGGGGAGAACCCAAGTCTACATAAAAGTAAAGAACATTGCCATATGCATCAACTAGAAAATTTGCAGGATCAAAGCTAGCATTCCTGAATTTTGGAAAGACAATCAAGATTCCATCATATTTCATCCCAAACTTCAAGGATATAGATCCAAGAACCACATTCAAATACTCACCTGAGATGGTTAAAGCTATTTCCATAAAAGATTAACATAATTCTGGAGGTTTGTGGAAGGTTTTTCATTTGAATGAACTATGGGAAATAGCTAATCCAAATCACTTGCTCCAAAAGCTTGCAATAAATATATTAACACCTAAAATAAAGAAACTCGTAACAAAAAATACTGGATCCTACACCTCAAGCACCATCTAACCCTTTTACAGGCAAGTAAAACAATAAAGAAGAATGGGAGTAAGTAAAGAAAAGAGAAACAAACATTTAAATGAAGTTGTATAAGAGTCCGCTCCTAAATTCAGCATGAAACTCATAACCAAGAAACTAGTAATCGAGATTTTGTTAGCCATAACACAGTAGAGAAGGAAAGAAAAATGGTTTAGTGACCGATACCTAGTTTAAGAAATGGCATGTTGAGAAGCAACTAATTCTATTCTTAAACTATTCTTAACCTAGACACCAATTCCAAAAAACATTAACATCTAATTTGGATATAATGTAGTTTTCTTGCCAAATTTAGATAAGAAATCAAGTAGAATACAATCCGGGAGAGAAAATATAAAGGTCATTTCCTATTTTAAAAAACCATAACAACATGTCATGTCTTTGGATGAGATTTCTTGAAAGTGAGAGAAGATAAAGAAGCTACAGGATGGAGAGGTTATCTTATAAAACCACTTAGAAAACCCAATTAAAAAAAAAATGTCAAATATCCATTTTCAACACAAAATCTTCGAATGTCAAGAAAATATTCAAAATGGAAAAGGCCCGGATCTAAGACCTCTATGCAATCCATTCTCAAAGCTTAAAATCTAGGTCCATTTACAAGTTGAACAAGAGAAACCATAGAGAGAATGAAGAGAAAGGGAGATCAACTTACTTCTTCAGTGTTCAAAATGTAAAGAGTGAAAGTGAAGGGAGGGCCTTGGATGTAGGGATTGTATAGATTGGATTTTCCACAAATTTTTGTATAAACCCTTTGGTATCCAAGTTTTTCATTGATAGCCAGTTCTTCTTTAACAAAAGATAATCTGGCAGCCATGGAAAAAAATTCCACAAAATAAAGGGAGAGAAACAAGTGACAATGGTCAATTAATTTGAGAAGTCAAACTATTTTTCTCCTCTACTTGTCCGAAATTCCTTTATGGGATGAAGAATATGACGCCCCTATTTCTCTCTCTTAAAAATTATGTGTTGAATATGATTTTTCTCTCTTTAGAAAGGAGTAAATTTTACACTATAAATAGGATTTGGCATATCTTTGATAACACCAAACATATCAAGTATGATAATGTTAAATAAACCTGATATCTCACATATGCCTAAGACATCGCAGTTAAATAAACCTGATTTCTCACATATGCCCATGATATTGCAATTAAATAAACTTAATATCTCACATATGCCTATGATATCGCAATTAAATAAGCTACATGACATATGTCATGAAATCTCAGAAATGTCCAAGAAATGCAATTAAATAAACCCCCCTAAAGCATATTGGGCCATCAAAAAGCTCAAGTTTGACTTAGATACTGCTAGCGCCCATAGAAAACTTCAACTCAACGAGTTAAGGAAAGATGCATATGAGTCTACAAAGCTTTACAAGGATAGAAGGTCATCGTATATAATTCTAGATTGCATCTATTTCCAAGAAAACTTCAATCTTGATGGACTGGACCCTACATAGTATGTACTATTTACCCTCATGGGATCATCGAGATAGAAAAGGATGGAGAAATTTCAAATGTTAATGCACAAAGGTTGAAACCCTCCTTAGAATTGATAAACCCTAAAACTGGAAGAAACATTACTTAAGAAACTAGTCTAGCAGGACCAACATTAGCATGTTCTCTAACACCTGCATCTATTAGAGTTGCATTTATCATTATCATTGCATAGGTTGTTTGGTTGAAGATGTTAAACTTAGCTCTCACTTGGAGGCAACCTAGGATTTTAAAGTCTCATGGTTTTGCATTACTCATTTACCATATAGATGTCCTATATTTTAAAACAATAAGGACAATGTTTAGTTCAGGTTGCAAGGTGTAGACATGCATTAGATTTTTAAGTCTTTCTTCACGTACTTAAAAGAAAAAAAAGTTCAAATTTTTTTGAGTTTTTCAAAGTTTTTAAAGTTAAAGTTCCTTTGCTATGATGAGAATTGGATTATTTGAAGTTTAGTATTTCCACTACTTTAACTTCTTAATAGAAATGCATATGGTTAATTCTACATTTTGTTCATGTTTTGAAGTGTTTTACAAAAGTTAAAACTCAGAAAACACTTACACATAATGCATAAGTTTAGATTAATAGAAGGTTATGATCTAAAGACCCTAAGGAAAATCAGCAAAGACCTATATACCTTGAGAGTAATTCCATCTTTCTGAGGGTTATAAGTAATTTCATATTTTCTTCAATGTATATTACTTTGAAAATATCCCAATACCTTTGTTTTGGTCAAAATGCCAAGAACCAACTAGGAGTATTAGCTTTGTTTCCTAAATATTTATTGACTTAGATAGGTTTTAAGAAATCTAGCAAATGTTATATGCCATCCTTGTTATAACCCAAAAACATAAAGCCTACCCAGTACATTATATCACTAGTTAGAGCCTTGAGCCTTATTGAAAAGTCTTTTCTTTCATAGACCCCATTTACTTTAACCCAAAGAAAACCTAGTAAAAATATCCATTACCTACCTTTCAAAACTAAGTAGGGATAATAGCAAGAGTTTAGAAAAAAGGACAAAACTCAAAGAAGTGAAAAATATAAAAGTACAAATAAAAGTGTTCCTTCTTAGAAATCCAAGAAAAAGTGAAAAAAGTATAAGATAAAGTAAAAGAAATGAAAAAGGTATGCAGAAAAGAGAAAGGAAAATGCAGAAGAAGATATTCACTTCAAAAGTACAACCAAAAGAAAAGTTGTCCAAACAAATGCATACTGAAGACTTCTATTCAAATTTGAAACTTTGATTTAGAACCCTATCTTAAGCCTACATTTTATTCTATCTGAAGATCTATTGATCTTAGGTGGGATATAGCTTTGATGAGAATATAAATAAGAAGGATTAAGGTAAACTATTTCCAACTAGTCTTGTTAATGGTATCTTTTCTTAGGGATAATTTCTGTCTCATCTATGCTTAAAAGAACTTATGTAAATGTATCTTTAAATTTGGTCACACAGTGAGAGAAATTTTTTTGACCCCTTTCTTTGAGAGCTTTATTTTTTAGTCTATACAAGTGAGAACTTGAGGTCACGCATCTTTTCAATGGAGCAATGAGCATATCTATTTAGAAGTCTTGAATTATGTAGTTGTACACACACATGCACTTTAAGATGAAACTAAAATAAAAAGGCTTTGGTATATGGGTAACTTGTAGAATTTTCGATCCATCTTTATTAAGTTGATAAAGCTAGTACAGTGCTAATGGGTGAGACTTATTTAAGAAAAAATAAACAACTTAGCCTTATGGAATTTTGTGGGTATATTCATTACAAACCCTCATGAGTCTAAACTCATCCACTAAGGGTAACCTAGGGGTTTAATGGCTTGTTGCATATGATAAATGCAATCGTGAGTACCAACGATAATGGCAACCATTTTGTTTTCATGATTTTTTGCATGTTTTGTTCCAAACTAATAAAAAATACTCAATTAATAGCTCATGTGTCATAAGATATAGTATTAATTTTAAGGTTTTTCCAAAATTTTGTAACACATGCATTTCTAACCTAATAGTTCAAAAGTTTGATATTTTGTATGTTCAGGATCTAATCCAGAGTAAGTATGTGAATGGTCATAATTTTCTAGGACTTAATTAAGGTTTTTCATGCTTTGTATGTGTTGAGAAGGTAATCCAAAGGCGGAGCTTGATCAAGCTAAGAATTGAAGTCATTCATGAGGTTTCCTAGCCTAATTAGGAAACCTAAGCAAGCCAAAGCCTAAATGTCATCAATGAAAGGTGTGATGAATGTTCAATACTATCCTAAGGCAAACTATAAGGCAATTGAAGAAGCAAAAGGTGACTAAAATGGATCCAAGCACAAGCCATGCATTTCCACCACCTTTGCATGGGAGCCATTCAAGCCACCTAAGCCATGAAAAAAGGTGACAAACCACATGAGCTACTCAAGACTTGAAGCCAAGAATTGAAGCAACTTAAGTCACCAATGAATGAGCCATCAAAGTGACCCATCAGGCCATGAAGAGGAGTGCCACATAGAGCCACACGATTGGTGCATCAAACTTAGCAACTACCTTATGTTAAAAGTGTGATTTTTAAGGGATTTTGTGTAAAAGGTAAGATGATCATCATTAAGGGACCCATTAAGAGAGAAAATTTACTTTCCTGACCAATTTCCCACCTACCATCTTGGGTTTACATGAAATTCTACTTAGGGAGGGACCTACCTCCTAAAAAAGTGGCACCTCACCATTAATTTGAATGCTCATCTATTAATTTGAATGCTCATCTATATGGTTTCCTAAGATGTAAACCCTAAGTTTCAAGTCCATTAAAACATGCAAAAACCCTAAAATTTTCCTTCCAAATTTTCTTTCCATCTTCCTCTCTCTTCCCACCATTCAAGTTATACCTAAGTAGGGGGTGGAACTCCATGCCACCTCCTACAAAAGTGGTGCCCGCCCTTTCCTAACTTAGCAACATGCCCACCTACCTCTTTCATAGCCCACCATGCTTACCTCACTCTTCACCAAACCTTCCTAATTCAAAACTCTAGATCGAGAGCTACTTTAGTTCTTGATTCTATGTTAGAAACCAAAGCAGCTATAGATCTCCCATTGTTCCAACAAAGTTTTCAAGTAGAGGTGGCGTGACACTACCTTGAAACAAAGCTCTCCTTTGGTGTTATTTGCTGCTAGATTTTAGGACTTCTTTATTATTTTATTCCTTTGGATTTCTACTTATTCTTTTTATTATTTTCTCTCCAATTCAAGTTAGTACTTTGCTTCTATTGTCTTAGTTTCCTTGCATTAGTTTTCCATTGTTTTGCTTTCTATTTTACACTCTTCTTTCCACCTAGCTTTCTCTTTCTTTGTTACATCAATTCCAGTAGTTTTTGTTTGTTATTCACTCAGGATTTAAGTTAACTCTTCTCTGGTAGTGAAAACCAAAGAAGAGCTAGCTTAGAACCTTGATTTGTCCTCTTGAAATTCACTGTTTCTTTTTGCCCTTAGTTTTAGGTCCACTTTACATAGTTAGTTCACCCATTTAACCTTCCCTTCTCTTGGATTCCTTCATGTGTTATATTAATAATACTTTAAATTTTGAGCACTATATTGCATTGTGGGTGTTGTTTAGATAGGATTTTATGCTTATGAACTATGTGCAATTTTCAGATTTTGACCATGTATTATGTGCACAATTCCTAGTGTAATTTGATGTAGATATAATAAAGTTCATTGAGGTTTATTGTTATGGAATACTTCCTTCATCAAATTACTTTAGATTTAGGTTGTTTCCTTGCATAAAAAGTGTGGTTTCAATTTCTTTCTAATGCTTGAATTGTTTGATACTCTTAAGTAGTTGAAATTGGAATTTTTCTCTCCTTCACTTTGTGCTTTGTTTCTAGCTATCTAAACATTGTTTTTGATTAAATCCTTAGGAACCCATTTAGATTTTAATGTTTTTATTAGATTTATTAATTAGTTTGCATGATAGTCCACTTTGGATCCATCAATTATGGACATTTTCCCACCCTAAAACCATGTGCATAGCCCATGGATCATGTGCATGGTACTAGGTCACATTCCTTTTGTATTTTTGTTTAATTTAGTAATTTAATCTTATTTTGGTAGTTGTTAATTAGTTGTTTGAATCTTAATCTAGGTTTAGAGAGTTTCCTTTTCAAATGTTAAAAATTTTCAATTTTAGAAATTTTCTTGTTTAGGAGAGTGTTAATTTAGGCAAGCTTTCATTTTAGTAGTTTCCTTAAGTTAGTAGCTTAGTTTAATTCATTCTTGTTTTGCATTAGTTTCCTTTAGTTAAATGCATGTTAGTTAGGATATTTTATAATTTTATTGCTTAGTTTTAGTTTTGGTAATTTTTGTTTAATTCTAGTTGTTAATTTCATGCATGTCTCTCTTTTATTTGCTTTAATTTCCTATTTCAACCAAATCATTATCTGTCTTTGGGTAAAGTTGAGGACTTTATCCAAGATTCATCCAACATACAAATTTGTGAGATTCCTCTTAGGTTCAGCCTCTCTCATGTGCTAATACTACTTTGATTCGTGCACTTGTGAGTAATTTTAAAGCTACACCAAGAGTATAGGACTAACCTGGCTAAAGGCTCATTAACAAGTGGAAGGGGAACAAAATCTTGGAAAGAGTATTGTAGAAAGGATGCAAGACATGAGAATGTCACTGGCCATATGTTCCACAAGAAGGTCATGAATGAGATACTTCATGACTTGCCAATTACTACTAGAAAGTACCTAAGTCTTTTGGTGTTGAAGTAAGGATGTGGATACAAGCTTGAATCACAACAGGTGGTAGTTCAATGTAATGAAAGAGGCTTTTCAATGGTGAATGGTATGGATTTGTTGAACTAGAAAAACATAATAATGTCTCTTCAACAATGTAGTCTTGACGGAGATTACTAATGTGAATTTTCAACACGGGGCAATCCTTATTTTTGTTGCCAGAGGGATCATGGTATATGCAAAAATCCATGTATTTAATCTCTAGAATTGAAGGTGCATCAATTAGGTTGAATGAGTTAGGCATGTAAGCATTAAGGGCCAAGATCTTGATTCGGTCTTGGATAAGGTCTTCTAGAGGCTCAACATAATTCATAGGTTTCACATTTGTGTAAGGGAGAGGCTTATAAAGGAGAAACTGTTGATGATACCTTCTTTGGGGATATCCTCTAACAAGAGTTACCATAAATGTTGCTTCATATTCCAACAATGATCAACATCATGGCCATTCATCTTATAGTAGGTGAAAATTTTGGCAGGGTCACTCTCATTATGTTGTTTGACCATTTTGGATTTTGTAAGAGAGACACAATGTAGTTTTAACAAGGCTGTGATACATTCTTGCAACAGTGATGGCATGGTCTAATAAAACCTTTTGTGGAAGAGTCCTCCACAATTGCTCTAAGTTGTCATCTTGGGATGCATGCAACAACTCCTTTATGGTATGATCCTTCAATGATAGGAGCCCGAATGTGCATCTTCAAGCTTCAGCACTTCTTATTGTGTGCCCCACATCATAGTGGTAATGATAATACTCTTACACATGAGGCTGGATGCAAGCTAGATGCTAATTACATGTTCCAAAATTTTCATAGTCAAGGGCTCTCTTTATAATTTCATGATGCAATTTCTAAACAAATGATGAAATGGTTCCTCCATAATCTTGGGAGGAGGCTCATGTGAGGGGAAGGAACACATTTAGGCATTAATGCAATAATTTTGTCATCTGACATCTTACCTTCCAAAAGGTTGGAGATATGTAACTTGAAAGCTTAACATATTTCTGCCTCATGACCAAAAGTGTTGTGATCAAATCTTCCCATAAGAGATTAGTTTGGTTATGACATCTGGTCCAAATTGGTTAGTTGCAATAATTTCCTAGTTAAGGATCCCTGTTGAACCCTTTCTTAAACATGTTATATGGAAAGTCAACATTGTTCTATCTTATGACCATATTACTTGTGGTGATCACAACATTGGACCAAAAGGCTTTTTGGCAGATATGGAATGAATTTCCTCACGATGGCCCCAATATCTAGATTGATTTTTCCTTGCTCAAATAATTCTTAGAGTTTATACCTTATAGAAAAGCACCAATCAGTCTTATGCCCAAATTCTCCGTGGTACTCCTAATAAAGATCAAATATAAAGGTTGGGGAACACTACTATATAGGAGGCTTTTAAAGTTGGCATAAAGAAGTTGGTTTTTAGGCTACTGACTTCATAAATATTTTCCATGTAGGTTGTAAAAAAAGTGACTTTAAAAATCGTGAAGCATTCTTTTTGTGAGAAAGGACTTTTAAAGTCATTTTTCAAAAATGATTTCAAAAGAGGGGACTTTTAAATTTATTTTTGAAAAACAACTTTAGAATAACTTTTAGTTTAGTGGGAATAACTTTTTTTCCTGAGTAAAGATTTTAAAAGTTAGTTTTGATAGACAACTTTAATAATGGAACTTTTGAAGTCATTTTTAGGAGACAACTTCAAAAGTGACCCAATTTTAATGTCGTTTTCTGAAAACAACTTTAAAATTTCAACTTTTAAAGTTGGTTTTTTTGAAATGATTTTAAAAGTATTTAAAGTCATTTTTTGAAACCAACTTTAAAAGTACTACTCTGTTATAAGAATTTTTACATTGACTTCTAGTTATCTGTTTCTGATTAACTTCATCTATACACAAATTGGAGCTCATATAGTTTGATTTTTGTTGTGGCTATCTTCAACCAAATCCCATCAGTGAATTGAAATTGCATTTATATATTCTTGGTCGATGTTGATTTGAGTGTTAGTTAATATCTCCTTATTTATCTCATATATATGCTTGTTTCATATATTTTGCATGCATGGTTATTCTTAGAAACTTCCCTTTTTAAAGTTAACTTTCATTTTGAATATATCTATTATGTTTTGCATCTTTCTTCAATTTTAATTGGAAATTTTCACATGTGTGCATGGATGTAATCTAATTTTTTCAAACACTCATAATTCTTGTGTATCTAATGTTAAGTTAAATGGCTAACCGAGTTCACTATAACCTTTTCATGTCTAACAAGTCTTCACACATATATTAGCTTCAATTTATCAAAAAATGGATAAAATATGCTTGGATGACTATGACACGAACAACAAAAGAATAGGAGGGAACAAAAAAGTTTATTGAGTCCATACTTAAGGTAGGTGGTGATTGTAATCGCTTGCATTGTCAATAATCAAAATGTAAACACTTGAAAAAAAGTAATTGTAGGGGTGTTGAGAGAACACTTATGCTTCAATGGAATTGATGAAAGCTATTGCTCTTGGGTTTAGCATGGAGAATAACTTCTACATGGACCCTCAACAAGGGCAGGAAGATTTGAAAACACTGTAGGAAGTGTTGTAGATAATACTATTGGACTAATGTTTTGAGTTGCATATGTTGACTTCTACGATGACCCTAAATTATTTCATACTATATTAGAGGAAGCTGATGAGCTATTGTATCTTGAGCATAAAGATTATACCAAGTTGTTCACAATGTTAGAACTTTACAACCTGAAATTGAGATTTGGTTTTTCAGATTAAGGATTTACAGTCTTAGAAGTAGTGGGTAAGATGCTACAGAAGGATAATAAATTGGTGAGGTCCAAATGGGAGGCAAAGAAAACCCTATCTACTTAGCTAGCTCTAACATTTAATATTAGTAAAGGGGAGTAGTTTTGAATGTTCAATTAGCGAACAAGAATGGAAGAGTCCATGAAAGTTAGAACAAAAATTGATGGGCATCTGACTTGTTCTCCCATCTTCTCTCAAGCTGGCCTATTTGTCCATCTTCTATTATTTTTTGTGCCTGGTTCCTCTATTGGAGGGGATCCATACTAATTGCAAAAGGGGAGGGAAGTTCTGATGCCATCAATAGAAGAAGTGCCATTGAACATATAGGCTCGAACATAATTGGAAGGGTCCTAGCTATGCCATGTGCTCATTACCAAAAAATCCTTTAGGAAGTTGTAGCAATGACAAAAAGAGGGCACTTTTTGATGTTGCATTGAAAAAAAAAAAAGACCTAGGAGAAGATGCTCTTCTCATAGGTTTCTTCCTCTTATACCCACTACTGGGTTGAAGCATGAGAAGATACATGCATGTACAAATAATTGCATCTTGTATATGAAGGAGCATAAGGATAAAACTGCATGCCCAACTTATGGATAGTCAAGATGGAAGTTAAAGAAGAATTTGATTAAGATAGTTACAAATGTTCCTACAAAGGTCCTATGGCATTTCTCCCCTATTCCAAGGTTCAAAAGAATGTTCCGTATATAGAAATAACAAAGAAATTAGTATGGCATAATGAAGGCAGAGTAGCTAATAGCTTTTCACACCATCTAGTAGATAGCCCAACAGGGAAGCTCATAGACTTCATGTGGCCTAATTTTGGACAATAACTAAGAAATATACAACTTCCATTATCTATAGATGGGATTAATCCTTGTGGTTCTATGAGAAGAAGGTATAGTTGTTGGCCCATTATATTGGTTTACAACCTCCCACCATTTCTATGCATGAAGAGGAAGTTCATGATGTCAACTATGTTGATATTGAGTCTAAAGCATCCTGAGAATGATATTGACATGTACTTGGCTCCCTTGATAAATGATCTTGAGACATTATGGGACATAGGTGTTGAAGCTTACGATGCATACAAGAAAGAGTCATTCACCCTAAAGGCTATACTACTGTGGACAATAAGTGACTTCCCTGTATATGGTAATTTGTCTAAATGCACTATGAAGGGATACAATGCTTGTCCTATCTGTAGTGACAAAACATGTGCCATACAACTTAAACATGGTAGGAAAATGGCATTTTGCGGCCACAAAAGATGGTTGTGGAAAGACCATTCATATCATTTTAAGAAGGGGGAATTCAATGGTAATGTAGAGACAAGATGTAATATCCTTAATTTTTAGGATAAAATAGAAAATTATTAAATAAATTAAAATAAAAATTTATGGATGAAATTTTTTCCTAAAAACATAAGAATTAGAAAGTGCTCGTCGATACGAATCCAATGCCACCAAGAACATGAAAAACGGAGCTCAAACGAGGGAGTTATGAGCCGTCAAAGTTGTAAGGGCAAATTGGTCTTTTGACAGAAACGTGTTACACAGGGGTCCAAATTGATAACGGCACCCCTGTCTACACACGTCTCTACCAGTCCGGCGAAATCGCTGGAGAGACGTGGGAAGAGACGTGTGGGGAAGAGTTTCTCTTCCCCAAGACTCTAAAACCCTATATCTATGCTCCTCTAGGAGCCAAAACGCTCCACTTTGAGCGTTTTCCCTGAATGCTACGCAAAACCCTAGGCCTGCAAAAACTTAGATTTTCCGGCGAGTGGAGCCCCGGCCACGCGAGCAACACCAGTCAGGCATAAGGTAAGCCTCAAATCCATGTTTTTCTATATTTATTAATTAGAAAATTAATTAGAAAACCATTTAAAAATTAGGAAAAAATCAGATTTTTTTTAGGAACTTTATGCACGCTACTGTTGGAGCGTGATTTCATAGACCAAACGTTGTCCGTTTGGAAATCGCACCGTCCAACTAGTGCACAAGAGACCCAAGAGAAAACCCTTTAAATTTGGGAGTGATCCAACGGTGGATTTCTCCAGAAAATCCAAAAACCAGTACCTAGGGATGTTTTTAGAAACTTGGGAAAAACCATTTGAAAAACATGATTTTTGGAGAAATCAATGCAAAATGATGATAGAAATGGAAACTAGACAAAATTTGGAACAAAATGGTTCAAAAACCAAGTGATTTGGACACCTGTAGGGTCACCGGTGATGACCGGAAGCCGGTCGTCTTCTCAGGCGCCGGTTTCCGCATCGCCGGTGTAAACCGGTGTAAACCGGGCTGCCCGTGTAACCCAGTGTACACTGGGTGCCGGTGTAACCCGGTGTAAACCGGGCCGCCGGTGTAACCCAGTGTACATTGGTCACCGGTGTAACCCGGTGTAAAGCAGGGCCGCTGGTGTAAAACAGTGCACCCGCCAAACACCCTATAAATTAATAAATATTAATTTATGAAGTATTTTCACTTAAAATTGATTTTTGGGAGCTAGAGGAGTCCAAATCACGATCCGAAAGATGCGTTGTGACCGTATTGACGACGCGGACCTAGTTTTAACTTAAAAACTTATAAATGACCACTTTTTATTTAGAAAATTTTTTAAATAGTGATGTGACATATATAGGTGTACTTGAATATACCAGTTAAAGGGAGTTATTAGCAAGCTAGTGGTCTCACACTGAGGTAGGTGATGACAACTAATGTTTTTCCTTGATATTTGAACCATGTTTAAACATAGCATCATGTGTGATTGTGTTTTAAAATGCAATTATTATTTACCGTGGATTTCATGCGACATTGCGTACAGGATGGTTATTCCAAATTGAAATCTTTTACTGAATAAACTTATTTAAAATGCTTTTACAAGTATGATGTTAATTAGTTATGCTTAATTAGAGTTTTATTTCTTATTGTATATATAGAAAATACATGGATTTATATGGAAATGAGAATAGAGGCTTATTAGCTAGTCCTTTTATAGGCTAACCCCAGGATGAGGGGCATGTCTTAGGGATTGCAAGCTATAAGTGCTCTTGAGTTTTAGCATATACATATGATTTCCGTGTTTTATATTTGATGACGGGTGCTCTCGCCCGGTGGGCGTCATGCTAGGAGGGATAGGGCCGGCCACCCACCTTCCGAGATTATGATGTGATGAGTTTGTGATATGATAGACACCTGCCCATAGATGGCATTCGATAGGGGTTTGATAACATGGATAGTCCACACTACCGGTCTGAGCCTTTCCATGGGGACAGACGCTAAGTCTCCTGTTATGGTGTCGACGGGGAGCGGCGGTGGTTGATACCCATGGAGGGTTGCCACTGCAGCATGATGGCCCATATTCTTATTATGTGTGCATGTATGATGAGCATGGTTATGGATGATATGCCTGGGTGTGACGACACTCAGAGGTTGACTACGTGTACTCCTGATCAGGGATGTTAGTGCGATGTGATGGGACCCATTACCTTAGGGTGCCCTTATTCTTGTTGTATGCTCCATTTTATTGATTCATGTCATGTTTTAACTCTATGATTTACATGTTTTAGCATATGGAATAAATTGGCATTTATTTGAACATGGCATTATGATATCACTATTTTCATAAGTGTTAGACTATTTATCAGTGTTGTTCATTATTTCTTTCATTTATTACATTAATTGTCTATGTACCTACACAAGCGATAGCTTGCTGAGGCATTGCTTTGTTTTGCAATGCCTTAGATCTCGAGCGCAATAACAGGAAAGGCAAGGCTGTTGAGAAGCCGTGAGAGCTGCTGAAGACCATTTTTCTATAGTGTTAGACAGTGATGTGAGTCATCAAACAGGATTATCATTTGGATTTTATTATGGACTGCATATTTTATATTGGAATGTGATTTAGATCTTTGGACATATGTTGGACATTTATATGGGATGTTATGATGGATAGACCCTGGGCCATATTATTATTGTCTTTTGGACGTATTTTTGATTTAAAATAAAGGCGCCTATTTATTTGACGTTGATTTATACGCGGATTATTTATTGTGTTTAAATTACATGTACGCCATTTTGAGAAAGGAAAACTAACACCCGGAGTTTTAAGATAGGTTTAGTAAAATGTTAAATAAAACTTTTCTCATGGGATCCCAAATGCTCTTAATTAAAATGCCATTATTATAAATAAAATTAAAAAAAATGTCTTGAAAATCCGGGGTGTTATAAAGTTGGTATCAGAGCCCAGTCTAGTCCATTGTAATCCTTGTGAATGTCCATTTATATGTGAATAACAGTCCATAATAGTTGTAGAGAGAGAAACTATGAGAGAGGAACTTACACTTAGTGACATGTAAAATTTTGACAGATGGCTCCTCGGAGAAGGACAAGGTCTACCCCTGCTACACCCGTGGCTCCACCTGCTGAGTCCTCTGATCAAGGGGATCGAGATGCCAAGTTATTGAATCGTTTAATGTCAGAACTCGTACCACTGATACAGTAGCAAGTTAGGACAGCTGTTGACGCAGCTAACCCTAGCCCTATTCCACCACCTAAAGTGGCACCCATGGTTTCGTCAGTTCAGTCCTCACAACCAGTACAGGAACCATCAGTACCTAGAGCCACGGAGGGCGATGCTACGAGTGACTCTAAGAAGACTGACAAATTATTGGAAAGGTTTCAAAAGATGGTGAAACCCTTTTATGGCGATGGTAACACGGAGGAGGCCGAGCGATGGTTATTTGAGGCGGAGAGGACATTCGACGCTATGAAGATCTCACCAGATGATCAAGTTAGAGTAGCCTCCTACCTGTTGAAAGGTGAGGCTGGCTTTTGGTGGCAGACTTTCACACTCACCCGACCAGATCTGATCGAGACGATGACATGGGCAGCCTTTAAACAGGCTTTCGACACTCAGTATTTTCCACCTCATGCATTGCAGTCCATGAAGAAGGAGTTTGCCACCCTGGAGCAGAGAGATATGATGGTTCAGCAGTACCTGAACCGATTTACACGACTGAGGAGATTTGCACCGCATGCACTAGCCTCAGACACAGAGGCAACTGACAGATTTGTGGATGGGTTGACTCCTTGGCTGAGAGATCGCGTGATTTCTTCTCGACCCACTTCTGTGCGAGATGCTGCTGATATGGCGTCCCTGCATGAGAAGAACTCTCTCAGGAATAGAGGGAGTGCGTTCCAGCCCTTTAAGGGCAAGCGGCCATTTGGTGCTATGCAGACATATGGGGCATCAGGTCATCCACCACAAGCCAAATTTAAGAGAGACGCTGAGAGGAAGAGATGTGATAGGTGCAACGGTTGGCACCCTAGGCGAGGGTGTAATAGATTCGACCGACCACAGCAACAAAGGCAGCCCCAACCACAGAGACAGCTCTATACACCTTACCAGAGACAGCCATACAGGTGTTTCAACTGTGGAGACGTTGGTCATTTCATTAAGGACTGCCCTAAGGGGCAGAGGCAGACGGAGATGGGAGCAGAGGCAGCTAACGCGCCACGTAGCCAGGGACGAGTATTTGCCATCTCATCAGGACAGGCACAGGCATCACACCAGGTCGTAGAAGGTACTCTTCTAGTCTCAGATAGACATGCCAAAGTTCTTTTTGACACAGGGTCTACACACTCTTTTATATCATGTATTTTTGCATCTTGCCTTGATGTATGTGTACACAAACTAGCATTTGGATTAGATATTATGACACCTATGGGAGAGACAGTAGAGACTACAGAATATCTTAGAGATATACCTGTAGAGATATCAGGCGTGAGTATGGACACAGACTTTATCTTACTAGACATGGTAGACTACGATGTTATTCTTGGGATGGATTGGTTAGCCAACTGTGGGGCTATGGTAGACTGTCGAAAGAAGCGAGTCACTTTTCTTATACCTGGGCAACCAGAAATAGTGTTCCAGGGTAGGAAAGATCAGGCAGGTACATGCATCATTTCTGCTATGAAGGCGGCATGATTTTATGCAGGAGGGTGTAATGCATTCCTCGCATATGTGACTGTTGAGGAAAAGAAGCAGCCACAGCTTGACGAGATTGATGTTGTCCGTGATTTTGCTGATGTATTTCCTGAGGAATTACTAGGATTGCCGCCAAGTAGAGAGATTGACTTCACCATTGACTTGGTGCCGAGTACATCACCTATCTCTAAGGCACCATATAGGATGTCTCCAGAAGAGTTGAGAGAACTTCAGGTACAATTGCAAGAGTTACTGGATAAGGGCTTCATCAGGCCTAGTGGATCACCATGGGGAGCACCAGTCCTTTTCGTGAAGAAAAAGGATGGATCACTGAGACTATGCATTGACTATCGATTGTTGAATGGTTTTACTATAAAGAACCGATACCCTTTGCCACGCATAGATGATTTATTTGATCAACTCCAATCGGCACAAGTGTTCTCCAAGATTGATCTGAGGTCAGGGTATCATCAGCTAAGGGTTAGAGAAGAGGATATCTTGAAGACTGCCTTAAGGAGTCGTTATGGTCATTATGAGTTCCTAGTGATGCCGTTTGGATTGACGAACGCACCTGCAGTGTTCATGGATCTAATGAACCGTGTCTTTCGAGCTTATTTGGATAAGTTCGTGATTGTATTCGTGGATGACATCTTGATTTATTCGCCTAGTCATGATACACATAGGGAGCATCTCCACATGGTATTGACACACTTCGTCGACATCAGTTGTATGCCAAGTTCAGTAAGTGTGATTTTTGGCTAGACCAGGTGCATTTCTTAGGCCACGTCATATCTAAAGATGGAGTGGCCGTGGATTCAACAAAGGTAGAGGCAGTACTACACTGGGAGAGGCCTAAGACAGTGACTGAGATACGTAGTTTTCTCGGTTTGGCAGGGTATTATCGTTGCTTCATAGAAGGATTCTCTAAGATCGCGTTACCATTGACCACCCTGACCAGGAAAGACACTCAATTTGTATGGACCGAGGCTTGTGAGGAGAGCTTCCAAGAGCTCAAGAGGAGACTTACTACTGCTCCGGTATTGACCTTACCATCAGGTACAGGCGGTTATGTAGTTTATTGTGACGCCTCTGGCAAGGGATTAGGAGCAGTGTTGATGCAACATGGGAAGGTAATTGCCTATGCGTCTAGACAGCTGAAGACACATGAGGTAAATTACCCAACACATGACCTGGAATTAGCAGCCGTGGTATTTGCGTTGAAGTCCTAGAGACATTATCTTTATGGTGAGAGATTTGAGGTATTCACTGATCATAAGAGCCTCAAGTACTTCTTTACTCAGAGTGAATTGAATATGAGGCAGCGCAGATGGATGGAGTATCTCAAGGACTTCGACTTCACCATACAGTACCATCCTGGGAAGGCTAATGTTGTTGCAGATGCCCTGAGTAGGAAGGCGGGTGTGATGATTGCCAATTTGACGACTTGGTCTAAGTTCTTTGACAGGATCTTAGAGGCACAGGGCAAAGACAAGGAAACACAGGATCTGACAGATAAGACAGATTTTTCGAGGGGACCAGATGGAGGAGTTAGATTTAAGGGAAGGTTGGTAGTACCAACAGATGACGAATTGAAGCGCGAGTTACTTCAAGAAGCACACCAATCCCCTTATACAATTCATCCTGGGGGTACGAAGATGTATCAGGATCTCAAGAGGCATTTCTGGTGGAATTGTATGAAAAAGGATGTTGGAGAGTGCGTTGCACGATGTTTGACCTGTCAGCAGGTCAAGGCTGAGCATCAGCGTCCACCAGGACTACTTCAGACAATGGACCTTCCAGAGTGGAAGTGGGACCATATTACCATGGACTTCGTTCTAGGTCTTCCAAGGACCGCTAGCGGCCACGACATGATATGGGTCGGTGTGGACAGGTTGACCAAGTCTGCTCATTTCCTTCCTATCAGACAAAATCAGACCGTGGATAGCTTAGCGAAATTATATGTTAAGGAGATTGTCAGTCTACATGGCGTTCGCTTGACAATTATATCAGATCGAGATACGCGATTTATCTCAAAATACTGGAAGAGCGTGCAAGAGGCATTAGGGTCGAGACTGAAATTTAGCACAACATTCCATCCTCAGACAGACGGACAGAGCGAGAGGACCATCCAGACTATTGAGGATATGCTACGAGCCTGTGTTATGGATTGGAAGGGTAGCTGGGAAGATCATTTACCTTTGGTGGAATTTTCTTATAATAATAGTCATCACGCTAGTATTGGGATGGCTCCATATGAGGCACTTTATGGCAGACCTTGTCGGTCACCTTTATGTTGGAGTGATGTAGGAGAAAGACACGTGGTGAAATCTGAGTTAGTGGAAGAATGTGCAGAGAAAGTCCAACTCATTCGGAAGAGGTTACTGACAGCTCACAGTCGACAGAAAAGTTATGCAGACAAGAGGCGAAAAGACTTAGAGTTCTTTGAGGGTGAGCATGTATTCTTGAAAGTTTCTCCTATGAAAGGGGTGTTGAGGTTTGGAAATAAAGGGAAGCTTAGTCCCAGGTATATTGGACCTTTCGAGATCTTACGCCGAGTTGGGTCAGTGGCATATCAGCTAGCCTTACCACCACAGCTAGCAAATGTACATGACGTCTTTCACGTGTCTATGCTGAGGAAATACGTGCCAGATCCCTCACACGTATTGGAGCAGATTCCAGGAGAGCTACAGTCTGACATGACGTTTGAGGAGAGACCAGTGCGCATCCTAGATACAAGAGTCAAGGAGTTAAGGAATAAGACCATTGCCTTGGTCAAAGTCCTTTGGCAGCATCATTCACTACAGGAGGCTACCTGGGAGACTGAGGAGGAGATGCAAGAGATCCATCCAGAGTTATTTACATAGAGGTATGTAGCTAAATTTCGAGGACGAAATTTTTATAAGGAGGGAAGAATGTAATATCCTTAATTTTTAGGATAAAATAGGAAATTATTAAATAAATTAAAATAAAAATTTATGGATGAATTTTTTTCTTGAAAACATAAGAATTAGAAAGTGCTCGTCGATACGAATCCAACACCACCAAGAACACGAAAAACGGAGCTCAAACGAGGGAGTTATGAGCCGTCAAAGTTGTAAGGGCAAATTGGTCTTTTGACAGAAACGTGTTACACAGGGGTCCAAATTGATAACGGCACCCCTGTCTACACACGTCTCTACCAGTCCGGCGAAATCGCCGGAGAGACGTGGGAAGAGATGTGTGGGGAAGAGTTTCTCTTCCCCAAGACTCTAAAACCCTATATCTATGCTCCTCTAGGAGCCAAAATGCTCCACTTTGAGCATTTTCCCTGAATGCTACGCAAAACCCTAGCCCTGCAAAAACTTAGATTTTCCGGCGAGTGGAGCCCCGGCAACGCGAGCAACACCAGTCAGGCGCAAGGTAAGCCTCAAATCCATGTTTTTCTGTATTTATTAATTAGAAAATTAATTAGAAAACCATTTAAAAATTAGAAAAAAAATCAGATTTTTTTAGGAACTTTGTGCACGATACTGTTGGAGCGTGATTTCACAGACCAAACGTTGTCCGTTTGGAAATCGCACCATCCAACTAGTGCACAAGAGACCCAAGAGCAAACCCTTTAAATTTGGGAGTGATCCAACGGTGGATTTCTCCAGAAAATCCAAAAACCAGTACCTAGGGATGTTTTTAGGAACTTGGGAAAAACCATTTGAAAAACATGGTTTTTGGAGAAATCAATGCAAAAGGATGATAGAAATGGAAACTAGACAAAATTTGGAACAAAATGGTTCAAAAACCAAGTGATTTGGACACCTGTAGGGTCACCGGTGATGACCAGAAGCCGGTCGTCTTCTCAGGCGCCGGTTTCCGCATCGCCGGTGTAAACCAGGCTGCCCGTGTAACCCAGTGTACACTGGGTGCCGTTGTAACCCGGTGTAAACCGGGCCGCAGGTGTAACCCAGTGTACACTGGTCTCCGGTGTAACCCGGTGTAAAGCAGGGCCACTGGTGTAAACCAATGCACCCGCCAAACACCCTATAAATTAATAAATATTAATTTATGAAGTATTTTCACTTAAAATTGATTTTTGGGAGCTAGAGGAGTCCAAATCACGATCCGAAAGATGCGTTGTGACCGTATTGATGAGTCGGACCTAGTTTTAACTTAAAAACTTATAAAGGACTACTTTTTATTTAGAAAAATTTTAAAATAGTGATGTGACATGTACAGGTGTACTTGAATATACTAGTTAAAGGGAGTTATTAGCAAGCTAGTGGTCTCACACTGAGGTAGGTGACGACAACTAATGTTTTTCCTTGATATTTGAACCATGTTTAAACATTGCATCATGTGTGATTGTGTTTTAAAATGCAATTATTATTTACCGTGGATTTCATGCGACATTGCGTACAGGATGGTTATTCCAAATTGAAATCTTTTACTGAATAAACTTATTTAAAATGCTTTTACAAGTATGATGTTAATTAGTTATGCTTAATTAGAGTTTTATTTCTTATTGTATATATAGAAAATACATGGATTTACATGGAAATGAGAATAGAGGCTTATTAGCTGGTCCTTGTATAGGCTAACCCCAGGATGAGGGGCATGTCTTGGGGATTGTAAGCTATAAGTGCTCTTGAGTTTTAGCATATACATATGATTTCCGTGTTTTATATTTGATGACGGGTGCTCTCGCCCGGTGGGCGTCATGCTAGGAGGGATAGGGCCGGCCACCCACCTTCCGAGATTATGATGTGATGAGTTTGTGATATGATAGACACCTGCCCATAGATGGCATTCGGTAGGGGTTTGATAACATGGATAGTCCACACTACCGGTCTGAGCCTTTCCATGGGGACAGACGCTAAGTCTCCCGTTATGGTGTCGACGGGGAGCGGCGGTGGTTGATACCCATGGAGGGTTGCCACTGCAGCATGATGGCCCATATTCTTATTATGTGTGCATGTATGATGAGCATGGTTATGGATGATATGCCTGAGTGTGACGACACTCAGAGGTTGACTACGTGTACTCCTGATCAGGGATGTTAGTGCGATGTGATGGGACCCATTACCTTAGGGTGCCCTTATTCTTGTTGTATGCTCCATTTTATTGATTCATGTCATGTTTTAACTCTATGATTTGCATGTTTTAGCATATGGAATAAATTGGCATTTATTTGAACATGGCATTATGATATCACTATTTTCATAAGTGTTAGACTATTTATCAGTGTTGTTCATTATTTCTTTCATTTATTACATTAATTGTCTATGTACCTACACAAGCGATAGCTTGCTGAGGCATTGCTTTGTTTTGCAATGCCTTAGATCTCGAGCGCGATAACAGGAAAGGCAAGGCTGTTGAGAAGCCGTGAGAGCTGCTGAAGACCATTTTTCTATAGTGTTAGACAGTGATGTGAGTCATTAAACAGGATTATCATTTGGATTTTATTATGGACTGCATATTTTATATTGGAATGTGATTTAGATCTTTGGACATATGTTGGACATTTATATGGGATGTTATGATGGATAGACCCTGGGCCATATTATTATTGTCTTTTGGACATATATTTGATTTAAAATAAAGGCGCCTATTTATTTGACGTTGATTTATATGCGGATTATTTATTGTGTTTAAATTATATGTACGCCATTTTGAGAAAGGAAAACTAACACCCGGAATTTTAAGATAGGTTTAGTAAAATGTTAAATAAAACTTTTCTCATGGGATCCCAAATGCTCTTAATTAAAATGCCATTATTATAAATAAAATAAAAAAAATAATGTCGTGAAAATCCGGGGTGTTACAAAGTTGTTGTGAAGCCTTGGCCGATGAGGGCGGGCCAAGAGGACTGACAGGCTTCTAGGTAAGGTGAAAGACTGAGAGTTAGTCCCACATCGCTAGGGGGAAAGTTACTGGGCTCTAGATAAGAGTGATGAGGACTTCCCTTGCAAAGAGGCCTTTTCCCTGGGCAACTGGGGAAGAACAAAACCGTGCGGTGTGCATGGGCACTCCGGTACGGACAATATTGTTGCAAGGTGTGGGCCCTCGGGCTGTTACACTAGAACACCTCCAAAGATGTTGATAGGATGACAAAGTATTGGAACAAGTTGAAAACCTTAGTGTCATGTGAGGAAAGAAGAAATCAAGTAAATGTGTAGGTGAAAGCAGCTCTAGAATTACTGCAACTATGCAATGGGCTTAATGTCATACACATTGAGAAGAATGTGTGTGAGAGCTTGACTGGTACCTTATTTGACATACTAGGAAAAACAAAGGATGAACTTGTAGCTCGAATGGATCTTATAAAGATGAGTTTGAGAGAAGGTTACATCCACATGATAAGGGCAATCGAGGAACATACCTTCCTAAATAAAATTATACACTATTTAAAGAGGAGAGAAGAATAGTGTATAAAACCTTGTTCGAGCACAAAGTCCAAGACAGCTACTATTCAAACTTTAAAAACATTGTCTCCATGGAAGATCTAAAAGTGTTAGGGATGAAGTCCCATGAATGTTATGTGTTGATGCAACAACTCCTGAATGCAGCAATACATTTGGTGTTGTTGGAAAAAGTTAAAGGATCTATTGAAATTTTGCTGCTTCTTGAATGCTTTGTGTAAGAAGATGGTGGATGTTTCAAAATTACAAGAAATCCAAGAACATCTAGTGATAAATTTATGTGAGTTAAGAAAATCCTTCCACCATCCTTCTTTAACATCATGGTATACTTAATATTATACCTAATTGATGAGGCCAGATTCTGTGGGCCAGTTGACTTGTGATGGATTGATCCATTGGAGAGGTACAAGAAAATTTTAAAAGGGTATGTATGAAATCACAACTGGACAAAGGGGGGTATAGTCAAGTGTCATATTATAGAGGAAGCAGTGAAGTATTGCACAAAGTAATTATCAAGAGTGGATGTGATTGGAATTCCAAGAAAGAAATAGTCATTTGGATTTCATGATCCCAAGGTTGGAGAACTCTATCTAGTGGTTGTGTATCAACTATTGACTATAAAGAATAGGATGAGGCTCACCTTTATGTGTTGTGAAATGTTGATGAACTCTAACCATACAGTTTAAGTAAGTTGATCATGCACTTTGTAATGTTTTCTTTGATCTTTCCATTAATTTGTGTGTGTGTGTGTAGTAAGCACATGGACATCCCCAAAGTAAAGAATCCAAGTTACACAAAGACATAGAAATGGCTACAATTTGAGCACTATTGCACTTTTAGTACTTGGTTTTGTCAAAAGGTAAAATGAATGAATTCACACTTGTAATAAATTTCATTATATATATAATCTTACTTGCAATAATCATATCCTACTTAATATGTACATACATAGGTTCAAGATGAGAAAGAAATACTAGGCAATGGTATATTTGAATCCTTGGGTTGGATGGTGATAGGACCATGACTATAAGTAATAAAATATGGGTGATATGACATCAATGATTATTGCTTTTATACAAAAGTCTGTAATAACTCAATAGTGCAACAGAATAGTAGGGTCATCTTAGCTGCCAATGCTACAATCTTTTCCAGGTCAAAGGATTACAAGCCAATAGTGGCCAATGATATTCATTACAAGGTTATAAGAGAGATATGGGCCTTATATTATACTCGCAGAACTGTAGTTGTGTTTAAGTGCAATTGGGTGGCACACAACAAAGACAACATCAAAACTAACTCCCTTAGATTGGAATTGGTTGACCTTAACAAGATTAGTTATAAAAATGATCAGTTTATTTTGGCATCTTAAATCAAGCAGGTATTTTATGTGGAAGATGGAAGTAATAAGAGATGGTCAACCATTTTATCATCCTGTTCGAAGGATTTTTATGATGAAGATGACTTAGGTGATACTCTAATAGATTACCCTTGTATTACCAAAACTATTTCATCAATCGAAGTACTTGGTGAAAATGATGATTATGTGCATGATAATGGTGAGGAGGGTGCTTAGGTTGAAAAGAGTATATGAGAGGGCTATATGGATTGTACTAGTGAGATAAAATAATTCTTTATTAGCTCTTTTATCATGTGCTATATGGATTGTATTAATGAGATGGAATACTATGTGACATTTGTTATATATGTATGTATGTATGTATGTATGTATGTATGTATGTATGTATGTATGTATGTATGTATGTATGTATGTATGTATTTGTAATAAAAGGATGATAATTGAGGAGTTTTTTAAAAATAGTTTCTTTTGCATATTTTTATGTTTGTTATGTACGTATGTGTGATTCAACACCAATTTGTATGAAACATTATTTGGTGCCATAGTGAATTTAAATTTAGGGAAAAAAAAAATGAGTTTAAGGACTTTTAGAGTCATTTTCTAAAAAAGAATTTAAAAGTCTCTACTTTTGCTCCTTCGAGCATTTAAAGGCCAAATTGACCTTTGTGCCTATCATTTGACTACCTGACTAGAGTGCCCCATGTGAGATAATGTGTGACACTTCAGACTATGCTATCAGAGCTAATTGGGTGTAGCGCATAGACAAACTTTCCCATGTGATATACTGTGCTAGCAAAACACTCAACGAGGCACAAATCAACTATCTTACCATAGAAAATCTGATGACCCCAGTTTCTGTAACACATTTTGCAATACATTTTTCAAAGGCAGGGCACCCTTAGTAAAAAAAATTTGCAAAACTAAACAACAAAAATTCTTTTCTTTAAAACTTGTTTTGAAAAACCTAAGTCATCACTTCATACATAACATAAGTAGAATTTTTGTACAAGGTAAAATTTCATTGAAGGAATATATTTTTATTAAATTCCAAAATCCATCCAATTGTTCATAGTACAGCCCAATATCAGTACAATACTTATCCAAATTACATAACTCAAAGTTCAAACTTCACCATACATTAAAAACTCTCAATACATTACAATGCTCTCAAATAAAAATACATGTCTTCAAGAATATACTCTAATTGATTATTCTTCCAAATCTTCTTAAGTCTTCTACAGTCTTCAGCTCCTAACCCTCCTCTGTATTTGAGATATTGTAAACATTGAAACATTTATAATATCTCAACAAGCCATGCTTGGTAGGGGATACAAAAATATACTACTTCACTAATATAAGAATACATACCTCAGTCATTATTCCATTATGGTTACCTAATCATGAGTTATCTCAACATAGAGTATATATGTTATTTATGTAGTATAGGATAAATTAGTTAAAATAGTGAAGATTGCTCAAAACTTTTTCCTTCTCCTGGCTATACTTCCACTTAGGAATTCAATATTTAGCTAATCCTCATACGGGCATTTTCTTTCCAAGAATACATGTAGTGGCATTTCATCATGCGATGGCATTACACTATGCCTATCATATGTGCATCATAATGCAAAATAAATTAGGCATACTATGCTACAATCTCAATCTGTACAGTGTGCCCGAATAATTGTATAATCCCCCACTTATACCAACTGTGGAAATAACAAATCCATGTCCTCATGGGGTGGACCATGGCTGTCACAGTGGTGGCCTACCCATTATTGCCCCACCCGACATTTAGCCTCTCTTGGGGCATGGTATCCATCATATAAATTTCAGGAAGCAGGTGGCCAAGCCCTCACAACTTCCCTAGCATAGCATCCTTGGTCCTAGCACTGTGTAAAACAAAATCACAAGCCACCATGCTTGTATGTAAAATACATTGTATATATCAAACGATGTGTCTATTTAGCTAAGGCTGGAATGTTTTCTATGCCCTATTCTTAGGGTTTCCTTAGTCTTCACATCTCATTTCCTTCACCTCATTTGATTTGATCATTAGATTGGATCAATTGAATTTGATTATGAGGTTGGATCACTTAATGAGATCATATGGTTGGATCACTCAGTTGGATCATATGGTTGGATCACTTAGTTGGATCATATGGTTAGATCATGTGATTGGATCATTATCCATATGGTTAGATCACTTAGTTGGATCATATGGTTAGATCATGTGATTGGATCATTATCATACTAAGGTACCAAGTATACTTATATCATGAAGGTCTATAAATCTAGACAAAAGATCATGTATGTATATACATGAATCCTTAATACATTCTTGTATATCCACCTACCTCAAAGTAGTATCTTGATTCATACATCTCAAGTGGTATTCTTCCACATTGCCCATCATGGTCTGGATTCGTACATCTATTAAACCATACATATAAAGTTATTTCTCTATACAAGTATGTATTCCTATAAGGGTTGCCCTAATTTTTCCTTGAATCATGTTTGATCAAGGGTTTGGGTTCTCTATCTACATTTTTCTACATATACATACATAATTTTCACATATACATAATACAATACTACATTAGCATTCTTATTATTTTCTATCATTCAAGATCCTCTGGATCTTGTCCGATCATCCATATCTTGATTATAATTTTTATTAGGATTAGATGATTTACTAACCTTTTATGCTCTTATTATTATTACTCAACCAGTTAATGTTTTGCTAGTTGAGGGTAGCTTATTTCATCCTAAGTCTAGACAGCTCCTCTTATGTCAAATTAGCTAAGGCTTACTAGTTGAATGATTGAACACAAAGTAGTTACTTCAATCCTCATGTAAGGAGGCATTTAGACCTCACAAACATCAACGGAAGGTGGGGGAAGAGCGTGGCTCTATTAGAGAACCCCCTTAACCACCATGTTCATCATCTACTAAGGTGACCTTAACTCAACCTTTCATAAGGGTCCTATGAGCATGTTAACCCTGAGTACTCTTTTTAATTGATTTTAATTAAATCCATGAACACTAAAATGTCATTCATGGAGTTTCATTATTCTCCTAATTTGGATCAAGCAATTTATATTCCTTATATTATCCTACTAACTATGGCCCTTTCTATCATTAAGGCCATGTCATTCATTCCATGTAAATGTCCTTCCATTCTAATTTCATTTAATTACATTTTCAATGTAATTTCCATTACATAAGCATTAAAGCATAAAAAAATAAAAAAATCTATAATTAAATCTACTAAGCAATAAAATACAATTATAATAGCATTCAACAATTTATATGAAAATCTAATATGCCATAACTATCCATCATGATCCAACGATCTTAGTTGATCCTTATTCATTTTTCATCTCTTTTAGGGTTTAGATCTTGATCTTTTCACTTTCCTTTAAATCTAATACATCTTCTTGACATGATTTCATTAGTAGATCATTGATGCATCTTATTAAATGATTTGATCCTTCTTGATCCAACTGATCAAGAAGATCTTATGTCCTTTTATCCAATTTAAGGGCATAGATCTTCATCTATCCCAAATAATCATCATCTAGTCCATAAATCAACATAATATTAACTTCATATCTTCATCCAAATATATCCATACTATCCAATCATCCTTGATCAACTTGATTAAGGAGATTTCCATTCATTTTTATGGTTTTTACTACTTTTTAGGCTAGATCTCTTAATTAATCATAGATTAGTCCCTTCTAACCATTGCTTCCATGTTCTACAATCACAAGATCATCAATGGAGTAGAATTATAGAGTTTGATCATTCCAAATTTCACTAATCATAAGAATTAGTAATACTTTTGCTTATTAACAGAATTTTACATGCATCAAAATATAAATTTTCTAAGTGCAGTAGGTTCTACTCATAATAAGGAATCCATCCCAACTTTCCAATCTAATTTGGAGTTAAATTGAGATTAGAATTGGGATTTTAAGATTGCAGCCTATTTTAAGGGTTGAATTTTGATCTTACTATTTTTGTTTATTTAATTGATCTAGAAACCCCAGAAATTCTAATATGATCATGATCCTTATGTTTTGGGGATCCTCTGAACCCATCCATTGCTTCAGATTTCTATTTTGGGATCATCTTGATCATGATCCAACAATGTTGGAATGGATTTTTATGATTATAACCAATTAATACAATTTAAAACATACATTTCATGAGTTTAATACCTAAAGCATGTGATAGGGAATCTACAGAGCCTTTCTGATCTAAAATCAGAGCTATATTGAGCTCTTAATTGAAGATCTAAGTTTTTAGTTAAAAACTAGACATCTCAGATCTAATATGGGCATATAGGTTAGGGGGACGACTAGCGGCCTATGTCTCCATCACAAAGACACAGGCGGCGTTGTTCACAGGCCATGTGGCAGCTTGCACACGAGGGCCTATGCGGGTTGGCACCCACAGGGAGGGTCCCTACTTGCATTCCACTCCTGCGTGCTAGAATCCGATCTATTGAGATCGGTTGAGACGGTCTTGATCTGGACTGTTGGATCAACCTTTCTCCATATCTCCTAAATCAAGAAACAACAAGGGCTAAGATTTCATCTCCTGGGGTTTTGTGGCCCTAGGAATCCATCCAATGGCTCAGAAGTTGCATCTGAGCTGTGGATGGATGGGGTCTCAACCATCCAAGCCGAATCCATCATTTTTGATGGATCAATGACTGGGAGATCCCCTAAATGTCGGAAAAGCCAAGATAGATGTCGGAATGGAAAGAGAAGTGAAGAGTGTGCCTACCTGTGCCAGTCCAGTGAAGAAAGCTTCATTAGAGAGAGAGAAATCAAGCTGGAGAAGAAGAAAAAATCCAAAATAAACCCTAGATGCCAACAACACGTACGACCATGAAATTATCCATTTCTATTGTTGAAGAAGGTGGAGAACTATGGGGCTTTTGAAGAACATCCCGTGCTGAAGACATCCAACGGTGCAAGATCACCATTTAATGGCCAGATTGGTCGAAACAGTTTAAAAAACATGTCGGAGACAGTGATTCACCAGTGCTTGTCCTTTGTTTTGAATTTCCCAATGATCCAAGAGGTGGATCATTATGAAACTAAAGGGCTTTTGTAGATCATGCTTGTTCGACCAGATCCAATGGTGGAGATTGAATTTTAACGGCTCAAATGTGATGGCTAATTCAAATAGGGTTTCCAAGTGGAAACCCTGGCTCATCGGGGACGATGCGTCCCTGGACGTGCCTGATGCAGACATTGAGTTGTTTGCCCGGGTGTGTCTGTGGACACGCCCACAAAGAATAAGAGAGGAGAGAAAGAAAAGAAAATTAAGGGAGATCAGGGAGGATTTTGGAGTTGGGATTGGCATTCTAGGGAACCTTGAGAAGAACATTAGGAGAATTTTTGGAAATTTTATAAGTTATTTATAGAGATGTTTTGAATTTTCCATGATTACTTGTAATTATCGTCTTGATTTCTTTTCATTATTAAATTGTCTTAGGATTCCCACTACCACCTCCTTCTCCACTAGCAAGTGGTAGTGGTTTGACTCATGATGACTTGTTTTTTGGCCATTGGATCCCTTTGTGGGTCCCTCGTGGGCCCCACGAAGGTGTGGAAAGACCATTTTGCCCTTTTATGGAGAAAAATCAATTTTATTCTCCTGGGCTTGGAATTGAGCGTACTTAGTGGCATTGGATTCGTATTTTTTACTACATTACAAATTTTGATGTCTTAGGTCTTGTTATTTGTAAAATTACCATTTTACCTTTTGTTCATAAAATGAAAAAGGTAAGGATCTTTCATCCAAATTCAAAATTTGCCATGCTTACAGTCATTTTGAAGGGTTTGTTGACTATGTTTTCAATTATACATGTCTTATATCTTGATTCAACTTCTATGAGAAGTGCATTTTTAGTAACCCTAATATTCTAGCCTGAATTTCCTTGAAATTTTCAATTTCATTATTTATTCATTCTCCTTACAAAAATTAGGGGTATTACAATCTACCCTCACAAAAATTTCGTATTCAAAATTTGCATATCAACTCACTTATGAGTTTTCACAGCTCTTTCATAGCTTTACTCATGTGGCCTTGCCACTTAAGGAAATCCTATTTCCTTTCATTCATTTGTCATACTACCTTCTCCTCAAATGTATAAATCACATGGTTGTTTCATATTAAAATGCTCACACATGACTAACCTTGCTAATGCACTATTCACTCAAGCTAATTCTTGCTAGACTTTCCAAAAAGATTAATAACTCTTAATTGAGTTGTCCTTTTGTTTCAAAACCTTCTATTTCACTTGCCTAAATTTCTACTCCTCATTTTCACCAATTTTTGCATACTTCACATTTTACCATTCTAACTTCTATTGCTCCTTCTCATTCTCTTTCAACATATATAATTTTGACATAGCTTTCCTAATATGCATAGTCCTTAGACTATCTATCAAAATGACATATTGATTGGATTCTATAACTTCAACTATTATTCTTTGTAACAATCTTCCAACATTTGAAAGTAATTATTTCTTTCCTTGTTCTTTCATTATTTGGAAGTGATTACTTCATTTCTACTTTACAATTCATACTTCTTTACTATTTCCTTCTATTGCCAATTTCTTTTCAAATTCTATCATTGAATAATAGTTTCCTTGTACTGATTCTTTCCTCATTCTCATCCCATCCATTGTTTTTGTAACACCCTTTGCATGCCATTTTATTCATAATACTTGACTTTCTACATTTTTCCTTCCAAGGTAATATCATTTAAATCTTCATATATATTCCTTATCCTCTTATGTTATCTCTTTCTCATATTCAGAACAATATTCTAAACATTCTTACAATCTATGGTAATATTTATCTCTTTCCCTTTCATATATATATATATATATATATATATATCATAGGCTTCAAAATTTCTAGATTATGCATTTCCTCATGCTTCTTTCAAGCATACCTCATAACCATTTTCATATCCTACTAACCCTTTATTTGAAGTATTCCTGATAATTCCTATTAAAAGAGTCCGTATTAACTTTGTAGTCATCCCTTCTCAAAGCCTTTAAAACTCCATAGTTTATCATATATTCTTCAATTCTCAATAATCTACCATAAACTCTTTTAGGGTTTATGTAATCAATAGCAAGATTGCAATAGAAGAATGTCCTTATGATATACAGTTAGTAAGAGATAAATTTCTAATTGTCATTGATATATCATATTCCACCTTTGTTGGGTCACATTCCATTTCATCCTTAAAATTTATATGACCCTAAACTTGGCTTTCCTCAATCAACATGTACCCTTACCAGATAGTTGACAAGTTCTGCATGTGTCTAACATATATTCCATAAATGCTCTTGATTTCCTTAAATTCATTTCCATTTATCATTGCCACTTCATCTAATATATTTCATTCTCCTCAAATTCATAAATACCATTTATCCAACTCATATAACTCAAAATTTGTTTTGATTTCATGCTATGTTGTTTCATTTTCAATTCCTAGTTAATGATAATAAATTTGGAAATGCTCAACCTTTTAGAGAAAAAGGGTACTTAATTTCCTCCATAACATCATTTATGTTCAATGCATCCTCACATTGATTCATCCTTTTCCTTTTCCCAAGGAACTTTGTTACTTTCATAATGTAAACTTCTATAATCATTCCAAATCCTTAAAATTTGTTCTTTTAACTAATTCAAATAATTTGATGTTCTTTTCCTCAACTATTATAGATATTTCCTCATTCAATCTCATGTAAGATTGAAAATCTTCAAAATATTTTAAAATTTCTAACCACTTATTTCTCCAAAAATTTGGATTCATACCTCATTCATAATCATCTTTAAACTTAAATTTAACAACCAATATTTGTTTATAGGTCTTCATTTCTCATGTTTTATTTCAACATTCCTCCAAAGTATATTTCTCCTTACTATATTTCTTAAATCTTTCAATATCACCAACTTTGTCATGTAAGTGGAATTAATATCTCTATTCATATATAGCTCTTCATTTTCCATGATCAATAAGATGTACTCCCCTATGTAGTAATCAATAACCATATTTTCCCAATTCATCATATCAATATTTCTCTTTTATTTTCCATAATTGTTTCACCATCTATGCCAAATGTACTTCTCTTTCGTATAGTCCCAAAATTATTTTCAATATCACTAAGGTTATCCTATCAATATCCCTTTAATCCTTGACAATCCTTTTGTACTAATTTCCACAATTGATTTATCATACCAATATAATTTCTAACTTAGTGATTTCATATTTGCTGTACCATATATAGGGCTATAATTTCTTTCTTAACCATATATTGACATGGTTTAATTAGCTTTCTTAATAAGTTTGGAATTATATTGCAGCCCATTCAACATATATAACTCTCTTCTTCCTTTTTATTATATTCTAATTTTGAATATCATCGCTTCATGTTCTAAAATTTTATCATTTGTTTATTAAACCCTTTGCCTTCACTAATTTTGAAAAGAAAGTACTTACTTATTGTGACGACCCAGGTTTTTGAAACACATTTTATAATACATTTGTTCAAAGGAAGGGCCCTTAAATGTGTAAAAAAAAAAAATTCGCAAACAATGCAGCGGAAATTCTTTTCATTTAAATTCATTTTGATCAAAACCCAAGTCTCACTGCAAGATACATAATACACATAGCCATTTTGTACAAAATAAAATTTTATTGAATACCAGGATTCATCCAGTGGTTCACCCTTACACAACCCTGTATTAGGTTACAACCCATTGTCCAAAATTACATAATCCAAATTTCAAACCTCACCTTACATTAAAAACACTCAATACAATACACTCTCAAATAAGGAAAAATTACATATCTTCAAATATATACTCTGATTTTCTTATTTTCTTCAAACCTTCTACTGTCTTGCTCTTAGATCTTCAAGCTTTAATCCCTTAAGTCATTTATTGCCTTGAGCTTCTTTCCCTCCTTCTCTGTGCTTGAGGTATTGTAAACATGGAAACATGTACAATACCTCAGCAAGCTATGCTCGGTAGGGGATACAAAAATATACTACTTCATCAATACAAGGATACTTACCTCAGTCATTAAGCCCTCATGAGTCATCTCATTCTCATATATAGAGGATATATATTATTTATGTAGTACATGACAAATTAGTTAATATATTGAAGATTACTTAAAACTTGTTCCTTCCCCTAGCTATACTTCCACTTAGGAGAGTAATACCTAGCCAATTCACATATAGGGGTTTTCATTCTAGGAACTCATATAATAGCATATCATTATGCCATGGCATCATACTATGCCTATAATATGTGCATCATAATGCAAAATACATTAGGACTACTATGCTCATAGTCTCAATCCGTACAGCGCGCCCAAATAACTGTATAATCCTCCACTGATACCAACTGTGGAATAATCAATCCATGTCCCCATGGGGTGGACCATGGCTGTTACAGTGAGGCCTTCACATTATTGCCCCACCCAACATTTAGCCTCTCTTTAAGCATGGTATCCATCATATAAATTTCAGGAAGTGGGTGGCCAAACCCTCATAACTTCCCTAGCATAGCATCCCCAGTCTCTATCTCTGTGTAAAACAAAATTCACAAGTCTCGATACTTGTATGGAAAATACTTTGTACATATCAGACGATGTGTCTATTTAATAAAGGCTGGAATATTCTACATACCCTATTCTTAGGGTTTCCCTAGTCTCCATATCTCAATACTTTCACCTCATTAAACTTGATCATTAGATCAAGTGGGTTAGATTATAAGGTTAGATCTCTTTGTTTGATCATTTGGTTAGATCACATGTTTTGGATCACTTTGTTTGATCATATGGTTTTGGATCACTTATTTGGATGTTTTGGATCCCTTAATTTGATCATATGTTTTGGATCCCTTAATTGGATCATATGTTTTGAATCATAAGTTTTGGACCACTTGTTTGGATCATGACTATGTTAAGGTACTAAGCATACTTATCCAGTGAAGGTCTATAATTTTAGACAGATAATCATGAATGTCTACACATGAATCTCTAATATATCTTTGTATATCTACCTACCTCAAAGTAGGACCGGGTCTTGATTTGTTTATCCTCAGGTGGTATTCCTCCACAATGCTCATCCTAGTCTGTATTCATACATCTATCACACCATACGTGTCGAGTTATTTATCCATAATAGTATATATCCCTATAAGTGATACACTAATTTTTCTTGAATCAAGTTTGATCAAGGGTATGGGTTCTCTATCTATGTTCTTCTATATGTACACACTATACATACACAATATAATACTTCATTAGTATTCTTATTGTTCTTGATCATTCAAGATCCTGTGGATCTTGGTTGATCATCCTTATCTTGATTACCATTTTTATTAGGGTTAGATGATTTACTATCCTTTTATGCTCTCTATTATTATTACTCAACCATTTAATGTTTTAATGGTTGAGGGTAGTTTATTTCATTCTAAGTCTATATTGCTCCTCTTATGTCAAATTGGCTAACGCTTACTAGTTGAATGGTTGAACACAAAATGGCTACTTCAATCCTGATGTAAGGAGGCATTTAGACCTCACAAACATCAACGGAAGGTGGGGGAAGAGCATGACTCTATTAGATAACCCCCTTAACCATTATGTTCATCATTCACTAGCTTGACCCTAACTCAACCTTTCATAACGTTCCTATGAGCATTTAACCTTAAGTATTCTTTCTAATTGATTTTAATTAAATCCATGAATTAAAATGTCATTCATGGAGATTTATTATTCTCCTAAGTTGGACCAAGGAATTTATATTCCTTATATTATCCTACTAACTATGGTCCTTACTATCATAAAGTCTATGTCATACATTCCATGTGAATGTCTTTTTCTTCTAATTTCATTTAATTACAATTTCAATGAAATTTCCATTACTTAAGCATTAAAGCGTAAATTTAAAGAATAAATAAACAATTAACTAAACAATTAAATAATCAATTCTATAAGTAACTCAACTAAGAAATGAAAGACAATAATGTTCAATAATTCAACTAGCAATCTAACATGCTATCATGATCCAAGGGTCTTAATTGATCCATATTCATTTTTCATTTCTTTAGGGTTTAGATCTTGACCCTTCATCTTATTTTAGATTCAATATTTTATATTGATGTAATTTAATTATTAAATCATTGATTTATCTTATCCATTGATTTGATCTTCCTTGATCTACTCAATCAAGGAGATCTTAAGTTACCTTATAACATTTAAGGGCATAGATCTTGATCTAGCGCAAATCCTCATCATCCATTCATTAAATCCCTATGATCTTATCTTAAGATCATCATAAAAATACATCCATACTGTCCAATCATTCTGGATCATCTTGATCTAGGAGATACTATTCATTTTTAGGGATTTTAGTAACTCTTAAGGCTCGATCTATTAAAAGATCTGCCTAATTAATTTTATTTAAGCCACTAATTTTATTTATTATGTTATAAAATCATCATCCAACAAGGTATTAGTAGTCTGATCATCCTACACCTTATAGATCAAGGATGTTAGTTACTTATCTACTTAATTATAGAAAATTTAATTAATTAAAATTACCATTTTATAGGTTCAGTCCATTCTACTTATCACAAGGAATCCATCAAAACTTTTCGATCTCAATTTGGATCTCAATTGAGATGGAAATTGTGATTTTAAGATTTCAGCCCATTTTAAGGGCTAAATTTCACCTTACTGGTTGGGATTGGTTTTACTGATCTAGAGACACATAATTTCTACTATGAACATATTCCCAGAGTTTTAGGGGGTCTATAAAGACATCCATCGGTTCAGATTTGTCTCTTAAAATCATCTGGTCCATGATCTAAGTTCATAGGTACTGATTTTACTAAATAACTTATGTAAATACAAATTAAAACATGGATCTAATAAGTTCAGTACAGTCTAAATGCTACAAGGAGTCCATAGCATTTTTCAGATCTAAAATCATAGCTATATCAAGCTCTGAATTGAAGAAATAAGATTTTCAGTTAACAGAATGGGTGGCCCAGATCAGATCTGGGTTACAGGTACAAGGCGACCCCACGTCCCGCACCTATTGCTGTCTATCCTAGGTGGCTGGTCAGAGATGACGGGCTACAGGTGAGACGGTCCGATCCGGACCATTAGATCGCCTGTGGCTAGATCTCCTCCACCCATCTCTTGAAAAGGCCTAGATTTTATCTCCTGGGGTTTTGGGACCCCAGGAAATCATCCAACAGCTCAAAAGATTCATCTAAGACATCTGTGATGAGATGTCCACCACCCAAGCCGGATCCATCATCTCCGAAGGATCTACGGTTGGGGAGACTTCCTGATGGTCGGAAAACCAGACTTCCCTACTGGAAATGAAAGAGGGGTGCAAGTTCACCTATCTGGAAGAAGATATTTTGGATATTTGCCAAAAAAATCAAAAAATCCATTCCTGATAAGATAGGTCAGCAGAGCTTCAGTTTTTCGATGATTTTTCCACAGATACTCTACTGATTATTGTAAACTCAAAGGGGTTTTGTAGATACTAATATTCTCCAACTATCCAATGGTAAAGATTCTGTTTCAATGGTTGGAAATGAACGTTTAATTTAAAAATAGTAACAGGGTAAAAACCCTTCTCACCGGGGACAATGCGTCTATGGACGCTCCAGATATCCAAAAGAGGAATATTCCTCATGGTGCGTCAGTGGATGCTCTAACAAGAGGAATAAAATGCAAGGAAAGGGAGGAGAAAAGAGGGGGAAGGGGGAGGAATTTTGGGATGACATTTTGGCAGAGTCTAGGAAACTTCGTGAATGATTTTTGGGATTTTTTTTTATGTCTATTTATAGGATTTTTTAGTGTTTTTCATTGTAACACCTAATAATTGTGTTTTTTCTTTTTCCTTTTTAATATTTAATATTTATTTGATTCCCACTACCACCTCCTTCTCCACTAGCTAGTGGTAGTGGTTTGACCGATGATTGCACATGGTCTGGTCATTGGATCCTTTGTGGGCCCCATGTGGGCCCCATATGTGTAAAAAGACCATTTTGCCCTTTATGTATAAAATTTTGAGTTTACTCCTACGAACTCGGAATTGAGTGTACTTAGTGACTTTGGACTTGTATTTTTGAGTACATTCCAAATTTGATGTCTTAGACCTTGGATAGGGTAAAATTACCATTTTACCCTTTTGTTCTTAAAATGGAGAAAATAAAGGTTTTTCACTCCGAAATCAGAATACATCGTGCTTACAGTCATTCTGAAGGGTTCGTGGGATATGTTTTCAGTTATGCATGTCTTTATCCCTTATTTGTATTTCTATAAGAAGTATGTTTTTGCTAAGCCTAATATTCTAGCCTGATTTTTCCTTGAAATCTTTAATTTCACTATTATATTTTTATTACAAAAAAATTAGGGGTGTTACAATCTACCCCCCTTACAAAAATTTCGTCCTCAAAATTTCAAATCTACACTACTCAAACAAACTAGGATACAAGTTTTTCATTTCTCCTTCTAATTCCCAAGTAGCCTCCTCGATCGTATGATGTTGCCATAATACTTTGACTAAGGGAATAACTTTGGTCCTTAACTGTTGCTCTTTCCTGTCTAAGATCTGAATTGCCCTCTCTTTAAAGGTTAAGTCTGTGTCTAACTCCTCCGGTATGTTTTGAAGCACATGAGTCTCATCTGGAATGTATTTCCGTAGCATGGAAATGTGGAATACATTGTGTACTTCTGAGAGTTGAGGCGGTAAGGCTAATTTGTAAGCACCAACCCAACCTTTCTGGTATTTCAAAAGGGCCAACATACCTTGGACTGAGTTTTCCTTTACTTCCGAACCTTCTCACCCCCTTGATGGGTGAGACCTTCAGAAACACATGGTCACCTATTTCGAATTCCAAGGTTTGGCATCTTTTATCTACGTAGCTTTTCTGACGACTATGAGCAACCAACAATATTTTCTTTATTATTCTTACCTTGTCTGTACATTGTTCCACAAATTTTGACTTCATCAACTTTCGTTCCCCCATGTCATCCCAACACATTAGTGATTGACATGGTCGTCCATACAAAGCTTCATAAGGTGCCATTTTGATACTTGCATGGAAGCTCTTATTATAAGCAAATTCTATCAATGGAAGATGATCATCCCAACTACCCTTTCAGTTTAGTGTACAGGCCCTTAGCATGTCTTCTAAGGTTTGAATGGTCCTTTCTGACTGACCATCAGTTTGGGGATGAAAAGCTGTACTAAATTTTAGTGATGTCTCCAATGCCTGTTGCACGCTCTTCCAGCTTCTTGATGTAAACCTTCCATCTCGATCCGAGATGCTGGAGAGTGGGACCCCATGAAGGTTAACTATTTCTTTTACATACAACTGGGCTAAACTGACAATAGATTGGTTTTATTTTATTGGAAGGAAGTGTCCTGACTTGGTTAGCCTATCAACTATCACCCATATCATATCATGGTCTGCTCGAGTCTTTGGTAATCCCACAACAAAGTCCATAGTGATATGTTCCCATTTCCACTCTGGCAGGTCTAAGGTTTGTAGTAACCCAGCTGGCTTTTGATGCTCAGCCTTCACTTGTTGACAATTTAAGCACCTAGCCACACACTCCCCTATATCTTTCTTCATACCTTCCCACCAAAAATTTCTTTTTAAATCTTGATACATTTTTGTTCCTCCAAGATGTATGGAAAATTTTGATTGATGAGCCTCTTGTAGTAATGTTTTTCTCAAGCTTGAGGGAACCACTAGTCTTCCTTGGAAGCGAATACCCCTCGTTGAGTCTCTACTAACCCCTGCCTTTTCACACATTTCTTGAATTGCTACATCCCCCTCTTGGGCCTTTAAGATTTCTTCAACGAAAGTTGACTTGATGGTGACATTTGCCAACACTGCCTTTGTGTGTCTGCTTAGTGCATCAGCCACTGCATTAGCCTTTCTAGGATGGTATTGAATTGTAAAATCATAATCCTTAAGGTATTCCATTCACCTTCTTTGTCTCATATTCAAATTAGCCTGAGTGAAAATATACTTAAGGCTCTTGTGATCAGTGAATACATTGAACTTTTCCCCATACAAGTAATGTCGCCAAATTTTTAAGGCAAACACTACTGCTGCCAATTCTAGATCGTGTACTGGGTAGTTCATTTCATGCTTCTTTAACTGTCATGAAGCATAAGCAATGACCTTCCCATTTTGCATGAGTACATTTCCTAACCCCTTACTTAAAGCATCACAGTATATTTCATAACCTCCACTCCCAGATGGCAAGGACAATACTAGTGTTGCAGTTAATCTCTTCTTTAACTCTTGGAAACTCCTTTCACATTCATTAGTCCAAGTAAATTGTACTCCTTTTCTAGTCAAAGGAAGAGCTAGACGGGAAAACCCTTGGATAAATCTATGATAATATCTTGCTAACCCTAGAAAACTTCTTATTCCAGTTACTGTTTTTGGATGCTCCCAATTCATTACAACTTCCACCTTGGCAGGGTCCACTTCTACTCCATTCTGAGAAATTACATGCCCTAGAAAATTGACTTTTTCCAACCAAAACTCACACTTAGAAAATTTACCAAATAGTTTGTGCTTTCTAAGTGTGGTTAACATAATCTTTAAATGTTCTTGATGTTCCAGTATACTAGTAGAATAAATAAGTATATAGTCAATGAATACGATTACAAATTTATCCAAAAATTCCTTGAAAATTCTATTCATCAAGTCCATGAATACAGCTAGAGCATTGGTTAACCCAAAAGCCATCACCAAAAATTCATAATGTCCATACTGGGTTCTGAATGCAATCTTGGGTATATCTTCACCTTTAATACGCAACTGATGATATCCAGATCGAAGGTCAATTTTTGAAAAGACCTTAGCAGATTGGAGTTGATCAAAGAGATCATCAATGCGAGGTAGAGGGTATCTATTTTTTATTGTCACATTATTCAGCATATGATAATTGATGCACAGCCTCATTGACCTATCCTTCTTCTTTACAAATATCACAGGTGCTCCCCATGGTGAGCTACTTGGTTTGATGAACCCTTTGTCTAACAATTCTTGAAGTTGGTTCTTCAATTCTCTAACTCAGCTAGGGCCATTCTATATGGTGCTTTAGAAATTGGAGTTGTACCAAGAATCAAATCAACGGTAAACTCAATTTCCCTATGAGGTGGTAAACCTGGCAATTCTTCAAGAAACGCATCTTGGAATTCCCTAACTATGTCAATTTCTTCTATTTTAGGCTGCTCCACATTCAAAGCAACTACAGTTGCTACAAATGCCTGACACCCTTTTGATACGTATTTGATAGCCTTCATAGCTGATACTATAGGTTTGACTGACCCATTTGGTTTTCCCTGCAATACTAGTTTTTCTTCTCCAGGTATGTTATAAGTAAGTTTCTTTTTTCTGCAGTCCATAATTACCCCGTATTTGGCTAGCCAATCCATACCTAGTATAACATCATAATCTACCATGTTTAGTAAAATAAGGTCTATACTCATATTTCTCCCTTGTACTTCCACATGTACATCTGAAAGATATTCGTGTAATCTAATTGTTTTCCCCACTGGTGTCATTACATCTAGATAGAATCCCAATTTCTCCATGATCAATTGTATACTAGATGCAAATATACAGGATATAAAAGAATGGGTTGAACCTGAATCAAACAGTACTTTGGCATGGTGATGAGATACTAACAATGTACCTTCAATAACTGCATTGGATGTTCCCGCCTCTTCATCGGTAATGGCAATACCCTTCCTTGATGACGTGGTATATTTTCAGGCTTTGCACCTTGGATTTCCAAGGGTTTGTTGCACTGATTAGAAAAATTCCAGATCTCACCACATTTATAACATTTGATAGGGGGTCGTGGTTGTTGTGGTGCCCCACGAGGGCATGCATGGCCTGGACGATATGTTCTACAAACAAGGCATTGTTTCCTTTTTGCTTGGTTCCCTTGCTTGTTAAAAGTCCAAAAATTGTTTGAGGTTCTCTTGCCTTTCTTGAATGATTTTTTATGAGAGGTGCTCCCTCCTCCAAATTTGGTGAATTGGCTTCTTTTGTAGTCTTCTTCAAATTTGGATGTCATTTCAACACATTCTACCATGGTAGTAGGTTTAGTCCCCAACACCTTCGTCCTTAGTCTAAGATCTAACCATTCCATAAAACGATCTATCGTGTTTCTTTCGGTGTTACATATATGGTTGGCGAACCTCTTGTGGCGACCCAAGTTTTTATAACACATTTTATAATACATTTTGTAAAGATAGGGCCCTTAGAGTAAAAATTTTTCGTAAACCAAAGCAGCGACAATTCTTTTCTTTAGAATTTGTTTTGTAAAACCTAAGTCACCACCTCATACATAACATAAGTAGAATTTTGTATAAGATAAAATTCCATTGAAGGAATATACTTTTATTAAACTTCAGGATCCATCCAGTGGTTCACAGTACACAACCCATTGTATCCTTACAATACTTGTCCAAATATACAATCCAAATTACAAAGTTCAAAATTCAATACACGTTCTAATACAATGTTTCAAGGGATATACCCTGATTACTTATTCTTCAATTGTTCTTCAAATCTTGAGCTCCTAAGTCTCCTTCTCTGTATCTGAGATATTGTAAACATTCGAACATTTACAATATCTCAGCAAGCTATGCTTGGTAGGGGATAAGAATGTAAGTTATTGACAGTATAATCTCAATATTCAAGTATCCCATAATTCGTTCTATCATAAACACATTCATTGATAGTATAATCTCAATATTCAAGTTACTATACAGGGAATTTCCCTTCTTGGGAAAAATATTGGTAATATACAATTACCTGACATTTCATTATGTCATTCCTTAAGGCATTTCACTATGCCAATTTCATGTGCATCATAGTGCAAAATAATCAAGGACTATCATGTTTGCAGTCTGATCAGTACAGCGCCCGGATAACTGTTCAATAATCCACTTATACCATTCTCAGTGGAAATTACAATATCCATGTCCATATGGGAGGACCATGGCTGTCACACTGGTAGCCTTCCCATAAATGCCCCACCCGACTTTTAGCCTTTCTTAGGCTTGGTATTCAATATCATCAAGTTTCAGAGAGTTGGTGGCCAAACCCTCTTAACTCTCCTAGCATAGCATCCCCAGACCTATGCCTCTTTAAAATAAAATCACAAGCCTCCAAGCTTGTATGTAAAATAATACTTATACATATCAGACTATCTGTCTGTTTATCTAGGACTAGAATATTTTCTACTTTCCTATTCACTTAGGGTTGTTCTCAATTCTCAACTTGACCATTTAATACTTATTTTCCTCATCATTTGGTTGGATCATATTTCAATTTGAGGTATTTACCTTAATATATTGGTATCATACATGTCAATACTTCAAAACATAAGATCATGTATTAGACATGTATCTTCAAGTAAAGGCATTCTTAATAATCCACCTACCTCAATAAGGTATTCTTACTCCTTGAAATCTGCCATAGTCTCGATCAACATATATTTGTCAAATCATATGTATAATGTCATTTTTCTAATCAAGGGTACATACTACATGGTCTTTTGATCATCCTTATGTAGGATGATATGAATCTTTCTTCCTTGAATATCCTATATCCATGGGTTTAATATTATCTATACAAATACTATCTATATCATACATAACAATCTAATTTACATTGATGTTTCTTTTTCCTTATTGTTTTTTATCATATAAGATCTCATCTTGTTTGATCATCCTTATCTCACTTACTATTTTTATTAGGGTTAGATAATTTGCTATCTTTTTATGTTCTTATTATTATTCAACCAGTTAGTGTCTTACTTGGTTGAAGATAATTTATTTCTTCCTATCACTAGACAACTCCTCCTTATTTCAGGATGACCAGTACTTACCAGTTAAAGTCTGCTCAAAAAGTGGTTAATACAACCCTCATGTAAGGAGGCGTTTAGACCTTTCTTACGTCAATGGGAGGTGAGGGAAAAGCACTTGGCTCTTGTATACCTCCCATAACCACAATGTTCAGAGTCCACTGGAGTGGTACTAGCTCAACCTTTGACAAGGTTCCTATGAGCTCTTTACCTTAAGTCCCTTCTCTAATTGATTTTAATTAATTTCCATGGATATGCATAATGTCATCCATGGATGTTCATTATTTTCCTACTTTGGGCCAAGAAAATGATAAATCATTCCTTATATTGTCCTACTAACTATAGCCCTTATTAAGTCAAAATCATTCATTCATCTTAGTTGTCCATGAATTTCTATATTTCATTAGTTTACATTTTTGGTGATTTATGCTCCTTATATCTTAACAATTACTTAACAATTGAATTAAATTTGACAATAAGGAAATCATCAACTTGAAAGCATAAATCAAATATAAGTTTAACAACTATATACTAACATTCTTCCTATGAATATAACTTAAGCTAGTGAAATAAAACTAACATGATCCTAAGTTGTGAAACACATCTTCTATCATAAGGAAATCATGTTTAAATCCTAATTTACACTAACATGATCCTAAGATAATCAAATCTACTAACAAATTACTCATTTAGGGCATATCATACTAAAATTTAAAGATTACACTATCATGCTTTCTAACTTAGAACATAAATCACATTTACACTTCTATATCCAATAAAAGACAATTAAAATAATTTTATTAAGATTATTATAAACCTTAAAATATGATCCAACCATTAGATCATGGGTTTTAATTACCTTTAGGGCTTTTAATCCATTAAGATCCAAAAATCATATCCACTTGATTTTGTCACATTTCATCCATGATCTAACTGGATTCCATCATAATATCATCCCTTTAATCCATCCCAAGGATCTGATCATACTTGATCTCATTGATCAAGTGGGTCCCTTTGTATTTTTTTATTTTTATTTTAGGGTTTTTCTACCATAAAGGGTAGATCCCTTATTTTATCCAAGATCTATCCAAATTAACCATAGATATTACTTTATTATATTATTATATCATCACTAAAATAAATTTCCAAGATCTGATCACCTCAGATCTTGAAGATCTTAGAAATTGGACACTTATTTCCAAAAGACAGAAAAATACATAAATAAATTTTAGAAATATTATGACTTCATTAGAAACTAGACATTACAAGCTTTCCATAGCTTCTTTCTGATCTCAATTTGGAGTTTATATGACTCCACCATCTTATATTGAAGTTTTCAGCCATTCCTAGGGTCCAGATTTGATCTGGGCCCACCAGAATTAATCTCTCTTAATTGAGGGTCCAAACCTTGTTAGATTTTCTTGAAAATTGTACCCTAGGGGTTTTTGACCCTTCTGGATTGATTTGAATGCTTAGAATTTCCATCTGAGCTCTCTATCACCATAAATTGAAGGGGCTGGTATTTACCTTGTTTTTACCATTTTTCATTCAAATTAAATTACAGAAAAATAAAAATTACACTAAAACATAATACATATGAATGGGAAGTAGTTCCACCTACCTGATTGGAGAAAAACAATATAATTGATGCCCAATTTGAGAGAATTACTGGTTGATGATAATATAGCTCGATTATCCACCTTTTTGTGATTTTCTGTTGTTGGAACCGTTGGATCTTGAAATTGATTTGGGGCTTTTGTATATACTGTAGTATAGTATGTTATGGAGGGTGAAATTGATGAGATTCTTCCTGGAACGGAGTGCCTAATTGAATTTAGGTCTCTTGTTCCAATTAGAAAGAGGAGAAAGAAATAAGGAAAAGAGAGTTTGGGGAGGGATGAAGGGGAATTTGGGGCTGAAATTCCAGGGAAGATTTGGAAATTTAGTGGTTAAGGTTGTGAAAATTTTTGGGACATATTTATAGCCAAATTTGAATTTTTTATCATTTCTTTTGATAAGATATTTTATTACTTTAGAATTTTTAATTACTAATGCATTCTCCATTCCCACTACAATCTCCACTACAATCTCCACTACCATCAATAATGCACTGAGCAATTATTGGTGCTTCTAGAACGTTGGCCCACTTTGTGGGCCCCACTTTTTTGTGAAAAGGCCTTTTTGCCCTTTTTAACTCCAAAATTGGAGAATAATAGGCAATATTTATCCGAACTCAGAATCGAGCGTACTTAGTGGCGTTGGAATCGTATTTCTAAGTACTTCATGAATATTGAGGTCTTATTTCTTGGATATGGGATGTGGGTAAAATTACCATTTTACCCCCAAATGGAAAAATTAAGGAATTTTCATTTTAACTCAGAATTGAACGTACTTAATGTTGTTTCGATCAATTTTTCAAGTACATCCATAATTTCTATTTTTTAATTTATAATATAATCTCTATAAAAAGAGAATTTTCAATAACCTAATATTCCAGCCCAGAATTTCTAAAAATTCAAACTTTATTAATTTTCCTTAATAATTTACAAAAATTCAGGGTCATTACACCTCTTTAGCTGGATAAACTTATTCTCATAGTCCACCACGGAAAGGTTTCCTTGTCATAACTCTAAGAACTCCTTCTGCTTCCGAGATTTGATATGTGCGGGGAAGTATTTCTCATAAAAAAAATCTTTCCCATGAGATTTCTTCAAAATTTGAGAGGGCATTTCTTTGTGCAAATCTCCACCAGTAATCTGCTTCTTGCTTTAAGATGTAGGTGGCCATCTTGACCTTTAAATTATCTGGAACTCTTAATAAGCTAAAGGTCTTTTCCACCTCATGAATCATGTCTTCAACCTTCACAGGTTCTCCCTTGCCATTGAAACCGCTCACCATTTTCTGGAACTTTCCACCATTTTATCTATCTTCTTAGGTGTTAATTGTGAATGTTCCATTGCCTCATTTGGTATTGGTGAAGAGTTCTCCTGTACTGGGGTTGGAGTTTCTTGTTTAGGAATAAGAGCACTGGGCCCCACCTCAGGTTGAACCTGAGCTTGAGAACTTGGTGCTTCCCTTGGAGTAGCCTAAGATTGCATAAGTTGAGGAAGGATGTTCCCCAATACCCTCGTCATAACTTCCTCCAAACTATCGCCTGATGGTCCTTCCATAACGTTCTCAGACTCCTTCTGAGTTGTCTGCCTTGTTCCTCTTTTAGGTGGCATCTGCTCAAAACCCAACATTCTATGTAAGTATACTACTTAACTTCTCCCTAATATATCCTAATTTGGATATTGCTTTGGACATTTTGGGGCTGTGAGTGACTGCATGAATGGCTCTGATACCAACTGTGACGACCCGGGTTTTTGAAACACATTTTATAATACATTTGTTCAAAGGAAGGGCCCTTAAATGTGTAAAAAAAAAAATATTTCGCAAACAATGCAGTGGAAATTCTTTTCATTTAAATTCATTTTGAACAAAACCCAAGTCTCACTGGAAGATAAATAATACACATAGCCATTTCATAAAAAATAAAATTTTATTGAATACCAGGATTCATCCAGTGGTTCACCCTTACACAGTCCTGTATTAGGTTACAACCCATTGTCTAAAATTACATAATCCAAAATTCAAACCTCACCTTACATTAAAAACACTCAATACAATACACTCTCAAATAAGGAAAAATTACATATCTTCAAATACATACTCTGATTTTCTTATTTTCTTCAAACCTTCTACTGTCTTGCTCTTAGATCTTCAAGCTTTAATCCCTTAAGTCCTTTATTGCCTTGAGCTTCTTTCCCTCCTTCTCTGTGCCTGAGGTATTGTAAACATGGAAACATGTACAATACCTCAGCAAGCTATGCTTGGTAGGGGATACAAAAATATACTACTTCATCAATACAAGGATACTTACCTCAGTCATTAAGCCCTCATGAGTCATCTCATTCTCATATATAGAGGATATATATTATTTATGTAGTACATGACAAATTAGTTAATATATTGAAGATTACTCAAAACTTGTTCCTTCCCCTGGCTATACTTCCACTTAGGAGAGTAATACCTAGCCAATTCACATATAGGGGCTTCATTTTAGGAACTCATATAATAGCATATCATTATGCCATGGCATCATACTATGCCTATAATATGTGCATCATAATGCAAAATACATTAAGACTATTATGCTCACAGTCTCAATCCGTACAACGCACTCAAAACTGTATAATCCTCCACTGATACCAACTATGGAATAATCAATCCATGTCCTCATGGGGTGGACCATGGCTGTTATAGTGAAGCCTTCCCATTATTGGCCCACTCAACATTTAGCCTCTCTTTGGGCATGGTATCCATCATATAAATTTTAGGAAGTGGGTGGCCAAACCCTCATAACTTCCCTAGCATAGCATCCCCAGTCTCTATCTCTGTGTAAAACAAAATTCACAAGCCTCCGTACTTGTATGGAAAATACTTTGTACATATCAGACGATGTGTCTGTTTAACGAAGGTTCAAATATTGTACATACCCTATTCTTAGGGTTTCCTTAGTCTCCATATCTCAGTACTTTCACCTCATTAGACTTTATCATTAGATCACATGTTTTGGATCACTTTGTTTGATCATATGGTTTTGGATCACTTATTTGGATGTTTTGGATCCCTTAATTTGATCATATGTTTTGGATCCCTTAATTGGATCATATGTTTTGAATCATAAGTTTTGGACCACTTGTCTGGATCATGACTATGTTAAGGTACTAAGCATACTTATGCAGTGAAGGTCTATAATTTTAGATAGATAATCATGTATGTCTACACATGAATCTCTAATATATCTTTGTATATCCACCTACCTCAAAGTAGTATCGGGTCTTGATTCGTATATCCTCAAGTGGTATTCCTCCACAATGCTCATCCTAGTCTGTATTTATACATCTGTCACACCATATGTCTCAAGTTATTTATCCATACTTGAATATATCCCTATAAGTGATACCCTAATTTTCCTTAAATCAAGTTTGATCATGGGTTTGGGTTCTCTATCTATGTTCTTCTATATATACACACTATACATACACAATATAATACTTCATTAGTATTCTTATTATTCTTGATCATTCAAGATCCTGTGGATCTTGTTTGATTATCCTTATCTTGATTACCATTTTTATTAGGGTTAGATGATTTACTATCCCTTTATGCTCTCTATTATTATTACTCAACCATTTAATGTTTTAATGGTTGAGGGTAGTTTATTTCATTCTAAGTCTATATTGCTCCTCTTATGTCAAATTGGTTAACGCTTACTAGTTGAATGGTTGAACACAAAATGGCTACTTCAATCCTGATGTAAGGAGGCATTTAGGCCTCACAAACGTCAACGGAAGGTGGGGGCAGAGTATGACTCTATTAGATAACCCCCTTAACCATTATGTTCATCATTCACTAGCTTGACCCTAACTCAACCTTTCATAACGTTCCTATGAGCATTTAACCCTAAGTATTCTTTCTAATTGATTTTAATTAAATCCATGAATTAAAATGTCATTCGTGGAGATTTATTATTCTCCTAAGTTGGACCAAGGAATTTATATTCCTTATATTATCCTACTAACTATGGTCCTTACTATCATAAAGTCTATGTCATACATTCCATGTGAATGTCTTTTCCTTCTAATTTCATTTAATTACAATTTCAATGAAATTTCCATTACTTAAGCATTAAAGCATAAATTTAAAGAATAAATAAACAATTAACTAAACAATTAAATAATCAATTCTATAAGTGACTCAACTAAGAAATGAAAGACAATAATGTTTAATAATTCAAATAGCAATCTAACATGCTGTCATGATCCAAGGGTCTTAATTGATCCATATTCAATTTTCATTTCTTTAGGGTTTAGATCTTGATCCTTCATTTTATTTTAGATTCAACATTTTATATTGATGTAATTTAATTATTAAATCATTGATTTATCTTATCCATTGATTTGATCTTCCTTGATCTACCCGATCAAGGAGATCTTAAGTTACCTTATAACATTTAAGGGCATATATCTTGATCTATCCCAAATCCTCATCATCCATTCATTAAATCCCTATGATCTTATCTCAAAATCATCATAAAAATACATCCATACTGTCCAATCATCCTGGATCATCTTGATCTAGGAGATACTATTCATTTTTAGGGATTTTAGTAACTCTTAAGGCTGGATCTCTTAAGATTTGCCAATGAATTCCATTTAAGCCATTGATTTTATTTATTATGTTGTAAAATCATCATCCAACAAGGTATTAGTGGTCTGATCATCCTAGATCTTGTAGATCGAGGATGTTAGTTACTTATCCACTTAATTACAAAAAATTTAATTAATTAAAATTACCATTTTATAGGTTTCGTCCATTCTACTTATCACAAGGAATCCATCAAAACTTTTCGATCTCAATTTGGATCTCAATTGAGATCGAAATTGTGATTTTAAGATTTCAGCCCGTTTTAAGGGCTATATTTCACCTTACTGGTTGGGATTGGTTTTACTGATCTAGAGACATATAATTTCTACTGTGAACATATTCCTAGAGTTTTAGGGGGTCTATAAAGACATCCATCGGTTCAGATTTGTCTCTTAAAGTCATCTGGTCCATGATCTAAGATCATAAGTATTGATTTTACTAAATAACTTATGTAAATACAAATTAAAACATGGATCTAATAAGTTCAGTACAGTCTAAATGCTACAAGGAGTCCATAGCAATTTTCAAATCTAAAATCAGAGCTATATCAAGCTCTGAATTGAAGAAATAAGATTTTCAGTTAATAGAATGGGCGGCCCAGATCAGATCTGGGTTACAGGTACAAGGCGACCTACGTCCCACTCCTATTGCCATCTATCCTGGGTGGCTGGACAGAGATGACCGGCTACAAGCGAGACGGTCCGATCCGGACCATTAGATCGCCCGTGGCTGGATCTCCTCCACCCATCTCCTAAAAAGGCCTAGATTTCATCTCCTAGGGTTTTGGGACCCTAGGAAATCATCCAACAGCTCAAAAGATTCATCTGAGCCTTCTATGATGAGATCTCCACCACCCAAGCCAGATCCATCATCTCCGACAGATCTACGACTAGGGAGACTTCTTGATGGTCGGGAAAACCAGACTTCCCTACTGAAAATGAAAGAGGGGTCCAAGTTCACCTACTTGGAAGAAGATATTCTGGATATTGGCCAAAAAAACTAGAAAATCCACTCTTGATAAGATAGGTTGCCGAAGCTTCATTTTTTCGTTGATTTCTCCACAGATACTCCACTGATTATTGTAAACTCAAAGGGGTTTTGTGAATACTAATATTCTCCAACTATTCAATGGTAAAGATTCTGTTTCAACGGCTGGAAATGAACGTTTAATTCAAAAACAGTAACAGGGTGAAAACCCTTCTCATCAGCGATGACGCGTCTGTGGACGCTTCAGATATCCAGAAAAGGAATATTCCTCCTGGTGTGTCAGTGGACGCTCTAACAAGAGGAATAAAATGCAAGGAAAGGGAGGAGAAAAGAGGGTGAAGGGGGAGGAATTTTGGGCTGAGACTTTGGTAGAGTCTAGGGAACTTTGTGATTGATTTTTGGAATTTTCTTGAGAATTTTTTTATGTCTATTTATAGGGTTTTTGACTGTTTTTTATCATAACACCTAATAATTATGTTTTTTCCTTTTTCCTTTTCAATATTTAATATTTATTTGATTCCCACTACCACCTCCTTCTCCACCTATGATTGCACATGGTCTGGTCATTGGATTCCATTAGGGGTCCTTTGTGGGCCTCATGTGGGCCCCACATGTGTAAAAAGACCATTTTGCCTTTTATGTATAAAATTTTGAGTTTACTCCTACGAACTCAGAATTGAGTGTACTTAGTGATGTTGGAGTCATATTTTTGAATACATTCTAAATTTGATGTCTTAGACCTTGTGTAATGACCCCAATTTTTGTAATATTAAAATCCCATGAAAAGTTCAGTTTTGAAGATAAGGGCATTTTAGTCATTTTACTATTCACCTTGACTGACCCAAGTAATTTGGTCCTAAAAATGGTTCCATTAGATGCTTCTCAGAAAAAGGAATCCAACGAGACCAAAATCACCCAAAACGGAGTTAAAATGAGCAAGATATGGCCCTTTGAAGTTCAGGGGCAAAACTGTAAATTTTACAAAAACGGTTTAACCTTCAAACACAGGGGCCCGTTTTGATATGGGCACCCCTTCATCTTCAACCTCTAGAGGGTTCTAGAATGGAAGTGATTGGAGTAGAAATCACCGCCATTCTGGAGGTTTCTCCACCACCATTCAAAGGCAGTGAGAGCCCCCTCGAGAACCCTCTCTTAGCTCTATAAATAGAGCTCTTGGGAGCCTCTAATGGCAGCCCAAAATGTTGAAGAAAAACCAGTCATGGAGCAGTGACCTAGAGGGGAAAACAAGGATAAAAACCCAGCAATGAGCCAGGTACGTCCGAGATCGCTTAAAACCCATCTCCACCATAGTTCCAGGAATGATTTCCCTAGGTTTTTGCATGAAAAACCATGCAAAATGAAGCCCAGGAGAGCCACCAAGGACCCAGGGAATCCCTTGGGTTGCACTGGTTCGACAGGGTTGAACCAGAGTGTCCTGAGGATGCCCTGGTTCCCCAACGAGCAAGATGATCCAATAGGAACGTCACACGTCGTCCCGCGTCGACCCCGATTTGAAAAACCAAACGGGCGCGTCCAGGGACGCGCCTGCAAAAGGGACAGTCGGGCGAAAAACCCAGTGCGTCTGCAGAGGCACTCGCTGAGCCACACGCCGTAGATGCGCAGTGCGCTAGTGCTGCGGGTTTTTTCATTCCTTAAGGAAGCCAGGGCGCACGACGCAGTCGCGCAGCGCCCTAGCATTCCGTTTTTTTCATTTTTAAGACTCTATGTACATACGACACTAAAACGCTTATAACTTGAGATCTAGAGCTCCGATTGAGGCGCCACAAAAGGTTTTGTGTCTGTGTCGACGGCGTGGACATATCCAAACTATAAAATCTGTGATCAAGGTCCAATAAAAGGTGGGAATGACCCTTAGAATAGGATGGTGGCGCGTGGCCACTAGAACTTTGGAAAACTGAGGACACCGAGGCCCAATTAGGACCTTAAGACACCCATAGGCATAGGGATGGACCCCTAATTCCTAAGTAATAAGACCAATTACTCCAAAACCTATAAAATATTAGCCAAACTAACCTTGATTCCCCAAACTATGATCAGGAGCATCCGAGGACAAAAGGGTTAGCGCGACCTAGCCAGGTAGGTGCACTATCGCTACTAGACTTTTTAAAAGAGCCATGATTGTTTGAAAATGCATGTTTTAAGTATAAGTATATGACTTGTTTAGCATGACTTAATTCAGCATGCATGGTAGATGCTTTGTACATAGACATGTTTTGTAAAATGATTGCATATACATTATGCACATATATGTTTTGCAAACAAGTGCATACATTGCATGATTTAAGTACTTGCAAAGATTGCATGTCCTTGAGGGTTGCCAAAAGACGCTGGAGTGTCGAGGGCCAGGCAGTTGTGAGGGACCCAAAGAGGATAGGTTTTGAAAAGAGGTTTTGGCTTATTTGATCTTATGTGATTTGGGCTAGTAAGCCCGTGGGTGTTATGCCGAGAGGTCTGGGTTGGCCACCCAGCCTCTACCACTATTAGGTGGATGGGTACCACACCCAAAAGGAGGCAAGTCCCTATGTCGACTGCATGTGGTACAGGGGGCTACCACTGGTGTCACGGCATTGGGTCGACGTGTCATAGGCCCCGTGGAGGCTATGACCGAGTGTCCTCAGGTACCCGGGGACCACACAGTGAGGAGGTCGTGCGCATAGTGGACCCTACGGTTTGATGATTTTTGTGCATTGCATATGGCATGATATGAGGTTGGTCAACCATACCATACTAGAGATCTATGAGTTGGATTCCATGAAGCATTTTATGCATATCATGATGTTATGATATATATGTATATGATACTTTCGATTTTGGATTATATGATCCTTTAAGTCGTTAGTATTTCAGTTTGACAATGGATTTTGATGTCGATATTGAACTTGAGTATTCAGACATGCACATGTTTTGGAAAGAGCATATGATTTTAAAACATCGCATGCATTATAAAACTAGTAGTGATAGACTCCTACTGAGTATAGTATATACTCACCCTATCCTTAACATTTTTCAAGATAGTTCCACTCATAAATAGAAGACGTCTCAGGAGGTATTAGTGCTATGAGCAAGTGAATCAAGCAACTAAGTGTGACGACCCGGGTTTTTATATGATGCAATTTTGATAAAAAGGCAAGATCTCTTGTTTTATAAGTATGAAATGCATGAAAATCTCTTTGTTTTGGAAAACAATCTTTCATAAAAACCCTGAGTGTCAAAACACATTCTCAAATTATCTAGCCATGGCAAAGTTTTAAATCAACATTATTCCTAAGAAAGTGTTAGTCACAGCCTCAGCTATAGAGAGTAACTACAATCAAGTAACATTGAAAGATAAGGTAGGGGTTTACTTACTTGGACTTAGTCTGGGTGTCTTCTATCACAAGCGTTCCTTGCCCTTAAGTATTTACTTTGTGTCTGAAAAATGTTGAGGATTGGGTGAGTATATACTATACTCAGTAGGAGTCCATCACTACTAGTTTTAGAATACATGAGATGTCTAAAATCATATGCTCTTTCAAAACATGTGCATGTCTAAACACTCAAGTTCAATATCGATATCAAAATCCATTGTCAAATTGAAATACTAACGACTTAAAGGATCACATAATCTAAATTGAAAGTATCATATATATATATATATATATATATATCATAATATTATGATATGCATAAGATGCTTTATTGAATCCAACTCATGGTATCTAGTATGGTATGGTCGACCAACCTCATATCATGCCATATGCAATGCAAATAAGTCCACGAAACCATAGGGTCCAACTATGCTGATGACCTCGCCGCCGTGTGGTCCCCGGGTACCTAAGGACACTCGGTCATAGCCTCAATGGGGCCTATGACACGTCTTTGACGTAAATCATGCAATTTATGAAATCGGTTGCAAAACATGTCATGAAATGCATAAAATTCGCTCATGCTAGTATTGCATTCAAAGTCATAACCCTGCCTAGAAGCCTGACAGCCTAGAAGCCTGCCAGCCCAGAAGCCTTGTTAGCTCTCTCTGGCTCACCCTCATCGACCCACCCTCATCGGTCAAGGCTACAGTAATCATGTAATCTATGCATCTAGCACATATCTTGGCAATATATGCAAAATGTATTTTTCAAAACCTGTCCTCTTTAAGTCCCTCACAACTGTCTGGCCCTCACAACTGCCTACCCAGCGTCTTTTGGGTACTCCAGCGTCTTTTGGTAACCCTCAAGGACATGCAATCTTTCAAAAACTCAATGCTCACAAATCATGCAATATATGCATTTATTTGCAAAACATATCTATGCATAATGTATATGCAATTATTTGCAAAACATATCTATGCATAAAGTATTTATCATATGTATGCTGAATTAAGTCATGCTAAACAAGTTATATAACTTATGCATAAAACAATCATGGCTCTTTTAAAAGGTCTAGTAGCGATAGAGCACCTACCTGGCAAGGTCACGCTATCCCCTTTGTCCTCGTATGCTCCTAAACATGGTTTGGGGAATCAAGGTTAGTTTGGCCTATCTTTTATAGGTTTTAGAGTGGTTGGTCTTATTACTTAGGCATTAAGGGTTCATCCCTATGCCTATGGGTGTCCTAAGGTCCTAATTGGGCCTTGGTATCATCAGTTTTCTAAAGGTCTAGTGGCCACGCGCCACCATCCTATTCTAAGGGTGATTCCCACCTTTGATTTGACCTTGATCAAGGATTTTATAGTTTGCGTGTGTCCGCATCATCGACACAGACACAACGCCTTTTGCGTTGCCTCAATCGGAGCTCTAGATCTCAAGTTATAAGCTTTTTAGTATCACATGTACATAAGGCCCTTAAGAGTGAAAATGCGGAATGTTAGTGCGTTGCGAGTCAGTGGCATGCGCCCCAGCGGGCTTTAAGAAGTGGAAATCCTAGAATGCTAGAGCACTGTGCGTCAGGGGCATGCACCTCAGCAGGCGTGTCTGCAGACGCGCTGGATTTCCCGCTCAACTATTCCTTTTGCGGGCGCGTCCGTGGTTCTCTCGAACGCGGCCGACACGTTTCGTTCCGTTTGGAATGTCTTGTTTGTTGGGGCACTGGGGCATCCTCAGGACACCCTGGTTCAACCCTGTCAAACTAGTGTGGCCCAGGGATCATCCCTGGGTCCTTGGTGACTCTCTAGGGCTCTATTTTGCATGCAAAAACTTAGGGAAACTGAGCCTAGGACTACTATGAAGACGTGTTTTGAGGGATCTTGGGCATACCTGGCTCGTTGCTGGATTTTTCTCCTCGTTTCTCCTCTTGGTTGCTTCTCCAAAATGGGTTTTTCTCAAGCTTTTGGGCTGCCATTAGAGGCGCCCAAGAGCTCTATTTATAGAGCTATAAGAGGGTTCTGGAGGGGACTCTCACCGCCCTTGAATGGCGGTGGAGAAACCTCTAGAATGGCGGTGATTTCTCCTCCAATCACCATCGTTCTAGACCCCTCTAGGAGGTTGAAGATGAAGGGTGCCCGTATCAAAATGGGCCCCTGTGTTTTGTAGGCTAAATCCGTTTTTTAGTAAAAATTATATTTTTGCCCCTGAACTTCAAAGGGCCATAACTTGCTCATTTTAACTCCGTTTTGGGTGATTTTGCTCTTGTTGGATTGATTTTTTTGAGACACACCTAATGGTACCATTTTCAGGACCAAATTTCTGGGTTCAGTCAAGGTGAATAGTGAAATGACCAAAATGCCCTTATCTTCAAAAACTGAACTTTTCATTGCTAACTTGGGATTTTAATATTACAAAATTGGAGTCATTACATTCTTACCCCCTTAGGAGAATTTTGCCCCCAAAATTCTACTATATATATAGTCAAAAGATCTCAGAGTACTTTTCTCGCATTTTTGACTCCGGTTCCCAAGTCTCTTCTTCCATGTGCGCATTTCTCCACAAAACTTTGACTAAGGGTATGTCCTTGTTGCACAGCTTCTTACTCTTATGATCCCGGATCTCAACTGGTCTCGTCTCTAGCTTGAGATCCTCCGTCAACTCTATGGGTACCTGGTTGATGACACAAGCGGGGTCAGACACGTACCTCCTTAGCATAGATACATGGAATACGTTATGCACTTCAGATAGCTGAGGGGGTAGTGCAATCCTTTAGGCCACTTTTCCCACTTTCTCCAGGATTTCGAAAGGTCCTATGTAACGCGGACTAAGCTTGCCTTTGATACTGAACCGCATAACTCCTTTAGTGGGAGATATCTTTAGGAAAACGTGCTCTCCTATGTCGAATTCCAATGGTCTCCTCCTTCGATCATGTGGCGACCCAGGTTTTTATAACACATTTTATAATACATTTTGTAAAGATAGGGCCCTTAGAGTAAAAAAAAAATTTCACAAACCAAAGCAGTGAAAATTCTTTTCTTTAGAATTTGTTTTGTGAAACCTAAGTCACCACCTCATACATAACATAAGTAGAATTTTGTATAAGATAAAATTCCATTGAAGGAATATACTTTTATTAAACTTCAGGATCCATCCAGTGGTTCACAGTACATAGCCCATTGTATCCTTATAATACTTGTCCAAATATACAATCCAAATTACAAAGTTCAAAATTCAATACATATTCTAATACAATGTTTCAAGGGATATACCCTAATTACTTATTCTTCAATTGTTCTTCAAGTCTTGAGCTCCTAAGTCTCCTTCTTTGTATCTGAGATATTGTAAACATTCAAACATTTACAATATCTCAGCAAGCTATGCTTGGTAGGGGATAAAAATGTAAGTTATTGGTAGTATAATCTCAATATTCAAGTATCCCATAATTTGTTCTATCATAAACACATTTATTAATAACTATTAGTTATAAGGACATCTCATTTCCTTGTCATTTGTTTCACCTTTATGCATACATATTGTATAAGGACAAATCCGTTAAAAATGTAAAAATAATCAAGAATCATTTCTATACAAAGCTGATCAACTCCTTTTATTATAAGAGATTTGTATCTCAGCCAGTTATTATACAGGGAATTTCCCTTCTTGGGAAAAATATTGGTAATATACAATTACCTGACATTTCATCATGCCATCCCTTAAGGCATTTCACTATACCAATTTCATATGCATCATAATGCAAAATAATCAAGAACTACTATGCTTGCAGTCTGATCCGTACAGCGTGCCCGGATAACTGTTCAATAATCCACTTATACCATTCTCAGTGGAAATTACAATATCCATGTCCATATGGGAGGACCATGGCTGTCATAGTGGTGGCCTTCCCATAAATACCCCACCCGACTTTTAGCCTTTCTTAGGCTTGGTATTCAATATCATCAAGTTTCAGAGAGTACGTGGCCAAACCCTCTTAACTCTCCTAGCATAGCATCCCCAGGCCTATGCCTGTTTAAAATAAAATCTCAAGCCTCCAAGCTTGTATGTAAAATAATACTTATACATATCAGACTATCTCATGCATTTATCTAGGACTGGAATATTTTCTACTTTCCTATTCACTTAGGGTTGTTCTCAATTCTCAACTTGACCATTTAATACTTATTTTCCTCATCATTTGGTTGGATCATATTTCAATTTGAGGTATTTACCTTAATATATTGGTATCATACATGTCAATATTTCAAAACATAAGATCATGTATTAGACATGTATCTTCATGTAAAGGCATTCTTAATAATCCACCTACCTCAATAAGGTATTCTTACTCCTTGAAATCTGCCATAGTCTCGATCAACATATATCTGTCAAATCATATGTATAATGTCATTTTTCTAATCAAGGGTACATACTACATGGTCTTTTGATCATCCTTATGTAGGATGATCTGAATCTTTCTTCCTTGAATATCCTATATCCATGGGTTTAATATCATCTATACAAATACTATCTATATCATACATAACAATCTAATTTACATTGATGTTTGTTTTTTCCTTATTGTTTTTTATCATACAAGATCTCATCTTGATTGATCATCCTTTACTATTTTTATTAGGGTTAGATAATTTGCTATCTTTTTATGTTCTTATTATTATTCAACCAGTTAGTGTCTTACTTGGTTGGAGATAATTTATGTCTTCCTATCACTAGACAACTCCTCCTTATTTCAGGATGAACAGTACTTACCAGTTAAAGTCTGCTCAAAAAGTGGTTAATACAACCCTCATGTAAGGAGGCGTTTAGACCTCTCTTACGTCAATGGGAGGTGAGGAAAAAGCACTTGGCTCTTATATACCGCCTATAACCACAATGTTCAGAGTCCATTGGAGTTGTACTAGCTCAACCTTTGACAAGGTTCCTATGAGCTCTTTACCTCAAGTCCCTTCTTTAATTGATTTTAATTAATTTTCATGGATATGCACAATGTCATCCATGGATGTTCATTATTTTCCTACTTTGGGCCAAGGAAATGATAAATCATTCCTTATATTGTCCTACTAACTATAGCCCTTATTAAGTCAAAATCATTCATTCATCTTAGTTGTCCATGAATTTCTATATTTCATTAGTTTACATTTTTGGTGATTTATGCTGCTTATATCTTAATAATTACTTAACAATTGAATAAAATTTGACAATAAGTAAATCATCAACTTGAAAGCATAAATCAAATATAAGTTTAACAACTATATACTAACTTTCTTCGTATAAATGTAACTTAAGCTAGTGAAATAAAACTAACATGATCCTAAGTTATGAAACACATCTTCTATCATAATGAAATCATGTTTAAATCCTAATTTACACTAACATGATCCTAAGATAATCAAATCTACTAACAAATTACTCATTTAGGGCATATCATACTAAAATTTAAAGATTACACTATCATGCTTTCTAACTTAGAACATAAATCACATTTACACTTCTATATCCAATAAAAGACAATTAAACTAATTTTATTAAGATTATTATAAACCTTTAAATATGATCCAACCATTAGATCTTAGGTGTTTTCCTTTAGATCAAGGGTTTTAATTACCTTTAGGGCTTTTAATCCGTTAAGATCCAAAAATCATATCCACTTGATTTTGTCACATTTCATCCATGATCTAATTGGATTCCATCATAATATCATCCCTTTAATCCATCCCAAGGATCTGATCATACTTGATCTCATTGATCAAGTGGGTCCCTTTGTATTTTTTTATTTTTATTTTAGGGTTTTTCTACCATAAAGGGTAGTTCACCTATTTTATCCAAGATCTGTCCAAATTAACCATAGATATTACTTTATTACATTATTATATCATTACTAAAATAAATTTCCAAGATCTGATCACCTTAGATCTTGAAGATCTTAGAAATTGGACACTTATTTCCAAAATACAAAAAAATACAAAAACAAATTTTAGAAATATTATGACTTCATTAGAAACTAGACATTACAAGCTTTCCATAGCTTCTTTCTGATCTCAATTTGGAGTTCATATGACTTCACAATCTTAAATTGAAGTTTTCAGCCGTTCCTAGGGTCCAGATTTGATCTGGGCCCACCAGAATTAATCTCTCTCAATTGAGGGTCCAAATCTTTTTAGATTTTCTTGAAAATTGTACCCTAGGGTTTTTTGACCCTTCTGGATTGATTGGAAAGCTCAGAATTTCAATCTGAGCTCTCTATCACCATAATTTGAAGGGTCTTGTATTTACTTTATTTTTGCCATTTTTTATTTAAATTAAATTACAGAAAAATAAAAATTACACTAAAACATAATAAATATGTATGGGAAGTAGTTCCACCTACCTGATTGGAGAAAAATAATCTAATTGATGCCCAATTTGAGAGAATTACCGGTTGATGATAATATAGCCCCATTATCCACCTTTTTGTGATTTTCTGTTGTTGGAACCGTTGGATCTTGAAATTGATTTGGGGCTTTTGTATAGTATTATAGGATGTTATGGATGGTGGAATTGATGAAATTCTTCCTGGAACAGAGTGCCTAATTGAATTTAGGTCTCTTGTTCCAATTAGAAAGAGGAGAGAGAGAAATAAGGAAAAGGGAGTTTGGGGAGGGATGAAGGGGAATTTGGGGCCAAAATTCCAGGGAAGATTTGGAAATTTCGTGGTTAAGGTTGTGAAAATTTTTGGAAATTTTTGGGACATATTTATAGCCAAATTTGATTTTTTTATCATTTCTTTTGATAAGATATTTTATTACTTTAGAATTTTTAATTACTAATGCATTCTCCATTCCCACTACAATCTCCACTACAATCTCCACTACCAGCAATAATGCACTGAGCAATTATTGGTGCTTCTAGAACGTTGGCCCACTTTGTGGGCCCCACTTTTATGTGAAAAGACCTTTTTGCCCTTTTAACTCCAAAATTGGAGAATAATAGGCAATATTTGTCCGAACTCGGAATTGAGCGTACTTAGTGGCGTTGGAATCATATTTCTAAGTACTTCATGAATATTGAGGTCTTATTTCTTGGATATGGGATATGGGTAAAATTACCATTTTACCTCCAAATGAAAAAATTAAGGAATTTTCATTTTAACTCAGAATTGAACGTACTTAATGTTGTTTCGATCAGTTTTCCAAGTACATCCATAATTTCTATTTTTTTTTATAATATAATCTCTATAAAAAGAGAATTTTCAATAACCTAATATTCCAGCTCAGAATTTCTAAAAATTCAAACTTTATTAATTTTCCTTAATAATTTACAAAAATTCGGGGCATTACAGATCAGCATAGCTCTTTTGGCAGCTTTGAGCTGTGAGGAGGCGTCTTCTTATGAGTTTGACCTTCTCGGCGCATTGCTCTACCAGCTCAGACTGGAGCACCTTGGACTCTCCAACTGGTGGGTGATCGACAGGGTCTCCCATAGAGCGCCTCGTATGGAGCCATGCCAATGCTTGACTGAAAGCTATTGTTGTACGCAAACTCGACTAGCCGTAGGTTTTCATCCCAGCTCTGCTTCCAATCGAGGGCACAGGTTCGCACACATATCTTCGACTATCTGGATTGTGCGCTCTGACTGTCCATCAGTCTGTGGATGGAAGGTTGTGCTATAGTTCAAGGAAGATCCTAAGGATTTTTGGACGGACTTCCAGAGTTGTGAAGTGAAGCGACTATCCCTATCTGAAGTGATACTAAGGGGTATGCCATGTAAACTCACTATCTCTTTGATGTATAGCTGAGATAGGCTGTCAGTGGATTGGGTATGATGTATAGGAAGGAAATGGGCTGTCTTAGTTAATCTATCAACAATTACCCAGATCATGTCATGACCCTTAGAGGTCCTGGGTAGCCCTACAATGAAGTCCATGGTAATATGGTCCCATTTCCATTCGGGTAACTCAAGGGGTTGTAACAATCCCACATCAGCCTTTACTTGTTGACATGTTAGACACTTTGCCACAAATTCGCCTATGTCTCTTTTCATACCATCCCACCAATATTGTCTCTTTAAGTCTTGATACATCTTAGTTCCTCCTGAGTGTATAGTATACTTAGACCGATGAGCCTCTTTTAAGATTTCTTGTCTTAACTCTTCATTAGTCGGTACCACTAATCTTCCTTCCATGTAGACGCTACCATCTTCCCCTTTAGTAAACCCTAGTTTTCCTATGAAAGCTTGTATATCCGGATCTCCTTTTTGTTCTTGCTTAACCTTTTCATTAACAACCAACTTTATTGTTAGACCTGCCATAATGATCTTGTGCTTACTTATGTCTGGTTTCCATGTGATTACTTCTTGTAATAGCTTCCATCTCTTAGTTAATAAACTTGCACACATCCCTTGGGTTTTTCTACTTAATGCATCAGCTACCACATTAGCTTTTCCAGGGTGATAATGAATGGAGAAGTCATAGCCTTTTAAGTATTCCATCCATCTTCTTTGTTGCATGTTTAAGTCTTATTGGGAAAAGATATATTTAAGACTCTTATGATTGGTAAAAACTTCAAACTTTTCCCCATATAAATAATGTCTCTAGATTCGCAAGGCAAAGACTATGGCCGCTAATTCCAAGTCATGGGTCCGGTAATTGACTTCATGCTTCTTGAGTTGCTGAGAAGCATAAGCAATCACCTTCCTATGTTGCATAAGTACACAGCCTAGTCCTTGTTGCGAGGCATCGCTGTATATCTCAAATCCGCCACTTCCTGAAGGTAAGGTAAGGACAGTTGCTGTAGTTAACCTTCTTTTTAGTTCCTGGAAGCTTTCCTCACATTTATCAGTCCATTCAAATCTTGTGTCTTTCCTGGTCAGCTTAGTTAGAGGTAAAGCAATTTGTGAAAAACCCTCGATGAATCTCCTATAATATCCGACAAGTCCTAAGAAGCTTCTTATTTCTATGACTGTCTTAGGTCTTTCCCAGTTCTGTACTGATTCAACCTTAGTGGGGTCAACTGCTATGCCATCTTGAGAAATAATGTGTCCTAAGAAATTAACCCTTTCCATCCAAAACTCACACTTACTGAATTTTGCATATAACTTGTGTGCTCGTAGGTTGCTTAATGTTATCCTTAGATGTTCCTTATGGTCTTCAGGAGTTTCTGAATATATCAAGATATCATCCACAAACACTATGATGAATTTATCTAAGTACTCCTTGAACACCCTATTCATGAGGTCCATAAACGCGGCTGGAGCATTAGTTAAACCAAAGGACATCACTCTGAATTCATAATGACCGTATTGAGTCCTGAAGGCTATCTTGGGAATATCTTCTTCTCTAACTCGAAGCTGATGGTATCTGGATCGCAGATCAATCTTAGAGAAGACTCTGGCTGACTGAATTTGATCGAAAAGATCATCAATTAGGGGAAGGGGGTACTTATTCTTAATGGTGACCCTATTTAGCATCCGATAGTCTACGCACAATCTCATGGAGCCATCCTTTTTCTTAACAAAAAGGACTGGAGCTCCCCATGGAGATACGCTAGGTCATATGAACCCTTTGTCAAGTAGTTCCTATAACTGGGTCTTCAGTTCTTTTAGTTCTGTAAGAGCCATTCGGTAAGGAGCTTTGGAAATGGGGGAAGTACCAGGTATAAGATCAATGATAAACTCAATTTCCCTTGGTGGAGGTAGACCTAGTAAGTCCTCAGGGAATACGTCAGGAAATTCTCGGACTACCTCGACATCCTCCAACTTTGGTTGAGGACTCTCGATAGATTCAATCTTGGCTAAGAAGAAGGGGTATCCCTGAGCAATGTGCTTAACTGCTTTCATGGCAGAAATAACACACGCTCCAGAATAATCCTTTCTTCCTTGGAGGGTGAAAGTATCTCCATTAGGTAGGGTAAAAGTGACACGTTTCTGGCGGCAATCAACGAAGGCTTGATGAAAGGCTAGCCAGTCCATACCTAGGATGATGTCGAAGTCATTCATATCTAAGTGAATAAGATTGGCATGTAGCAATTGGTCCTTAATCAAAATGGGGACATCCTGGAGATAAGAATAGGTGGGAAGTGCCTGGCCTACAGGAGTCATGACTTCTAGAGTGAAATCTAGGTCCTGTGGTATAATGTCCAAGGATGATGCAAATTCCCGGGATATGAAAGAATGAGTGGAGCCTATATCAAATAGAACTTTAGCAGGTGTATCATAGATAGAAAGAATACCTTCAATGACTGCATTTGAAGCTTGGGCTTGACTGGAAGTGAGGGCAAAGACATGTCCTTGGCTTTTTGGAACTTGATCTTCTTTACGCTCTTGTACTTTCGTTTTTGGACAGTTACTAGAAAAATGTCCTAATTCTCTACAACTATACAAGTGATGTTGAAAGTGGGACATGGTTTGCCTGAATGATTTCTGTTAAACCTAGGGCATGCCTTCTAGTCTAGTCTTCTTCCTTTGTTTTCAAATGGCTTCTTGAAAGGTGGCCTAGGTCCAGATGATTGAAATGGTCTCTTTCCTTTATTTCTCATGGTGTTGATGTTCATAGTTTCTCTTATTGCCTGGTTCCTTTGATAATCTTTTTCGTATAGGGAGGCCATCTCTACGGCTTTGGCTACTGTGGAAGGTTGGAAACCTAGAACTCTGTTCCTGAGTCCTGGGTTGAGTCTATCTACAAATCTTTCTACCGCATCTTCCTCATCAGCATAAGCACGTGGTGCAAATCTTCGGAGGCTGATGAATCTACTTTCATACTGTTGGACAGCCATATTTCCTTGTTCTAAGTCCATAAATTCCTTTTCCTTTTGTTTTCTTATGTGTTTAGGATAATATTTGTCATTAAAGACCTTTTTAAATTCTTCCCATCCTATTGTTTCTCGCTGATCAAAATAAGTTCTTTCTACTGTTTCCCACCAAAAGGTAGCCTCTCCCCTAAACATAAATGTGGCCATGGGTACTTTTCTTTCTTCAGCTATGTTCATGGCTTTAAATATCTTTTCAATATCAATTAACCATTTTTCAGCTGTAGATGCTTCATCTTCTCCTGTGAATGAGGGAGCTAGTTTCTGAAACCTTTATAACTGAACCTCAGTCCTATCTATTACTTTATCAGGGGAAGCATCTCGGGTGGTAGGGGTTTGGCTTTGACTATTCATGTATTGTCCCATATTTTGTAGGAATTGCTGGAAAAATTCAGCCATCCCATTGCCCAACCCAGTGGAGTCCACTGGTGGGGCTTCAGGCCTTGGAACATTGCTTCCTCTCTTCTTAGGCATCTATAATCACAAGGTAATTCACCTTAGTTTGTGTTATCCTATTACGCCTTACTCCTTCATGGATGAAACTTGATTATAAGTTATTCTCCTCATAACTGGGCTGTGAGTAACGTTAAACCGTGCTCTGATACCAACTGTGACGACCCGGGTTTTTATATGATGCAATTTTGATAAAAAGGCGAGATTTCTTGTTTTATAAGTATGAAATGCATGAAAATATTTTTGTTTTGGAAAATAATCTTTCATAAAAACCGTAAGTGTCAAAACACATTCTCAAATTATCTAGCCATGGCAAAGTTTTAAATCAACATTATTCCCAAGAAAGTGTTAGTCATAGCCTCAGCTATAGACAGTAACTACAATCAAGTAATATTGAAAGATAAGGTAGGGGTTTACTTACTTGCACTTAGTCTGGGTGTCTTCTATCACAAGTGTTTCTTGCCCTTAAGTATTTACTTTGTGTCTGAAAAATATTGAGGATTGGGTGAGTGTATACTATACTCAGTAGGAGTCCATCACTACTAGTTTTAGAATACATGAGATGTTTAAAATCATATGCTCTTTCAAAACATGTGCATGTCTGAACACTCAAGTTCAATATTGATATCAAAAGCCATTGTCAAATTGAAATACTAACGACTTAAAGGATCACATAATCCAAATCGAAAGTATCATATATATATATCATAATATTATGATATGCATAAGATGCTTTATTGAATCAAACTCATGGGTATCTAGTATGATATGGTCGACCAACCTCATATCATGCCATATGCAATGCAAATAAGTCCACGAAACCATAGGGTCCAACTATGCCAACGACCTGAGGACACTCGGTCATAGCCTCAACGGGGGCCTATGACATGTCTTTGATGTAAATCATGCAATTTATGAAATCGGTTGCAAAACATGCATGAAATGCATAAAATCCGCTCATGCTAGTATTGCATTCAAAGTCATAACCCTGCCTAGAAGCCAGATAGCCTAGAAGCCTGCCAGCCTAGAAGCCTTGTTAGCTCTCTCTAGCCGCCCTCATCGGCCCACCCTCGTCGACCCGCCCTCATCAGCCCACCCTCATCAGTCAAGGCTACACTAATCATGCAATCTATGCATGTAGCACATGTCTTGGCAATATATGCGCAATGCATTTTTCAAAACCTGTCCTCTTTGAGTCCCTCACAAGTGCCTAGCCCTCACAACTACCTACCCAGCGTCTTTTGGGCACTCCAGTGTCTTTTGGTAACCCTCAAGGACATGCAATCTTTCAAAAACTCAATGCTCACAAATCATGCAATATATGCAGTTGTTTGCAAAACATATCTATGCATAATGTATATGCAATTATTTGCAAAACATATCTATGCATAACGTATATGCAATTATTTGCAAAACATATCTATGCATAAAGTATTTATCATATGTATGCTGAATTAAGTCATGCTAAACAAGTTATATAACTTATGCATAAAACAATCATGGCTCTTTTAAAAAGTCTAGTAGCGATAGAGCACCTACCTGGCTAGGTCGCACTAACCCCTTTGTCCTCATATGCTCCTGAACATGGTTTGGGGAATCAAGGTTAGTTTGGCCTATCTTTTATAGGTTTTAGAGTGATTGGTCTTATTACTTAGGCATTAAGGGTTCATCCCTATGCCTATGGGTGTCCTAAGGTCCTAATTGGGCCTTGGTATCATCATTTTTCCAAAGGTCTAGCGGCACCTCAATCGGAGCTCTAGATCTCAAGTTATAAGCTTTTTAGTATCACATGTACATAAGGCCCTTAAGAGTGAAAATGCGGAATGCTAGTGCGCTGCGCGTCAGCGGCATGCACCCTAGCGGGCTTTAAGAAGTGGAAATCCTAGAATGCTAGCACGCTGTGCATCAGTGGCATGCACCCTAGAGGGCGCGTTTGCAGACATGTTGGATTTCCCGCCCGTCTGTTCCTTTTGCGGGCGCATCCACGGACGCACCCGTTTGGTTCTCTCAAACGCAGTCGACGCGTTTCGTTCCGTTTGGAACGTCTTGTTTGTTGGGGGACCAGGGCGTCCTCAGGACACCCTGGTTCGACCCTGTCAAATTAGTGTGGCCCAGGGATCATCCCTGGGTACTTGGTGACTCTCCAGGGCTCTATTTTGCATGCAAAAACTTAGGGAAACTGAGCCTATGACTACTGTGAAGACGGGTTTTGAGGGATCTTGGGCATACCTGGCTCATTGCTGGGTTTTTCTCCTCATTTCTCCTCTTGGTTGCTTCTCCAAAATGGGTTTTTCTCAAGATTTTGGGCTGCCATTAGAGGCGCCCAAGAGCTCTATTTATAGAGCTATAAGAGGATTCTGGAGGGGACTCTCACCGCCCTTGAATGGCGGTGGAGAAACCTCTAGAATGGCGGTGATTTCTCCTCCAATCACCATCGTTCTAGAACCCTCTAGGAGGTTGAAGATGAAGGGTGCCCGTATCAAAATGGGCCCCTGTGTTTTGCAGGCTAAATCCGTTTTTTAGTAAAAATTACATTTTTGCCCCTAAACTTCAAAGGGCCATAACTTGCTCATTTTAACTCCGTTTTGGGTGATTTTGGTCTTGTTGGATTCCTTTTTCCAAGACGCACCTAATGGTACCATTTTCAGTACCAAATTTCTGGGTTCAGTCAAGGTGAATAGTGAAATGACCAAAATGCCCTTATCTTCAAAAACTGAACTTTTCATTGCTAAGTTGGGATTTTTAATATTACAAAATTGGAGTCATTACACTAAGACTCGAGGAGTTAAAACCAACCACTTCCATGCTGCAATTAGCTCATAGATCTATCAAGATATCCCGTGGTTTGGTTGAAGATGTCTTGATACAAGTGGACCAATTCTATTACCCAGTTAATTTCATTGTATTGGACACCCAACTTGTATCTGATTCTAGCATTCAGATTCCAGTCATCCTTGTATGTCCATTCTTCAAGACGTCCAATGCCATTATTAACTATAAAAATCGTGTAATGAATTTATCATTCAGCGACATGTAAGTTAACTTAAATGTCTTTAATGGTGATCAACAATGTTTGGACCTTAATGATTGTTGCAATGTCAATTTGATCGAGAGTCTAATTAATAAAATTCATCCACCATTGTCCATCTCTGACCCACTAGAGGCTTGTCTCATGCACTTTAATGGAGAATTTGATCTAAACAAGTTTATTGAGGAGGTAAACAACCTTTTAAAGGTTGCTCCAATTATGAATACCTCCAAGTGGGGTCCTTATGTGGAACCACTCCCACCTTCTAAATCTATCCCAATACCCTTCATAGAGCAACCACCATCTCTGGACCTAAAACCCTTGCCCGATAACTTAAAATATTCCTACCTAGGCCCAAATGAAACCTTACTTATGATAATAACATTAGATTTAGATAATGAATAGGATGGTAAGCTTTTAGATGTCCTTAAGGAACATAAAACTACTCTAAGGTGGATGATAGTAGACAAAAAAGGGATTAATCTAGCCATCTGCTTGCATAAGATACACCTTGAAGAAAATGCAAAACCTTCTAGGGAAACCCAAAAATGACTTAATCCCCATATGAAGGACATCATTAGAGATGAAGTCCTAAAGCTTTTAGATGTTAGTGTTATATATCCTATCTCTGACAATACTTGGATCATCCTCGTTTAAGTTGTAACCAAGAAATTTAGGGTCATGGTAGTAAAAAATGAGGATAATGAGTTAATTCCCACTCGCATGACCCCCAAGTGGAGAGTTTGCATTGACTATCGAAAGTTGAGCATGGTCATGAGGTTTCCTCTACCCTTCATTGACCAAATGCTAGAAAGGTTGACTGAACATAATTATTAATATTTTCTGGATGGATATTCCAATTATAACTAGACTCTTAAAGCACCAGAGGATCAGGAGAAGAACAACTTTACCTACCCCTTTGGAACCTTCGCTTACTGATGTGTGCCTTTTAGGCTTTGTAACATTTCAACTACATTTCAAAGGTGTATGTTCAGTATTTTCTCTAATATGGCAGTAAGGTTTTTTGATGTATTTATGGATGACTTCTTAGTATTTGGGTCATTATTTGATGAGTGCTTGCACCACTTAAAGTTAGTTATAGCAAGGTGTTAAGAGAAAATTCTTATTTTAAACTGAAAAAAATGCCATTGTATGGTACAAAGTGGGATAGTTTTAGGCCACATAATATCACCCTGTGGGATAGAAGTTGATAAGGCAAAAGGGGATTTAATAGCCAATCTTCCTCCACCAAGGACGGTGAAAGAAATCCACTCCTTTTAAGGACATGCTAGCTTTTACACACACTTCATCAAGGATTTTAGCAAAATTGCTAAGCCTCTCTGCAATTTACTTACAAAGGAGGCCATTTTTTACTTTGATGAGGACTATAAGAAAGCATTTGAGCAACTCAAGGCCTAGTTGACTTCTAGACCCATTATTTGACCACCAGATTGGAATGCACCATTTGAGATTATGTGTGATGCGCATGATTATGCCATTAGAGTTGTTTTGGGGTAGCACATTGATAAACTTTCCCATGTAATGTATTATGGCAATAAAACATTAAATGATGCGCAACTCAAATATTCGATCATAGAGAAAGAGTTGTTAGCTATAGTATTTACTTTGGATAAGTTTAGACCTTACTTGTTAGGGTCTAAAGTTATAGTGTACTCAGATCATGCTGCTTTAAAGTACGTGAAACCTAGATTGATCCATTGGATACTACTACTATAGGAGTTTGACTTAGAAATTCAAAACAAGAAAGGTTCTAAAAATATTGTACCGACGACTTATCCAGACTAGTGGTGGAGCATACTAGCGATCACATGCCTATAACTAAATCCTTCCTGAATGAATAGTTATTGCATACTTTCCAGTTGCCTTGGTACTGTGAGATTGTTAATTATCTTGTTATAGGACAAATGCCTAATCATTGAACCAAACAAGATAAAAAGAGATTTTTAATCGAGGCTAGATATTTTACTTGAGACAACCCATACTTATTCAAGTATTGTCTCAATCAAGTGATTAGGAGATGCATACCAAATAGTGAACACAATCTACTCATCTCCTTTTGTCATGATCATGCATGTGGGGGCCATTTTAGCTTGAGAAAGACGACAACAAAAAATTTGCAGTATAGTTTTTATTGGCCTACCATATTTAAGGATGCACATGCTTACTACACAGCATGTCCAAGGTGTCAAAGATTAGATAGTCTAGGAAGGATACATATGATGTCCTTAAACCTAATACTTATTGTAGATCCATTTGATGTTTAGGTCATAGATTTCATGGGACCCTTTACTAATTGTTTTGGAAATATTTACATCCTAGTGGGAGTGGACTACATGTCCAAGTGGGTCGAGGCTATATCCTACAAAACTAATGACCACAAAGTCATGGTAAAATTCTTAAAAGAAAATATCTTTGCAATGTTTGGTACTCCAAGAGCCATAATAAGTGATGGGGGAAAACACTTTTGTAATAAAGTGTTTGAGAATTTAATGAAAAAGTATGGTGTCAACCATAGAACAGCTACCCCGTACAACCCTCAGACCAGTGGCCAAGTAGAGATATCTCATAGGGAGATAAAGTAGATTTTAGAGAAGACAGTCAATCCAAATAGGAAATATTATTCTATGAGACTCAACGACACTTTGTGGGCTTATTGCATAGCATATAAAACCCCTATAGGAATGTCACCTTACCGCCTAGTCTATGGAAAGGCCTACCATTTACCTGTAGAGTTAGGGCACAAAGTATATTGGGCTATCAAAAAGCCCAATTTTGACTTAGATTTTGCTGAGACCCACCAAAAAGTTAATGAGTTGGAAAGATGCATATGACTCTACATGATTGTGCAAAGACTGGATGAAGGTTGCACATGATCTCTAAATCTTAAGAAAATCCTTCAAACTTGGACAAAAGGTCTTATTTTATAACTCTAGATTGCATCTTTTTCTAAGAAAACTCAGATCTAGATGGACTAGACCTTATATAGTACACACAGTCTATCCTCATGGGGCCATCGAGATTGAGAAGGATGGAGAAATCCAAAAAGTCAATGGTCAAAAGTTAAAACCTTTCCTAGAGATGCCTAATCCTGAGATTGATGAGATATTATTAGTGGCACCTTAGTATCATGACCTTCCTTAGATTACCACTCCAGGAATTGTTGCACTCATGATCATTACATCTAGTTGAGGACATAAAACTTAGCGCTCCCTAGGAGACAACCTAGATGCTTTTAAAATCTCCATCTTCTATATCTTTCCATATAGGATCCTATGTTTTCAAACATTGGGGACAATGTTTCATTCAAGTTAGGGGAGGTAGATGCATATAGGGATTTTGAATTTTCTTGAGCTTTAAAAAAAAAGCTTTTTGGAAGAGTTCCCTTACTATGATGAGAATTGGATGTTTAGAATTTAGTATTTCTAATGTTTTCACCTCTTAATAGGAGTGTATATGATTATTTTTGCATATTTTTTTATGTGTTGAAGCATTTTATGAAAGTTAATTCTCAAAAATCATTTACACATAGCACATAGTCAAGACTAATATAGAGGTATGACTTAGAGACCTTGAGGAAAATCAGTGGAGACCTGTAACCCAGTGAGTCTAGAGACTATCTTCCTTCAAAGAGTTATAAGTAATTCCACAATTTCTTTAGTGTACATAACTTGGTGTGATCTTGTTATCCTTGTTTTGGTTAACTATCAAGAATAAATAAGAGTAATAGCTTTATTTCCAAAAAATGTATTGAATCTAATAGGTTTTAGGAAACCTAAAAAATGATATAGGCCATCCTCTTCAACCCGGAGACATAAAGCTTACTCAATATATATACCACTAGTTAGCCCTTTGAGCCTACTATTAAGCCTTTCATTCTTAATCTCAATCACTTTAACCTAGAAAAATCGATAAAATAAATAACCATCACCCTTTTTCAAACTAAGTAGAGTAATAGAAAAGTTCAAAAGAGGACAAAAAAGTCAAAGAAGCAAGAAAATTAGCAGTCCTTCTTCCAAAGAAAGAAAAAGTAAAAGTAAAAAGAAAGAAAAATTAGAAAGACTAAAGAAAAAGTAAAAGACAATAATGCAAAGGAAATTCACTTCAATAAAACCAAAAAGTGTCCTAATAGATATTCATTCAAGACTTATACTCCATTTTGAACCTTTGAAATGCTTATACCCTTCTTTTTAGAACCCTACCCAAGCCTATGTTTCTTCTTAGTTAAAGACCTATTGATCTTAGATGGAACATACCCTTAAGCAGGAGATAAAAAGAAGGAATTAAGGTAAACTACCCTTACTATTCTTAGTAATGACATCCACTCTTAAGGATTACTTTCCTTTGTCTCTTTAGCACTTCAAAATTTATGTGAACCATTAGCTTTGTTGAATCTGATCGCATAAGGAGAGAAATATGCTTAAACCTTTATCTGAGATCTTCATTTCTGAGAGTATACCTGAGAGGATTTGAGGGCAAGACATGTTTCCATTGGAATTTAATCATATCCAATTAGAAGTCATGACTTAAATGGCTGCACATACACATGCACTTCGAGAAATAACTAGAATGAAATGTCTTTAATATGTGTATGATTTGTAAAATTGTCAATCTTCTCCATTAAGTTGTGAAAAACTAGTAGAGTGCTAATGAATGAGGATTCTCTAAGATAAAATAGGGGACTCAACCTTAAGGAATTTTTTGGTTATATTCACAGACTCACGAGATCTAACTTGTCCACTAGGGGTTTGAGGGCTTGTTGCATGTGCTAAATGCAATGATGAGTACCTACGAAAGTGGCACTTTGTACTTGTTTTTATAAAATGATTTTTCTCATGTTTTACTAGAGACTAGCAAAATGCTAGTTGGGAGGTGTGATAAGTATTTAATTTTGCATAAAAACCACCCAATGAGTTACCCACGTGTTACAACTTATAAGGGTAAATTAGGATTTTTAGACCAAAATTCGTAACACATGCATTTTTTACCTAATAACCCAAAAGTTTGTTATTTTGTAGTTCCAGAAGCTAGCCCAAGGTAAGTATGTGATTAATCATGTTTTTCTAAGATTTAATTAGGATTTTTCACTCTTTGCAGGAAGTGAGATGGTGATCCAACGACAAAGATCCATTGGGATGAAATTGAAGATCAAGATCAAAAGATAGAGTCAAAGCCTCAAAATCATCTCTTGAACATAAACCAAAGGCCAAGATCATCTTGTAGACTAGTAATGGATGTGATTAAAGGAGCTAAAGATGGGCAAAGTGGGCCCATGAAGTAAGCCATGCATTCCCACTACCTTTGCATGGAAGCCACTTAAGCCATACATTCCCACAACCTGCCAAATTAGAAGTAATGGTTCATAATCTAAAGTTCCTAATTAGTAAATCTTAAGGATTCACCAAGTATCCACTTCAATGGAATTATCATCCTTTATTTCAATTCTTCTTGTGTGAATTCCTTTTCCATGACCTTGAAATTGATAGTCACCCAAAGCCTTCATATCCAAACTTCTCCAAGCATTCCTTATCCCTCTCACAATAATGACATTAGGATTACTTGGAGCATGAAAATTAATTAGAACTTAGAATCCCCCCTTGATTATGTCTAAATTATCACATAAGGTGCTGAAAAATAAAAGGAAGTACACACATAACCAAAGAAAGGAACAAAGTTTTTGTTCCCACACCCATTCAAGAATTCGTTCCCATTAGAATAAGGCATTTGCCATTGAATCCTTATGGCATCAACATCTTTAAGTCACTTGACACATCCCCTCGCAACAAGGTAAAGACATCACAAAAATGGACCTATGGATGGGAGAAATGAAACTGAAAGTCTCTCCACTAACCAAAGATTATGGAGTCATTACATGAAAAAAAAATATAAAGTAAGAAAGAGGTTATGGAAAAGAGACTTACATGCAAGAGGCTAATGGTTTCATGTCATACTTTCATGCCATTAAGGCTAAAGTCATCAAGAAAAATCAATGTTTTTGCAAGAAAGAAGGGGATTGGATTAGCACCATGGTTCATCACTTGATTAACAATTTGAATCAATCAACACAGGATTCTAGTAGAGAATGGATAAAGGGAAACTAAAGAGAACAAGCACAAAACTCCACTGGCAATCATCCTTCCTCTATCATTTATCAACACCCCATTTGTGAAGTCCCAGAGTATCAAATCAAGTACTATTATCCTTCCCAATCATTCATCAATCAAAGGCATGTATTCATATCATTGTGTCTTATTGAAATGAAGTAAACAATAAAAGAGCCTTAGATGTGGCTCACTACTAGGGAGTTCTAAGAAGTCCAATCCCTCATCCCCCTTTTGATGAGCACACATTAGGTAGAGAAAGTCACTGATATTTGGGCAAATCTTGCCATGCCAAAATTGGAAAACATGATCTTCTTGATCCCATTGATCAAGACACACTTTCAACAACTCAAGATCATCATTGTTTGTGGAATAAAACCTTCCAATGGCACAATGGTGAGCCTTGACCATGAGCATCACTTTGATCCATTTGATCAAATCATTCCATCAAGTGCACTTTCATCATGTTTACTTTTATCATAGAGAATGAGAAAAAGAAATAAGTTCATGATCAACATTCATTCAAGGAAAGGAAAACAAGAGTATTGATTCAAAGACATACCTTCCATTTCTATTCTTCTCTTAAGTTTCAAAGCTTCTCTCTCCTCTTTCTTCTTCAAAAAAAATTTCAAAGAAGGTCAAAATTCATGTCGTAAACTTATACCTAAGTTTCCCAAATTCCCAACAGCACAAAACATCCAAAGCTTGATTTGGACCAAACTATTGATGTCTTATATGCAATTGTGTGAAACTAGACCCTCAGTTCATACAATTGTGTACACCTTGCACTCAAGCTCTAACATTGCAAGTCATCACTCCTCCTTTGGCTTATTCCCATCTATGAGATGGAATGGACTTGTCACCTCATACTACTAGGCCACGTCCAATGCTACTACTTGTCTTAAGGGCCTTCCTCTTGCCTCTAGAAGACACGAGATTCTCAGGCTTCTCAAAATCATTCTTGAAGGATACTCTTGTCATCATCCTAATCCCCTTCATCGGGGTTGGCCATAGGTACCTTTGGATCCTCAACTTCTCAACCAACAATGCCTTCATGTCAATAGGAACCCCATTTGATATCACTATCCTTAGGATCAAACCCAATAGCCCTTAACAATGTGTTCCAATTATTGCATCTGATTAGATCAAGTAACAATTTTAGTCAATGTATTAAAAGTCAAAAAATGAATGATGTGTACTTAAGATTTGACTAATTCAGTTACCCAATTAGATAATTTAGTGCTAAAGTGATCCAATCAAAGAAAACAAATACTTAGCATCATTGTGTCCAATTTGTTCAAATTTAAACAATTAACAAATCTTAAAAGCCTTCACAAGGGCAAAACAAAACAAGATAAAATTCTTACCACCTGAACACCCTAAGGAAGAACTTTGAGCATATCTGAGCTAGAAGTAAGAGTGCTTCCATAAACTCTTCTGCTATTGGCTTAGGTACTATAGAGCTTTGGAACTCAATGGGATGTACCCTCTAAATGCAAGGTTGGGCTAGGTTGGATGTCGAGGGTCCATGTTCCACACCAAAAGAATTTCACTGACTCAACTAAGCACTCAAAAAACTTTCAATTATAATGGAAGGCTATAACATATAATTTCTTCCTAAATTTTTATCTCACTAAACACTTAATATCTAAATAGGGATAATTCATCCACTAAACAAACAATAATCATGCCTACATATCCATCAATGATTAGACCACTAAAGAAAAAATAATTGTGCCTGCACATGCAAAGTGTATGATGATTTTAGACCTTTAAGATTTATCAAATGAATAATATGAACTCTTTATATGATTTTTTGATAAATCGTTTAAGATTATCATGAAATTTTTGGTGAAGATTTGAAGACAATCTTTAACTCCCACTATTTTAATGATTTTCATGCATGATCATTTCCTCAACTCCATTAATTTATCAAATCTCCATCCATGATCAAATTTCTTTAAATCTCGTAAAGCATCTAAAATTATTCCTATTCCAAAAAAATAAATAAATAAATACTCCTTTTTAATAAATAGAAATTGAGAAACCAATTGTCATAAGCCACTACTGAAGTGGAATACATTATTCAAAGATACACACACTCACACTCACTAGTGTGAGGCATGTACTTTACACGTGGTTAGCACCTCATTGAAAATAAGAACACATTGTTGATAGGGATGGGTTAGATATTCAAAAAAGTGGACCCAATCCCTTTTCATTGGATGAGATTTAGGTACATAGGCTCAAATAACTCTAAATTTGTGAATGATTTAAATCTTTTAAGAATTAGGCACAGTAAATCTCTCTCTCTCTCTCTCTCTCTCTCTCTCTCTCTCTCTCTCTCTCTCTCTCTATTATGAATTGGAAAAATGCTCATATTAGATTCACTTATTTTGATATTTTAGTGATCTAGGTTGTTTAGCGAATTTAGCCTGTCCTAGCTGGTTATGTATTTCAATTGGAAAATGCACATATCCAACCCTCTAGTTTTTATCTTTTAGTGATTTAAGTTGTTCATCTAATTTGGCCTACCAAATGGCTTGGTGCTAAATACTCATTTATTGAATACCTTTAAGTCTTTACTTGTTAGACCTTTCAAAGTTGCTATATAGATGGTTTTAAGAATTTTTTGTTCCACACATCTTTTTACAACCTTGAAAGTCCAAGAAGCAATGTTTTAGAGGTACCCAGTAGACAAAGTTCTAGGACCTAGGCCATTTGGAAGATGATAAACCGAATGAATAGCTTGTATCAATAAAAAGTGAAACCAGTATGCAGACTTTTCTAATGAAAAGCTATTATCTAGGGTGGGGATGCTCTCTCTCCAATGGATGAGATTTTGGTGCACTATCCATCTATGATAAGGCCAAGACTATGGAAGGTTTAGATCTTTCAAGAAGTGAGTCCAATTAACATATAGATATGTTCTTTTGAAATATAAAGGCTATGCAAATTTGATTGGATTAAAGTATTTAATAAATGAGAATAAAATGGTAAATTTATCAACCATGGCAATGATATAATTTAGAGGAGCACATGATAGACAAAAAGCAGCTCCCTTGTCATCTTTTGTAATAATAGTAATAGATTTTACTTGAAGGTCCTATCCTTTTTATCATGTAAAGTGCTCATCTTAATGGTCTTCTTCCTATCTCAAAATCACACATTTGAATGATATTACATAAGATATTTTGAATTTTGAAAAGGAGGATAGTAAAATTAATCAAAATAAAAATAGCTTAAGAGAATCAATAACATAATCATGCAAGATGAGTAAGATGGACTTCTCTAACTAGAAAGCCCCCATAAAAGAGGTGTGGTACATAGTCATAAAGGCATGTGGAATATTTTATCCATAATGAAGTAACTCCAATTTCTAAATTCCATTTCATATAAGTTTTTACTAAATTTTCAATAAAATGCAATTTTGGATTTTTGTCCCATTGGGTTTCAAGGAAGTGATGTTTTGAAGAACACTAAACAAATTATTGAAACCTCAAAATTTAGGTGTGCTTGGAAATATCTTTCCAATGGCACTAAGAACACAAAAATCAAAGTTCGGTGAGAAAATTTAAATATCATGAATAGGATTTTAAAATTTGATAATGACACCCCTTTATTAAATTAGAGTTTCAAATGTAGGTTTAGTAGGACCCACATAGCTACTAAGATTTGGTAGTCAAGTCAACCAAGAAAGATTCCAAATTTATTAAATACATTTAGAAGGTGTCTTTCGTTAGATGGAGGTATTAATAATTAGGAAAATAGGTGGTCAATTTAGATATGGAATTATCAAACATACTTGGATTAGAAAACTATAGTTAATTAGAAATAATGAAAAGAAAAAATTAGTTGATTAAGGAAAGGGGAGGAACAGCCGATGCACAATCCCAAGTACTCTCTTTTCCTCACTCTTCAATATCTAATTTTCCCCTACAAAAGGAGTGTCTAATCTATTCTCACTCCAAGAACTAGCTCTCATAGGCAATCTAACAAGAAACAAATTGGGATTTTTTGGAAAATCTAACAAATAGTGAGAATATGACTATCTGGCATTAGATCTTCCACTGACAAACTTCATTTACTTCTCCCATGAAAATAGCCTTAAAACACACTTTGGATTTTGAATTTTTGTTGAGATTTGGTTAGAAAAGGCATCAAGAATGACTATGACAAGTGTGGCACTGGAATCCTCTCCAAGCCATCTTCTCTAACAACAATCTTTGGTTAGGAAAACACAATAAGAATGTAGGTTTTCTATTATTTTAGTTCATTTTGTTGCTTAGTTACTAATTTATGAAAGAATAAGATTAGATCTTTGTTTTTCAAAAACGTTTGCTCCTTGATCTACCGTTAAGAAAAATTAGGATATGAGATTTCAATTGTTCCCTTGATATTATTTGATAAATTATGGCTAGAATGATGGAATCTAAGGTTTTCTTTGGAATTTGTTAAATGATTTGCAGTCAAAATGATATATCAGAGATTTTGAATTTATGTCTATTGGATCCTAGTTTCTGACCATCATTCCATGTTTTGATACTTGATTTGAAGTTGATAAACCAAATTGAAAACCCTGAATTATTGCTAATTACTTTAGGAAGATCTTAATCCTTCAATCTATGTTTATGGTTTGTGTACATAAATGATACATGATCAGATCTAATGCACACACTGAGAATTGGATTTGCATCTAAATTATGATGCAAAATATATAATTGACACTTGATATGTGATTGGATGCGCGGATTTGGTGTTTGATGTTCTATTAGAGATACACGATTTGGATTAATACAAAATCTATGATGCACGATGAATATTTCGATGCAATATGGATTTGAAAGTGCAATTTAAATTTGATTTCTAACAAGATTTTAATGGACTATCAAAGTTTGAAGTGTGATCTGAATGCTTGATGTGCAGTTAGAGTTTGATCTACAATTTGAATTTTACTTGGGATTCAATTGTAAAAGCTGAAGAAAGACATAGGTTAGATATGACAAACTACTAAAAGAGGTAGGTGGTTCTAAGATTGCTAAGCTTTCAATGGAACTTGAAATGCTATGTGGTGAATTAAATTTCAATTCGTTAAATTCTATTAGATGCATTTTTTAGTTAATCATGAGTTTTACTATATTCAGTTCTAGCATGATAACATACTTGTGAAATATTTTTTTATTAAAACATCCAAATCATGTTATCTGTGGTTGGTGTGTATGGTCTTATAATAACCCTATATTTTATTCTAGTTTAAATCAAAAGGGGAGTGAAGAATCAATTTTCATTGAAAATCAAGATCTTAAAAGTAAACTTACAAAAGACTTCGAATTTGACTTTGAAACCTCAAAAATTAGAATGTACATGATAAGAGCTTACCAACGACATTAATTTTTCTAAAGTGGAGGTCAGAGACAGAAAAACCCAAACTTTTACTAACTATCATAGGGGGAAAATTGATAACAACTCCCCCTCTCCACTAATGGGTCCCATGTGATGGCCAACCAGGAGAAGCCCAAGGTGTGGAGCTCTACCCTTGGCGTCACACATGGAAGAGGCGAGCGAGCTCCACTGTCTCCTCTCCCTAATTTCTTTGTCCCCTCTCCCTCTATCTCCCTCTCTCATCATATCCCTTTCTCCCCACATCTCTCTTCATTAGTCGGCATCGGCTCCTCCCTCTTACTATGTTTCCTTTTCCCGATAACCATTGATATAGGAATCTCTCCATAGATGATGGAAACCACACAGCCCTCCATCTTCTCTTTTCCCTCTCCTTTTCCTCTTTTCCTTTTTCCTCTATATCTCTCTTACTTTCATCTCCTCCCATTGTCAGCAACAATGAAAAACCCTCTTAGGTTTTTGTCAAATTTTGTCCTTGTTCTAGCATTAAACTATGATAAAATAGCTCAAGATCTTAAAGGAGTGAAGGTAAGATCACAATCTACAAAACCCACATTTTAATTTATTGAAAAATTGCATTTTTTAACACTGTAACAATCACCCACGACAACCATTTTCCAATTGTCTTCTTCGGTGACGGTGACCGAATTTCGGCATTGGACTATTTTTCAATGAGGACAAAATGTGAAAAATTATTTGGATAGAATCCTTATGGAATGAATTACACATCTGTGTTAAGAAAAGTTCAATCAAAGATCATCTAACCATTGAATTTTTTATCTAAACAAGATGCATGAATTGTGTTAGATCTACAAATCTGACTGTTGAAAACACAATTAGACAGTATATCTATGAATCTAATGATGTGAATTGCATGTTAAAGATATTTTGGATTAGAAATATAAGTGAAAAGCTTCTTAAGGGTATACAAGATGATTGATATATCTAATTACTCTAGTACTTAGATCTATGTAATTTAGACCTAGAACATTATATTTGACTGATCGATGTAAGAAATTGACTTTCCCAACACCCAAAGATATCTAATATGAGATTAAACGATAGATTAGAGACAATCAATAGTTTAAACTAGAATTTTAATGTATATATGCACGATCAAGAGACTAAATTATCATATTTATTTTATATTTCTCCGATTAATGCTTGATTGATGATAAAAGCCATGATCTATGACTTCTAATTTGTCGATCAACATCCAAATTTCCCATAATTGATTCTATTAAATCTGAGTCATCAAATTGAGGTGGGTAAATTCTAAGATTGCTAAGTTTTCACATATATTTTGCACTTATGCATTATTTTGTTAAATACATATAATTACTACATTTAAATTGTAGTTGATGAAATATTTTGAGATTGTAAATATAGCATCCTTATAATTTAAATTATGTGATAACTCTTATATTAATTGTGAATGAGATTGTTAGGAGACAGATTCTCCACTTTTATTTAAACATAAAATGATGACTATTAGATGAATCAAACACATGCATTAAATATTAGCTTCCCCTATAAACAGGGGAAACTGTGTTAGTTTTTCCATGAAAAATAAAGGAATTTTATCATTACAAAATGGTAAGGTGCAGAACACGAGTTGATTTCTAACTAAATTTTGTGCATTATTTATATTTAACATCTCCTTTATTTTTAAATAAAAATTTTATATTTTTAAAACCATGATTAGGATCTAATTATGTGATCAGTGGGAGATTAATATGTCGCTAAGGGTATAATTTGTACCTAGATTTTTCATTCATTGATTTGCTGAGGATTTATTTTAAAATAGGCGCTTTCTCTTAGTGGACACTATGATAGGAAGGTTATAAGGATGGCTACCCACCTTCCAAAAGTTGATATTTTGACATGAAGCCCAAGTGGCTAGATTTTGAGTGTAACATCATGGGAAGGCTACATTACGCAATCCAATCTCCTCCCATGTGAGACAATCATAAGTCTCACATAGTTGGAGTCATCATTTGATCATGCAATATCCCACTATTGGGAAGTTGTCACATCATAGTGATCCATATATTTATTTGCTATAGTGTCCCATGATTGGGCAGTTGTTGTAGTGTTGTGGTGTCCCATTATAAGGCAGTTGTCGTAAGTTGATTTTTAGGCAACACATGTGTGACAGGGTCATAGATACCCCAGCCACTAGGCATGGCAATGCCTTAGATGGTTTGAGATTTGATATATTTATATTTACATGCTAAGGACTGATATGTTTAACATAAATTGACAAGGACTTTCCTATATGTAATTTAAACTGAGATTTTAGTGCTTAGCTAATTTATCATCGATTTTGTGCCTATGTTTAATGAGTACTCTGTTGATGTTAACATATCACATTATTCTGATGCTTATATTGTACTCGACTAAATTGAAATCTTTGTGGGAATGTTTGAAAAGTATGGAAATAGTGTATTGCTAATTTATATTGATAAACTTTAGGAACCATACTTAAGGATATTTCACTACTTGCATGAGTGTATGGATGCAAATTTACATTGATTTATATTTGTGATCTTAGTTTTACCTACTGAGTATATGCCCCTATACTTGCCCCACCAACCCTACAAATAAATGTGAAGAAGAGAAGGGTAAGAGTGTTGAGACTAGGTGCTCTGAATAGTCAAGGAGTGTATAGATAGTGTATGTATTATCTATAATTTTATAAATTTTGTGAGATGATTGAGTAGTTATGTAACTGTGATAAATAATTTAGGCATGTATAAATATGTTTAATGCATATTGGACTATGGGTTGTAACTGGATAGAATTATGGGAAATGATAAGTTTTGACTTATCATATTTGAACATAAAAATGTTTGATTTCAAGACTCATGGATGTGTTTTGATCGGTCATATGACACTCAGGGTTTTTTGAAAAGTCTTTTCAAAAGAAAAAATGTTTTCACTATTTGTTTTCTAAAAGAAAATTTTTAATTGGGATCCTGCCTTTTGAAAATAATTCTTAAAAGGAATTTGAAAAACCCAGGTCATCACAGCTCTAGGCTTGATCCACGGTTGGAAATAGAACTAAAATTTTGGAATTAAATTGTGATTTCAATTTTGGCATAGGAAATTTGTGTTTTAGATATTTGATATAAGTTTTATTTTCATATCTAGAATTTGATGCATAACTGTGTTTTGACACATGATATGATTTTCAATGCACTATTTGAATTTTTATATGCGATGATGATTTTGATTCTTGATCTGTATTTGCTTTCAAAGGAGGCTGCGGTAAGGCACTGGTAGGCTTCTACGAGCATGGGATTTCTTACTAAATGGGATTTTTACACACTATCTTGTGAGGTTTCTATTATACACCTTTAATTTTGATTTGTTAAAAGAGATGATTTAAAATTTTATGTTGATAAATCTCTCATGCCTAATAATAAGGCAAGATTTAAATTTTGAAAGAGACAATAAATGTGTTGATTTCAACATGAGATGATGCTTTGAAAACTCATGTTTGAAGTGATTTCCAAACAATGCATTATTTCATGATTTTAAAGCTAATATATGCCATATGTTTTAGCATGTGATATTTTGACACTCCTTGATGTACATGAGTTATTGAATTTATCAATTTGGATTTTCATGGGAGTGATGATGATGAAAAGTCAACTTGTGTGATAGTCGGGCCTTGGGATGATAGGTGAGGCCTTATAATAGCTATGCTAGTAGAGTGCATCTTGGCCATTGATCTCCAACATGATACATGCACAAAAGAAAGGCTTTGTTTTGGAGTGGAGAATCATGGGAAGGCTTCCAACCTATGTGATATGTTTTTTCCCTACGAGGAATGATATAGGTCATGTTGTATCGACTATTGAACATACTTGAACAGTGGTTTCTTTTCATGCATAGCAGGAAAATTGTGTGATTTGGACATAAGATGACATGTTGGTCATCCTCATGAGGGTATGGACCATACTTGCCTTTATGGCATGTGGCATGATGCTGCTACTTTGTGATTGGACAATATTTGCTCGATATAGATATTTTGTATGTTTTACTTCTTAAAGTATGTTTTGAGATTACTCATTGGAATCATGGATTTGGAATGAATTATGCTTTAAATGAAATGCATTCATGATGCAATGTACATGGTCAGATTTAATGCTGGATATGTTGCTTGGAAACATGATGACAAAGTATTCTGGAACTGCAATAAAATATGCATATGTTATTACTGAAAAGAAAAACCTTAGGCCAATACTTAAGGAATTCTATAATTTACATGAGTGTATTGGTGTAGTTGATTTTGGTTTTCTAATCTTAGTTGTATCTACTGAGTATATCCCTATATACTCACCCCACCAACACCATAAATAAATGTAATAAGGAAAGACGTAAGGAGGTTGAGTGCATACATTAGAAACAAATATAAACTGTATGTGTGTTGCATGGGAGACCTCCCATTCATCTTTAAGGTATTGTTAATGATTGTTTCTTATATGATCTTAAAATTTAATTGTGGGACTTTTATTCATGTCTTTATACACACATTACAGTATGGCTGTCACTAATAGGATCCTTAGGAAATAATAAAATATCATTTGTATTGTCTCAAGTTAAAACTTTTTGTTTTCAAAATTGTATTTCAAATATCCGATATGAATGATATTATCTGGTGAATCGCATCGTGTGCATTAACTGTAAAATTCCATAAAACATATTAGAATTTACTCAATTTTTTATATAAATGTGAGGTTCATTTCATCCTTAATCCTTATTTTGTGAAAGAAATGACACTAAAAAAAAATCTCTTTGAAGAAAATGTTTTTGTTGTTTGATTTTTAGAAATGGATTTTAAAAACAAGGATCCCGCATTTCTAAAAGACTTTGAGAGAATAAAATTGTTATAAAAACTTGGGTCATCATAATTATTATAAGAGCCCAGATTCATGTCACTCATAGCCAATGACTTGGTGAAAAGAAATAAATAGTTAACAAAACAAGGAGACTTTTGGTCCTTGTATGACTAAGATAGAGAGTGCTCTCATGCAATTGGTATGGTTCTTAGAGTAAAGACCTAGAGTATAAGATCATATAAATTGTGCCTCTAGTTGATAATTATGATATATGATAGATCTATTAATGTGAAAACTTTGAAAAATATAGGTCAAACTTGGATGAAGTACATATAACTTAGGGCATAATTGCCTTTTTGTAACAATAGTTTGAGAATAATCAAGGGGATCAGAAAATAGCCATAGTAAAAAGAAGTCTCATGGAGTTAAAAGAATTGTGGCATAATATGAACATGTTAGTGGATATTTTAGACTGATTCCTTGTGATATTATAAGAGTTCAATGAAAATATTGATCTCAAAAGTTTGATGTTACTCTAGATGGAAGAATTTGATCTATGATGTTTATTTGACTTTAGATATTCTATACAGTGAATGGTAAGGGTGATAAATGATAAGATCTTTAGTGATTAAGAAGAAAGTTAGTCTTGATAAATCAATCTTACTTGGAGTAAGTTGGTTCAAAATTGGAAACATCTACTACCAATGTTGAAATGACTTCTAATAATAGTAATTATAAAATAAATCTTAGTTAAATGAAACTTAATGATAAGGATGAGGTTGTGTGAACGTAAGGGGTTCAATTGCCTTAGTTGTACTATTATTTTTCTAAACTAAAAGTATGTCATATTCTTAATAAGGTTTGAATGATATTTTAGACAAATTAGTGGAACAATGGTGTAAGAGATTAGTCAAGTCAAAATTTAAGAAATCTTGGATCTCACACAGTTAAAGGAGACGGTCATAGATTGAAAAGTAGATGTTGGAAATGAAAAAAAATCTTTGAATAATTTTTGCCAATTTGAAAGTTTAACCAGTTTTAAATTCAAAGGATTAAAGAAGCCCGAACTAGTAATTCTTATTAATTGGGTATTGTACTGGAGATGAAACAAGGGAATAAATCACATTTTTAAAAATTTGAAAGTGATAATGCACTAAAAATTTAATGGTGGAATAAGTGTTTAATGGAATTGCTAGAATTGCATATGAAAGAGTCATGTTCACCATGGAATTAATCCTCCGAATTAGTTCTACTTCTAAATACTCATCATCTTATAACCTAGCAAAGTTGAAGGATTTCAAGGAACAATTAGATGAATTGTTGAAGCTAAAACTTATTGCACCTAGTATTTTTCCATAGGGCACCAATTATACTTATAAAAAAGGATGGGCCAATGGATCTTTACATCAACTATTGTTTACTTAAACAGAGTCATGGTGAGGAATAAGTATCCTCTATTCTGGATACATGACCTTTTCGATCAACTTTTGTAAACTAGAATCTTTTCAAAGATCAATTTGAGGTCTAGCTATCATCAGATGAGAATCAGAGGAGAAGATATCTCAAAGACGATATCCAAAATTCAATATGAATAGCACTACCTTAGAGTAATGCCATTTAGCTTAACAAATGCTCCATCTGCATTGATGGATCTTATGAATAGGTGGTTCCAGACATTTCTTAACAAATGCTCCATCTACCTTAGAGTAATGCATTTGTCATTATATTTGTTAATGATATGATGGGTTATTGTAATAACTTGCATTTTTATAATATATATATTCTTTGTATAGAATTGACAACAAAAAGCTAATTTCCCTAATGGCTATAGAATGTATAGGCAAAACTCTAGAACTAGAGTTCAAGTCTCCAAAGATGACATTTTTGGAGAAATTCCCTACCCAAAACCAGAAAGTGTCTAGGTGCAATGAACCTAGAGAATCATGGCTAGTTGGAAAAGGATGAGGATACGTAGTTAATTAGAATCAGAGATGGGATAAAATGAGACAACGATAGGAATGAATCTAGAGAATTAGGAAAAGATGAAGATCCCTAACAAATTAGAATCTGGTAGGAGATATGATAGGAAAGAAGAAAGTCAAATGAAATTGGAATAAAAAGGGGAGAAGGAGAGATGCGTGAAAATGCAAGAGAGAGAGAGAGAGAGAGAGAGAGAGAAGAGAAGAAGTAGCGGAGAATTAGGCTATGCCAAGGATCACAAACCATTTTCCGCTTTGGATAAGAAGATTGTACAAGAATGATTTCATCTACGAGGTAGGGGTATAGGAATTTATCTAATCTGGTTGGATTTTAAGTAAAAATCTTATATTTTGTGATTGATCCCATGATTCTTTATTTTATGATTTTTTTTAAAGATCATTGTTATCGATATAAGCGCATGATCCATGTATATGTATGGGTCCTCTATTGTTTAGTTCTTGGTTAATTGACTTGTGCACCGATCATGCAAGGAATAGTTGAGATACACATATAAGATGTGATCAAGACATTGGTTGAATTGGAACACTTTGACATGTGATTAATCCACATCTTGATAATGCTTTTCCATGCAATCTTAATATATATTATAAGTATGAGTTTCTGCACATAGTTGGATTGCTATCTTTCATTAGGATTTTAATCTTAATCTTATAGTTGATAGGCATGAGCGCATGCTTAGTTTTGAAATATTTTACTCCAATTTATCATCTAAAAATGAGTGTTAGACAATAATATATTGAAATCGGATTATGGGTTATAGGTCTTATTACGCATTATGCATTACACATGGTGGAAGATTGGAGATGATGTTGATAACTTAAGAAGGTTATGATTTATCGATGATGATTTTGATGACTTTCAACCATCATTCTTAAACAAATGTCAAAAGATATTCATAAATGGCTTTAAGCCATGCTAAGCCACATGAACATGACGTGGGACAATGGGAACTAATTGGTAGGAGCATGGTTTGGTTTATAAATAAACATGCCTTACAAGTATAGCACACGATAGGAAATTGCATCAATTTAAAACTTCATGTTTCCATCATAATATTGGAATTTGAACAATAGTTCTTACATGCTGAATTTCAATTTTGATTATGCCTTATGTTGGTTCCCTAATGATGCTATAGGATCACAATTCTTACTATAAATTCAACTGCTAGATTTTTTGTATTCCATTTTGGATCCAAGTAAAATATGGTTACCAAATTACATAGTTCTAAGTCATGCACAACCATTACATGGGTATTACTTAAGGCACCTATCGCTTGGGCAGCTCACAAAGCACCCAAACACTTGCTCATGGCACACAATACCTAGCGCCTAGGCTGCACACACAACACTTGGTATAAAGATATAAATAAATAAATAAATATATGACATCTACAACTTGGACATCACCTTTAACATCTAGCGTATGCGCAGCCTGCATGACATGCATTAGTTGGTTGGATAAAGATATTTCATAATAATCAATCTTGAATTGTTGCACGATTTCCTTGGAAGAGCATGTGCAAGATAGAGGCACCCATAAGATTTTACATGCTCATGGTCATGGTATTTGCATGATAAAATAATTGTATGGTTTAGATCATTTCATGTTATCACATGTGTATGGTCAAGTGTTTTCCATGAGTTGGACATATCTTTTCATTTGTACATATGATTTTGAAAGTTTGATCCATGAATAAATGTTTGTGTGCATTTATAGTCTTTGATTTATAATAAGTGTGATTTGTAATTGAGATAATTATTGGTTGATGAATATTTGAAATAAAGCAATTATTATTAGCATGATGTGTAGTATGCATAGTTGATAATTTATGCCAATTGAAATATGACTTGTTAGTGGAAAAGTTTGTGAATGCTTATTATGATATATTGAACAATGTCAAACAATTTGACAAATGAAAATTAGGCGACTCTGGAGAGTTGTGCCTAGCGTAAAATTAGGCAACTCATGTGAGTTAAGCCCAGCCTAGGGCAAAATATAAGCCCACCTAGTTGCTATGCTAGGAAGTCCAGTTGGCCACTAGCTTCTGAAATGAGATGCGTGCCATAAGAGGCCTATTGATGAGAGTATTGTGTCATGGGGAGACGGCTCTCTTGTGATCCAGTGCCCTCATGAGGACTGGTGTAGCTAGTGTGATATCCATGGCCGAATGTAGTTGGATGTGAGTCCTCTACGTGCATAGTATAACGTACAGTTATTGGACATGAATTGATATGTCGGTCATCCTCGAGGATATTGACCATTGTCCAAACAAGTTTGTGGTAGGATGCTACCACTCAATGATATAATAAATTGTGATAAGTCATTCTTTGATAAAAGTCCTAATGGGCTTGTATGTATGAGATTTGAAGGATATATTGGAAAATTATTAGAAATGCTAAATTCTACAAAAGTATAATTGTCTCATAATGTTTATATCATACTTATGATCGAGCATATAATTGTTGCACTACTTAATTTATGCCAATACTTTTGTCGTAGTTTTCAAATGGCTGGTTTAAACATTTTCCTATTGAGTTGTTGTACTCACCCCTACAAAACATTTCAGGTGAAGCACAAAAGGACTAAGCAAGCGACTAGACCAGATTAAACAAGGAGAATAAGAAGAGAAGTATGGATGAGTAGTTAGTTAGACATTTTATTTGTTATCTTCATTTTGAAATAATGAACACTTGAGGATGAATGTAATAAGACAGGTGACATTGATATATTTAATCTGAACCTTGATTTGAACCTAAATTACCTATTGTTTGGACTGTGACCAGGGGATCCTGTAATGGCACGTTTTATTTCTACTATTGTATGTGAAGGTTTTAATGTGACACCGGGTTGAAGGTGGAATTGAGAAAAATAAATACGTAATATATATTTGTTTAAAAAAAAAAAAAAGGGAAATCCTACATGAAAGTTTTAAATTTTCAAATCTTATTTCAAAAATCCTTTTCTAAAAACCCGGGTTGGTAACAGTTATTCAATAAGTCAAGATGAGCATCAAGAACACTTCATGTGATGTTGAACACTCTTAGAGCACATTGATTGTTTGCTAAATTTAGCAATAGTGAATTTTGGGTAGAGAAAGTCAATCTTCAAGGCCACATTATTTTAGAAAATGCAGTTGTAGTGAACCCAACAAAAGTAGAGGCAATGGTGAAGTGGGAGACACCTAAGATAGTAATAGAGATATAGAGTTTCGTAAGCCTTACTACCATAGATTTATTTGAGGGATTGCCATGCATTGCCTTACCATTAACTAAGTTGACAAGGAAAGATGTGAGATTTGCATGGGACGACAATTCCAAAACATGTTTCTAGGAATTGAAGAAGCTGACCATTGTGCCAATACTTACCTTACCTTATGGTAGTGGAGGTTTTACAATTTCCAGTGATGCCTTAGGCAAGGGACTAGGGTGTGTGTTGATGCAAAAATGGGGTGTGTGTAAACATGTTTTCGAGGAGGTGGAAGTTACTGCAAGAGGTAGTCATGGATCTCACCTTTCTAAAAGATTTTTGGAGAATAAATTTATTATAAAAACTTGGGTCATCATACATAACATGTGCATGCACAGTTGGTGATTGGACTAGCTACTTAGGCACTATAAGTTCAATTAAATTTGTGACGTCTAATGGGCTGAAGTTTTATGATTTAAGGAATTTATTTGTCGAACCTCTATCAAATAAGACCTAGGTTCACCTAATCAATAATCAAGATGGGTGCTAGAATTGACAAAATTGACATGTTTTTGGGCTACTTGAGATTCATTATTTTTCATTTTAATACTCGAGAGGCAATGTGAAGTTAATTTACTCTACTTTTTATAAGTAAAAAATGTGGAAGTTTATTTGTTTTCCAATATTTAGTTTTTAATTAAATTATGAGTGACTGATTAATAAAAAATTGAGAGAACTCTAGTTTCTAAATGTACAAGGTGGGCATCAATTGTACTGATCCAAATCATTCATTTGTTGGGTCTTTGTCCTTAATCTATGTCATTGATTTGGTTTTAGAGAGAGGCATCAATATCAAGATAATTTTATCCTCGCATATTATCTCTCATTGACATTAACACCACATTAATGCACACATGGATGGCATTGCAAAGATTGATGCCTTTAACATCATTGAAGTTTGTTAAATACAAATCCTTCCAATTGGATCACTTAAAAATAACGACAATACAAGGTTAAAATCATTTAGGGATGAAACTTTTTAGGACATATCCCACATGACAACAACAAGAGATGAACAACTTGAATCACAAAAGATTAGTCTCCCTTTTAAAGAATATTATCATGTTCATAAAACTGAAAGTAGACCCACTTTTGAGGTGTTTTTAAAGATCCAAAATGTTTATCAAATTCAATACATCCCATATGGTCTAGAGGTACCAATTCTCATGTTTGTTGGATGCTTCTAAGTTCTTTATTTGGTTGAGAGGTGTTTTTGAGCTTTGTGAGAAGTATTCAATTTTGTATAAAAAGTACCCAATCAGTAGCCCACGCATTGCAAATTACAGTATTATTTTAGGATTTTTTTTTAATTTGTAAACACATGCATTCCTGACCATATAATTCAAAAGTTTGATATTTTGCAAGTTCAGAAGCAAATCCAAAGTAAGTATGTGAATCATTGTAATTTTCTAGGATTTCATTAGGGTTTTTACTCTTTTGTAGGAATCAAGATGATGATCCAATGGTTGAGATTGATAAAGATGAGAATTGATGATCAAGATTAAAAGATCAAGTCAAGGCCTAAATTTCAACATCTCAAAGCTAAATCAAGAGTCAACATCATCTTAGGGCAAGTAAAAAAAGCAACTAAAAAAGGTAAAGGTGACTAGAATGAGCCCATGCATAAGTCATGCATTTTCACTACTTTGCATGAGAATTAGAGTCATGTACGAGGTTTCCTAATCTAACAAGGAAATCTAAGGAAGCCAAGCCATTCAAGCTTTGAACCAAAAAAAAATTGTCGTTCAAGCCACTTAATCTAATGCCACATGGAATCACACTATTGGATGAAGGTTTCTAGCAATTTTCCACATGCAAAATTTGGATTTTCAAGGAATAATTAGGAGTTTAGGACATGGTAAGATATTAATGCATAGGTGGACCAATCAAAATAACCCATCTCTTTTTCCACACTTTCTCTCTCTGCCCTATCATTTCTCTCTTTCCGTTGTACCTATCCACATAAACTTCTTAGAAGGGAAGGGAGTTCATGCCACTTTCCTAAAAAAAGTGGCGCCTCTCCCTTCTAAAGTCAAGCACTCCACCTTCACTCTTCCCTCCCTCTTATCTCTTTCCTATTTGCTTCTCTATCTCTCTTTCCTACATATTCCCCTCTCTATCTTACCTTCCACCTCACCCAAATAGGAATCCCATGATTTTTACAAGGGGAAGACACACCACCCTAAAAAAGCGGTGCCCCCCACCTTGTGTAGTCACCTTGCCATCTTGCCTACTTCCTTAAACCTACACTTTCCACTTTCTTATTTTCACTCAACCACTACTTTCTTACTTAGGGTCCACATCTAATTCTCCTTTCTCATCCTTGGATAGGATCTTTTCTAATTATAAATCAAAACACCTATAAATACCCCATGGGTTTCAATGTGCATTTCAAGTAGGGATTTTGCACAAAAACTTGAAGAAGCACTGTCTTTGTGATTTTTGGAGGTTTGGACAGGTTTTCTTTTGGGAGAGTTTCTCTTGGATTCCTCAAGTGTTTTTCCTTTTGTCTTTTGCTTCAATACCAGGTTAGTACTTTGTTTTCAATCCTTTCTTTCATTGCTTAGTTGTTCTTATTTTTACTTCTTTAATTCTAGATGCATAGATCCTTTTTTGTTTTCCTTGAACCTTTGCTTCCATCTTCATAGTTTTTCTTGCTTAATCTCTCAAGATCCAAGTTATTTCTTATCTGGCAGTGAAAGCCAAAAGAAAAAGTGGCTAGAATCCTTATTTCCTCTTCCTTCATTTTCTATGTTTTTTTACTTGATTTTGGAACTAGTTCTAGGCATCTTTTTCCTTGACTAGTTCCATCATTCAAGCTCTCTTTTCTCTTGATTCTCTTTTGGGTTTCACTTGCATGTAATATAAGTTTAATTTAAGGTGTTGAATGTTTGATTTGAATCAAATTTCAAGTGTGGGAAAAGTGTGCAATATTCATATATATATATATATATGTATGTATCATGTGCACCATTTTTAATGTATTTTTCCATTCAATCAATAAAGTTTGTTGAAGTTCATTGATCATTCTTGATTCCAGTAGTAAAATAATTTAAATCTTGAATTATAACTTGCATAAAAAGTTCTTGTTTAGTTGCTATTCATGTATTGATTGATTTGAGTTTCTTTAACACTTAAAATCTGGAATTTTTCCATTCAATATTCACACTTAGTTTCCAGCATTCCATACACCTTATTTGATTTATTCCTTTTGGAATTTTAGTATGTTTAGTTAGTGAATTGATTAGATTTCATCTTAGCAAGATTTTCATTTAAGAAGTTTGGCCAATCCCTAACCCTTGAACCATGTGCATCATTCCATGGATCATGTGCATGGTACTTGGGTAATTACTCTTTAAGCCTTGCTTTGTTTGATTGTTTAATCTAGTTTAGCATTAGTTAGTTAGTTGTTTGCATCTTAGTTTAGTTTAGAAATTTTTCATCTTTAGTTTTAGAAATTTTTATTTTTAGTTAGTTTCTAATTTTAGTTTTAGGAAATTGTTAAATTAGGAAAGTTTTATTTTTAGTAAGTTTCCTTAGTTGAAGCTTTCTAGATTCATTAATGTTAATTTTGCATTAGTTTCTTTTGCTGAATGCATGTTACTTAGGAAATTTCTAATTTCATTGAACATCTTTATTTTTAGAAAGTTTCCTTTAGTTGTAGTTTCTAATTTTATGCATGTTTCTCATTCCATGTTATTTAGTTTCCTAATTTAATCAACATCCATCTCTTTCTTTGACTAAGCTAAGCAACTTAAATAAGATCCAACCAATTGAAAATTCTATGAGATCCCCAAAAGTGGCCATCTTTAAATTTTAGGCATATGCACTAGGTTGTCTCCATCATAGTCTTGAAATAAGAGAGGGTGCTAATACCAAATGAAGTGGTATTCAAGGAAAAGTCATTTTTTCCTCGACCCTAGGACCACATGATTCCATGTCATTAAAGTGGATTAACAGAAGAAAGTGACTTAATATATCCTAGCCAAAATTTGAAAAATACTTATGGAAGGGATTATTTGACTTATTTCCTACTTTTTAAAATAAGAGCAGAAATAATGATAAAATAGTCTTTTATAGTCATTGACCTTTCTAGGTTTAAGCTTAACAGTCATGGGATACTTATAATTTTAAAGAGTAGGTGATGATGAAAGAAGAGGTATTTTTCCTTTTAATATATAAAGATACACACACAAATACACTTAGAGAGAGAGAGAGATGTATATTAAAGTACATTCATAATCATTCAATGAATGAATGAATCGTATTTACCACATATGCATAAGAGGTCCATAAGTATTAATCCAATATTCATTTTCATGTACTAAAATAACCGCAACTTTCTTAATTTGAAATGAATTAAAAAGATTCAAAAAACAAAACTTGTGGAGAATCTTATGAGCTATCTAATTATGTGATTCAATGAGCCAAACCACTATACTAGACCTTCCAAAAGCATAATTAAATGTATCATAAAATTATCATATAACTATGTTCAATTAAGAATTTCAATATCGATCCAATGGTCTTCGTCAAACAAAAATTATTGGAATCAATTGATATATTCTAAACATTCACATGTAAAACATAGCCCAGGAACATTTATCCAATATCTTATCAAGTCATGTTATTTTTCTCTCATGCCCATTATCATGAAATTGAAACAAAGCTACTTTTAAGAAACAATCTCATATGATTAAAACAATTAATCAAATCATCACATGGCAATTTAAGATTTTTTATGTATAATGAATGGTCTCATCATGTCAAATATTGATAAAAAATTATATTTTTGACAAAAAGTATTAGTGGGAATTGTTATTTTCACCCACTTCCTTTCACCTTAGTCTCTCCCCTCTTATTTTTTTGTCATTAACACTTGTAAAGTGTTGACTTTTCCATTATAAAAGCCATAAAACAAGTCAAAATGACAACAACAAAAAAACCAAGAGGGGGCAAGAATAACGTGAAAACAAGGGGGTGGGGATATCATTTCCCAGTCGTAGTACATACAAAATGAATGCCATTCATTGTATATATTTAAGGATTTTTAAAATTTTATTAATTTTGAGTAATTGAAGTCCATTTAATTTACCTCAAAAACTAGAACATGGAAAGCATTTAAAGTTTTAGTCTAATACATAGAAAACTCAAAACCAAGTTTTCTACTCTTAGAAACTAGGATTTTAATTTTCTCTCTAAATGAAGAATACAATTTCATGAAACTAGCACCCACAAACAAAGCTAATAAGTTATAAATTTTATTTTCATTGTAAAATAAAAACCTAGTTTTGATAATAAAAAAATTCCAATTTTTTATTTTTCTTTAAAAATTAATAAACATATCAAAGGACCTTAGAAATTAATGGGACTTGTTCCTTTGGATTTATTTCAAAGAATTGTATCACATATTAAAATTTTGAACAAATGGTCATTCATAACTCATAGACTAATGAAAATATGCTCTATAGATGGAACAATTTCCAAATTAGAAACCTTTTGAAAACACAGAATTGAATGAAACCTAATTTGTTAAAAATATTATAATTCTCTATATCATCTTAGAAATTTATAGATCAAAATTCAAAGGAAAATAATTTTTTTTCACAAAACAAGTCATGTACTAGAACTCTACATACAACCTATGTAATAGCATTGAGAACTTGTTTTATTTGAATCAAATGAAAACAAAACCCATGAATTCATGTAGGATTTGATTCTACTATTGGAGAATGTGCAGAAGTTTGAGAGCTTTTATCAATGTATCAATTAAGAAATTACTTTTCTAATTTGATTCAAACTCTCCCAATACCCTATGGGGCATTTTTTCCAAGCTAGAGATGATGAATTGGCATCAAGCAGACCCACCAAATACACACATATGGCCCACATTAGGAAATTTCATAGTTACCCTTATATATAAATTACCACTATACCCTTCCACTTAACTAAGGGTGTGTGGACCCACTTAGCCTTTACCTGTCACATTTGCATAATTAAGCACAAGTGACCCCATCTTAATGAACTTCAAATCTCTTTCAGAAACTCTCCTTAAAAATATCATATACACATAAAATCAATTATGATAAAAATTTTATCAAAGAACACCAAGACCTTGGGTTTTACCAAGTTCATTTATAAGATAGCCTGTAATGAATATCTTACACTATATTGGATAGTGGGCCCCATGTTGGACATCTTATATACTTTATGAGTTAATAAATGTCGTAGTGCTCTTAAAGTTAACCTTGAATATATTTCATCATGAAATGTACCTAACACAAATATTATATCTCATTAGAAATATAAATTCTCAAGGCCAAGGGTAGTTATATGGGTATGTATATCTAGTAATAGTTTGACACCAAATTTTCTAGTAGTTGATGATTTTCCAAAACCCATTGTTAGTCCTATTTGACACCAAATTTTCTAGCAATTGATGATTTTCCAAAACCCACCTTTAGTCCTAAGTGACACCAAATTTTCTAGCAGTTGATGATTTTCCATAACCCACCTTTTGTCCTAGGTTCCAAGAAAGTTTATAAATCTCGCTCAAGCACATGTTTTGAAGTTTTCAGAATTTACCTAAGTTTTCTCAAAGCTTGTTCACATCTTAAAGTCCTATAAAGATTTCAAAAATAAGCATTTATCCTATAAGGTTTTAAATAAACTAAATAATTCAAAATGTTTCAAAAAGTCTCAAATTTTCCAAAGGTTTTGAAAAATATTCCAAGATAATAGTATTTTCAAAAGATCCTTGAAGAAATTATTAACCGTTTTGAAGTATCCAAAGATTTTAAAATATTCCAAAATTTCAAAGAGTTATCAAAATCTTCCTAAGTTTTTCAACCCATTTAAAACTATTTTATGCCTCTAAAATTTTTAAAAACCTTTTTTTTAGAGCATCTTAATTTTCTAGAATAATTCTTAAGTTTTTAAAGCTTCAAAAGTTCCCAAATTAGTCAAAAGTTTAAAATTTTTCATAAGTTTTAAATAATCCAAATCATTTCTTGAAGTTTCAAATGATTTTGTAATGTCAATTGAATTATCAATTTGGTTAGAATCTCACTTTTCCTTGCAAAATTGCATTCTAGCTTAATTCCAAAAAGAGAAACTCAAATAACATTCAAAATGCATTCAAACATCTCAAAAAGTTGCAAAAAAAACATGTCATAAATTCCAAATACATGATTATGTATTCTACGATACCCAACACACATGATACTGCAATATGGGGAACCTAAATACACTTTTGTGTGTTATGGAGCTTTATTATAAACATTCTAGTATTATAGACACCCTAAAATTCACAATAATGTATTTTCCTTGCTACATTACCTTTTTCAACACCTTATCATCTTGCCCTTGCTTTATCTTGAATTGCCACACCTACTATGGGCACTCATAGAGGTGCAATTCTCCACTTCAAACAATTCCTAAGTGCTTTTCACAAGTTTTTATCATGTTCATCATGTTTTCTCTCTAGTTTGAGTCTCTTGGGCTTGGAGAGAATTCTTTCAAACAAAGTTTATTTCTTTCAAGTAATTCTATACCCCCTTTTTCATTTTATATTCCTTTATTGCATTCACCTTCTCCCGTCTTCTCTTCTTGAAACCTTCTTTCTCTCTCCCTCCTCAGGAAGTAATCTCCATGCATAGGAGATCTCACCTCCCTTCTCCTTTTGGCTTTCATTGGAGGTGCTTGTTGTCTACATGGAAAAGAATGCTAGGGATTCTAAAGCACGTTTGGCCAAGAACCCTAATGGAAACATGTTCTATGCCATGAGATTAATTTCCATTGAGGAAAGAGGGAAAGAAAGTTTCCCTCAAACTTTTTCTCCCTAATTTTACTATTTTCTTATTTTTGTGACATTTTCTTATTAGAAAAAATTCACAATGCCAAAGAAACCCCACTTCTTATCTCCCTCTACACTTCCAACAAAGGTTTCCACTATCTACATAAATTAATACGGGGATTTCAAGCATTCTAGCTAATGGGATATTTATCCTAAGCTTTGGTGGTTTCTAGCCTAAAGAAGAAAGAGATAGGTTCGATGATGGAGTTCCTAGTATCATTTAAAGAAGAAGGTCACATAGAACCTTTGATGAGTTTTTTTATTGGAGACTTGTCATCCAAGGGTGAGGCATTATTTTTTCATGTGGTACCTTTTAGGATGACCCATGAGTCTCTTTCTTTTACTAGTTTAACATTTTGCATAGAGACACATCTCTAAAGAAGGGGGAACTTCTTTGCATAAGTTTTGCCAAATAAAAGGATGTACTAAAATCAAAAGTTCTAAGAGGGAATGATCCTAGCATGATGTATGTGATGGATCATTCCCAAAAGAAGTATTCCTTTTTATTATTTTCAAACTTTTAACTAAAGGCTTTAGGAATGGAATGATTCCCCCATCAAAGTTAAATGGTTTAGGAATCATTCTTAGAAAGCTTTCCAAGAAATCCTACGATTGGATTTTTCTTCCCCATGAGGATGGTTTTTCTTAATATTTCTCTCTCTAAATCTCTCTTTCTTAAGTGTCCTAGTCTAAAAGCATGTAATGACTCCATTTTTGTAACCTTGAAATCCCATGTTGGTAATGAAAAGTTCACTTTTTGAGATAAGGGTATTTTGGTCATTTCACTATTCACCCTGACTAGACCCAGAAATTTGGTCCTTAGAATGGTACCCTTAGGTGCATCTCAGAAAAAGGAATCCAACAAGACCAGAATCACCCAAAACGGAGTTAAAATGAGCAAGTTATGGCCCTTTGAAGTTCAAGGGCAAAATTGTAATTAAATTTAAAACAAATTGGCCTGAGAAAACAGGGACCCATTTTGATACGGGCACCCCCTTCTTCATAAACATACTGCATTACCGACATTCTAGAATGTCGGTGTGCAGGGGGGAAACCACCGCCATTTTGGAGGTTTCTCCACCACCATTCCATGGCTGTGGAAACCCCCTCCAAAACCCTCCTTAAGCTCTATAAATAGAGCTCTTAGGTAACTCCAATGGCAGCCAAAAATCCTGGGAAAAATTAGTCTTGGAGTTGCAAGCAAGAGGAGAAACCATGAAAAATACCCAGTCACGAACCAGGTATGCCTTAAACAACTCCAAACCCATCTCCCTCTCAGTCTTAGGTTGAATGTTTCTAACTTTTTGCATGAGAAACCATGCAAAACGAGGCTCTAGGGAGCCACAACAGATCCAGGGCAGGTGCCTGGGGCGTTCTAGTTCGACAGGGTCAAACCAGGGCGTCCCGAGGATGCCCAGGTCACCATAGAACCAAAACACACCCAATGCGTTAAAGGGAAACCGACAGGTGCATCCGTTGACGCTCCCGCAAACAAAAAAAGCGGTAGAGGCCCAATGCATCAGTGGACGTGCCCTGTAGGGCGCTCCCCGCTGATGCAGGATGCGTTAGCATCCTGGGCGCCAGCCTTGTGTGGTCATGCAATGGTGACGCCGCACGTTCCGTATAAGCGGAACGCGCAGCCTGATGACCCCCGGGAGCGTGCGACCGCACGTGCGGGCCGGTCGCCGCTTGACTGGGACGCAGGTGTGTCTCGAGAGCGGTGACGCAGGGCTCGTTTTGGGCCTTCTATGTATTCTTAACACTAAAATACCCATAACTTGAGTTCTAAGACTCTGATTGAGGGGCCGTGAGAGGTGTTGTGACCGTATCGACGACGCGGACACACCCAAATTATAAAATACCTAATCAAGCCCCTATCTAACGTTGGAATGACCCTTAAACCATGATAGTGGCGCAAGGCCACTAAACCTTTGCAAACCTGACTATACCAAGGCCCAGTTAGGGACGTTAGGAGGCCCTTAGGCATGGGAATGAACCCTTAATGCCTGAGTAGTGAGGTAAATTGTTCTAGAACCTATAGAAATAGGCCAAGCTAACCTTTCTCCCTAAACCATGTCCAGGAATGTACAAGGACAAGGGGACTAGCGCGATCAAACCAAGTAGGTGTCCTATCGCTACTAGATTTTTAAAAAGAACCCATGATGCTTTGAGAATGCATGTTTTGTGTCATGGTTGCTTTTCTAATGCATGTTTTAAGTTTTTAAGTTACATGTCCTGTCTTTATGCGTATATCATATAAACTTATGTTACATCCTTATGCACATGACCTGTTTAGCATGAATTGATTTCATAAAGCATGCATATGAAAAATGCATTGCACATATATTGCCAAGACATGTGTTACATGCATAGACATGTTTTGAAAAAGGTTCTTGCCTACTTGATAGTATATGATTTGGGCTAGTAAGCTCGTGGGCGCTATGCCGAGAGGTTCGGGGTGGCCTCCTAGCCTCTACCACTATAGGTGGAAAGGGTACCACGCCAAAAAGGCTTGTCCTCACTTCAATTGATGTGGTAAATGAGGACTACCACTGGAGGTGTCACGGCACCCATCGAAGTGTCATATGCCCCATGGAGGCTATGACCGAGAGTCCCTAGGTACCCGAGGACCACACGGTGCTAAGGTCGTGGGCATAGTGTGCCCTATGTTTTTGAGGATTTACTTGCATGCATATGGCATGACATGAGTATGGTCGACCATAGATCCATGAGTTGGATTCAGCTGAGCATCTTATGCATATCATAGTATATGTTTATAATATCTATGTTACTTTTGACTTGGATTATGCAATTCTTTAAGTCGTCAATATTCTATTTTGACAATGGCTTTTAATATCGATATTGAACATGAGTGTCAAAACATGCACATGGTTTAAAGAACATATGGTTTAAAACATAGCATAAATTGTAAAACTAGTAGTGATAGACTCCTACTGAGTATAGTATATATTCACCCAATCCTTAACATCTTTCAAATACAAGTAAACACTTAAGGACAGGATACACCCGTGACAGAGAACATCCAAATTAAGTGCAAGTAACAAGTAAGTAAACCCCTACCTTATCTTTTAATGAATGTTACTTGATTGTAGTTACTCTCTGTAGCTGGGGTTGTGACTAACACTTTCTTGGGAATAGAGTTGATTTAAAACTATGCCATGGCTATAGGATTTGAAAATGTGTTTTGACACTCGGGGTTAAATACGAAAGATTGCTTTCCAAAACAAAAGATTTTCATGCATTTCATATTTCAAAAGCAAGAGATCTCGCCTTTTTATGAAATTTGCATCATATGAAACCCAGGTCGTCACAGTTGGTATCAGAGCCCGATTTGACATTACTCACACCCTAGTTATGAGGAGAATAACTTATAATCAAGTTTCATCCATGAAAGATTAAGGGGTAATATGATAACACTTACTAAGGTCTTGTGAATTACCTTGTGATTTACAGATGCCTAGAAAGAAAGTAAGCGATGCTCCAAGACCTGAAGCCCCACCAGTGGACTCCATTAGGTCTGGCAATGGGATGGCTGAATTCTTCCAGCGATTCCTATAGCATATGGAACAATACATGAGTAATCAACAAACCCAAACCCCTACCACACGAGATCCTTCCCCTAATAAAGCAATAGATAGGACTGTGGTTTAGTTAGAAAGGTTTCAGAAATTAGCTCCCTCATTCACAGGAGAAGATGAAGCATCTACAGCTGAAAAATGGTTAATTGATATTGAAAAGATATTTAAAGCCATGAACATAGCTGAAGAAAGAAAGGTACCCGTGGCCACGTTTGTGTTTAGGGGAGAGGCTACCTTTTGGTGGGAAACAGCGGAAAGGACTTATTTTGACCAGCAAGAAACAATAGGATGGGAAGAATTTAAAAAGGTCTTTAATGACAAATTTTATCCTAAACACGTAAGAAAACAGAAGGAAAAAGAATTTATGGACTTAGAACAAGGAAACATGACTGTTTAACAGTATGCAAATAAATTCATCAGCCTCCGAAGATTTGCACCACATGCTTGTGCTGATGAGGAAGACGCTGCAGAAAGATTTGTAGATGGGCTCAACCCAGGACTTTGAACAGAGTTCTAGGTTTCCAACCTTCCACCGTAGCCAAAGCCGTAGAGATGGCCTCCCTATACGAAAAAGATTATTAAAGGAATCAGGCGATAAAGGAAACTAAGAACACCAACACCATGAGAAATAAAGGAAAGAGACCATTTCAGTCATCTGGACCCAGGCCCCCTTTCAAGAAGCCGTTTGAAAACAAAGGAAGAAGACCAGACTGGAAGACATGCCCTAGGTGTAACAAGAATCATTCAGGAAAACCATGTCCCACATTCAACATCACTTGCTATACTTGTGGAGAATTAGGACATCTTGCTAGGAATTGTCCTAAAAGGAAAGTTGAAGAGCGTAAAGAAGATCAGGTTCCAAAGAGGCAAGCACGTGTCTTTACCCTCACTTCCAGTCAAGCCCAGGCTTCAAATGCAATAGTTGAAGGTATTCTTTCTATCTATGATACACCTGCTAAACTTCTATTTGATACAGGCTCCACTCATTCTTTCATATCCCGGGAGTTTGCATCAACCTTGGACATTATACCACAGGACCTGGACTTCACTCTAGAAGTCATGACTCCTGTAGGCCAGGCACTTCCCACCTATTCTTATCTCCAGGATGTCCCCATTTTGGTCAAAGATCATTTTCTACATGCCAATCTTATTTACTTAGATATGAATGACTTCGGTGCCATCCTAGGTATGGACTGGCTAGCCCTTCATCAAGCCTTTGTTGATTGCCGCCAGAAACGTGTCACTTTTACCCTACCTAATGGAGACACTTTCACCCTCCAAGGAAGAAAGGATTATTCTGGAGCGTGTTATTTCTGCCATGAAAGCAGTTAAGCACATTGCTCAGGGATGTCCCTTCTTCTTGGCTAAGATTGAATCTGTCGAGAGTCCCCAACCAAAGCTAGAGGATGTCGAGGTAGTCCAAGAATTTCCTGACGTATTCCTTGAGGACTTACCAAGTCTACCACCACCAAGATAAATTGAGTATACCATTGACCTTATACCCGGTACTTCCCCTATTTCCAAAGCTCCTTACCAAATGGCTCCTATATAACTAAAAGAATTGAAGACCTAGTTACAAGAACTACTTGACAAAGGGTTCATACGGCCTAGCGTATCTCCGTGGGGAGCTCCAGTCCTTTTTGTTAAGAAAAAGGATGGCTCCATGAGATTGTGCGTAGACTATCAGATGCTAAATAGGGTCACCATTAAGAATAAGTACCCCCTTCCCTGAATTGATGATCTTTTCGATCAACTTCAGTCAGCCAGAGTCTTCTCTAAGATTGATCTACGATCCGGCTACCATCAACTTCGAGTTAGAGAAGAACATATCTCCAAGACAGCCTTCAGGACTCGATACGACCATTATGAATTCAGAGTGATGTCCTTTGGTTTAACTAATGCTCCAACCGCTTTTATGGACCTCATGAATAGGGTGTTTAAGGAGTACTTAGACAAATTCATCATAGTGTTTGTGGATGATATCTTGATATATTCAGAAACTCCTGAAGACCATAAGGAACATCTAAGGATAACATTAAGCACCCTACGAGCACACAAGTTATATGCAAAATTCAGTAAGTGTGAGTTTTGGCTGGAAAAGGTTAATTTCTTAGGACACATTATTTCTCAAGATGGCATAACAGTTGACCTCGCTAAGATTGAATCAGTACAGAAATGGGAAAGACCTAAAAGAGTCACAGAAATAAGAAGCTTCTTAGGACTTACCGAATATTACAGGAGATTCATCAAGGGTTTTTCACGAAATGCTTTACCTTTAACTAAGCTGACCAGGAAAGACACAAGATTTGAATGGACTGATAAATGTGAGGAAAGCTTCTAAGAACTAAAGAGAAGGTTAACTATAGCACCTGTCCTTACCTTACCTTCAGGAAGTGGTGGATTTGAGATATACAGCGATGCCTCGCAACAAGGACTAGGCAGCGTACTTATGCAACATGGGAAGGTAATTATTTATGCTTCTTGGCAACTCAAGAAGCATGAAGTCAATTACCCGACCCATGACTTGGAATTAGCGGCCATAGTCTTTGCCTTGCGAATCTGGAGAGATTATCTATATGGGGAAAAGTTTGAAGTTTTCACAGATCATAAGAGTCTTAAATATATCTTTTCCCAACAAGACTTAAACAAGCGACAAAGAAGATGGATGGAATACTTAAAAGACTATGACTTCTCCATTCATTATCACCCTAGAAAAGCTAATGTGGTAGTTGATGCATCAAGTAGAAAAACCCAAGGGATGTATGCAAGTTTATTTACTGAGAGATGGAAGCTATTACAAGAAGTAATAACGTGGAAACCAAACATAAGTAAGCGCAAGATCATTATGCCAGGTCTAACGATAAAGTCGGATATTAATGAAAAGGTTAAGCAAGAACAGCAAGGGGATCTAGACATACAAGCTTTAATGGGAAAACCAAGGTTTACTAAAGGGGAAGATGGTAGCATTTACATGCAAGGAAGATTAGTGGTACCGACTAATGAAGAATTAAGACAAGAAATCTTAAAAGAGGCTCATCGGTCTAAGTATACTATACACCTGGGAGGGGCTAAGATGTATTAAGACTTAAAGAGACAATATTGGTGGGATGGTATGAAAAGAGACATAGGGGAATTTATGGCAAAGTGTCTAACATGTCAACAAGTAAAGGCCGAACATCAAAGATCTGCAGGATTGTTACAACCCCTTGAGTTACCCAAATGAAAATGGGATCATATTACCATGGGCTTCATCGTAGGGTTACCCAGGACCTTTAAGGGTCATGACATGATCTGGGTAATTTTTGATAGATTGACTAAGACAACCCATTTCCTTCCTATACGCCATACCCAATCCACTGACAGCCTATCTTAGCTATACATCAAAGAAATAGTGAGTTTACATGGCATACCCCTTAATATCACTTCAGATAGGGATAGCCGCTTCACTTCACAACTCTGGAAGTCCGTCCAAAAATCCTTAAGATCTTCCTTGAACTTTAGCATAGCCTTCCATCCACAGACCGATGGACAATCAGAGCGCACGATCCAAATAGTCGAAGATATGTTGTGAGCTTGTGCCCTCGATTGGAAGCAGAGCTGGGATGAAAACCTCCAGCTAGTGGAGTTCGTGTACAACAACAGCTTTCAGTCGAGCATTGGCATGGCTCCGTACGATGCGCTGTTTGGGAAACCCTGTCGATCACCCACCAGTTGGAGTGAAGTTGGAGAGTTCAGGGTGCTACAGTCCGAGCTGGTGAAGCAATGCGCCGAGAAGGTCAAACTCATAAAGAAACGCCTTCTCACAACTCAAACCCGGCAAAAGACCTATGTTGATCAAAGGAGGAGACCATTAGAATTTGACATAGGAGAGCACGTTTTCTTAAAGATATCTCCCACTAAAGGAGTTATGTGGTTCGGTATCAAAGGCAAGCTTAGTCCGCGTTACATAGGACCTTTTGAAATCTTGGAGAAAGCAGGAAAAGTGGCCTACAGGATCGCACTACCCTCTCAACTATCTGAAGTGCATAACGTATTCCATATATCTATGCTAAGGAGGTACGTGCCTGACCCTGCTCATGTCATCACCCAGGTACCCATGGAGTTGACGGATGATCTCAAGCTGGAGACGAGACCAATTGAGATTCTGGATCGTAAGAGTAAGAAGCTGCGGAACAAAGACATACACTTAGTCAAAGTTTTGTGTAGAAATGCGCACATGGAAGAAAATACTTGGGAACCGGAGTCAGAAATGCAAGAAAAGTACCCCGAGATCTTTTGACTGTATATATTGTAGAATTTTGGGGGCGAAATTCCCCTAAGGGAGTAAGAATGTAATGACTCCATTTTTGTAACCTTCAAATCCCATGTTGGTAATGAAAAGTTCACTTTTTGAGATAAGGGTATTTTGGTCATTTCACTATTCACCCCGATTAGACCCAGAACTTTGGTCTTTAGAATGGTACCCTTAGGTGCGTCTCAGAAAAAGGAATCCAACAAGACCAGAATCACCCAAAGCGGAGTTAAAATGAGCAAGTTATGGCCCTTTGATGTTCAAGGGCAAAATTATAATTAAATTTAAAACGAATTGACCTGAGAAAATAGGGCATCATTTTGATACAGGCACCCCCTTCTTCCCAAACATACTGCATCACCGACATTCTAGAATGTCGGTGTGCAAGGGGGAAACCACCGCCATTCTGGAATGGCGGTGGAAACCCGCCTCCAGAACCCTCCTTAAGCTCTATAAATAAAGCTCTTGAGCAGCTCCAATGGCAGCCGAAAACCCTGGGAAAAACCAGTCTTCGAGTTGCAGGCAAGAGGAGAAATCGTGAAAAATACCCAGCCGCAAACCAGGTATGCTTTAAACAACTCCAAACCTATCTCCCCCTCAGTCCTAGGTTGAATGTCCCTAAGTTTTTGGATGAGAAACCATGCAGAATGGGGCTCTAGGGAGCCACAACAAACCCAGGCAGGTGCCTGGGGCATTCTGGTTTGACAGGGTCGAACCAGGGCGTCCCGAGGATGCCCAGGTCACCACAGAACCAAAACGCACCTAATGCGTTAAAGGGAAACCGACGGGCACATCCGTGGACATGCCCACAAACGAGAAAAGGGACGGAGGCCTGATGCATCAGCGGATGTGCCCTGTGGGGCGCGCGCCACTGATGCAGGACGCGTTAGCGTCTTGGGTGCCCGCCTCGTGTGGTCCTGCGATGGTGACACCGCACATTCCGCATAAGCAGAACGCGCAGCCTGATGACACCCTGGAGCGTGCGACCGCACGTGCGGGCCGTTTGTCACTCGACCGGGACGCAGGTGCGTCCCAGGAGCGGTGACGCAAGGCCCGTTTTGGGCTTTCTATGTATTCTTAACACTAAAATACCCATAACTTGAGTTCTAGGACTCCGATTGAGGCGCCGCAAGAGGCGTTGTGACCATATCGACGGTGCGGACACACCCAAATCATAAAATACCTAATCAAGCCCCTATCTAAGGCTGGAATGACCCTTAAACCATGATAGTGGCGTGGGGCCACTAAACCTTTGCAAACCTGACTATACCATGGCCCAGTTAGGGACGTTAGGAGGCCCTTAGGCATGGGAATGAACCCTTAATGCCTGAGTAGTGAGGTAAATTGTTCTAGAACCTATAGAAATAGGCCAAGCTAACCTTGCTCCCCTAAACCATGTCCAGGAACGTACGAGGACAAGGGGACTAGCGTGATCAAACCAGGTAGGTGTCCTATCGCTACTAGACTTTTAAAAAGAACCCATGATGCTTTGAGAATGCATGTTTTGAGTCATGGTTGCTTTTCTAATGCATGTTTTAAGTTTTTAAGTTACATGTCCTGTCTTTATGCGTATATCATATAAACTTATGTTACATCCTTATGCACATGACCTGTTTAGCATGAATTGATTTCATAAAGCATGCATATGAAAAATGCATTGCGCATATATTGCCAAGACATGTGTTACATGCATAAACATGTTTTGAAAAGGGTTCTTGCCTCCTTGATAGTACATGATTTGGGCTAGTAAGCTCGTGGGCGCCATGCCGAGAGGTTCAAGGTGGCCTCCTAGCCTCTACCACTATAGGAGGAAAGGGTACCACGCCAAAAAGGCTTGTCCTCACTTCGATTGATGTGGTAAACGAGGACTACCACTGGAGGTGTCACGGCACCCGTCGAAGTGTCATATGCCCCGTGGAGGCTATGACTGAGAGTCCCTAGGTACCTGAGGACCACACGGTGCTAAGGTCGTGGGCATAGTGTGCCCTATGTTTTTGAGGATTTACTTGCGTGCATATGGCATGACATGAGTATGGTCGACCATAGATCCATGAGTTGGATTCAGCTGAGCATCTTATGCATATCATAGTATATGTTTATGATATCTATGTTACTTTTGACTTGGATTATGCGATTCTTTAAGTCGTCAGTATTCTATTTTGACAATGGCTTTTAATATCGATATTGAACATGAGTGTCCAAACATGCACATGGTTGAAAGAACATATGGTTTAAAACATAGCATAAATTGTAAAACTAGAAGTGATAGACTCCTACTGAGTATAGTATATATTCACCCAATCCTTAACATCTTTCAAATGCAAGTAAACACTTAAGGACAGGATACACCCGTGACAGAGAACATCCAAATTAAGTGCAAGTAACAAGTAAGTAAACCCCTACCTTATCTTTTAGTGAATGTTACTTGATTGTAGTTACTCTCTGTAGCTGGGGATGTGACTAACACTTTCTTGGGAATAGAGTTGATTTAAAACTATGCCATGGCTATAGGATTTGAAAATGTGTTTTGACACTCGGGGTTATATACGAAAGATTGCTTTCCAAAACAAAAGATTTTCATGCATTTCATATTTCAAAAGCAAGAGATCTCGCCTTTGTATGAAATTTGCCTCATATGAAACCTGGGTCGTCACAAAGCATCTCTTCAAATCAAGGATTCTAGTTGAACTCATGTTTTCTTACTTCTAACAATAGCATGATTCTAGTTTACTAATTGTTATGTTTCTAAATATTCATAGTTAGTTTTGCTTAGAACCATTTTATAGCCTTTTAACTATGATTTCTAGCTTCATTCATGTTTAATACACTGCTGGTTTTTAAATATTTTCCATACTATCTCTATTTTTTAAATATCTTTAGTTTCTAGATTAATGACATGTTCCATTTTCTAGTTCATATCATGATTCATGTTAATCTCCATGTACAAGTACTTTCTACAATATTGTTGGTACAATGCATGTTTTAGCTTCACTTCATGTTTTATGTTCTAGACACTTAGCTTCATATAGTCAATGCCATATTTTTAGTTTTTAGTATTTAGAATCTAGTTAAATGTTTGAAAAAGTTCATGCATAACTTAGATATGACTTGATTTATTTTCTTTCATGATTAAGTTTGTGGTTTCCTAACTCCAGAATCCTAAACTAGGTAATGGCTAAATCCAAATTAGCTAATGTCTTGATCCTAGAAAGTCGATGGGACAAGTTTGCTTGCATTCTTCTTTGTCTTCAACTTTGGAGATGTTAGAACTCTAGGTCTTTGGTTTAGTAGACCTCTTTGTCTTCAACTATTTTTACCAGTAGTGAAAAACAAGATTTTAATGGGTTGTGAAATTTGGATTTTTAGGAACTTAATAATTTGATAGTGAGACATCAATAGATGGATAGAGCTTAGAAGGAGCTTTCCAACAATGCCTAGATAGAAAAAATCCTATGTCGAGAGTTCAAATATTGGAAGACTCAAGATCTAAATTTGATAATGGCACCCCTTGCTATATATATGGTAAGTTGATTTTTTGGGGGGCCACACATAGTTTAGACATTTTTTTAATGCAAGGCAACTATTAAATGTTTTTAACTGAAAGACTTATATTGCACCAAGGAAAGGTCTATAGTTAGACATTTTATTAAGGACTTCTAATACACCTACTTCACCTTATTAGGCTGCCAAGCCACCAAGGGAAACCTACATCTCCAAGGAATCTAAGACCTTGGATGTTTCTTAGAACTCTAAGGTTTTTGGATGCCTAAAACTATAAGGTTTTGGGAAGTCTAGAACTTTGGGTGGGAAGATGTTGTATGGCTGGGTATAAAAGTGGGAATATGTTAGATGGTTGGGAAATGCTAGGATGATGATGTAATTAGGAAGGTGGATGGTGGCATGGAGAGACGTTATGTTGGCGAAAGAATCGTGGCGGTCATAGAAAGATGTTTTTTAGGTGGAGATGTCTTTAATAATTGCTTAATGGTGGATGAGAGAGAGAGAGAGAGAGAGAGAGAGAGAGAGAGAGAGAGAGAGAGAGAGAGAGAAAGAGAGAGAGAGAGAGAGAGAGAGAGAGAGAGAGAGAGAGAGAGAGAGAGAGAGAGACGAGGAATGATATATTTACAAATATGACATGTAATGTCCCTATATACAGCAATTTCTAACCATGAACTTACCATAAATATCAGTAATTAGGGTTTATTTCACATTCTGTAGGATTAGGGTACAACTGAGAATAAAACATATTTTTTCAATAAAATTTCTAAAAAAAAGCAAGATCACTATCCAAGAATGTCTTGGACCCACATGCCAAATATGAAGTCTAAAAATTTTAAATGTTGTGGTGGTGTTGTTATCAAAGTCGAAGCAGTAAGAAACCCTAAAGCATTGCTTGACCTTACCCTTACAAAATAGGGTGTTCTTATCAAAAGTAAAGGTGGCAGAACTTCCCATGCATGCATGCAAATATTCCACCACCTTAGGAAGCTTTTAAAGGAAACTTAAATCACATGCAATGGGTATGTATACAGTAGGACCTTTTTTTTAATCAAAACAAGTTAAAGACTGGGGCCTGCATGAAGACTTATTTCTCTCTCTCTCTCTCTCTCTCTCTCTCTCTCTCTCTCTCTCTCTCTCTCTCTCTCTCTCTCTCTCTCTCTCTCTCTCTCTCTCTCTCTCTCTCACTCACTCACTCACTCAATTGAAAGAGGGGATCACACTAAGAGTTACATGATTTTTCCATGATGCTGGCATATCCCCCCTTGATTGCACATTTTTACATGAGCAAAATAAGGAAGAAATAAAGGAGGTGAGGAGAGAGACAATTTATGGGAAATCTAAGGTCAACATTCATCCTTACTTTTGAAGTGCTCAATGGCCAAGATCTATCATTGTTTATGGATATCTTAAGAAATCAATGAAAGCTTACTCAAACAAGACTGGACTAATGAGAAACAAGAATGCAAAGAGGACTAGAATGGAACCCCCTTGGTGAAGATTTTCTCGGTGGCTGCCTAGCTTATTTTTAGGAGAAAAACGTCCCACTCTATGGGGGGATCTATCCTCTTCTCCTTGAAGCTCATTGGCTAAAGAAAAAAATGATGGTTTGGGAGATAATAAAGGGTGAGACCTAGAGTGGATAAGGAAATCTCAATGGAATATAAGCCATCCACTCTATGGCATGTTGATCCAATGGTTGAGAAGGAAAGAGGTATAAAACATGATCTTTTGGATGAGAAGACTTCAAAGCAATCACATCCATTCAATACAAAGTGAAGTATGATCCAAGAGTGAAGAAATGAAGAGGATCCAAACTCAACCCTATCCATTATCTCACATTCTGTACAAGGAGAATCAAAATGATCCACTAAGCACAAAGAAGGAGATGTCTTTTCCAAAAGAGCACTTTAACTTGATTTTAAGATAAAGATGGAGGAAACTTCCCTAGGACCACTATGATCTTCATCTCCCCATCTCCACCTTCCAAGGAAGAAGGACAATCATCCATAACATCCCATTCAACCTTTCCTAACTCAAGAAGATCCTATCCTATCTCCTTCCATTCCTCTTTATCCCCTACATTCTTTCTTCCTATCCTTCCCCATCTCATTCCTCCTTTCTTATCCTATATTTCCTTCTCATCCTCATCTCTATCCCACATCCACCTATTCCACATTCATTTCCAAGCCCAACACTTTCCCAAAACTAATTCCACCCCTCCTCTTTCCTTCCTTCCATTTTACCTTAAATCCTAGTCATTCTTCATTCCTTTATCCTCGTAATACTAATTGTCCAAGCCCTAGGGCTTCCACCTTAGAACTCTGTAAATAAATGTGAAGGAGAAGGAGAACCATCTCTCAACTTTCCCTAGAGCTTAGAGCTATACATAGGAGGAATAGAGGGAGGGAGATCTCTCTTGTCATCTCTTCCACACATTCACATGTCCAAACCCTATGAGCAAAGGTAAGAGTATTAAAATCAATCCATAAAGCATTCATACTTCTTAGCTAAAGCATCATGTTGAAGAGTAGGAGGACTTCCAGTGAGTACCTATTTCCTTCATCATCTCCTTAAGCTAGAATTTGGAGAGTCCTAAGCCAACGTCCACTATTTACCCTTTCTTTTTCTTTTGTTTACTCTTATAGTTCTTTCTTATGGTAGTACACCTCTATCTGTGACTAATCCTCACCTTAGATTGACTAACTTCTATCTCCTCTTTCTCTCTCCTAAGAAAAGATACCCTCTTCCATAGAGACATCTCTTCTCTTTTCTTCTATTATTGGTGGTGGTCTTTTATGAAACATAGTTAGGTGCCTCTTTTGTATGGATTCCCAACACTTCATTCTTAAGGATCTTTGGATTTGAGCATAAACATTGGGAAAGTGGCATGTTAAGGTCATTATCCTCTTTGCTTTTCATCTATACTTAATATGCCCAAACAAGTAATTGGAGTCATACAAATGAGAAAAGCTTCATTGTAACTTTAGAATAATTTTGGGTTGAAAAGAAGCGTACAAGCTTCTTCTAAGTGGCACAACAAGAGAAACCTAAAGCAACGTTCAAGCTGGTGGAAGAAAATTTACTTTTATACTCGTTTTGCAATCTATTGTAATTTATTAGTGAACTAATTAAATTTCTTTATTTTTATTTCTATTTAGATTCCTTACTTTATTTTATAGTTACTTTCTTTATTTCCTTAGCCTAAGGATAAGTAGTAGTAGTGTTCATTACTTCTTTAATCTCTTAAGCTAGATCAAAGTGTAGTAGCTTAGAATTTAATTAAACTCCATCATTAAATGATTCTTCATGGGGCTGACTCGTATTTACCTTATTTATTTTATAATAGATCCATACACTTGTGGTATAATTAAAATTACATCAAGGAGAGGAAGAATGTGACGCACCCACCCTGTGTTCAAAGAACCATTTCTTGATAAAGGAAAAAACATAGGACATCATGTTATTTTTGGACTTAGAAAGTATCCTATAAAAGTTGTATCTTTTTTATTAGTTTAGTAAAGTGCACAAATCATCTAAAAAATAATGGCTTTGAGAATGCAAATTTTAGATCAATTGGATGTCCTTTTAATCACTACTTTTGGACGTAAAACATGCATTGTAAATCACTATTTTTGAATGATAAACCATGTTTGTAAATTACAATTTCAATATCCTAATGTTTTTAATTATTAGGTTGGTCTTTAGCATGCTGAATTTTGAACCAATTGTATTTTTTTTTAAGGTGGTTTTAAGTTGTAGACCATATTTATAAAACACAGTTTTGGGTTGTAAAATACACCTGATAAAACTGTGGTTTGGAATTTCAAAGTGAGGTTTGATAAGTTGATTCTTAGCATGTTACTAAACCATTGCAAATCATGGTTTGTGACAGCTCAAACAAGTTGGTTGTTAGCATGTTGTTATGCTTGAAAACTAGAAAGGTTTGCACCATGAATTGATGCTAAGTTTTATATAGTTTTGAGCATGATAATTGTACCTTGAATTTGAAGTACTTGAATGAGTTTTCATAACATTTCACCAATGTCTAACTTAGCTTAAAATTAAGATATTATTATACATTTTATGTTTGGACATTTATTTTATCTTGAAAAAGATCTTTTATGCAATTTATGATATAAATTTCATCATAAGTTTTGCTTGAGATTTTGCAAAATGTATAAGCGTATAGTGAAACCCAAGATATTGGATTTGAGATAGGCAGATGAGCCCGGTGGGAGCTATTTTAGGAGATTAGTATAGGTTGGCCACCTGGCCTCTAACCACTAGAGGTGATGGGTTTCCAACAGTAAAAAGTGGCAATTCTCTTGATTGGTAGTAAGTACCATAATAGCTTACTCATGGCAACCTTTCAAGATAACTATAGGTCCTATGAGGATGTGGTAGGAAGTCCTTCTCAATGTACTAAAGGTCACATAATTCAGTTGGGATGTTCATGAGTATAGTTTGGATCTCATGAGATTTTATTTTTTTTTATGCTTTAGGGGGTAGGATGATGGTTTGAGAGATGAACCTAGATTATGGTTCCTAGATGAGTACTCATGACCACATTGGTAGACATTACCAATAAAAGTTGGAAACTTTGTGGCAAGAGGGGGTGCCTGATGTGTTATATTAAGCATTATACTATTTTGAAGTTAATTGATACATCATGATTTTGCATGAATTGTAAAGTTGTTGTATCTACTTTCTATTGATAGAAGTATGCATAGATGCATGCATTATGCTAGTAAAGTGGCTTGATGCATTGTATGGAATGACTAATAAGAAGTTCGTCATGAGGTTTACCCACATTATAAACATGCTTTCAAATCATCATAGTGTACTTGTATGCTGTAATGCTGTGGATTTTAAGTTATAGTTTGAGTTCTATCTATAGAGGAGTGAATGACTATAAGAATTCAAGTAGAACAAAAAATTAATACATCAAGCTAATTGGAGTTCATATTTCTTATTTTATTTTGTTGACTAGGGATGTACTCAAGCAATAAGATCTTGATTATATCTTGTTGAACCTTACATTCATAATTGGGTTGTGACTGATAAACCATAGGATTGTTCTTAAAATAGAATGCAACATTATGGGACTCAAACATGAATCTAGCATTTTTTATATGTATAGTTTTAATGGATAATACTTGGGTATTTTTTTAAAATAATTTTATTAAAAAGGTTCTTTTGGTTGAATTATTTTCAAAAAGGAATTTTCAAATTAGGGCAGTATCTTTCAAAATTGTTTACAAAAGTAATTTAGAAACCTGCTTCATTACATCATCTATCTTTTGCTCTTGGACTAATTTGTGGGTGACCTAAAAAATTGCTTTCTAATTATCTTGATGACTTTGCTATGGACATCCCCTAGTTTGAATCAGCCAATCTAAGGTTTAGAAATCATAAAAATGATCAAGAAATAAATAAATAAAGTCATCTTGCATAGTTTATGTTTCTTAGTTTGAATAATTGAATGCATATTTTCTTACATGTCATAGCTACATGATTGGAAGAGCAATTCCCTTTTGACAAACATCACTCATCCATTGCATCTCATAAGATTCATATATTGCATACCCTTGTCCATGAACACAGTGCATACACTAAATTTTATACCAGTTGATGATTTTTAAGAGCCCACTTTTAGACCTAAGGCCTAAGAAACTTTGTAAATCTCACTCCAGTACATGTTTTGAAACTTGTTCACATTTTAAAGTCCTATAAATATTTTAAAAATAGTCATTTAATCTCCATAGATTTAAATCATTTCTAAATAATTTAAAATGTTTCCAAAACTCTAAAAGATTTCCAATCTTTCAAATTATTCCAAGAAAATAGTCATCATTTATATTCATAAGATCCTTTAAAAAAATCCTTAGCTTTTTATAATATCTAAAGTTTCCAAGATTTTTTTCCTAAATAATTACCTAGAATGTCTTAAGTTCTCCAAACCTTGTAAGACTAATTCAAGCCTCCACCAAAGTTTCCAAAAACATGTCTCATGCCTTGATGACATGATTGCCTAATCAAAGCTTTCTATTGTACATGATCATGTATAGATGAGACCCAAAACACACGATTGTGTTCTCGAGGCACTAGTACACACTGGTATGTGTGTTCTACTGTCATGTTTTCATTCATGCCATGGATACCCTCTATAAATAGGGCCCCTTATTCACTTCAAAAGGAGCTGTTCTCAAGTGGAGAGAAAAGTTTGAGAGATCTTTGAGGTGGTTTCTCAAGTCATGCTAGTCCTGTATGAGAGTCTCTCTTCTTTAACATAGGTTTGAGAGTTTTGAAAGAGAATTTGAGAGCTTTCTTTCAGTAAGTTTCTCTCATTTTCTCCCTTGTTTTATTCTTTCATGTTTCTTTATATTCATTCCCTCTTTCCTTCTTTCTTGAGGCCTTCTTCCTCTCTTCCTCTTTAGGAAGTAATCTCCATGCATAGAGATCTCACTTCTCTTCTCCCTCTAGGCCTTTGATGGAGGTGCCCATTGTTTACATAGTAAGAGATGCTGAAGATTCCCAAGCATGTTTGTTCAATAGAACTATCATGTTATAAGACATGAGATTATCCTTCATTCAGGAAAGAAAGGAAGCAGGAATCCCTTAAGCTTTTTCTTACTATTTTCACTACTTTCTACTTCTTCTTTTGTCATTTTTCTTAGCCTTTCATCTTATGGAGGAACCACTATGCAAAACAAGCCCCACTTCTTTTTCTAAAAAGGTGCCCATTGCCTACGTGGAATAATGTGATAGGGGATTTCAAGATTTCTAACTAATAGGATATTTTTCCTAAGCTTTATTGGTTTCTAGCCTAAAGAAGAAAGAGAAGGGTGCATGGATGGGTTCCTAGTATTCTATGGAGAACAAGGTCTCCTAGAACCCTTTGTGAGTTTGTTTTATTTGAAACTTGTGACCCAAGGTTGAGGGAAATAGTTTCTTGTTTGGTGAAAGGATAATCTATGAGTTTCTTTCAAAAATAGTCATTTAATATCCAGAGTTTTACATCATTTCTAAATAATTTAAAGTGTTTCCAAAACTCTCAAAAATATTCCAAGATAATAATTAACATTTATTTTCATAAGATCCTTAAAGAAATTCCTTAGCTTTTTAAAATATCCAAAGTTTCTAAGAGTTTTTACTAAATAATTACCTAAACTATTCTAAGTTCTCCAAGCCTTGCAAGACTAATTCAAGCCTAAGTTTTTTGAAGACCATTGTTTTCATAAGTAACATAAGCTTTTAAAAATAATTCCCAAAGCAAGTTTTTAAATTCCCTAAGTTTTAAATAGTTTACATGATTCCCTAAAATTTTAAACCATTTTTTAATTACAATTTCATTTTAAATTTGGCTAAAATTTCATTTCAATTTCAAGATTGCATTTCACAAGAATTCCAAAAATAAAAACTCAAATGAAACTCAATTTGCATTCAAAACACATTCAAAAGTGTTAAACATGTCTCATGCCTTGATGACATGATTGCCTAATCCAAGCTCTTTGTAGATCATGCATAGATGAGACCTAAAACACATGATTGTGTTCTCAAGGCACTAGTACACACTATCATGTGTGTTCTAGTGTCATGTTTATATTCATGCCATGGGTGCCCTCTATAAATAGAGCCCCTCCTTCACTTTAAAACAAGTTTTTCTCAAGTGGAGAGAAAATTTTGAGAGGTTTTTAAGGTGCTTTCTCAAGTCTTGCTAGTCCTTTATGAGAGTCTTTCTTCTTTAGCATAGGTTTGAGAGTTTTGAAAGAGAATTTGAGAGCTTTCTTTTGGTAATTTTCTCTCATTCCTCCCTTGTTTTATTCTTCCATTTTTGTTTGTATTCATTCCCTCTTTCCCTTCTTCTTGAGGACTTCTTCCTCTGTTCCTCTTTAGAAAGTAATATCCATGCATAGAGATCTCACTTCTCTTCTCCCTCTAGGCCTTTGATGGTGAGGTCCATTATCTACATAGAAAGATATGTTGGGGATTCTAAAACATGTTTGGTCAATAGAACTATCATGTTATAGGACATGTGATTATCCTCCATTGAGGGAAGAAAGGAAGTAGGGTTCCCTTAAGATTTTTCTTACTATTTTCTCTTAGCCTTTATTCTTAGGGAGAATGGAACAAATAATATGGGAAGGGAAAGTGAAAGAGAAAGAGAAAGGAGAAACAAATCCTAAGGGAAGAAGGGAATAAGTGGGAAAAAGAAAGACTTTTTCCTCTTCTCTCTAAACTTGTGCACCAATTATCCAAGTAAGGAGGTGGCTTAGGAATGAAGGAAGGATGTGAAATCAAATAGGGAATTGGCTGTTGGAGGGGAGGGACATTTGATTTTCATTATAGGAAAGTGGAGGTGGAAAATGGTAGAAAAGAAAAAGAAAAAATAAAGGGAAAAGAAGGAAAAGAGAAGGAATAAGTAGGAAAAGAAATTGGTGGGAAGAAAAGTGGAACAAATGGAAAGTTGGTGGGGGAATTTAGGGCTTTTCATATTTATAAAGTCCTAAGAAAGGTGGAACATGGAATGCACATGTGTGTGAGTGAGTGATTTAGAAACCCTAAGATATATGGACCCTTGGTTGAGATTGGATAGTTAAGATCTTCCTTTCCTTAGGTTTTGGTTTTAATTTTCAACATAGGAAAGGTGGCTAAGGTTTCCTTCTTTTCTTCACTTTAATCCTAGCCCTTAGATCATACTTACCTTTGCGTGGATGGATGAAATCCCTTTATGATATGTAAATATTCTTTAAACTTGATCTTCTCTCCACCGTTGGATCGGATTACCCTAGAATGGCCTTGATTCTTGTATATCTTCATATGATCATGTGTACCAATTGTGTTTCAATATCTTGTATGGATAAGGCATCCACTCATTGGTTGATTCGTCATCCTTTTGGCTAAATAAGAGAGAATATAAGTGGAAAGTCTTCATATGGTCCCATTCTTCTTTTTCTTCTAAGAAGCTTTCATTTTATATAATTTTGATGTGTATGAATTGAGCTTCTTCCATAAGCTTCCAAAGGTGGTGACATGAGTGCAATTGTGCTTGAATTTGAAAATTACCACCTTTTCTCCTTCATTTGAGTTAGAGTTGAATATAGGGTTTTTGACCATTCTGACTTCAACATTGACACCCAATGATACTTTTGAACCTCTATGACTTTATTTATGGCATGTGTGACCCTTCATGTAGCTTGAAATGTGAAATTTCTCTTTCTGGGTAAAATTGGTAATTTTGTATATTTTATATACTTGTACCTTGGACCTGTAAAATAGTAAATTTAACCCTAATTAGTAATAATTAAATGATTTTTAAGGCTAAAATATTCTAAATATAAGGATATGTATGTAAGACATCTATACTCATTAGTAGTTACATATTTGGTTTTTCTTAATTGTTCTATTTAGAAGATGGGCCTATCCCATACTGAGAATAAGGATTAGGTATAGGTTGACTAGGGAGCTTACCCTTTTCCATTTCACTTTAGGCAGTAGATAGCTAACCCATTTGATGCTCCAATTTGACAATGGAACTTATAGGGTTTTGCATAAATTGAGCATGGGTCTCCTCCAATGATAATTTCCCTAGTTGTTATGGAAGCTATTGAGATTGTTGAGGTTGCTATGGCATTGTGGCTTGTTGTGATTTTAAGTATTAGCTCACAAACTCACTAATCAGCTTCAGTAATTCACGTGAAGAGGTTGATCCCACAAGGAATTGAATGAATGTAATATTAGTAGTCCCCACTTAAATTATCTAACCTAGCCAAATTAAGGGGATCTTTCCTAAACTAAAAATGAATAATTAACACATGAAATAAGGAATTATTCCAAAATCAAAACATGCTAAACTTAACAACTTTCTAAAAATAAAAATCTCCTAAGTGAAAACTTTTAGAATTTATTACTTTCCTAATTTGAAAACTTCCTAAGAATGACATTTAGCAACTTTCCTAAATTTAACTTTCTACATATGAAATTTAGCAACTATAACAAAATCAATTACTTTCCTAGGGTAAGAATTAGAAACTAACTAAGATACAAAGTAGTAAATATTGGAATCTAACTAAACTACAACTAAACAAGATAACTAAAGGAAAACAATTACAAATCAAAAAATCAAAGGAATACTACCCAAATATCATGTGTGTGACCATTGAATGGTAAGCATGATTCATGGGGTAGGAATGGATCTGCTTAACTACTTTAAGAACCTAGAACATGCAATCAAACTCAAGAATTAAATAACCAATCTAACAATCTAATTGAGTTCATGAAAAATCAAGTAAACATGAACGGTATGGAAATGGAAATTAAAACCTAACAATCTAGAAAGAAAATTTTCAGCAGCATGATATTTTGAGCATTCACTTAATGGAACATGAAAAACATGGAGTTAAGCAATTCTGATGTAAGAAAATATTCAAGAATTAAGATCATTAACTATTGAAAATAAGTATGAACTAAAAAATTCAATTTATATTAAAATCCATCAAAATAATGCCCACAATATATGTAATATAAATCTAAAAATTATGTGCTATTACAATGAATGCTACTTTATCTTAATCAACCTAAAACTACAAGATAAACATTCTTCTTTGTCCCAAAATCAAACATGAATAAGAATGCATTGAAATCAAAGAAAAATTCACAAGAAATTAAAGACAAACTTGAAGAACACTAAGGAAAGCAAGAAGGAATTCAATGGAATCAAAGGAGATCTAAAGGCAACAAAAAAAGAGGAAAAAGAATATGTTTAAGGTGACTTTCCCTTGGCTGTCACTTCAAGGGAAAAACAACCTTGGATCTTGAATCAATAAGCACAAAGGAACTATGAAAATGGAAAAGTATTCAACTAACCAATGTTGTGATTTTAAATTAAAACCAGCAAGTGCACGAACCGGTTCTAGTAATTGACATGACGAGGTCAATCCTATGATAAATTGAACGGATGTGATACTAGTGGTCCCTACTTTGGATTATCTAACCTACCCAAATTCAAGAGATCTTTTCCTAAACTAAAAATGAAAATTAACCCATGGAGATGGAAATTATGCTAAAACTCAAATGCTAAAATTAACAATTTCCCTAAATCAATACGCTTTTTAAAAATACAAGTTTTTTAAATTAAAATTTTTAAATTTATGACTTTCCTAAATTAAAATTTTCTAAAAATGTAATCTTAATTGCTTTCCTAAATCAAATTTCCTAAGCATGATATTTAGCAATTAATTTAAGGAAACATGCAAGTAATTAACAACTTTCCTAATCATGCAAATTCTAAAGAATGCAATTAAATTCATGGGAATGAAAACTTTACTAACTAACTAACTAATCAAACAACATGCTAAACAATCTAAACAAAACTAACATTCAAACATTAATTAAACTTGAATGGATTCAACTACCGTGAGATTTAACACCACCAAATCATTCAAAACCATGCATACTACTTATGGGTTGCATGCATGGTATCGACCTAATTTGGGAAGTTTTCTTCATGCTTATTGAAATGAGTAATTAAAATAATGGACTAAGAACAACCAAGGAGTGTTACTAATATTCCTAGCTTCAGCCTAGAGAACCTTCAAAAATCATTTGTTCAATATTTTCAACTTATACACATGGTTTTCAAAGGTCTTTGGTTAACTTGGTTGGGAAATTAAAACAAAGCATTCATTTAATTATCATACCATGAAAGTACCATGCAACAAGTAAACAAGAAGAACTTATTATCAACTATAAATCAAAAGAGATTCCATTAATCATCAACATGTATTGAGAAGATATAATACTACAAAACATGATGCATTCTACTCATGGGGTAAGCACACCATGCATTATAACATATGCTCAAAAGTAAATCCCAATACACTTTAATCACTATCCAAATCTCTAGAAAGTTGCATGTGAACCTTTGAAGATAACTCTTTGGAAAAGAAACATGAGAATGGAAACACCATAAAATATCTAAGCAAGAAGGAAATTATATTCAAAGTGATTTTCCCTTGGCTGTCACTTTAAGGGGGAAAATTTTTCAATCTTCAATAACAACAAAAAAGAACTAAGGCAATGAAAGAAACATTCAACTAACAAAAATGAAAGCTAAAACCAATTCAAGAGAGACGTAGATCAAAAGGAATAAACTAACCTTTCAAGAAGGACTACAAGATCAAGCCTAGGTGTAGAACAATTTGGAGAAGAAGCAGCCCACTTGAAAGGATGCAGCCACCTGAAGGAGAAGAAAGTGTAATGCAAAAAATGGGAGAATGGGTTGAAGCAAAAGGATGCCCTCCTCTAAGTGAAGGAGGCGTCATTTTCTTCTTAAAGAGAGAGCTCTCCATCCTAGGTTTTTGGTGGAATTTTATAAATTTTTCTCCTATATTTTCTAGGGTGACCTAAGATAGAGGTACAGTGGGGATGAAACAAGTGAATTGGATGGCTAAGATGAGTGGGTAGCTAAGGTTTATAAAGATGGAAAGGTGGGATAGGTGGCTGCCTTTTGGAATGCATGTAGGTGGGAGATGCCACTTTTCTAGGAAGGGGCATGCCCCACTTCAAAAATCATGGAATCCCCTTGCATTATGGCAAGTTGGTTGGATGGGATGAGATAAGAGAGAGATGAGAAGATGAGAGGAAAGGAAAGGGAGGGATTGGAAAAGTTAGGAAAGAGAGGTGAGGTGGGAAAAAAGGATTGGCTAGGTGATTTTCTAAGAATTGGGGATTGGTTTGGTGGTTGGAATGAAAGTTTAGGATGGTGGAGAAGACTTAGAAAGGTAGGAGTATTGAATGGAAAGTGAAATTCGTGGTGCATCTTAGTGGTGAGGTGGAAAGTGAGAAAAAAAGTGGAAAAAACATAGAAAAACATAAAACTTGAAGGGGTTACTTCTTATTGGTCCACATGCTACCTTATCCTAGTACAATTTTCCTTAATTCTCTTCATCCCCATAAATCTCAAGGATAATTCTTTGGGTTTCTAGCCTTCCATTTAGCTTATCTCATGTGGCTTTGATGGCTAACTTTGAGGGCTCCATTGACTTGGATTTATGGCTAGCTTAGATGGATTTCTTAGCTTAGCTTGATAGCTCAAATCCTTGGCTTTGGTGGTTGGCTTGGATCCTTAACTTCTCAGCTTGTTCATGGCTTGAATATGGCTAAGTACCTTAAGAAAACCCATGCAAAGGGGGTGGACTTTGTATGGCTTGTGCATGGGCCCACTTTGGCCACCTTTGGCTCCTCTAATTGCATCCATTGCTTGTTCTAAAGATTATCTTCACCCTTAATCTCATGTTGAATTGATAATTTTAAGCTTGGACTCAATCTTTTGATCTTGATCTTCCATTTTCATCCTAATCGATCTCAACTGTCAGATCACTATCTTGCTTCCTACAAAAAGTTAAAAACTCTAACTAAATTTTAGAAAAATATGATTAATAATATACTACCTTGAATTAGTCTTTAGACCTAAAAAAACATCAAATTTTTGAGTCATTAGGTCAAAAATGCATGTGTTACAAATTTGATCAAAAACCCTATTTATAACACATGGATAACTAATTGGGTAGTTTTTTATGCATAATTACAAATTTATCACACCAGCAACTAGCATTTTTCTAGACCTAAGAAAAACATGCAAAAAATCATTTTACAAAAACTAATACAATGTGCCACTTTTATAGGCACTCAAGATTGCATTTAGTATATGCAACAAGGCCTTAAACCCCTAAGTTACCCCTAGTAGACGAGTTAAGCCTCATGAGGGTTCACATTGAATATATCCATAAAATTTTGTAAGGTTGAGTCTCCTTTTTTATCTCATAGAATCATCATTCATTAGCATTCTTTTAGCTTTTTTTTCAAATTAATGGAGATGATTGACAATTCTACAAATTATATGCATATTAAAGACATATTATTCTAGTTATTTCTCGAAGTGCTTGTGTGTGTACAACCAGATAAGTCGTGACTTCTAATTAGATATGGTTAAATTTCATTGAACATATGTTTTGACCTCAAATCCTCATAGGTATACTCTTAAAAGTGAAGTTCTCAAATAAGGAGTTGAATATATTTCTCTCATTATGTAACCGTATCCAAGAAGGTTAATGGTTCACATAAATTTTTAAGTGCTAAAGGGACAAAGGAGAGTAATCCCTAAGAGTGAATATTATCACCAAGAATAATAGGGGTAGTTTACCTTAATTTGTACTTTTTATATCCTCTTTAAGGCTATGTTCCACGTAAGATCCAGTAGTGTTTAATTGGGACAAAATGTAGGCTTAGGACAAGTTCTAAAAAGAAGGGTTTAAGGGTTTAGAGGTTCAAAAATTGAGTAGAGGTCTTCTTTCAACTGTTGGACTTTTTCTTTGACTATACTAAAGTAAATTTCCTTTGTATTCTTTTCTTTCAATTTTCCTCTTCTATTTCTAATATTTCTTTCTTTCACTTTTCTTTTTCTTTTTATCCTTTTTTATTTTTCTTCTAACTCTATTCATTTTGAAAATGGGTAATGGGTGTTTATTTCTTGGTTTTTCTGGGTTAAGCTAAGTGGGGTAAAGAAAGAAAAGGCTTAATAATAAGCTCAAAGGGTTAACTAGTGGTATACAGTATTGGGTAGGTTTTATGTCTTTGGGCTGAACAAAGATGGCCTATATCATTTCCTAGAATTCCTAAAGCCTATCAAATTTGATAAATTTTCTAGAAATAAAGCTATTACTCCTATGTATTCTTGATATTTAACTAAAACAAGGATAACATAATCACACTAAAGAAACTATAGATTTACTTATAACTCTTTTAAAGAAGATAGTCTCTAAACTCACTAGGTTATAGGTCTCCACTAATTTTCCTCAAGGTCTCTAAGTCATACCTCTTTATTAGTCTTGACTATGTGTAAATAGTTTTCAAATATTAACATTCATAAAATGCTTCAACACATGAATAATATGCAAAACTAGCCATATACACTTCAATTAAAAGTAGAAAATAGTAGAATTGCAAAGTTTTGAAAATCCAGTTCTCATCACAATAAAGGAACTCTACCTAAAAACCTTCTTTTTCTTTTTTACAAAAACTCAAGAAAATCCAAAATCTCTATGTATATCTACTTCCCCCCACCTGAGATTTGAGAAATATCAGGGTTGCCTCCCAAGGAGTGCTAAGTTTTACATCTTTAATTAGATGTAATGATGAGTGTAAAGGCTATGAGTAGAAAGGTTCCTAGAGTATTCTAAGGTGGGTCATGATACTATGGTGCCTCTAAAAGTATCTCTTCAATCTCAGGGTTAAACATGTCTAAGAAAGGTTTTAACCTTTGATCATTAACTTTTTTGGATCTCACCATCCTTCACAATCTCGATAGCTCCATGAGGATATGCTGTGCATATGATGTAACGTCCAGTCCATCGAGATCTAAGTTTTCCTAGAAAGAGATGCAATCTTGAATTATACAAGAAGACCTTTTGCCCAAGTGTAAAGGATTTCCTTAAGATTTAGTGATCATAGTTAACCTTCATTTGATCTTTGTAAATTCATGCAAAATCATATGCATCTTTTCTCAATTCATCCAACTCATTGAGTTGGAGTTTTCGACGAGTCCTAGCAGCATCTAAATCAAAATTAAGCTTTTTGATAGCCCAATATACCTTGTGTTCTACCTCTACTAGTAAGTGGCTAGCCTTTCCATAGACCAGGCGGTAGGGTAACATGCCTATTGGCTATACAATAGGCCCATAAAGCGTCATTGAGTATCATAGACCAATCTTTCCTACTTGAATTGACTGTCTTTTCTATCATATGCTTAATTTTCCTATTTGATACATCTACTTGGCCACTGATCTAAGGATGGTATGGCATAGCTATCCTATGGTTGACACCATACTTTTTTATTAGATTCCCAAACACTTCATTACAAAAGTGTTTCCCCCCATCACTAACTATGGTTTACGGAGTACCAAACCTTGCAAAAATATTTTCCTTTAAAAATCATACCACTATCTTGTGGTCATTGGTTGTGTAGGGTATAGCCCCCACTTACTTGGACACGTAGTCCACTCCCACTAGGATGTATACATTCCAAAAGGAATTTAGAAAAGGTCCCATAAAATCTATGCCCCAATCATTGAATGGCTCTAGAACAAGGATTGGATTTAAGGGTAGCATGTATCTCCTCCCTAGACTTGCTAGCCTTTTGCACCTCACACATGCTAGGCAATAAGCATATGAATCTTTAAAAACGGTAGGCCAATAAAAACAACACTGTAAAACTTTCACAGCTGTCTTTCTAGAAAGAAAATGGCCCCCACATGCATGATCATGATAGAAGGAGATGATCTTACTATGCTCACTATCTGGTACGCATCTCCTTATCACCTAATTGGGACAGTACTTGAATAAGTATGGATCATCCCAAGTAAAGTATTTAACGTCAGTCAAAAATCTCTTCCTATCTTATTTGGTCCAATGATTCTGCATGTCCTATAACAAGATAATTCACTATGTCTCCATACCAAGATAACTGAGAAATGTGAAGTAACTATTCATCTGAAAGGATTCAGTCATAGGCATATTATCACTAGTATGCTCCACCACTAGTCTAGATAAGTGGTGTGCTACAACATTTTTGGAACATTTCTTCTCTCGTATTTCTAAGTCAAATTCTTGTAGTAGTAGTCTCCACCCAATCAACCTAGGTTTTGCATCCTTTTCAGAAAGGACATACTTTAAAGTCACATGATCCGAGTAGACTATGACTTTAGATCCTAACAAGTAAGATCTAAACTTATCCAAAGCAAACACCACATCTAACAACTCTTTTCTGTGGTCGAATAGTTGAGTTGCATGTAATTTTTTGTTTTACTAATGTAGTATATCACATGGGGAAGTTTGTCAATGCATTGTCCCAAAACAGCTCTAATAACATAATTCGACCCATCACAATTAATACCAAATGGTGCATTCTAATTAGGTGGTCAGATAATGGATGTAGAGGTTAGCTCGGCCTTTAACCACTCAAATGCTTTCCTACAATCCTCTTCGAAGTAAAAAATGGCTTCCTTTGTCAGTAAATTACAAAGGGGCTTGGCAATTTTGCTAAAGTCCTTAATAAATCTTCTATAGAACCTAGAATGTCCTAGAAAAGAGCAGATTTCTTTCACCGTCCTTCATGGAGGAAGGTTGGCTATTAAATCCACTTTATCCTTATGATGTGATATTATGTGGCCTATAACTATCCTACTTTGTACCATCAAATGGCACTTTTTCTAGTTCAATACCAAATTCTTCTCCTAATGCCTTGCAAGAACTAGCTTCAAATGGTATAGGCACTCATCAAAAGAGGATCCAAATATTGAGAAATCATCCATGAACACCTCTAGAAGCCTTTCTACCATATCAGAGAAGATGCTCAATACACACCTTTGAATGTAGCAGAAGCATTACAAAGTCCAAAAGACATACGGCAATAAGCAAAGGTTGTAAAACGGCAGGTGAAGGTGATCTTCTCCTAATCCTCAAGTGCTATAGGAATCTAGTTATAACCAGAATAACCATCCAAAAAATAGTAATAACTATGTCCAGCTAACCTCTCTAGCATTTGGTGAATAAAAGGTAAAGGAAAGTGGTCTTTCCTTGTGACTACATTCAATTTTCAGTAATCAATGCAAACTCTTCACCTGGTGGTCATGCAGGTGCGTACAAATTCATGCTCCTCATTCTTCACTGACCCCTGATTTCTTGGGTACAACTTGAACAGGGCTGACCCAAGTGCTATCAGAGATAGGGTATAAGACACCAACATCTAAGAGCTTAAGGACTTCATCTCTGACCACGTCTTTCATGTGGGTATTCAATCATCTCTAAGTTTCCCTAGATGGTTTAGCATTTTCTTCCAGGTGTATCCTATGCATACATACTATTGGACTAATCCATTTTATGTATGCTATGGTCTACCATAGAGTAGTCTTATGTTCCTTAAGGACATTAAGTAATTTTCCTTCTTGTTCCTTGTCCAAATCAGGTGTATCCTATCCTTACATACCGTTGGACTAATCCCTTTTATGTATGCTATGGTCCACCCTAGAGCAATCTTATATTCCATAAGGACATTAAGTAATTTTCCTTCCTATTCCTTGTCTAGATCTAATGCTATTATAACAAGTAAGGTTTCATCTGGTCCTAGATAAGAGTACTTGATGTTTAGTAATTGACGGCCACCCTAATAGCTATTCTTCAACTAAGAAAAGTTTGGATGCCTAGCCCATCTAGGGTTATAGGTCTCAAAATATGGGTTGTTGCTAGGATTGTGATATGCAATTAATGTATTTGCTTAATCAACAAATAGTCATTAAGTCCTCTATTTGATGGACAAGATGTGGTCATATGGGTTGGGCTAGAATAGAGGGCACAGACCTCTTGTGGAGGCTTAATAGATGTGGCAGCCATGAGGGACTGAAACATTGCTTCAAGTTTGTCCACTCTCCCATCATACTTACCTATTTTTTTAAGTATAGAGTCGATCTTATGGGATAGATCTATTTGTACACCAATCTCATATAAATCCCCTTTTATTGGATGCTGGTTGTTTCTCTCTCTTCTGGTTGTTTCTCTCTCTTCTATTAGAGTGATCTCATTGCTAGGAATTATCTGCCAATATTTGAAAGACCTCCCAGGCTTCTCTCTCATCTTTTTGCACGAGGACCTCTCCACTTACAACATCTACCATTTGTCTATTCTAAGGCATCAATGCCTCATAGAAGTGTTGAACTTGATATCATTTCTCAAATCCATGACGAGGGCATTTTTGCAGAAGTTCATTCCGCTATTCCCAACATGAGTAATATTGTTCATCATCCCTTTGTTGGAAATTTATAATTTCCCGACGAAGGGAATTTGTTCAAAACCTACCTAGACAATTGGCCACATGTATTAATGGAACCTACCTCTAAGGAGTTGAGCCATGACTTGGATTTATCCTCGAGTGAGAATTGGAATAGCTTAAGCCTAATAACATTGTCCAAAAAATTATAGAACCTAAATGTGGAACAAATATCAAGGAAGTCCTTGATATGTAAGTAAGGATCTTCTCAATCTTGACCATAAAAAGTGGGGAGTAATTGTATGAGTCTTGGCTTTAACTTGAAGTGGTTTGTGTTTGTCGGTGGTAGAGCTATGCATGACGGGGTGTTAAGCTAGAGTGGCACATAAAAATCTCTAATAGCTTTGCACTGGGCTTCTGCTAGTGGTTCGGCCACAGGGATAGGAACTTGGTTTCTTTTCCCTTGTCTAGGGTTGTGTTGTATCTCTAGCTCAAAAGGTACTAACTCTAAGTTTTGAGATCAACACACTTGCATAAACTATCCTAATCTAAATGTCCTAACTATTTGTTGACTCTAAGTATGCACAATAAAATCCTACTATTTGGTAATTGAGCAGTGTCTTGATTATCTTTTCTTCTGCATAGGTGATAGCTTCTTAGAGCTAAATCTATACAGCTCTTTTTATCCAGATTTGACTACTGTTTACCAGTTGGGTCCTGCTCGAAAGTGGTTTATACAATCCTCTTGTCAGGAGGCATATAGACCTTAACTAACATCAATAAAAGGCATAGAAAAATTACTTGGATTTTAAGATACCCACTATAACCACTATGCTCAAAAGCCACTAGAGTGACAATAGATCGTATCCTTCTAAAATGCTCATATGAGCTCGATACCCTGAGTCTCTTTCTATTTTATTTTAAATTAATGTTTTAGGGGTTAGGATTATCACATACAAGGATGTTGATTAATTCCAAGGTGGGCCAAGGAGCTGGTGATGAAATCCAATCCTTATCTTATGAGGCTTCCTGTGGGGCCCTTACTAGCATTAAGTTCCATTCTACCATAAATTTGTAAACAAGTAATGCAAAATAAAAATCAAACTAATGCTTACCTATATGTTACTTGACAAAGGGTCAGGCACCTTAATAAATGAGACATTATAACCATGTAACCTAGCCTTTGTTAAATAGGTGCATAACTAATGGAACAATCCTAAGTATTATGCAACAGTTATAAATGTGTGACCCTAATCTATATGAATTATACTACCATCACAAATGCAAAATTATATTAAATGTAATTTATCCTAAAAATTAAAATTTGGGTGAAAATTACTTACTGTAAGGCATCCGATAGTCATTAAGTGTGGGCCACCATACCCCACAGTTGCCTTATATTATTACAACCCAATTAAAAATAGAATAAATTTGAAATTAAAATTATAATGGGCCTCACTACAATTTCACTCAAATCCTAATCTAGGAAAGTATTTACAAACCAAATCTATGTTGACGAAGTTGTGGCCCACATGATTGTCGCCGCTGCTTTGCCAATTTCCCTCCCACGAAAATCAAAAAATAATGGTTAATATGAGAAAAATACCAAATAAATGCAAAAATAATGCAAAACCAAAAACTAATGCACCCTAAACTTGTTGTGATTTTAAGTTAAAACTCGCATGTGCACAAATCGGTTGTAGTAATTCATGCAAGGAGGCCGATCCCATGAGGAATCGAATGGGTGTGATACTATTGGTCCCTACTTCAATGTATCTAACCTAGCCAAATTTGAGAGATCTTTTCCTAAAATAAAAATGAAAATTAACACATGAATATGAAAATTATGATAAAATTAACCATTTGCCTCAATCAACACACTCTCTATTAATAAAAGTTTTATAAATTTAAACTTTATAAATTTATAACTTTCCTAATTTAAGAACTTTCTTAAATTAAAATTTTCTAAAAATGCAATTTTAACAACTTTCCTAAATCAAATTTCCTAATCATGAAATTTAGCAATTAATCTAAGGAGACATGCAACTAATCAACTACTTTCCTAATCCTACAAAATCTAAAGAATGCAATTAAATCCATGGGAATGAAAACTTTACTAACTAATAAACTAATCAAACAACATGCTAAATAATCTAAACAAAACTAACATTCAAACACTAATTAAACTTGAATGGATTCAACTAACTTGAGATTTAACACCACCAAATCATTCAAAACCATGCATACCACTTATAGGTTGCATGCATGGTATCAACATGATTTTAGAAGTGTTCTTCATGCTTATTGAAATGAGCTATTAAAATAATGGACTAAGAACAACCAAGGAGAGTTACTAATATTCCGAACATCAACATAAAGAACCTTCAAAAATCATGCGTTCAATAGTTTAAATTGTACACATGATTTCCATAGGTCTTTGGTTAACTTGATTGGGAAATTAAAACAAAGCATTCACTTAATTACCATACCATGAAATTAACATGCAACAAGTAAAGAAGAAGAACTCTTTATCATCCATCAACCAAAAGAGATTCCATTAATCATCAACATGTATTGAATAGAAATAACACTGCAAAAGATGGTGTGTTCTAGTCATGGAACAAGCACACCATGCTTTATAACATATGCTCAAAAGTAAATCCTAATCCACTATCCAAATCTTTAGAAAGTTGCATGTGAACCATTGAAGATAACTCTTTGGGAAAGAAACATAAGAATGGAAACACCACAAAAGATCTAAGCAAGAAGGAAATTACATTCAAAGTGATGTTCCTTTGGCTTTCACTTGAAGGGAAAAATAAATTTCAATCTTGAATCACAACCAAAAAGAACTAAGGCAATGAAAGAAGCATTCAACTAACAACAATGAAATCTAAAACCAATTTTAGAGAGATGAAAATCAAAAGGAATAAACCAACCTTTCAAGAAAAACCACTAGATCAAGCCTAGGCATGGAACACTTTGGAGAAGAAGTAACCCACCTTGAAAGGATAGTAGCCACCCAAACAAGATAAACATGCAATGCAAAAAAGTGGGATAATGGATTGAAGGAAAAGGATGCCTCCTCTAAGTGAAGGAGGCATCTTTTTCTTCTTGTAAAGAGCTATCCATCCTAGATTTTTGGTGGAATTTTGTAACTTTTTCTCCTATATTTTCTAGGGTGACCTAAGATAGAAGTATGTTGGGGATGAAAATAAGTGAATTGGAAGGCTAAGATGAGCGGGTAGATAGGATTTTTAAATATGCAAAGGTGGAATAGGTGGCCACATTTTGGAATGCATGTAGGTGGGAGTGTAATGCCCTAGCAATTTACACTATTTTTAACGAAAATTGAACATTCTATAGGAAATAAATTGAGTTAAATGTTTCACTTTATTTTAAAAAGTAAACGAAGGAATTTGTGAGGTAACTTAGTACCATTAGATTCTAATTGAAAAATGGAATCCAACGCCTCAAAAATACCCAAAATGGAGTTCGTACGAAGAAGTTACAGCCATTTAAAGATAGGGGTATTTCTGGAAATTAAACAGAAAAACGAAAAGAATGAAAAAGGACAAAAAACGCAGGGGCCATTTTGATAACGGCATCCCCTGTCGTCTTCAACCTCAAGAACCCTCCAGAAAACCCTAAATCCTAATTTCTCTAGAAAATCCCAGGGGAAAGGGCGACACCGCCATTGAGGGGCACCGCCTTTCACTCCTCTATAAAAACCCCATCTTCCCCCCTCTTCAAAATGGGTTTTTTCCAGTCATTTGAGACTGGGGTTTTCGGCAAAACCAGAACCCATCTCAAACCCATCTCGCTGAGTTTTCCGGCAATGGCCAGGCCCAAGTCAGGCCGGCCATTCCCGTCTCCCCATTCCCCTCTCTTCTTTCCGGTCTTGGCAATGGGGTTTTCCCCTTCTTCGAGTTTCCAGCAACCAAGGGTTTTCAGGTAGAAAGGAGGAGCCGCACCACCTGGAAAAGGGCGTCCCCAAGCTACCCAAGTAAGCCCCTCCTTCCCTTTCCTCCGTTTCACTTCCCCCAGGCCAAGATCCATGCCGGATCTGACCTTTTTCCAGCCAGATTTCTGGGCTAGAGGACATTCCCAAGTCGTTCAGATGGCCCTGCATGAACACAACGCCCCAAGCCAGGTCCAAACGACCTTGCACGAGCCAAGCGTCCCAGGGACGCCTTGCTCCATGTGCGCCTAGGACAAGGTCCCAGGGATGGGCTCCGGGCATACGACAGTGCGTACACTGTCCCAGGAGAGGCCCTCGGGTGCACGCGTGACATAAGGCACGGGTCTTGGCTCTACCAGGGTGCACGGGGTGCCCTGGGAGCTGAGACGTGCCATGATACAAGGTGCGCCCGTGCGATGATGCGCGTCATAGCGCGTCACCTGAGCATGCATGTGCGCATGCAAAAATGCGGTCCCTGACACAGCCTTTAGGCGCGCACGCACGTGAGGGAACTGGGACACGTGGACCCAACAAGACTTTAAAGCTAAGATTAAAGGACAATTTACAGAGTTAGCTATGGAATAGTAGGTCCACATCATAGGATCCAGCCTGACAATGAATTAGGCAAGAACCAGGGACCCAATAGGCAGGGCTAGCGGTCTAATGTCTAAATAAACTGAAATTAATTAGGACTCCTTGTATCCATTTATACCCAGGAGTTTCTAAATGAAACCCAGGGACGGGTTGAACGATAAAGGATGCGACTCCAGGAGACTTTGAAGTAGGTGCTTTAACGCTAGTAGACTTTTTAAAAGAACCATGATTGTTTTGAGAATACATGTTTTAAGTATATGACATTGTTTAGCATGACTTAATTCAGCATACATGTGATAAATGCTTTATGTATAGACATGTTTTGTAAATAATTGCATATACGTATGCATAGATATGTTTTGTAAACAATTGCATACATTGCATGATTTGTTAGCATTAAGTTCTTGCAAAAAAAATTGCATGTCCTTGAGGGTTACCAAAAGATGCTGGAGTGCCGAGGGCCAGGCAGTTGTGAGGGACCCGAAGATGATAGGTTTTGAAAAAAAAGAGGTTTTTGCTTATTTGATCTGATTATGATTTGGGCTGATAAGCTCGTGGACGCTATGCCGAGAGGTTTGGGTTGGCCTCCAGCCTCTACCACTATTAGGTGGATGGGTACCACGCCCATAAAGGGCAACGTCCCTACATTGACTGCATGTGGTACAGGGGGCTACCGTTGGTGTCACGGCACTGGGTCGACGTGTCATAGGCCCCGTTGAGGCTATGACCGAGTGTCCTCAGGTACCCAGGGACCACACGGTGGGGAGGTCGTGGGCATAGTTGGACCCTATGGTTTCGTGGACTTATTTGCATTGCATATGGCATGATATGAGGTTGGTCAACCATACCATACCAAATATCCATGAGTTGGATACATTTGAGCATCTGATGCATATCATTATGTTTATGATATATGATACTTTTGACTTGGATTATGATATTTCTTTAAGTCGTCAGTATTCCGGTTTGACAGTGGTTTTTAATATCGATATTGAACATGATTATTCGAACATGCATATGTTTTTATGAGCACATGATTTTAAACATAGCATGCATAGCAAACCTAGTAGTGATAGACTCCTACTGAGTATAGTATATACTCGCCCTATCCTTAACATTTTTCAGGATAGTTCCACTCACAAATAGACGACGCCTCAGGAGATATTAATGCTACAAGCAAGTGAATTAAAAAGGAGACAGTTATACAATTAAGTAAACTCTCAACCCTTTGGACATGAAGTTGTATTTAATTACAGTTGGGCTATATGCTGTGACTGGATAGATCTGGGGAAAAACACTTATGATTTCTAAAGCTTTTCAAAAACTACCTTGATTGTTGTGAAAGCAAATGACACTCGGGGTTTTCAAAATGAGTTTAAAACTAAAAGGTTTTCCACTGGTTTTTATAGAATGGTTTTCAAATAGGGATGCATCCCGCCTTAGGAAATTAGATATTGCATTTAAAAATGCATGAGAAAACCCGGGTCGTCACAGTTGGTATCAGAGCCCAAGTTTTATCCTTTCACAGCCAGTCCAGCATGTCCAAGGGTCATAGACAATAGAGAAAATCAAGAAGAAGTAGCATAAATTGAAGTAGTAGAGATTACTACTTCTATTTGAGGATTACAATATTAATGCTCAAGGCATTTCACCATAAATAAATAGGTGAAACATAGCTTGGTTTAACAAATAATTAGGCAGAGGATAGTGCAACCCTTATCCAAAAACTACTCTAAGACAACTTAAGGATTGTTGTGTGGTGAAAATATGAAAACTCATATATGGATCATATTATGACGGATGAAGATGTTAGTAGACTTGTTAGTAGATAGTTCTAACCTGCAATAAAGCAATCTCATCAAAGGTGAGAAAATTGAAGAACCTAAATGGCTATCTTACTATCATAAAGAATATCAGAATATGAGTACACTATCACAAGTATATGATATAAGTATGATAGGGGATGTAAAAGACAGACTTTGAGAAGAATTTTGATGATGATCTAAGAGGGATGAGAATGCAAGATGATATTAGGAGATGACTGTGACTCGTACCAGATCACAAAGGTATGAATCTTGAAAGACTTAGCTCAATTTTGGATACCTTAATTGGAGTCTCATGAAGAGTGAAGTGTTATCGAATAATAACTGCCTGAGTATTATGGAGCAAATCAGAAGATGTATACAAGTGACAGATTATGTGATTAAGGGAAACATAACACGAATATGGTAGGGAAATGAATTCGATCAAGTTATCAAAAGATTTTGATGATAATACTAAGGATGATAATAGATTGATCCTAACATGAACTTGTAAGAGAAGTATAGCATGACCAAAACGTCAATGCCATCATTAAGACATTGTATGAATTTTATTGAGGCTATAGGCAATTGAGGATTTCAATGATCTTAAGACAGTTTAGAATTTCTAAGAAGCATTCAATTTACCATATATGTTACGTAAAGGAATAGATGAAGTATCAATTATATGCAACAAAGCACATGAAGACATTGATCTAGGTAGACAAAAATAAGGATTTTGAAGAAAAGAGAGAAAGAGAGAGAGAGAGATGTAACTATAAGTATTCAATGAAATATTGAATATTCAAAAGAAGAAGATCATGACTCTATGGAGATGCATACAATTCTATCATCTTAAACCCTATAGGAAGGTAGATCAAACAAATACGAAGGAATGATGATAGATGAGTTGGTGATCTTATTGTAAAAGAGTATAAAGAACGAAAGCATATGGACTATGAGTAGAATATCAAATTTCAGGAGATTACGCGACAAGAAATTTTTGAAGAATGGTGACCAACTAGAAATTAAATTCTACAAATGGTTTGATATCAATTATTACAATTAGATTCTTATCGGATCCATTGGCTTATAGGGAACACCAATGGATATAATAAAAAGGAAAAAAATTTGGTGATATCTTAACTTGTCAATAAAATATTGAAAAAGGAATTAAGTTGGGACAGTGACTTATCCATTTAGCAAGTAGGGTACCATCAAGGATCAAATTGAGGTCTCACTATCATAGATTGGAAGACCAAATATCTTAAGACCATCATTGAGTGCTATTGACTAAATAAAGGTATCCCACCATAATTAATCAAGTATGTTAGTGTCTATAAGTTAGTAGTTGAAGTTATATACTCAGAAGGATGTTATAAGTCTTTAGACTTGAGTACTTGTCAGGCTAAGTCATTTGAGGGTAGAAGGCCAGTTGATTAGGCCACATTATGAAGTTGATTAGGCCACATCATGGAAGAGCTACAAGTACAATAAATATAGTAACAACTAAGATAGGAGCAAAAATAAGAAGTAATCTAAACCAATGTGAAAGGTTTTTCAAACCTTAGTGGCTACCATGACAAGGTGAAGAAATTACTTTGGGTCTGAAAAATACTGCTGACTTGGATTGAAAGAAAGGTAGATAAGTACCGATCACCCTAGAGGCCCTTGAGCTTATAACTTAGATATATCTGGGAAGAGATCAATAGGTAGTCAAATAAATTCTTTCTATGTCTAAGAAAATGTTTATGCTTATCTAAGTATTGTAAAACTTATTGAGTTAACAACTTTAGTACAATTTGATATAATTGCTATTGAAGGAGAATTATTGCTATTATAAGCTAAGTATGAGAAGGCACTTGAAAGATAAAATAAAATTTGAGGAATTAAGAAAATCACTACTTATGAGGATACCTCTTGACAATACAGACTGCATGGATGACGATAAAGCCTTGGTAAAAGATTGAACAATATATTGACATAGGGGATGGAAGGAGAAAAGGAGAGATGGCTAGCACACTATGAGGTGAGATTTGATGTTACATTGACTTTAGACAAATAGTTAGTTGTTATGAGCATATACCAAGTACTAAAAATCAATTGAAAGAATTTCTTAAGGATTAACCCTACCGGATTGAGTATAGAACTTTTGGACTGAAAGGTTATGAAGAAAACCATCAAGCAAAGAAAGGGCAAAGAGGATGATGACAAAGGATTCAACCATGACCTAGTAAGGGTACTCGGGTATAAGAGACTTTTTGCCTTACATGAATGGGAAAGGATTCAACCATCAACCATTAACATTTGACATGAGTTGGGATAAAATCCTCACAGAGGAAAGCGTTTAATGAATTCAATAATTATGAAACTGGAAAGAGTTAGAACATTTTACTTTCAGTATATGATAAGATCCTCGGTGGAAGATGCTATTAATTGGCTTTCATGATTTTATTTTGAATGTAACTTTGGTCAAGGAATAAAGTCACGTATGGAAAAATGGCAGCAGATAGTTGAAATTCAATGATAATCAAGGGATTGGCTATAGAGCACATGATACCATGACAGTTATTGAAGTATCTTGGGGACAAAGGTAAAAGATAAGAAGCAAAGTTAGACACAATAGAAAGAAGGTAAAATTTTTGGATTCTTACCAAACATTAGAAGGAGATGTGGATGATGAAGAAATCACTAGATGGAAGTCAAGAAGAAAAAGGATTATCCTATGAAATAGGAGAAATAAGATCATATGATCTCAAAGAAGTATGGAGTAATTTATACATGAATATAGAAGCATGATCCTACGAGGAGACTATCCTATACACGATGAGAAAAGTATGGGCATCTAAGGATTTCGAGATAGATGAATTACAGCTAGAAACCACTATGGTTAAACTGGCGCATATAAGAGTGTGCATCAGAGCACGCAGCGAAAGCAGCCCTTATAGGTAAGGCCTTATAGAAGGAACAATAAAAATGGTAAATTGAGGTTGAGCCTAGATTTGATTCCTAAGGGGAGAATGCATTCACCAAGAAGTTATCTAAGAGACAAAATACCTTGAATATGATAATTTATGGAATTTCGAGGACGAAATCCTTTTAAGGGGGTAATAATGTAATGCCCGAGCAATTTACACTATTTTTAACGAAAATTGAACATTCAATAGGAAATAAATTGAGTTAAATGTTTCACTTTATTTAAAATAGTAAACTAAGGAATTTGTGAGAGAACTTAGTACCATTAGATTCTACTTGAAAAATGGAATCCAACCCCTCAAAAATCACCCAAAACGGAGTTCGTATGAAGAAGTTACAGCCATTTAAAGATAGGGGTATTTCTGGAAATTAAACAGAAAAACGAAAAAGGAAGAAAATGCAGGGAGCCGTTTTGATAACGGCACCCCTTGTCATCTTCAACCTCAAGAACCCTCCAGAAAACCCTGATTCCTGATTTCTCTAGAAAATCCCAAGGGAAAGGGAGCACCGGCATTGAGGGGCACCGCCTTTCACTCCTCTATAAAAACCCCATCTTCCCCCCTCTTCAAAACGGGTTTTTTCCAGTCGTTTGAGACTGGGGTTTCTGGCAAAACCAGACCCCATATCAAACTCATCTCTCTAAGTTTTTCGGCAATGGCCAACCCCAAGTCAGGCCGGCCATTCCCGTCTCCCCATTCCCCTCTCTTCTTTCCGGTCTTGGCAATGGGGTTTTCCCCTTTTTCGAGTTTCCAGCAACCAAGGGTTTTCAGGCAGAAAGGAGGAGCCGCACCACCCAGAAAAGCGCATCCCCAGGCTACCCAGGTAAGCCCCTCCATCCCTTTCCTCCATTTCACTTCCCCCAGGCCAAGATCCATGCCGGATCTGACCTTTTTCCAACTAGATTTCTGGGCTAGAGGACATTCCCAAGCCGTTCAGATGGCCCTGCACTAACACAACGCCCCAAGCCAGGTCCAAATGACCTTGCACGAGCCAAGCATCCCAGGGACGCCTTGCTCCATGTGCGCCTAGGACAAGGTCCCAAGGATGGGCTCCGGGCGTACGACAGTGCGTACACTATCCCAAGAGCGGCCCTCGAGTGCACGCGTGACATAGGGCACGGGTCCTAGCTCAACCAGGGTGCATAGGGTGCCCTGGGATCTGAGACGCGCCATGATACAAGGTGCGCCCGTGTGATGATTCGCATCATAGCACGTCACCTGAGCATGCATGTGCATGTGCAAAAATGTTGTCCTTGACAGGGCCTTTAGGTGCGCACGCACGTGAGGGAACCCATGCAAAGGTCGCAGACTTTTTATGGCTTGTGCAAGGACCCATTTTGGCTACCTTTGGCTCCTCTAATTACATCCATTGCTTGAACATGATCTTCATCCTTGATCCCATGCTGGATTGATTATTTTTAGGCTTGGACTCGATTATTTGTTATTGATCTTGCATTTTCATCCTTATTGATCTCGGCCATCAGATCACCATCTTGCTTTCCACGAAAAGTTAAAACTATAATTAAATCATAGAAAGATATGATCAATCACATACTTATCTCAGATTAGCCTCTGACCCTACAACATATCAAATTTTTGAGTCATTAGGTCAAAAATGCGTGTGTTACAAATTTTGGTCAAAAATAGTATTTTACCTCTATAAGTTATAACACATGGATAGCTAATTGGGTGGTTTTTAATGAAAAATTAGACATTTATCAAGCAGCAATGAAAATTTAAGAACAATGAATGAGAAGAAGATAAAAAAAGAAACCAACTAACCTTAAAAGGAAGAACTAAAGGACAAGCACTTGGAATAATGCATGAAACACTAGGAGAAGATGGAAGCCACACAAGGAGAAGATCTTTGAATGTAAAAAGGTAAGGTTAGAAGTGAAGGAAAAGGATACATCCTCACTTTGGAGGACGCATTCTTTTCTTCCTTCAAAAGTTATGTTTTGATTTCTTTTTGGGACCACTTTTATACTTTATGTCCTAATTTTCTAGGGTAGCTAAAAGTAAAGTTTGGTGGGGATGAAAATTAAAAGGAATTGGATGGTTAGGATTATATATAGATGCTACCTAGGGTTTATATCAAAGAAGGAAACAAGTGGGCCAATGTGAAATTTATTAAAATGGGAGAATCCACTTTTTTAGGAGGGGCATCCCCCCCTTGCAAAAGTCATTGAAGGTCCTTAAAAAGTGAGGATTGGTTAGATGGTTAGAATGGAAGTTTACGAAGGTGGAGAAGTCTTAGAAAGATAGGACTCTTGAATGAAATTCGTAATGATATTTGGTGGTGAGGTGGAAAGTGAGAAAAAAAAGAAGTGGTAAAATCCTTAAAAAATACTAAAATTGGAGAGGTATCTTTCTATTGGTCCACATGCTACATTCTCCTAGTGGATTTTCCCTCAATTATCTTTAAAATATCTCCATAAATTCCAAGGATGACTCTTTGGATTCTCCTCCAATCATGGTCTTCCATGTAGCTTGGCTTATGTGACTTTGATGGCTCAAATCCTTGGCTTTGATGGCTAGCTAGGCCCCTTCACTTGTCATCTTATTCGTGGCTTGAATATGGTTGAGTGGCTTAAGGTAAACCCATGCAAAAGTGGTATACTTTGCATGGCATGTGCATAGGCTCACTTTGGCCACCTTTGACTCCTTCCATTCCATCTTCAAGTGACCTTAAGATGATTTGGACCCTTGATCTTATGTTGGTGTGATGATTTTTAAGCTTTGACTCGATCTTTTGATCTTGATCATCGATTTTCATCTCAATAGATCTCAGCCATCGGATCAACATCTTGCTTCTTACAAAAAGTAAAAAACTATATTAAATCCTAAAAAATATGACTAATTAGATACTTATCTCAAGTTAGCCTCTAAACATACAAAATACTAAATTTTTGGTCTTTTAGGTCAAAAAATGCATGCGTTATAAATTTTAATCAAAAACCTTGTTTTAGCCTTATAAATTATAACACATTGGTAACTAATTTAGTGGTATTTTTACAAAATTAAACACTTATCACACACCCCAACTAGCATTTTGTTAGTCCTAAGAAAAATATGCAAAAAAAAATATTTTACAAAAACTAATACAAAGTGTCACTTTCACAGGTACTCACGATTGCATTTAACACATGCAACAAGCCCTTGAACCCTTAGGTTATATCTAGTGGATGAGTTAGGCCTCGTGAGGGTTTGCAACGAATATATTCTCAAAATTCTTATGAAAGTGCTTTATTCATCTGAGAACATTTTTTCTTTTATTCTGCTTATCTTAAGTACATAACTTTAACCTGCTAATAAAGATGAACAAAAAGGTTCAAAATCCTACCCTTATGCTAAAGGTATCTCATTATTTCATTAAATTTCAGAGGTGAGTGTGTGTGTTATAGCTACTACTTAATTATAGTCTCCATATCAAATATGTAACAACCTCAAATTTTGAGTTAGTATCTAGGTAATTATAACATATTTTAATGAAATAAAAATAAAAATTAAATTACTTGAAAATTGAATTTCAAGGAAGTGACCCCCTGAAAAAGTCAAAATTTAGATTTGAAACTATTAAAAATAAAAACTATACATCAAGTTGATCCCAAGGACACTAATTTTGTGCAAAACGGATATCGGGGTGAAAATTTCCAAAAATTTTACTAATTTAAGGGGGTTTAAATTGATACTGGCACCCCCTATGTTGTTTGTTTGCTGGCTACCGCAAAACCTACCACGCAGGGTGCAAACGCAACACTCAAATGGCCTATGCACCACGCATCACCTACTCCCCCTATGATGGCTGGTAGTTGATTTCGAAACGGACAAAACAAGGGGAATGCCGGAGAAAGGGGAAAACCCTGTGTCCATCCATTCGATCTCCCCACTAACACGACAACCAAATTATCATGGATAGTCAACCACCATGAAACCCCTCTTCCTCCCCTATTCTACTTCCTCGATGGTGGAAATCCCCCTCCCGCCTTGATTCCAACACAAATAGAAAACTCCCTCCCTAATTTTTTGTTTGTCTTGCTTCCATAGACCCATCGACGAGTCCCCTTCACCAGATCTCCCCCTCCCTACTCGGATTTCCCCTATCACCGACAACCTTCCCTTCCCCTCTCTTCTCAATCTGGTTTCAGGTAATGATGGAACCATGAAGTGACTGGGCAAGGGCCACGGTCACTACCTAAAACCTTTCTTTTCCCTGTCTCTCTCACTCTCTCTCGTTTCCTTCTTTCTAGCTGGCATAGCCTGCCATCGTTAATGCAACATCTCCTTCCCCTTCTACCATCTTCCCTTGACCGACATAGCCCGATTGGTAGCACCAGTCAGCTTCACCCATCCTGTCTCTCTTTCCCTCTTTGTTTTCCCCTCACCTCCTTTAGCCAGTGCTACTTGACTAGCATGCCAACTTACACCCACTACACCTCCCCTTGTTTCCTATTTCTTCTAGGGAGTTAGGGTAGGGCGACTCGCCTGTGTCACTGCTCCCAACTCGCCTTGGTGAACCAAGTTGACTCAAGTGAGCCCCATTACCCCCTTAGACTTTGACCTCTTGCACTGCAAATCCAAGAAGGATTTCACAGATCCAAGACCACTTTTACAATCCTTGTGTTGTGAGGAACAAGACCCATCTATTGGTCCATTGATCAGAGAAGATCCGACTATCAATCATGACAAGGCCCTTGATCGGACTGGATCTCCAGATCTGTGACCGATCTAACCACTCACCATGATCTAGTCACTAATCTATCTTTGAATGATGGATCTGTGACTAATTTTGTAGATCTTGCCATGATCCAACCATTGATTTACCTCCAAATGGCAGTTCTAAACCTATCTCAACCATTCATCATGATCTAACCATTGATCTATCTCTAAAAGTTAGATTTGTAATCAATATAAGCTTCCAATTTGATCTGGATGTAGATTTCACACTAGATCATCTGATATATGATAAGATCTAGCCCTTCATCTTGATCTGATTGTATATTAGTGAAATATACCCTTAGATCTATTCTTGATTGTAGTCTTCATTCTGATCTGACCGTAGATCTATCTCCAAACCCTTAGAACAATGACATATCTAGGTCGTTCTTAAGATTTGAACATTGATAGACCATCCAATGCCAGTCTATGAGATTAGGCACCACATCTCTTTTTGATTTGTAGTGTTCCACATTTGGAGCTACAAATCAATAACTTTACCTTCATGGTACATTAATCAGTTATAGAGACACAATCCGAGCCGTCCATCCATAGATCGACTACGAAGCCTACGAATTGGTCAATCATAGATTGAGCTAAAGGAGGTACATACGAGAATCAAGGATAAGCATCATACGAGGTAGGTGGATTAAGATTGCTATTTTAGATAGTTTAATAATTGCTGTGTCTTCGTAAGCATGATTTAATGTAGATGATGATTTACAAAGGATTGTTATGTTAACTATGTTCTTTTAACACAATGTTTAAAGATTAACCTTTCTAACCATTGTGTTGGATGTAGACTTTTGGGAATTGATAAAGCTTTATCTAAAAATGAATAAAAGCTGCATGTTTTGAATGCTCATGAAGATATGTTTTTACACCTTGTTGAGAATATGGATTGAATGATTTAGGCAAGTACTCCACGAGTCCCCGTAAGTCCTACTGGATGTGGACTTGTTGATGTTTAGCCCGGCGCGTTATGAGCAACTGTAAGCCCTTATGGTTATGATTTCATCTATGCTTTTGGAAGGCACTCTATGAGTGGTTGTAAGTCCTAATGGATGCATTTTTGTGGATACTTAAGCAGGTACTCTACGAGCAGTTGTAAGGCCTAATGATTGTGGATTTCATCGATGGCTTAGGCAGGCACTCAATGAGAGGCCATAACTTTTGATGGATGCATATTTTCTTAATGCTTAGGCATGTTCTCCACGAGTAGCTATAGGTCCTTGTGGATATGAATTTCATCGATGTTTTGGGTAGGTACTCTGGGAGTGTAATGCCCGAGCAATTTACACTATTTATACTATAGGAAATAAAATGAGTTAAATATTTTACTTTATTTAAAATATTAAACAAAGGAATTTGTGAGGGAACTTAGTACCATTGGATTCTACTCAAAGAATGGAATCCAACGCCTCAAAAATCACCCAAAACGGAGTTCGTATGAAGAAGTTACAGCCGTTTAAAGATAGGGGTATTTCTGAAATTTAAACAGAAAACGTTTAAAACGAAAAAGGATGAAAAATGCAGGGGGCCGTTTTGATAATGGCACCCCCTGTCATCTTCAACTTCTAGACCCCTCCAGAAACCCTCGATCCCGATTTTTCTAAAGGATTCTGCCACCGCCAAGGGCAGCACCGCCATTGGCATCACCGCCATAAGCAGGGCTATAAAAACCCCATCTCCCCCTCTCCAAAAACACAAGTTTTCTGGCATTTTTCTAGCTATTTGAGACTGGGGTTTCTAGAAAAATCGGAAACCCGTCTCTCTACTTTTTTCGGCAATGGCCAGGCCCAAGTCAGGCCGTCCATCCCGTTCCCATTTCCCCCTCTTCTCTTTTCCAATCTGGGCAATAGGGTTTCCACCTTGTTCAAGTTTTCTGGTTTTGACGTTGGGGTTTTCCTGCTTCAAGAATTCCGGCAACATAAGGGTTCAGGCAGGCGAGAGGAGCACCATCTCTGGCGACCTAGGTAAGCCATTTTCATTTCCTCCTCTTCCCTTCCACTTTCCCTGGTCAAAACCAAGCCAGACCTAGCGTTTTTTGGCCAGAAATTGCAGAACCCAGGACCGGACCAACGAGGGAGACGATCCTGGGCATGGTGCGTGATGCACACCTGACTGAGCCCAGGGAGGGACCCCAGGTAGGCCACTGTGCACGAGGGCACGTGACTGTGTATGAGCGTGGCCTCGGTGCGTCCCAGGCACAGTCCAGGTTCGACCGGGATGCATGGGTGGCCCGGGAGCCAAGGCACATTTCGACTACGCCAAGGTGTGTTTGTGCGAGGTCATCTAGGATGTGCGTCATAGCACATCGCTTAGGCATGCTTGTGCACGTGCGAACACTGTCCTAGGTGCGGCCTTCGGGTACATGCTCGACATGGGGGACGAGTCCTAGCTCGACCAGGATGCACGGGGTGCCCTGGGCGCTGAGACGCGCCATGCAACAAGGTGCGTCCGTGTGATGATGCACGTCATAGCGCGTCACTTGAGCATGCATGTGCGTGTGCAAAACGCGGTCTCTAGCACGGCCTTTAGGCGCAAATGCATGTGAGGCAATTGCAGTTCAACCAGGATGCACGGGTGTCCTGGGAACTGGGACACGCGGACCTAATGAGACTTTAAAATTAGGATCATAGGACTATTTATAGAATTTAACTATTGAATAAGTAGGTCCATATTATAAGATCTAGCCTAACAATGAATTAGGTAGTTTAACTATTGAATAGTAGATCCACACCATAGGATCTAGCTTAACGAATGAATTAGGCAGGGACCTTGGACCCAATAGGCAGAGCTAGAAATCTAATGTCTAAATAGAGTGAAATTAATGAGAACTCCTTGTATCCATTCATACCCAGGAGTTTATAAATGAGACCCAGGGACGGGTTAAAGTGATAAAGGACGCAACTCCAGGAGACTTTGAGGTAGGTGCTCTATCGCTACTAGACTTTTTAAAAGAGCCATGATTGTTTTATGCATGTTTTAAGTATAAATTATTTAACTTGTTTAGCATGACTTAATTCAGCATACATATGATAAATGCTTTATGCATAGATATGTTTTGCAAATAATTGCATATACATTATGCATAGATATGTTTTGCAAATGATTGCATATACATTATGCATAGATATGTTTTGCAAACAAATGCATATATTGCATGATTTGTGAGCATTGAGTTTTTGAAAGATTGCATGTCCTTGAGGGTTACCAAAAGACGCTGGAGTGCCCAAAAGATGCTGGCTAGGCAGTTGTGAGGGACCCAAAGAGGACAGGTTTTGAAAAAGAGGTTTTCGCTGGTTTGATCTGATATGACTTGGGCTGATAAGCTCATGGGCGCTATGCCAAGAGGTTTGGGTTGGCCTCCAGCCTCTACCACTATTAGGTGGATGGGTATCACACCCAAAAAAGGGCAACGTCCCTGCTTCGATTGCATGTGGTACAAGGGGCTACCACTGGTGTCACAGCACTGGGTCGAAGTGTCACATGTCCCATGGAGGCATATGACCCTATGTCCTCAGGTACCCAGGGACCACACGGTGGAGAGGTCATGGGCATAGTTGGACCCTATGATTTGAGGATTTATTTGTATTGCATATGGCATGACATGAGGTTGGTCGACCATACCAAATATCCATGAGTTGGATTCAGTGGAGCATTGTATGCATATCATTATGTTTATGATATATGATACTTTTGACTTGGATTATGTTATTCTTTAAGTCGTCAGTATTTCAGTTTGATGCTGGTTTTTAATATTGATATTGAACATGATTGATCGAACATGCACATATTTTTAAGAGCATATGATTGTAAATATAGCATGCATTGCAAAACTAGTAGTGATAGACTCCTACTGAGTATAGTATATACTCACCCTATCCTTAACATTTTTCAGGATAGTTCCACTCACAAATAGAAGACGTTTTAGGAGATAGTAGTGCTATGAGCAAGTGAATAAACAAAGGAGACAACTATACATGTGAGTAAACTCTCTACTCTTTCGACATGTATATGTATTTATTTACAGTTGGGCTGTGTGTTGTGACTGGATAGACTTGGGGAAAAGCATTATTGATTTCTGAAGTTTTTCAACAACTACTTTGATTATTGAGAAAGCAAATGACACTCGGGGTTTTCAAAATGAGTTTAAAACTAAAAAAATTTCGCTACATTGCATGGTTTTTATAAAATGGTTTTCAAATAGGGATGCATCCCGCCTTAGGAATTTAGATATTGCATTTAAAAATGCATGGGAAAACTTGGGTCGTCACAGGGAGTTCCCTAAGTACTGGATCACTCGACAAGTGCTCTACGAGTATTGTAAGACTTGGAGGCCTGCTATGTGCTGTAAGTCCTGAGACCCTATGCTAAGAGGTGTAGTTGGACACTGACCCCTAAGATAATTTAATACCAGCCCTGTGATGGAGACTGCAGGTAGTAGGAGTATCTTCTTATGGAGAAGTGATCTTAGTGGTAGCCGGGTAGCCCCCATGAGGTCAGGTGAGTCATGGTTCATGCAAGTATCCACAAGCAAATGTAAAGGCCATGGTAGTCGCCAATGGGTCACGCTAGGGCCCTACGAGCATAGGTGTCTGTGTGTTGATCATTATGTGGGTTATTTCTTCAAAGTTAGAACTGGTCCAGGGTGGCAAGACTATATGCCATTGTGATTGGAGCGATTAGTTTTCCACAACAATGTGGGCATGGATTTGTGCATATCGAATCAATGGCTATGGGCCTTGGTTCGGCATCATCTATTTTGAGTATGTTGGTTTGACAAATTTATCAAATTCTTTGTGACATTATAGATGATTTGAGATTATAGCCTTTTCTTGTGGATTTTCACCTTATGTATATGAGATCAATTTACACAGTTACAATTTTAGTCCAATTTGATGCAAAAAAGAACTATTCACACTTATGAATTGATCGATTACGCTTTTGAAAAGCATGAGAAGCTTTTGTTTTTATAGATTATAGATTTATCAAATGCTGGTTTGCTAACAATTGGACTTCAAGTATATAATATGCTTTTTGACCTTATCGACTAACTATCTTTTATCAATACTTTGCTTTGACGTATATACTTAGATGGTGGTTTTACCATTGGGATTTTAGTGTGTACTAATTCTTCTAAACTCATAGTCTTACCATAGTCAAATTCATGAAGGTGTTAGATTAATTGAGCATTTTGAGTGATTCTGCACGATCATATACTGATTCATACCTACATATGAAAATACATTATGTTTAAGAAGAGAGTTGTTAGATTACTACTTTTATAAATGATAATGATGATGCTAAATACCCCACTCTTCATAAGTAGATTTAACCATTGAAGACAAATAGCTTAAACATTTAAAGTGATATCTTGAATGATAATATAAGATAAATGAATCTAAAGAACTATTTTTTGTGAGTACATTTGGAATGCTTATGTGTCTATTCATGGAAAATGATGTCAGTACACTTAATTGCTCATGAAATGCTAAAAGCTTGGAATGCTTAAATCCTCAAGAAAAAGATAAGGCAAAGGTAACTTTAGAAATCATGAAAGTCATATGATTCATCAACTGTATTGAATTGCACATGTAAACCCATTTCATGGATTTATGATTTGAGAACATAATTTTGGCATGAGTAGTATTTGACAACACTATGAGTTCTGTTTAGTATGATACATACTCAAAATGCATTTATTTATGTAAGTCATGAACTGCATGACAAAATGACTACTTATTCCACCTACACAAGCACAAGCTTGATGAGACATTCTAATTGTTTACAATGTCTTAGATTTGAGGAATTAGAATAGAAAGATGAACATGTCAAACATGACAGCAGTTGTGGAGTTCAAAATTTTAGAAGATGGAGCTGTTCCAGTATGTAGATGGTAAGCCTCGCAACCTTGGGTTAGCTTTCTAATTTAACAGAGAATGCAAATGTATCTTTGCTTTCACATTGTGAATTCAAATTGTATTAAATGGGATATGTTGTGACATGGTTGTGAATGGAGGTTTTGGGAAGTGATAAGTTTTGAGTATTTGTTTTCAAAGCAATGAAAATTATTTGTATTTTTTATTAGGTGTTTCATACACATGCGTCAAATGTGCATATGTCCAAAACATAGAGGAAACTCTGTCGAATTTTTGATAGAAATGAGATACTCATTTCATAGTAAAATCCTTATGTTTTGTGTAAAAATGACACTCTGGATTTTCATAAAAACTTAATAGAAGAAAAAGACAACGTTCATTGTTTTATTTTTGAAAAGAATTTTAAACAAGAGATATCCCAAATTTTAAAAAGTATTTTGAAAACCTAGGGTGTCACAGTTTTGGCATCAAAGCTCAAATTCAATCCACTCACAGCCATTCACAACATGAGAAGTTATTTAGAGTCCATAAAATAAGGAGAGTAGTCCTTGTGAAAGTCAAAAAAAAGAGAGAGTATCTTATGGAGTAGTATGATTTTTGTAAGAAACATAAGAATATGAGAGCACAGGAGTTAGTATCATTAACTGAAAGCATTAGTATTTAATGGAAGATCCATTTTCATGGACAATCTCTAGAGATTTCAAGTTCTAACCTAGATGGTGAGTAATTAGCTTTGGAGCGTATGGAAACTATAGCATAATACCAAGTTAAGAATCATTATATAAAGGATTAGGAGATAGTTAAAATAGTAGAAACCTCTTGCAAACTTAGAGACTTATAGAATTAGTTTGAATATGTAGCAAAGACTTATGACTAAAAATTTTGAGGTATTGTGAAAGATAGATAGTAAAAACTTTAGCTAGGAAACACGGTAAGGTTGATGTAGATGAGATAAATGGTTTATAACGGTAATCTAAGTCTAAATAATTTATTTAGACCAACTTAGCAAAATAAGAATAACTTCATTTAGTAAAATATAGTTAGAGGAGAATGGAAATGGGGCAAAGAATAACCATTGTGAAGAGGAAGTTGAAAATTACTAACTCTCTATAAAGAACCTGGTTAAACTAGTAAATCTAAGAATTAAATGGAATTTGGATGAGAAAGAAGATAGATATAAAAGGGGTTTGAAAGAAAAGAATATGAAAAATGCAAGATTTTGCATTGAAACTTGGTTAGAAGATTAGATTAAGACGCATATACAAAGATAATTAGAAGAGAAATATACAAGAAAAAGGGGTCAGAAGTAAAGTAAGAAATTATGATTATAATAAGCGAGAAATAGTTACAGTTAAAATTTCAAAGATTAGTAACCTAATGTGTGTGTGTGTGTGTGTGTGTGTGTGTGTGTGTGTCTAGAAAGAGAGAGAGAGAGAGAGAGAGAGAGAGAGAGAGAGAGAGAGAGAGTTAATTTCTAGGTAATTATAACATATTTTAATTGAAATAAAAATAGAAATTTAATTACTTGGAAATTGAATTTCGAGGAAGTGACCCCCTTAAAAAGTCAAAATTTAGATTTGAAACTATCAAAAATGAAAACTACATGCTAAGATGATTCTTAGGACACTAATTTTGCACGAAAAGGAGGTTGGGGTGAAAAATCCCAAAAATTTTACTAATTTAGGGGGGTCCAAATTGATAACAGACTTCCTATGTCGTTTGTTTGCGAGCTGCAATAAGACCTGCCACGCAGAGAGTAGACGCGATATGCAAATGGGCCGTGCACCACATATCTCCTACTCACATGCAATGGCCAACAATTGATTTAGAAAGGGGCAAAATGGGGGAAATGCTAGAGAAAAGGGAAAACTCTAGTGTCTGTCTGCCCCATCCATTCGATCTGCACACAGGAACAGCAACGTGACTATCATGGCCACTCGGTTACCACAAAACCGTTCTTCCACCCATGTTCTCCTTCCTTGATGTTGGAAACCCCCCTCTGCCCAGGCTCCAGCACTGATAGAAAACAACCTTCCCTAATTTTTCATTTGTCTCGTTGGTCATGGACCCATCGGCGAGCCCCCTTCACCGGTACACGTCTACCTTCCCCTCCCTACACGGATTTCACCTCTCACCGATAACTTTCCCTTCCCCTCTCTTCTCGGTTTGGTTTTAAGTAGTGAGAGAACCATGCAGTGATAGGGCAAGGGCCACGGGCCATAGCACAAAACCTCTCTCTCTCTCTCTCTCTCTCTCTCTCTCTCTCTCTCTCTCTCTCTCTCTCTCTCTCTCTCTCTCTCTCTCTCTCTCTCTCTCTCTCTCTCTCTCTCTCTCTCTCTCTCTCTCTAGCTCACACAGCTTGCTACCATCAACCCAGCATCTCCTCCCCCCTCTACCAGCATTGCCCAATTGGTCGCATTAGTACACTTCACCCATTGTCATCTCTCTCTCCCTCTTCATTTTCCCCTTGCCTCCTTTGGCCAATGCAGCAAGACTAGCGTGCTAGCCCACACCCGCTCCTCCTCATCCCCTTGTTTCCTATTTCTTTTAGCAAGTTAGGGCAAGGCAATTTGCCCTTGTCACCACTCCCAACTCGCCTCAGTGAGCCAAGTTGACTCAGGTGAGCCGCCATTACCCCCTTAGACTTAATCCTCTTGCACTTCCAAAATTAGGAACGATTTCATAGATCCGAGACCATTGTTGTGATCATTGTGTTATGAGGAACAAGACCCATCTGTTCATACATTGATCAAAGAAGATTTGACCGCTAGTCGTCACAAGGCTGTCAATTGGACCGGATTGCCAAATTTGTGACCGATTTGACCACTCACCATAATCTGGTCGCTGATCTATCTTTGAATGATAGATTTGTGGCAGATTTTGTAGATCCTGCCATGATCCAACCATTGATTTACCTCCAAATGGCAATTCTAAACCTATCCCAACCATTCATCATGATCTAACGATTGATCTATCTCTAAAAGTCAAATCTGCAATCAATATAAGCTTCCAATTTGATCTAGATGTAGATATCACACTAAATCATCTAATATATGATTATGTCTAGCCCTTCATCTCAATATGATCATATATTAGTGAAACACACCCTTAGATCCACACTTGATTCTAGCATTCATTCTGATTTGACTGTAGATCTATCTCCAAACCTCTAGAACAATGACATATCTAGGCTATTCTTAAGATCTAACCGTTGATTGACCATCCAATGCTAGTCTATGAGAACAAGCACCACATCTCTTTCTGATATGTAGTGTTCCACAATTGGAACTACAAATCAGTATATCTTTACTTTCTTGGTACATTAATCAGCAATAGAGACATGATTGGAGCCGTCCATCCATAGATCGATGACAAAGCCTACGAATTGGTCAATCATAGATCAAGCTAAAGAAGATACACATGAGAATAGAGGATAAGCATCATAGAGGTAGGTGGATTAAGATTGCTATTTTGGATAGTTTAATAATTGCCATGTCTTTGTAAGAATGATTGAATGCAAATGATGATTTACAAAGTATTGTTATTAATTACTAAAATTATGGAAGCATGTGATAAATTTAGAAGTTATCTTGTGGAACCTTTTAAATTATCAAATCAAAAATGGAATGGCTAATATAAATAGAAAATGTTACTATTACCCTAGTTGTCCGCCCAAACAAAAGAATGAAAACTATACTCATTGATTGGAAATTAGTATATATATGCATATACATTTAGCCTATGATAATGCTTAGAAACTTGATATACACCTGGATTATTTATGGATGTGAAATGGACTTAAAGCACTTGTTTTATCCTAATTAGAACATTAAGAGATATGAGTAACTAGACTGTCTACCTTGATTTTGAACTTATAATTACAACAAGTGGACATTGTAATAGCTTAAATAAGGTTTGACCTTACATACACTACTGAGACATAAGGACTTGTATATTGATACTATAATATTTGGAATGTCTCAAACAATTGGAAATATTAGTAAGCATATCAGCAATAAAGTAAAGAGTTCATATTAGCTTATTGGGTTTTGAATTATAGGAAAGCTTAAGTAAATGTGCTGGAAGGTGTCATATTTGTAGCTTAACAACTCGAGAATGATGAAGTGATTCACATTTAAACTTGGAAAGAATATTCTAAATGCTATGGACATGCAATAGATATTTACAAGCCATAACCTTAAGTTGTAACATATGTGTCTTTACTGATGAAAGTTTTATCACTAGTTTAACTAAGGTCCACTTAGCAATAAGTGCTTTTAAGATAATGTTTAAAGATTAACCTTTTTAACCATTGTGTTGGATGTAGACTTTTGGGAATTGATAAATCTTTATCTAATATATGAATAAAGGCTATAATTTTGAATGCCCACGAAGATATGTTTTTACACTTTGTTGGGAATATGGATTGAAAATAGATAGATTCGAATGGTTTCTCATGAAACTTTAAAATAGTGATTTTATTTTCATGAAATGATTTTGGAGATACATAAAATTTATGATTTGGGTAGGCACTCTTCAAGTAGCCATAAGTCCTAATGGATGCAGATTTGTCGATGATTAGGCGAGTACTCTATGAGCAGTTGTAAGCCCTTATGGTTATTGTTTCATTGATGCTTTTGGCAGGCACTCTATGAGTGGCTATAAGTCTTGATAGATGCAGTTTTGTGGACACTTAGGTAGGCACTCTATGAGTAGCTATAAGGCTTAATGATTATATATTTCATCTATGGTTTAGACAAGCACTCTATGAGTGGCCATAAGTCTTGCTGGATGTGGATTTTGTTGACACTTAGGCATGTGCTACACAAGTAGTTGTAATTCCTTGTGAATGTGGATTTGATTGATGTTTTGTGTAGGTACTCTGTGAGTTCCCTAAGTCCTAGATCACTCAACAGGTGCCCTATGAGTACTGTAAAACCTAGAGGCCTCTTGTGTGTTGAAAGTCCCGAGACCCTATGCTAGGAAGTGCAGTTGACCACTGACCTCTGAGACGATTTGATACCAACCCTATGATGGTGATGGAAGGTATTAGGAGTATCTTCTCATGGGGAAGTTCTTTAAGTAGTAGCCATGTAGCCCCTATGAGGTCCCGTGAGTCATGGTTCGTGTAGGTATCCGTGAGCAGACATAGAGGCCCTACGAGCATAAGTGTTTGTGTATTGATGATTATGTGGGTTATTTCTTGACAGTTAGACCTTGTCCAGCGTGTAGGACTGTATGCCATCGTGATTTGAGTGATCAATTTTCCATGGTAATGTGGACATGGATTTGTGCATATTGGATCGATGGCTATAGGCCTTGGTTCGGGTTCATTTATTTTGACTATGTTGGTTTGACTAACTTATCAAAATCTTTGTGACATTATAGATGATTTGAGATCACAGCCTTTCCTCATCGATTTTCACCTCACGTGTATGAGATCGATTTCCACAGTTACAATATCAATTCAATTTGATGCAGAAAGAACTATTTACACTTATGAATTGATCGATTACTCTTTTGAAAAGCATAAGCAGCTTTTGGTTTTGAATATTACGGATTTATCAAATATTGGTTTGCTAATAATTGGAGTTCGAGCATATAGTATGCTTTTTGACCTTATCGACTGACTTTATCTTTTATTGGTACTATGCTTTGGCATATATACTTAGCTAGTGGTTTCACCATTGGGATTTTAATGCGTACTAATTCTTCTAAACTGATAGGCTTACTTGGGTCAAATTTGCTAAGTTGTTAGATTAATTGAGCATTTTGAGTGATTCTACATGTTCATTTACTGACCCATACCTACGTATGAAAATACATTGTGTTTCTGAAGAGAAAGCTATTAGACGAATACTTTTACAAATGATAATCAAAATGTTAAATACCACAATCTTCATAAGTAGATTTAACTATCAAATTACAAACAGCTTAAACATTTAAAGTGATATCTTGAATGATAATATAAGACAAATGAATCTAAAGAACTATTTTTCATGAAAATATTTGGAATGCTCATGTGTATATTCATGGAAAATGATGTTAGTACACTCAATTGCTCATGAAATGATAAAATATTGGAATGTTTAAATCCTCAGAAAAAGGATAAGGCAAAGATAACTTTAGAAATCATGAAAGTCATATGATTCATCAACTGTATTGAATTGCACATGTAAACCCATTTCATGGATTTATGATTTGAGACCATAATTTTGGCATGAGTAGTATTTGAAAACACTACGAATTCTGGTTAGGTATGATAAATACTCAAAATGTGTTTATTTATGCAAATTATGTACTCATGACAAAATAGCAACTTATTCCACCTACACAAGCGCAAGCTTGCTGAGACATTGTAATTGTTTACAATGTCTTAGATTTAAAGATTTAGAATAGAAAGAGGAAAAGGTCGAACGTGAGAGTGGCCGTGGAGTTCAAAATTTCAGAAGATGGAGATGTTCTAGTATTTAGATGGTGATCCTTGCAACCTTGGATTAGCTTTCTAATTTCATGGAGAATACAAATGCATCTTTACTTTCTTGTTATGGATTCAAATTGTATTAAATGGAATATGTTGTGACATGATTGTGACTAGAGGTTTTGGGAAGTGATAAGCTTTGTGTATTTGTTTTCAAAGAAATGAAAATTATTTGTATTAATTATCAGGTGTTTTGCACACAAGAGTCAAATGCACATGTCCTAAAAATAGAGAAAATTTTGCTGAATTTTTGGTAGAAATGAGACACACATTTCACCATAAAATCCTTGTGTTTTGTGTAAAAATGACACTTGAGATTTTCAAAAAACCTTAGTAGAAGAAAAAGAAATTTTTTGCTATTTTTTTCAAAAAGAATTTTAAACAAGAGATATCCCGAATTTTAAAAAAGTTTTCAAAAAGTATTTTGAAAACCTAGGGTATCACAAAATATAAACTAAATTACCATCCAAATGTATGCTTTGAATTCAATTCTCACAGGATATACTTGACAATAAAAAAGATGTCACTCAAAAAGGTTTTAATCTCTCATTAATATGTGAGTAGAATATTATTCATCAAATCTTAAAATCTCACATATTCCATAAACAGAGTGATAACTTAGAAAGAATGATAATAATGGTCTCATAAAAAGATATCAACTATTAAGAATGTTACACACTACCAAACTCCCTACTCATTTATAACCATATCCAAGCCATACTACTCCTAAAATTGAGTTACAACTTCCATTAGGATGAAACATAGGCTTAGGTAAGGGTTATCAAAAGAATGGACATAAAGGTGAACAAAGGTTGTCTAGAAAATATGTAAAGGTCTTCTATCAGTGTATTCATGGCCTTCCATGTTGCTTGGCTTATGTTAGTTTGATGGCTCAAATCCTTTGCTTTGATGGCTAGCTAAGCTCCTTAGCTTGCCACCTTGTTCATGACTTGAATATGGCTAAGTGGCTTAAGTATAACCCATGCAAAGGTGGTGTACTTTGCATGGCTTGTGCATAGACCCACTTTGGTGACCTTTGGCTACTTCCATTCCTTCTTCAAGTGATCTTAAGATGATCTAGACCCTTGATCTTATGTTGGTGTGATGACTTTTAGGCTTTAAATCAATCTTTTCATCATGATCATCAATTTTCATCTTATTCGATCTCGGTCGTTGGATCATCATCTGGCTTCCTACAAAAAGTGAAAAACTCTAATTAAATCCTAAAAAAATATGAATAATCACATACTTACCATGGAGTAGTCTCTGAACCTACTAAATATCAAATTTTTTGTCTTTTAGGTCAAAAATGCATGCGTTATGTGTTTTGGTTAAAAATCCTATTTTACCCCTATAAATTATAACATATGGGTAACTATTTGGGAGGTTTCTATGCAAAATTATACACTTATCATGGCTCTTGGAAAGGTTGAGAAGGAAAAATTCATGTGGACCCTTTGATGGTTGTTTTGAGACCACGAGATGTCGGTATGCTTAGCCCATCCAAGATTATAAGTCTCAGCATAAGGATTGTTACTGGGTTTTTGGAATGCATTATTACATTCACTTGCCCCTAAAAGTATTCAGGGAATGTGGAGCTGGATGGGCACAAAGAAGTGAGGTGGATCAGACTAGAACATATATAACCAACCTCAAATGGAGGTTTCATCCAAGTTTCTCGAAACCACATAACTTCCCCAAACTTGGGAATGAGGCCACTAAACTGATCAACCCTATATATCAATTTATCTATTTTACCATTCAAGTCTAAAGTGACCCCTATCTTGTAAATACTGCCTTTCTACTGAGGTTGTGGATATTTATCAATCCTTACAGGATAGTCCCATTGATGAGAATTCTCATATAGCATCTTGAAAAAGTTCCATGTCTTGACATCACTCTTGGTCAAGAATGCCCCACCACTAGTGGCATCATAGTATGACGATTTTGTGAAGTCCGACTTTCATAGAAATAATGTACTGATTACCCCTTCTCAAGTCTATGGTGTGGACACTTGAGCAATAAGTCTTTCCACCATTCCCAACATTTATAAAAGGCTCACCCTCTTTCTATTGAAAATTCGTAATTTCCCTATGAAGGGCATTGGTTTTATGGATTGGAAAGAATTTGTTCAGAAATTTCCTAAACAATTTCTCTAAGTATTGATGGACCCTACTACTAATGAATTTAATCATTCCTGTTAAGTGTTTAATTTCGGCCAAAATACCCTTAATTTAGCATTTAATTAGATCATCTAACTCGTCAATTTGATAATTTTTAGATAAAATATAAATTTTAGCATAAATTGATCATCTAACCATTAATTTATCAAATTTAACGTTCAAATGATCATTAGATCTTGTCAGATGTAGATGAATCTAATATGGTCTTTTGTTTTGCAGATCAACCAGATTATGGCTTGGATAGCTCAAATCAAAATTAGCAGTGCCAGATCATCCTAAAGAACATTGAATGGCTTGGATCGAATCAATGGACTAGATTATTTATCAAGGAACAACAAGCAAGATGGAATGGCTACCTAAAAGAGAACTAATTTTTATAGAGCAGATTTTCTGAATAGGATATCACTTTGGAATGGAAAGCCTTCAAAATATAAAAAATGGAATTATAAGAACTTGGAAACTTCTTAACCATAGTGAGGAATGGAATTGGAAAGAGGAGAATTTATATAAGAGAAGGAAACCCATCACTTTTTGCCCCCTTGTCTAGATTACAGTAGGAGGCAGACCAACCCCTTTCCCTTTCTCTCTTCTTTCCTCTTCTCCTTCTCTCAATCTCCATCTCGTTTCTCATTTTCTCCCTCTCTAGCTTCTTCTTCCTCTATTCACCAAATCCCCTCTCTCGTACAGCCAATTCCCAAACAGCATCGCCATTTTGTCTTTCCACTTCATTCTCAACCCCTTTCTATCTCATCGTGTTTCTGTTTAGGTTTTTCTTCTTGTCTCCACTTCATTTTCAATCTTTGATTTTCCCATTTGTTTTACTATTCTTCTCCTCTATTACATTTTGTGTATGTGCCTCCTTCCCTGCTCTCATTCTCTTCTTCTATACTTCTGCTTCACCGGCAACATCGATGACCTCCAGTCACTAACACAGCTACTATCCTCTACCCCTTTATCTCTCTTGCCTAGCTCCCTCATCTCCACCCTATTCTCCCTATCTCTCTATCAACCCGGTAGGACCCCACTAGTCCTCTGCCCAGTCCATCACCGCACCACTCTGGAAATTCCAATCACTTCACAGCATCCGCATTGCCACTCCCTCTCTATGCATCACCACTTTGAGCATCTACCAGTGCTGGACTATTTAGAGACAGAAACCCGACATAGGTTTCCTCTTCCCCCCTCCTCTTCTTCCCTCTTCTCCTCTTTCTCTTCTCCTCCATCTTCACCATCACTCTCTTCTTTGTCAGGTTTCCCTTTCCTTTATTTCTGTTTTAAATAGATTTCTATTAAATTCCATCTTTGCCCTCCACTCTTTAATTAAAATTCCATCTGTGTCCATGTTTCTATTCTTGTTCTACTTTATCGGTGTGTCTGTTATCCAAGAACTACACAATCCAAGCTAATTTAATTAAGGCTTAACCTAGTCAACGGGTTAGCCTTAACAAATAAGATCTCTCAGTTTTCTCCTCTATTTCATATCAGATTTTCAATTAATATTTAAATTTCATTCTTAGGACATCTCTTAGCTTGTTCAATGTCTCTGATCTTTAATCTGACCTCCAAAAATTGATCTAAGCCATCCAAATCCCAAAATCCTTATCTAGTCCAAATCTTTAATATTTTGGAGAATCTACCTAATCCGACCATTGGATCCCTAATTAGAATCATCAAAAAGAGAGTGATGAAGGCCAATCAAGACTAAAAATACTAGATTTGAATAAAAAGCTGTGATAAAGCTAGGGAAGTGGATATTTCTTCTTCTTTTTTGTTTAATTTCTTGTCTTTTTTAATTTAGAATTCTGTATTTTTCATTGCTTAAATATATATGAATTTTTATTTTACTTTCATTTATTTTTAATTTTTGAACAATTAAGTATTATTTAAACTCTAAATTATTTAGGTGGGTCCCTATGGGATCGACCCGTACTTGCATATGCTACACTACAATTGCCTGTTTACTTGCAATAAACAATATTGCCTTTGGTTTATCTTTGAAAGAGAAGAAAATAGCTGCAATTTGATAGAGTCATCAGAAAAGTTATGGTATCTAAATGTAACGCAAATGTCAAGCAACTCCTTGTCATGGTGATAGAGATACCCTCTATCCAAACCATAAAAGGTTGGCAGTAATTGGATGACACCTAGTTTTAACTCAAAGTGTTCTATAGTGGTTGTAGGAATCATTATATAAGAAGGGGAGTCAAATTGTACTAGTATTGAGTAGCCTCTTAAGGGCGTCATGTATGCTGCTTCATTGGCCATATCTACTATAAGGGTTTCTAAATCTACTTGATTCCTAAGTCCTCGCCTTGTGGTTCATTCAATCTCTAGATCTAAGAGTACTATGTCTGAGTTCAATGATGGATGCCTTAAGATACATTAGTACTTGGTGTATTGGACTCTACTCTATATACAAAGAAAACAAGTCGTCGTATACAACAATAGAGTACTCTACTTTTTCTTTCTTTTAAAAAAATAAATAACTAATGGGAACCTAAGATATTTGATGCAATATATATGATGCACACTCAAGGTCACCCAATTAAGCCTAAGTCCAATACAAACAAACTAAAAGGTTTGATTTTTTTTATTTTCTTTGGGGAAGTGAATTTTACATTATTTCTAAACTAGGTAGCGCCTCCTTTCTTTCAGACTTGTCTTATTACTTACTAGTTAGATATTGATATAAAACAACCACTTTAGGTCCTCCTTAGTTATTCGTAGGTGATCTAAGTCATTGGCTGGCAGAACTAGTCATTTAAATATCAACACAGTCGATTAGGTAAGGGTCATTAAAGTGGCAATAGGTCCCCACCTTCCAAGAGGACCCTATGAAATTGTAAGCTACTATGGGTCTCTTCTAGATTGATTTTTAATTAATTGTGCAAAGCTAGGATTACATCAGGTGATGGTTAAACTACGTGGTCCAAGGGATGGTGATGAAATCAACCCTTGATCATGTTAGGGTGATTGTCTAATAAACCCTCTGTTTAATAACTCTTGTAGCTAACTCTTCAACTATTTCTACCCTGCTCAGGCCATCCAATAAGATGCCTTACAGGTCGAAGCTGTACCGAGTAAGAGCTCAATGGTGAACTCGATCTTGTGTCTAAGTAGTAACCAAGGAAGTTCCTAAGGACAAACATCATGGAACACACTCACCACATCCAACTCCTCTATCTTAGGCTGCTCAACATCCATAGCAACCACAGCTACTAAAAATGCCTGGCATCCCTTAGAGATGTGCTTGGCTGCCTTTATGACCGATATGATGCATGTGCTTAGTGTGTCCTATCTCCCCTACAACATAGTCACTTCCATATCAGGAGTACAAAAAGTGATTTTCTTCTTGTGATAGTCCATAAGTACTTAGTACTTTGCTAATTAATCCATTCATAAAATGATATCAAAACCTGTCATGCCAAATAGGATGAGATCAACATCCATCCTCTTCCCTATAACCTCAATAGGAACTTCTCGTATGAAATCTTGTGCCACAACTAGCTCACTAACCGGGGTCATCACATCTAAACTAAACCCTAACTTTTGCACTGGTAACTCCATACAAGATGCAAATGCATAAGAAATAAAAGAATGTGTAGATCTTGAGTTGAATAAAACCTTGGTGTGCCTATAAGAACAAGTAGTATATCTTTGATCATGACATTGGAAGCGTATGCTTGACCATCTGTACTCACTAACATGCTTCCCTAATATCGAGGAACATTCTCTGGCCTAGCCTTGTCAGATGTTGGTCACTATGTACACTCACTGGTGATGTGCCCAAGCTCTCCACAACTATAACATAAATAGGAGGTCTCTGTTGGTGCTATCCTAGCCTAGGGCAGCCACTCTAGGGTGGAGTCTCCTACATTTGGGACATGGTCTCCTATTTTGATATGTTGCATGCTATTGATGTGTCTTAAAAATCACTGCAAGTGCATGCCTCTATTGTGACACAGAATGCAAGTATGGGTAGATCCATAGAGACTCTATAATTAACAGATTTTAATTAAACCCACTTTAACTACTTTAACCTAGACAAATAATTTATTAAATTAAATTAATCAACTAAAAATTCTAACAATTACATAACCATATAAAATACCAGACATCAAACCCCAACTTTTGCACTGGTAACTCCATACAAGATGCAAATGCGTAGGAAATAAAAGAATGTGTAGATCTTGAGTCAAATAAATCCTTGGTGTGCCTATAAAAAACAAGTAGTCTATCTTTGATCATGCCATTGGAAGCCTATTCTTGACCATTTGTAATTGCTAACATGCTTCCCTAATATCAAGGAACATTCTCTGGCCTAGACTTGTCAATTGTTGGTCACTTGGTGCACTCACTGGTGATGTGCCCAAGCTCTCCATAGCTGTAACACTGAATAGGATGTCTCTGTTGGTGTTGTCCTAACTTAGGGCAGCCATTCTATTATGGAATCTCCTGCATCTGGGACATGGTCTCCCATGTTGATCTATTGCATGTTATTGATGTGTCTTAAAAATAATTGCAAGTGTATGGCTCTAGTGTGACATAGAATACACAAGTACGAGTAGATCCATAGAGACTCTGCAATTAACAAATTTTAATTGAACCTAGTTTAACTACTTCAACCTAGCCAAATAATTTATTAAACTAAATTAATCAACTAGAAATTCAAAGCCTAGGAATTAAAAATCCAATATATTAGAAATCAAATACTCTTAGGGCTAAGCTATCTAGGTTATTTTTACTCATGTAATTAGAAGCATGATATTTCTAATACACAGGAGATAATTTTTTTAATACTCATTTTTTATTATTTTCTTAATAACAGTGTTGCAACTTGTTACATTATTTATTCAAAGTATACTGGTCTTCTTAGGGCATAAACTATCAAATATTCTCATAGAGCCTTGATAAGTGTTTAATTTTTCATAAAAACCACCTATTTAGTACCCATGTGTTACAACTTATAAGGGTAAATTGGGTTTTTAGACCAAAATTCGTAACACGTGCTTTTTTTACCTAATAACTCAAAATTTTGTTATTTTGTAGGTCCAAATGCTAGTCCAAGGTAAGTATGTGATTAATCATGTTTTTCTAAGATTTAATTAAGATTTGTTACTTTTTGTAGGAAATAAGATGGTGATCCAACGACCGAGAGCAATTGGGATGAAATTGAAGATCAAGATCAAAAGATTGAATCAAAGCATCAAAATCATCACTTGAAAATAAACCAAATGCCAAGATCAACTTGTGAAATAGCATTGAATGTGATTATAGGATCTAAATATGGCCAAAGTGGGCCCAAGAAGTAAGCCATGTACTCCCACCACCTTTGCATGGAAGCCACCTTAGCCATATAAGCCATGAAAGAAGGTGGCAAGTTAAGGAATTCAGGACAAACCATACAAGCCACTCAAGCCAAGGGTTGAAGTGGAGAATTAAAGCCAAGAAAGCTTCCTAAGCCAGCCATGAAGCTTAGCCAATGGAGCCTTCAAAGTTAGCCATCTAAACCATCAAGCTAAGCTAAATGGAAGGCTAGGATTAGAGGAGATTCAAAAGAGTTATCCATGAGATATTTTGAAGATAATTAAGGGAAATCTATTAGAATAAGATGGCATGTGGACTAATAAGATAAGATCCTTCCATTTTAGTGTTTTTCACTTTTTCTCACTTTTTTCTTAATTTTCACCTCACCCTTAAGATGCACTACGAATTTCCAAAACTCTATTCTATTCCACCTCTTAAGAAACTTTCCAACCACTTTGAAAGGGGGGTGATGCCCTTTCTTAAAAAGGTGGCGTCTCCCACCTACTCCCCTCCTTAAGGCAGCCACCTCCTTCCCACACCTTCCTATTTGATATCTTACCCCTTCCCCCATCCTAGCCATTCAAATTGACACATTTTAATCCCCACCACACCTTAGCATTAGAGCATCCTAGAAAAATAGGATAAAAATCATAAAAACTAAGCAAAATAACTCTTCCCACTTAGGAAAAAGATGCCTCCCCCATTAGGGAGGAGGATGCCCTCTTCCTCTAGCCTACTTGTACCTTTTTTTTATATTGTTTTGTGGAGTCTTTGGATGTTTCCACTTCTTTCCAAGGTGTATGTTTCTTCCTCAAGTGTTCAACCTAGGATTTTTGGGGTTTTTTATTCATTTTTGAAGGTTAGTTAGTTGCCTTTTTCTCTTTGCTGGAATTTACTTCTTTTTATGTTAGTTTGCCTTGTTTTCATTTTTCAAGGCTGATTTTTCCTTGAAGTGATAGCCAAGGGAAGTCAACTTGATTCTAGGTTTACTCTCTACCTTTCATTGCATATTTGTTCTCTTTCAGCCCTCTTGAGTTTTAGCTTTGTTTGCTTAAGTTCCATTGGTTGTTGCCTTAGTATTCCATAGGATTTTCCCTTAGTTTCAACCATACTTGTTCATGAGTGAATGTTGGAACAATTGAAGAAATTGGTTTTTAATTAAGGAGTGATTAAGATTAAATGAACATCATTGTAATAGCATTTAAATTTCAAAATTGGATTACATGTATGGGGTATTATGTTGATGACTTTTTTATTTGAATCACTAAAATTAGTTGGAATTTTCAATTCATGTTTGTGTCCAATAGTTAATTATCCTTGTTATTGAATGTTTGATTGCATTAGAAGTGATTAATTCCATGTTATACATGTTCCATTTATTGAATGTTTCAATTACCTTACTGGTGGAATTTCTTTGCATGAATGGTTTATGTTAATTTCATTTGTTGAGATCAATAAATATCCAATTTAATTATTGTTTAATGACCAAGATTCATCAATTTGAGCTTCTAGTAGTTATTGATATTAAATCTAATAAAAATAAATATAATTTCACTATTTGATACTCAAATCATAGTTTTTCAAATTAAATTTCTAAATCAAATGGTCAGATGATGCCATTCATCATCTCACTTACATATCATACATATTTAAGAACTAAGGCTTTTTTATTGGTAGATTGACATTCATAGCCACAGATAGGGGTCAAAGAACTCTCAATATGTTGATCTGAGCATTCATGTGTTTGAATTCATGGATTGACAATTCGATCATGCTTTTTGACCACAAATCATACGAAGCAACACTTGTTGACTAATATGTATATATATATATATAGAAATGTCACATACATATCCCTATATTTAAAATTTCATAACCCCAAAAATGATTTAATTATCACTAATTAGAATTAATTCTACTATTTTTCAATTCAAAGGTACAAATGAAAAAATACACAAATTTGCTAATTTTACCCCTAAAAATGCAATTTTACTTTCCAAGCTACATTGGCACCCATACATGTCAAAAATGAAGTCCTCAAGGTTTGGAATAATCATTGGGTGTCGTTGTCAAAGTCAGAGCAATCAGAAACCCCATCTACAAGACTCAAATGAGGGTGGGAAGGTGGCAAATTCCTGACTCATGTATACTTGCATACACTTCACTACTTAAGAAACGTATGAGAGAAGTTCAATTCACACACAATGCAATCATATATAATGAAAGCTTCTCATGAATAAAAGAAGAAGGGGACCCACATGAAGAGTTTTTGCTTATTTTCTTTCACCTACTCAATGAAAAGAAGAAGATCAACCACTTGTCCATTCAAGGTAGTGAAGCGCACTTAGTCCACATGAAATAGATGAAGATATCGCTAAGGAATCAAGGTCATCCATCCTAGGGCAATCCATCCCTAGTGCTTCCTTTCCTCAAACTCAATAAATAAGATGTGAAGGATAAGGAAAACTTTTTATCTCTTGCCTTTACCTTGCACTTGAAAACTAAATCTAGGAGAAATAGAGGGATGGAGATTACCTTTACTAAAGCTACCATAAGAAAGGTAAAGGCAAGAGATAAAAAGTTTTCCTTATCTCTCAAAGTCAATCCATTGGAGAATAAGGAAGCTCTTCCATCCCCACCTTGCTTTCTTTCTTTCTTTCCCCCATCTTCTTCATCTCCCATTCTTCTTATCCTTTTTCCTTTTGCATACCTTTGCATTCTTCCATCATCAACCATTAGCACACCTAGCATAACCTTCTATCACATGCACCTCACCACTCCCTTTTCCCTTGCATGTTTTTCCCTTGCTTCCATATTTCTTCCATCTCTATCTTCTATCCATTGTATACATCACTTCCATCCATCTTTCTCTCACCTTTACAAGCCTCCCAACCTTCCCTTACACGCACACAACCTTTACCCATCACTCTCCTTTCACTCTGACTTCTATCTTACATGCAACCCCGCTTTCTCCCATCCTTTGCTATACACATCTTGCTCTTCTATCTTCCACCTTCTATTCTCTTCTTTCTTTTCTTTCTTTGGGATTTGGTAATAAAGAAAAAGGAAGAACACCTTCTAATGCTAGTCAAGGACTCTTCTAATTTACAAAGCACAGTTGAGGATTTCATTAGGCTTGTGGCATGTTTGGTTAAGGAGATGAGAAAAGCTTGGTTGTAGATTAGGGTACTTTGGCTTGAATGTAAGTGTATAGGCCCTTGCTAAGTGACACAAAAAGAGGACTGCAAAGTGGAGATCAAGCCTGGGAAAAAATGAGAGGACATGTAAAGAGTCTTGTTGAGTGACACAATGAAGGACTGCTATGGCAGGCACTTCAAGGAAGTTCCTTTCTTACTTATTTTGTTTATTCCTTTCATTGTAATGACGTTTATTAAGGAAATTACCTCTTCAATTCCTTAGTTAGTGTTGATTTAGTTTCCTTTCCTTTCTTTTTGTTATTTTATTTTATTTTAGTTTAAGTAGTTTTCTTGCTTTTACTTCATAGCTTAGGTTTATTTGCTTTGATTTAGAGGTTACTTCTACTTAGTTTCATTAATTTTCTTTCCTTCCTTGCTGGCTAGGTTATAGTAAATTAACTTAGTTTTAATTAACTCTCATTTATCAAAGAGTCTTCATGGGATCGACCCATATTTGTTGATTCTATAATTCAATAGAGCAATAATTGTTAAGACGCATCATTGACCGTTGATCTAATCAAATCTAGTTAGATTTGGCAGAATATGATTTTGGATAGTTGAACGGTCTTTGATATGTTGTTCTAATTACAAATCACTCCAATTATAGAATATTTGAAAGGTGAAATTTTTAAATGGAAAGAGAAAGCAAAACAAAGCTTTAAACTTATCAAAGAAAAGGTAGCCAACGCTCTTGTTCTCACTTTACATAACTTTAAATCAAATGTGATGCTTCCAATATGGGAATCTGTTCTTAGCCAAGAAGGAAAGCCAATTGTCTTCTTTAGTAAAAAACTCAATGATTCTTGCCAAAATTACAGCACTTATGACAAGGCGTTCTATGCTATTGTGAGGATGTTATAACATTGGAGCCAATACTTGCTTCCTCAGCCAGTTATGCTATTTTCATATCATGAAGCTCCAAGGTTTCTTTAGAGTTAATAGAAGCTTAATAGAAGACATGCCATATGGGTTAAATTTATTTAATCTTTCAATTTTGTAATAAAGCACAAATTAAGTACACAAATGTTAAGACTATTCCCACAAGTGCATAGTTAATTAATTGTAGTATTGTAGGGTTGAATCCACAGGGAGGATATGGTGTGAATTCAAAACACCAAATTATTCTCCTATCATGATCCTAAGGGATTTACACTAGAAATATTACAAGATGAGGTGATAAAGTTATCAAATGGATTATATTGATTTAAGAGAATTAACTATTAATGAATATTAGGGTTAGAGATCATCTAGACTAGCATTAGGGTCTATCATTAGTTATTCCTCTTTATAACTCAAGAAGTAGATTGAAACTATGATCATTTTCTTCAAATGTGATTTCTTTAACAATTTAAGTTAAAAATCATTGATCATTAGAAACTAGATAGATTACCAAATCTAAATATTTCATGTAAAACAAAAATATAACAAATTAAGGATTAATTTTCAGCATTCATTATGAATATAATAACATTATACTAAGGGCAATTCTATCTTTTTCAAGTTGATGTAAATTTCAAATTAAATTTTCTACGACATTTAAGATATTAGGAATTAATTAGTGGTGTCTCCTAATGTTATGCGGATCACACTAATCCCAGGGAAAAATAAACTCGTCTAACATAATTTCTAATTCAAGATAAATTAATTAAATCTATATTAATGTAATGGAAATCTCAATAAATTAAACTAATATACAAATAAATAAAAGAACTACCCTAAAAAATATGGTAAATAGTATCTAATTTTCACCATTTTTTCACTTGATCGATTGTTACAATGATTGAGAAAAAGAAAAATTATAAAAAAAGATAAAAGGAATAAATAACATTAAATATTTCTATGTTATGATAAGTGGTGTATGTTTTAAAATCACTCGCAAATGCACGAATCTATTATAGTAGATACACACAATTGCTGTCAATTCCATGAGGAATCTCATGGTTTTGTGTTAGATGGACCTTTATTTAAACTATTTAAACTAGCCAAAGAAAGTTAACTTTTATCCTAAACTAAGGAGTGAATTAAGATGGAAACTTAACATAAATTAGAAACATGGAATATGGAAATATGTTAAAAGTAAACAAGCATAAATTTGAAAACTTTCCTAAAACATACTTTCTAAAAATAACACTTTCCTAAACTACAATTAGACACTTTTCTAACGCTGAAATTAGAATCTTCATAAAACTGTTCTAAAAATGCAATAAACTTAGATAACAACTAAGCAAACCTAAATATGGAATAAGCTAAACTAGAAACATGCAAAACAAAGGAATACTGCGCAAAAAGATTGCACACGAAACAAGGTGAGATGAATGGAACCTATGTAAGTTTATGATGCATGAACTGAAATATGTATGGTATGCATGGATCTTAATCTTGTGCAATTTCTATTGTAACAAAGTAAAACATAAACTACAATGCAAAATCAGTATTAAGAACTAAACAAGATATGCATTAATCTATATTGCAACTAAGTTAGCATGGAAAGCTTGAACTAAAGAATTGTGTGTATGGTTCTAAGAAGGAAAACTACCTAAATGGAATAAAGAAGGGTGCACGTGAAGTTTAACCTAAAATAATGCATGAATTAACTAAACTAAAGTGCATGAATGATACATGAAATATGCATATAAAGAACTAAAGAGAAACTTGATGCAAGCTAATTTAGAACTATGCATGGAATTTAAGTTAACTAAGACATGAAAGATGGGCTGAATGGTGCGCATAATTACTTGAATGTTACATGCATGAACTAAGTAATAAAGCATGGTATACAATCAAGAATCAACCCAACTTCCAGTATTAGCAACCATCATGGAAAAGTAAGCACAAAATATTAACTTTATTGAATTGATTCTCATACAAAATAGTGTGTGTATACATGTGAAGAAACAAAGAGTGGTACGCACTCTTTCAATGAGAAAATCTCAACTCAATCTAATCTAATGATCCACAAGCAAATTTTTAAGGTATCATGCATGCAACCCAAAGAAAATACAAGTGATTAAAAGCAAGAGAGTTGGGAACAAAATCAATAAATATAGATCAAGGACAAGGCAAGAATAAGAGAGTAGAGAGTAGAGAGTAGAGGAAGGGAAAGTAAGGAGATTCGAGGCAACTTTTCTCTTGGCTATCACTCTAAGAGAAAGGAGACATTGGATCTTGAAGAAAAAAGTAAAGAGTACTAGCCAAAGGTATGAAAAACTGAAAATCAAACAAAGATTTATATGGTGCATGAAATTAGAACCAAAACACAAGCAGAAGCAACAATGAAAGCAAGGAAAACAAAAGATGGTAACTAACCTTGAACAAACTAAAAACAAGAGAGCAAAAAGCTGAAGGAGACGTGGAGAGTTTGTGAAGAACAGCCACCACCATGAAGGATGTGTTGATATGTGTAAGAATCAAGGAGTGAGACCCATGCATGATCTTCCACTTTCACACGATAGTGTGAGTGATCTAGGTTTGCATGAGCTTGGTGGTCAAATAGATGAAATGATCCTCGAAGACTTGGGCTTCTACTTCTTCAATTGATTCAGTTCATAAAATTAGATCAATGAGCCATACATCTATATTAAGCTTGATTAGTGACATAAATTGTTGACTGTCTTGATCTCTCCACTTGGATTTTAACATACAACTTTGAAAATACACTAGATTATGGTTTTAGTACAAACCCATCATATGAGTGTAAAAATGATCAATGTAATGCACTAAAATAGTACAAAATTTAGGGCTTTTGAATATAATATTGACCATTCAATAGCAAAACTTAGTTGCAAGCAAATATTACATAGCAAACACTCTTTACTAACTATTATAAGTAATAAAGTTGTTGGTTTTGAAATAGTTAAGGAGCTTTATGCATATGATCCCTGCTTTGGTCAAATATGGAACAATTGTAAGCAAAGTTCTTATCATCAATTTCTAATGCAAAATGTGTTTCTCTTCAAGGATAATTTCTTATTTATTCCTAAATATTCCCTTGAAGAGAAATTATATTAGAAGCTCATGATTTCCAAACACTTTTGGGGAGATAAAACTCTTGCCTCAATGAAAGAAAATTCTTTTGGCCAAAAATGGCAAGAGACATTTCTAAGCAGGTGCAACGTTGCAAAATATGTCATCTAGAGAAAAGTTGGATACATAACACAAGTTTATATACTCCTCTATCTATTCCTAATTATCCTTAGGAAGAGTTAAGTATGAACTTTTTCATTGGGCTACCAAGAACCAAACCAAATAAAGATTCAAATATGGTGGTTGTTAATCATTTCTCAAAAATGGCACATTTTATAGCCTGCACTGAGACTATTAGTGCTTCACATATGGCAGACTTACATTTTAAAGAAGTCATTAAACTATATAGGATTCCCAAAACTATCACATCGGATCGAGATTACAAGTTTATAAGTCACTTCTAGCATACTTTTTGGAGAAAGCATAGAACTCAATTGCAATTTAGATTTTATTTTCATCTACAAACTGAGAGGCAAGCCAAAATTGTTAATAGAATTTTGGGGAATCTACTATGAAGTTTTGTGGGAAAGAATATCTGACAATGGCATTTAATGTTAGCTTAAGTTGAATTTGTTTCCAATAGTTTCTACAATCAAACCACAAGTTGTAGTCCTTTTAAGTGACGTATGGAAAGAATCCTTTGAGTCCAATGTATTTAGTACCCCTGCCACTATCCAATAATTTTAGTGGAGATGCTAAAGAGTGAGTTAAGTAAATTAAGAAGATGCACAGGTAGATTCTAGCAAAGATTGAATGGCAAAATGGGAAGCATAAAGAAAAAGCATATGAGCATAGAAAATCTACTAAATTTTAAGAAGGAGACTAAATATGGGTGCACCTTAGAAAGGATCAATTTCCTCAAAGACAACACTATAAGCTCAAGCTAAAAGTAGTAGGTCCTTTCAAAGTTTTGAAGAAAATTGCTAGGAATGCTTACAAGATTGAGCCATCAGTAGAATTTGAAGTTTTAAACACTTTCAACATAGTAGGTCTTTCACCCTACAAGGGAGAGGATGATGCAGATAACTTGGGGAAGAGTCTTTTTCAACCCTAGGAGAATGACACAAGAGTGTTCGAAAATTTCAAGATTGATTGCGGATCAAGAGAGATCATGAACAATCAAGCAACAAATGATCAGGATCATCATCAAATCCTCTTGGACCATCATGTTTTGAACATCTTAGATCATGGAGGAGGTGTCTTGAGTATTGAAAGAGTAAACATCTTACATCAACTAGAAAATGCTTCTTGGAACAAAAATGAAAGACACCTAGAATTTACATTGAATGGATGTATTGGACTAAAGGATGATGGGATCCATTGTCCACCTTGTACTTTCCTAGTTCTCCATGGTTAAAAATGTCTTCTTGACTTCTAATTCCATAGTCAAAAAATTTCCAAGAATGCCTTCCTTGGTCTAGGAGTGTTGACTAGTGAAAGATTGTGAATCAACCAAGATTAAAAGAAAATCATTGTATGAGGAAGTTTGGGAGTTTGGGAACTTGTATATTTATAATATATGTGTATGGGAATCACCAAAGTATGTTTTGGCAACTATCCAATGCTTAAAGAGTGTTATGTAGAAACTCATGTTAGCCAAGTGCTTAAGATTTAGAAGTTATTCTTCAGACTAGGAAACTCTTATTTAGAAAGTTGCATGATAGTCTTGTACATTGCTTATTTGAAAGTGCTGCTCTCATCTATTTAAACCCCTTTGTAGCATGAATCAAAGGATGGTATAGTTTGAATTAGATGTTTTTTCCATTGTGGAAGGGTGAGTGCATCTCAGCATTCATTGTATATCTTGTATCTCGTGGAGGGATCCAATAGTTGTGAGGCACCTAGTCCTATATATTTGAAATAGTGATTGATCTATTTCCTTAAAGTAGTGAGCAAGTTTCTATCCATACTTACGTATCTCTCTTTATTTGTATCCAAAGATAGTCAGCTATTTTCATACTTTAATTTGGTACCTCTATGATGGTGATTGTTCTGTATCCATGGATTGGTGATCTATCTTTAGTATACCTTATTTTCTATTTTAGCAATAGCCCTTTTCTTTGCCTCTATAATTGGAAAGGTTTAGGTTAATCCTTTACAAGAGTGTGAATCACAATCCTTTAAGTTCCAGTGAGTTGAGGGTTTTAGTCTGTAGGTTTTGAATTGATCTCATAGCAAAATCATTCTTAGTTTTTGTTGGTAGTATATATGTTTATCTTTCCATTGATTCAAAGGGTTAACAAAATTTGTGCCCATATTAAGTGGTTTAATTCTTACATTTTGTGGCATTTGAGTGGTTTCATTGGAGTTGTCTAGCATCCTTGTGGTAATGTTGCTTTTACTAACCACAAATTTGCAACAATTGAGTAATTCGTGATCCTTGGAGCTCTTGCTTGGAAATGAGTTCAATCTTTTTTACGAAAACTAAACTTAGACCCTTCAAAATTTTCTTAAGCTATGATAGAGAGTGTGTGTGTGTGTGCACGCGCACACACACATGCGCACATGTGTTTTCTAATGAATAATGAAGAAGAGTTACAACTGAATTTTGTTTTCACAAAGGGTTATTATTTCATATGATTATGTGTGTGTGTGTGCGCACGCGCGCACGCATGCATGTGTGACTCTATTTGTTATGGTATTTGATAGGGCTAAGTCTACCAAATACATAAACTTGTAATTATATTTGTACTTGTTATGCACGTGCACCATATGCTCAGAGCTAAAAAGTATTACTCTTGTGAGGGATGCCGAGCTTTAGACTAGTTGTTAGCTATGAGAGAGAGAGAGAGAGAGAGAGAGAGAGAGAGAGAGAGAGAGAGAGAGTGTGTGTGTGTGTGTGTGTGTGTGTGTGTGTGTGTGTGTGTGTGTGTGTGTGTGTGTGTGTGTGTGTGTGTGTGTGTGTGTGTGTGTGTGCACATGCGCATGTGTGTTTTCCAATGAATAATGAAGAAGAGTTACAACTGAATTTTATTTTCACAAAGGGTTATTATTTCATATGATTATGTGTGTGTGTGTGTGCACGCGCACGTGCAGATGTGACTCTACTTGTTATGGTATTTGATAGGGCTAAGTCTACCAAATACATAAACTTGTAATTATATTTGTACTTGTTATGCACATGCACCATATGCTCAAAGCTAAAAAGTATTACTCTTGTAAGGGATGCTAAGCTTTAGACTAGTTGTTATTAGGTTCTAATCACAGGAATCAGCCAATCAACATCTAATTAAACAAGTGTTTAACAAAATGAGTGAGTGGTCATATATCATTTTCCTTCAAGAGAAACAAAAATTTTGGTTTTCCAAAATCCATTACTTCATCATGTTATGAAGAATAGTTCTTGACAATTTAGTAAAATTTATAGTAGTCCCTACCAGATATATTTTACACATGTTTCTCATTGACATTTGGGACCTCAGTAATGTGGCCACCATACTTCATTTTAAAAAATTAGATTGGAAATAATAAGAGCATGGACCATCGATTTGCTTATCAAAACTACTTAGCTATGAATTAACCATCCAGTAAATTTTGTTGATTAATGTCTAAAAGATGAACAATGTTGTTACCTTATCAAAACAAATGAATAATTATATGGCCTGTAAAAAAGAATTCCAATTCATCAATGTCATCATCAAGACCTTATCCCAATTAAGTTCATTTCCTTTCTTCCATACTTTAATGTAGATATTCATAACCCTTAATCTATGTTGTGAGGTTAGACTCTTGTTGAGTGTCACCTTACAATCCTTACACATTGATCTTTCGGCATTCCTAAGTAGAAAAAAGTATATTTGGCTTTTATATGGTCCACTTTTAAAGGTTAGTAAGTGTTCATTCCTCTTCTTAAAGTATGTGTTTGTTATGGCTAGGTTGTATGCTAAGGAAAATTTGAGTATAGCTTCTCACATCTCCTTTCTTTCTCCAATACCATACCCCTTCTTTTTATTTTCCTACAAGTCCATTAAAATTGGCTCTTATAAATATCCCCTCTACATAGGGAATGTCTTACATGACTCCTACTATATCTTCCCAAAAATGTCTCTTGATTCTATCCTCTAACCCTACAGTGGTGTGTATGCATTAATGACATTTATGATCTTCTCTCTTAGAACAAGTTCTATTAGTATAATTCTATCACTGGTTCTTTTAACATCTACAACTTTATCCTTTAATACTTTGTCTACCATTATCCCCATACCATTTCTATTATTGTCTTTTCCTACGTACCACAGCTTATACCTATCGATTTCTCTAGTTTTGGCCCCTTTCTACTTGTTTTCTTGGATATAAGTGATATTGACTCTTCGACTTTTCATCATATCCACTAACTGTAGACTCTTTCATGTCAATGTGCCGATATTCCATGTACCAATATGAATCTTATTCTCTTTGCCTAGCCTATTTACCAACGCACTTCTTGAATGTTATAGGAACTCCTGCATACTTTCCATTGCACCTTGGTTGTGGTGTAGTGCATCGCTTCTGAGGGAATGCTCTAGCAACCCTTGCCTATTTTACACTACACCCGGGATCCAATGCAGTGCGTCGCTTCTAGGGGAAGGCCCTAACAGCCCTTGCCCATTTTCCACTGTATCTGGGCTCCAATGTATCACGTTCCTTACAAGAAATGCCCTAGCCTAAGGGAATGTCACAAATCAATTCATGCATTGAGTTTGCCATGGCTTTTCCTTGCCAATTGACACCTTAAGCAAAACCCTCCTTTATCCAAGCTTAGGATCAACTACAATAAGACCATATAGAACTAAAACCAATTATGTAGAGTTAAAAAAGTGCTCCATTCATTACAAACAATATCCAAGATGCCTGGCAGCATTATATAATTAATTTGTGTTAACTCATCCTAAGTACTAGAATTTTTATTTCTTTTGTATAAGAAAAAGTCCAGGCTCGGACGAAAAATATTTTGGAGTGTCAATAATTAACACAATATAATTGATTAGCACCTATATCCACTTTATCCATACGTATGTAATGACAAGCATTGTTAATTATTTAATCTTATCAAAGAATTTTATTATAAACTCTTGTGGTATGCCCCTTCCTCGAACCCTGCATACGTGGGAGCTTCATGCTCTAGGCTAGTCCTTTTTTTGTAAAGACTGGGTCAAAAAAGTCTCTTATTTGAAAGCAACGATTGATCTCTAGAATTAGTTCATCAATGTAGGAGAATCAATCCCTTTTATAAGTCCAAAACCAATTATCCATTGTGATAGATGGCCAATATCCTAGAATGAATTTTTCCATCTCATTGTCAACATTCATGAATGTGACAATCCAAATCCAATCAAATATTGAAGGAATGGAAAATTTCTCAATCTAATATCTGTCTGACTTGGGAATTTGTTCATATATTATTATTTGACAATTGAACCAGATAGAGAATTTTCAAGAAATATAAAATCCATGCATAACAACTATCTTCCTTACTCATGAACATGAATTCTTCTCAAGAGAAGAAAGAATACATACATACATACATACATACATACATACATACATACATACATACATACATATATTTGTGTGTGTGTGTGTGTGTGTGTGTGTGTGTGTGTGTGTGTGTGTGTGTGTGTGTGTGTGTGTGTGTGACAAAAATAAATAGGAACATAGTTTCAATAAAGGGAACCTAAGGACCATAATCATCTCCAATCTGAGTTTTGTGTGTCTCAAATGAATCCAAGGACATATTCAAAGAAATTATGACCATTAGGAGCTATCTTTGCCTACCAAGCAATAGGAATTGGAATAGGTTTGGTAGTAGATCACTAAATATTGGCGACCTTCTCTACCTAATCTAATGAATGAGGAGTCTGTTTACTTTCTTCCAAAGAATATATTCAAAATTAAGGTAAGGCTCTCACGCTCAATTATATGGGCTTTCCACAATAAAGTATAAATAAGATTCCTACAGGTAAGTGTGCATGGTCATACAAGACAAGCTAGGCTCATTAAAGGCACAAAAATAGAGGGGAAGTTGAGATCTGTCATAAAATAGGTGCAGGTGCAAGATTTTATCTATGGTCCATAATTGGATATACATACATGATACGAGTCTTTTCCACATATAAAGGGAATCTTTTGTTACAATAGCACCAGAAATAATGTGGACTATTCAAGAATCGAAGTCGATATGCTTAATAAGGTTATGTACATTCTCCTTACGAGAAGTGATCATTTGAGTGTATGTAAATAAACATTATGTTTACATATGGATGTAAGGTGCATAATGTATCATCAAATATTCAATATGATTTCACCGCAAGATTTATTTTTGTTCAAGTAACAAAATTCTAGCAGCATCCACTAATTCAGAGCTTAATTTGAAAGCCATAAAATAGGGGTTTTGTCGAGCCCACTCATAAGATCCCTAAGCTAAGTAATTGTGTGATACCTTGAAAATTTTGGTCTTACGGTTCAACCAATATCCTAATTCCTGAATATGTATGTGAATCAAATCACTCTCCTATTGCCATTGCTATAGATATAGGTGCTTTGAGAATATGTCTCAATAACCAATGTTTAATGATGTCTCTAACGTTTCAAAGTAAGTACTCATGCCAAAATTATAAATTCTCAAATCGCACATTTGTGAAATCAATTTTATAGGTGACTTTCAATGCAGTTGATCAATCATAATTCTATTATGATTTCAAAAAATATTATTTCCTTTCTTTTTCTTGAGGATTAAAGCATTTTAAACTTTTGTTATCTCATGAATGTTTAATTGTACTATGATCATTTTCCATGATTAAAACATATACGCATTTCAAATTCATTCACAACATAATAGTTCTTCAAGATCATTCACCATACATGATCATTCACATTATTCCTATAAATGTCTAAGTAGTGTGTCATTCAATGGTTAAATTAACTTATGAAGATTGAGGTATCTAACATTCTCATTATCATGTGTAAAGGTAGTCATCTTACATCATAGTCTTCACAAACACAATGCATTTTCATATGTAAGAAAAATTCAATATATGATCATGCAGAATCGCTCATAATGCTCAAACAATCTAACACCTCAATAAGCCAACCATGGCAAAACCATTGATTTAGCAGAATCAACATGTTTTATAATACTAACAACAAAGCCACTAGCTAGGTGTAAGCATCAAAGTATGATATTAATAAAAATAAAATCAATCGATAAGGTCAAATAGTATACTATATGCTCATAGTTTGATCGTTAATAAACCAACATTTGATAAATCCTCGATCTCACAAAACCAAAAGCTGTTCATGGTTTTCAAAAGTATAATAGTCAATTCATATGCAAAACAAGTCTTTTTGCATCAAATCCAACTGGAAACCATAACTATTAAAATCAGTCTCACACTTGTGAAGCGAAAATCTATGAGGAAAATCTAGTAATCCAAGTCATATGCAATATCCAAAAGGAATGGAAAGGCAATCTATTCAGCAAGCTTAAATATGTAAATAGCAAAAGTCTAGGGCAGGTATCCCTCAGTCCATAATGCAAAATCTGAGCCCACTTCGTTGTGGAAAACTAATCGCTCCATAACATAGTGGCATACTGTCCTACCACCAAGGGCTAGTCTAAACTCTCGAGAAATGACTGGCATACCCAACATGTTGAAACTACACAGACACCTATGCTCATATGGCCCTTCCATCACCCACTGTTAACTACCATGACCTCTATGTTGGCATGTAGATACCCTCACAGCCATAACTCATCGGACCCCATGGGGGCTACTCAGCTACCACTCAGAGCACTTTCCCATGAGAAGGTACTCTTGTGGCCCCGCCATCTCCATGGTAGGGTTAGAATCAATCTCATATATCTTAAGGACTTACAGCCTCCGGGTCTTATTGTACTCATAGAGCACCTGCCAGATAGTGATATTGGACTTAGGACACTCTGAGAGTGATTGCTAAAACATCAATGAAATCTATATCCACAAGGACTTATAGCTACTCTTAGAGTGCCTGCCTAAAGCGTAGATGAAACCATAGCCGTCAAGGCTTATAACTGCTTGTGCGACGCTTGACTAAATATCAACAAATCCGCATCCATCAAGACTTATGACTACTTGTTGAGTGCCTGCCCAGATCACAAATCATAGACATGTCCAAACCATTTCATGAAAATAAAACTACTTTTTCAAAGTTTTATGGGAAACCATTCAAATCTATTCATTTTCAACCCATATTCCCAACAATTTGTAAAAACATATCTTCGTGAGCATCCAAAACATGCATTCTTTATTCATATATTAGATAATGCTCTTTTAGTTTTCAAAAGTATGTCCAATGTAATGATTATAAAAGATAAACCTTTAAACAATATCGTATATATGCATGTCACTAAGTGGACTCTACTTAACTAGTGATAAAGCCTTTATTGTTAAAGACAAACATGTTACAACTCAAGGCCATGACTTGGAAGTATCTACTGCATTTGTCCATAACATTTATAGATCCTTTTTAAGTTTAAATGTGAGTCATTTCATGTAGCTAGCTCATTTCAACAAATAGTAGTAAAAAAAGAAAGAAATTACGTTAAAACAAACCTAATAAAGGGCCACTAATTATCCAATTGCTATTCTATCTCTTGGTTGTGAAGACCTTAGGATTATTCCCTCTAGCCTGTAGTCTTGGGTACAAACTATGAGTTTAACATATTAAATTTTCTCCTATCTTGAAACCTATCATTACATCATTCTTAAGTTGTTAAGCTATAAGTATGACATCTTCTGGCAAATTGCTTGGGTCTTCCTATAGTTCAACCTTGTGAGCTACTCTAAAATCTTTACTTTGTTACTTACATACTTATTAGAATTATGTACTATTAGAGCATTCCAAATGTTGTAGTATCAAATGTGCTAGTTCTTTATGTGTTAGTAGCATGTGTAAAGTCCAACTGTGTTCAAGGTATTGCAATGTCAACATAAGTGTAGATGTCAACCTCGATGATCAATCTGATTACTCTTTTGTCCTAATGTTATAATTTGGATAAACCAAGCATTTTAAGTTCAATTTTCCTATGTAATTAGTCCAATGTAAATCATGTTTCTAAGTATTTCCAACACCAACAAAATGTATATATAATAAGTTCTAGTCCAAGAGTATAACATCCTTTCTTTTGTTTGGGTGATACAACTAGGATAACATCAACATTTTCCAATTAAATTAAGTCATTCATTTTCAATTTGATAAAGTGAAATGTGTCACAAAATAACCTCTAAATTTATCACATGCTTCCATAATTTTTAGTAATTAAAGACAATATTCAATAAATGATCATCTACGTTAAATCATTATTATAAACACGTGGCAATTATTAAACTTTCTAAAATAGCAAATCTTAACCCTCCTAACTCGTTTGGCATTTATCCTCAGTTCTCATGTGTACTTCCTTTAGTTTGATCTATGGATTGACCAATTCATATGTTTCATCATCAATCCATAAATGGTTAGCTCATATCGTATCTCTATCATTGATTAGTGTACCAAGAAAACAATGATATGCTGATCTGTAGCGCCAACCGTGGAACAGTCAGATCTTAGGATCGAGCTAGATATGTCATTATTCTTTGGGTTTGGTGATAGATCTATGGTCAAATGAGAATGAATACTTGAATTAGGTATGAATCTAGGAGTATGTTTCACTAATATATGGTTAGATAGAGATGAAGGGCTGAACACGTGGTGAGAAACAAGGAAGGAAATCCTTGGTTAAACTAAATCATGAAATCATTCTAACCTAAATCATAACTTAAAACTGAGATCAATAAATAGACCTGGAGGCATGCACACTTGAGGCAATAGTAAGACTTGGAGACAAGCATGCTGCCCGCTCTTATAAGTCCTGGAGATCCTATGCTAAAAGGCATAATCGGCCACTAAACTTAGGGATATATGTGATTGATACCAGACCTGCGACAAAAATGATAGGGTCATGGGAATACTTTCTCATGCGGAAGGCTCTAAGTAGTAGCAAGATAGCCCCCATAAAGACCAATGAGTCATGACCATGAAGATATCCACGTGCCGACGTAGAGATCGTAGTAGTCGTCAATGAGTGATGAAAGCGTCCTACATGCGTCTGTATAATTTCAGCATGTTCAACGTGCCAATCATTTCTCGAATACAGACCAGTCTCTAGTTGTAAAGCTACATACCATTGATATGGAGCGATCAATTTTGCACTACGATGTGGGCTCAAATTTTTGTATTATGTACAGAGGACTGCGCTCAAGACTTGCGGTTTACATATTTTAACTTACCAAATCGATTGGCTGCAGATTACTTGAATTACTAGATTTTTCTCGTGAATTTTCACCTCACAAGTTATGATTTTCAATTAGATTTGATGCTAAAAGAACTATTTTGCATAGAGTTAACGATTATGCTTTTGAAAACCACAAACAGCTTTTAATTTTGCCAAATCTAAGATTTATCATACTACATTTTTGCACTTATAAAAGAGAGTAAGTTGAGGTTTTGCAGAGTGACAGTAAGGGTGACTCATCTGTCAACTTTTTCACTATCAACCCCCAAAACATGTAAATCCACTGGAAAATAAAAAGGTTCAATGCCCAGTGATCCAATCGTTGGTGTAAGAGAGGGGCATTGAAAATGGAAGCATGTTGAGGAAATCAAAATACTCCTACATATGGTTTAAATTTTTAAAGCATTGCCATCTTTTTAATCCCCTTCTCTGACTACCAACAAAATATACGACATCAGAAATCTCTAATCACAAGTAGTCTGAGATGTCCATAAAATAGCAGAACAAGAAAAACTTATCAAGCCCTACTAGGAAAACAAATACAAGGTCAAATAGCTAACACTGCCAGTCATATAGAAATGAGAATAACAAAAAGATGTTGAAAAGCAAGCCCAAGCCTAGGAAAGACTTCCACTTTTAGGATCTGGGATTTAGTGGAATAGCACTATGAGATTTGGACTAAATCTGTACAAATTTTTGGTTTTTTAAGTTTCAATTCGCCATCCAAGTATTTGACAATCTGGTCTAGGGTTTTAACCAGTTCAAATTTGGTGACGTTCTTGCTGGCAAATTAATGAACACAGAGGAGCCCATAAGACACTCTTTCTTCACTTGCTCTATCTGAACGGAGCTTCTGTTTCAGAATCGAACTGCAAGATGAAAAATAGATAGGAAGAACGTGAGAAATTCTCAAGATTCTTTGGAAATAGCAAATATACTAGCCAGAGGGTAATTTGGTTCGCACACCATAAAGTACATTTTTCTCTAAGTCAATGGTCTGTGACAGGTGGACAACGTATGCTCCCCATTCTTTAACCAAAACGGGTTTGCGTCTTCCCAACCAGTCTCTCTATAATGATAAAGCCGGTTTCATTGGCAAACACAAATGGATTTCGGCTGCATTTTAACGCTTCTTGGTGATCCAATCCATTCAGGTTCGGTAGATGGCTAAAGTACCAAATCTCACATCTTTTGCATGTGTAAGACCTTATATGTTTAGGCCTTTCAAGGTTGCAAAGTTCTTCTTGCTAGTTTTCCTTCGCAGGAAAAGGCGTATATTTTACACAGCCAAACAGTCTTTGCAGCTTACATCAGAGGCCCGGAATGCATGCTTTCAAGGAGTCTATTACTGCTTTTGCAGCCAACTTCTTTGCGGTTTTCTTATTTGCAGCAGTGCATGTCTTCTTGAATAAGACTCCATCTGCTTCAACTTCTGCTGTCATAGCAGCACAGCCGTCGATGCACGTCTTAATGAATCTCATCACATATGATTTTTTCTGGCATATTAAATCAAGCTCTCTTACTGGTTGGTATTTGATTGTATTTGGCGTTACCAAGGGCTCTAAAAGAGGCCTTATGCTCTCCCAAACAATTTCCTTGTCAAAATCAGAATCAATGAGAATAGCACCTGCAATAGATTCAATTATATCTCCAAGTACCTGTTTGCAAATGAGCAAATTCTTAGAGTTCTGGCAGAGTTCCATGAAAAAAAGAGATGTACTTAAAAACAAAGCAGTGCAAAATAATAGGCCAATTCTTACCTTTTCTCAAAACTACTAGGCTAATTTATGCGAATCATAGTCAAGTCTCAAATGCAGACATGCAGAACAAATCAAGACATCTTCAAGTACCTTTTTCAAAAATGTGAAAGATCCTTCAAAGAATTCATGGAACAGTTTCTTAAACAAAGAAAATTTCCTTCACAAAATCTTCGTTTCTTCAAAACCACAATCATTTTATTTGAAGACAGCAATACAGAGCAAATATAGACACTAAGGAAGGCACCTGTCATCTGTACTTCGCATATATCAGCAAGCCAATGTCCACCGGCCCAGAGGTAAAACCAGGGAAGAACAGCACTAGCATATTCAAATTGCATCCAAATACTAAAGAAAATGTGTAAAGCAAAGCTTAAAAGTGACAGACGCTGACAACTTGCCTTGGGTATAGCTATCTCAGATTCCCAACCAAATGACGATCCCGAAAATGATTGTCCAAAATTGTTGACGAAGAGCGTTATTTGCTTGTGAAGGATGGATGACGCATGGAGAATACATTTATGCAACCCAGCCTTAACTGCTGCAAGTGCGTAACAGTCATTGTTTACAGAAGCAGACCTAAGATCTGTTAGAAGTCCAGGGGACAGTCCAGGATATTTGTTGTAGAAGTACACAGTTACAAGATAATCTAAAACAGAGTCCCCAAGGAACTCCAGGCGCTGCACAAGAACAAAAGGTCTAACATCAAATCACTATTTTATGCATGACACCAGTTCTTTATGCAGAAAGATGGACGGCATATAAACTAGCAACAAACCTTGAACCAAAAGATGTCATGTACACGGACAGCATACAACACAGCACGGTATACAATACTACTAAGGACATCTGTATGAGGGCCTGTTGGGAGCGCACCAGACCCATAATTCTAATTTAAATCATCCCAGGTACTGAGTTTAGCACCATTGTTGCAAGCTCTAAACAGTAACATCCTTGTACTCCTGACATTCTTTATATTGAAATATGTCTGTGGTACTTGAACTATAATCTTGTATCTTACATATGTGTGGTCCCTGCACATGTACTTTCTAATGAGTCTGATAGTAAAAAAGGGTAGCCCCAGTGCACGAAACTCCTGCATATGCGAGGTCCGGGAAAGGGGTGGACCACAAGGATATATAGTACACGGCCTTACCTTGCATTTTTGCAAGAGGCTGTTTCCACACCTTGAACCCATGACATCTAGGTCACATGATGACAACTTTTACCATTGCGCCAAGGCTCCCCTTCTTCTACTGAGTCTGATAGTCTAGAAGACATATTCACTTAGTACAATACATCTTTCAGAGTTTCCATGGAACTAAATTTCTTTTTGCAGCATCAAATCTCCAGTAACCAAAGATTTTGGTAAAAGGCAAACATATTAGTGAGTCTCATCTACAATATTATGAATTATTATAAAGGCAATTTCAACTAAAAAAGGAGGAGAGTTTTGCGTCAAGTGCCGGCTGACAAGTAAAACCTTTATGAAGAAGTTGATGATGATTTTGTTATTTTCTCTTCTTATTTGCAAATGAATAACATATGTATACTAGTTTGTATGTATGAAGAGAAGATAATGAAAATCATCTTCAGCTTCTTCAAAGTAGGGCAACCCTAACATGACATGAATCAATCACTAACATTCCCTCAAGCTAGGGTGTCCCTCGTAAGCAACACGCTAAATCGGATCCCAAGTGCAGTAAAAAATGAGCAAGGGTTGCTAGGGTGTTCCTCTGAAAGCGATGCGCTACATCGAATCCCAGATGTAGTGCAAAATGGGCAAGGGCTGCTAGAGCGTCCCTTCAGAAGAGATGCTTCATCAGAACCCAAGTGCAATGGAAAGTAGGCATGGGTTCATGTCATTGGGATTGAGAAGTGCATGGGTAAATAAGCAAATCTCAAGAGTATAAGATTCGCATCGTCATATGGAATATAGGGACATTGACAGGTAAGAGTCTGGAGTTAGTAGATACGATAAAATATAAGAGAGTCAACATCGCTTGTATCTAAGAAACCAAGTTAAAAGGGGTTAAACTAGAAAAATCGATAGGTATAAGCTCTGGTACGTAGGAAAGGATAATAACAGAAATGGTATATGAATAATGGTGGATAAAGAATTAAAGGATAAAGTTGAAGACGTTAAAAGAAACAGTGTTAAAATTATAATAATAAAACTTGTTATAGGAGAGCAGATCATAAATATTATAAGTACATACACACCATAAGTAGAGTTAGAAGATATAATCAAGAGACAGTTTTGGAAAGATATGGTAAGAGTTATGCAAGAAATTCCTAACACAGAGGGGATATTTATAGGAGTAGACTTAAATGGCCATGTAGGAAAAGGAAGGATATGAGAGGGTATGGTATCGGAAAACAAAATGAGATGAAGGAAGCTATTCTCGATTTTGCTTTAGCATATAACCTAGCCCTTACAAACACATTCTTTAAGAAGAGGGATGAACACTTAATAACGTTTAAAAGTGGACTCTATAAAAGTCAAATAAACTTCCTTTTACTTAAGAATACCAAAAGATAATGTGTAAGGATTGTAAGGTGATACCCGATAAAAGTTTAACCTCACAACATAGGTTAATGGTTATGGATATATACGTTAAAAGATGGAAGAAAGGAAATGAACTTAATGGGTATCCAAAAACTAAGTGGTGAAACTTAAAAGGAGAGAAAATAACCTCACTCACAAATAAGTCGACGGTAGAAGGAAACTTGAACAATGAAACAGAAGTAAGCATCATCTGGATTAATATGGCCAAGTCCATTAAAAAAGTGAAAAAACTCCTAAGAGTATCTAAAGGTAAAAGGCAATTAGTAAAGGAAACTTCGTGGAGTGAAGCAATGCAAAAAGTTATTAAAGAAAAACGGATGTGTTTTAAAGCATGGCAGAAGACTAGAAATAATGAAAACTATGAACAATATAAAAATGTTAAAAAGGTTGCCAAGAGAATAGTAACAGAGGCTAAACTCAAGGCATATGATGATCTCTATAATAGACTAGGATCAAGAGAAAGTGAGAAAAATGTGTTCAAACTTGCAAAAATAAGACAACAGAAGGGTAAGGACTTAGACCACGTTATGTGCATTAAAAGTGATGATCAAAAGGTATTAGTCAAAGATGACAAGATCAAAGGTGGGAAAGTTACTTTCAAAAATTGCTAAATGACAATTGTCCTGAGAATATAGGGATTGAAAGTACTGTAAGCCTAAATAACATTAAACATTATAGATACGACCATATAATTAGAATACCTAAAGTGAAAGAGGCCTTGAAAAAGATGAAATCAGGAAAGGCCTTGGGGCCCAATGGTATACCAATAGAGGTTTGGAAGCATATGGGAGATACTAAAGTAGTTTGGTTGACCAAGTTGTTTAACAAGATTATAAAATCAAAGAAAATGTCAAATGAATGAAGGAAGAGCTCTATTGTACCAATTTATAAGAATAAAGGAGACAGAGCTGCACTAATTATCAAGTGATCGAACTTATGAGCCACACTATGAAACTTTTTGAAAGAGCGATTGAGAAAAGGCTACAGTATGAGACAAGTGTATTGGAGAACCAATTTGGTTTCATGCCAGAGAGGTTTATCATGGAAGCTATTTTCTTATTAAGACAATTGATTGAGAAATATAAGGAGAGGAGGAATGACCTCCACATGGTCTTTATTGACTTAGAGAAAGCTTATGATAGTCCCTAGAGAGTTAATATTGAGCGTGTTGGGTGAGAAAGGGGTTTTGGGAGGGCATATAAACAAAAGATAAGTATAAAGGAGCAGTAACAAATGTTAAGACCCCTATGAGGAGAGATTGGTGATTTTCCTATCACTGTAAGATTGCACCAAGGATTGGCATTGAGCCCATACCTTTTCATGTTGGTTATGGATGAGTTAACAAAACATCTGCAAATGATATAGTTTTAATTAACGAGACAAGAAAGGGCGTAAAAACAAAGTTAAAAGTTATGGAGAGAAGCATTAAAACCTAAAGGATTTAAAATCAGCTGACTAAGACAAAGTATATGGAATGCAATTTTAGCAAGAAGAGCGGGAGTGAAGCATCAGTAAAGATTAATAATCAAGAAGTCCCAATAAAAGACCACTTTCGATACTTAAGATTAATGATTCATAAGAGTGAAGAGATTGAGAGGAAGGTTACCCAGAGAATCAAAGCGGGTTGGAACAAATGGAGATGTACATCTGGAGTTTTGTACCACTCAACCTAAAAGGAAGATTCTATAGCATAACTAGAAGGCCGACCATGCTCTATGGAGCAGTGTTGGACAGTTAAAGAATATCATGCACATAGGATGAATGTAGCAAAAATGAGGATGTTGAGATGGACGAGTGGCAAGACAAAAAAAGATAAAATTAGGAATGAAAACATTAGAAGAAACTTAGAGGTAACACCAATAGGTAACAAGACGAGGAAGATTAGTCTTAGATGCTTTAGACATGTCCAACGAAGATCGAAAATGGCACCAGTTAGAAGGAGTGAGGTAATGTATGTAGAAGGTTCTAAAAGGGCAAGGGAAAGGCCCAAAAGAAAGTAGATAGAAGTGGTGAGAAAAGATTTAAAAACATTAGGGCAAAATAAATCCATGATACTTAATGGAGGGGAATGGAAGAACAAGATTCATGTGGCCGACCCCTTATTGGGGATGAAGCCTGTCCCGTTAATATGATTAAAGAAAATGGTCTATCATTCTTTTATAACTGATTTTTTATTCACATATATTACTTGCTTGATTTGGTATTCTTATCAAGCAATCTTATGAATGTTACATCCATTTAACTAATGATGCCAGTTCAAATTCAGAAACAAACATGTGGCAACAAGTACAAGATGATTGGCTACTATTTGGACCTACATCACTTTGTTATGGGGTCCTACAGGGCTATCAGGAATGAGTTAAAACTCTCCCAAATTGATTTGATATGCTAACATGGCATCTACAAAGTACTCATCCATTCTTTTTTCTTCTTTTGCATGAAACTACATCTGTATTCTTATGAATACGAACGCTTAATCAAATAGAAAAGTGCAAAACAAGAAAATAGACAACAAATGCCAATTATTCAAGTTACCCACCTAAAATCTAACTGGTTCATGTTAATAATCAAAGAGTATATCAACAACAATGTACCACCGGTATAAGTTCAAGAACATTGTGCAATTATCTCGATAGAGAAAACTCATGAAAGAGACTGTTGGACAGTAACAAACCAAGCTACAAGACAAAAGTAATTCATAAGCCAACTACTTACGAATATACTAGCATTTTATCTTTGACTCCAATACTAAGAGCATCGTTCAAACAAGTACCTGATAGCACATTGGAATATCAGGAATCTGATATGACCCATGGGTCAGTGCTTCCACCAACAATGAAGGATCACGAAATGAATACTTCAACAGTGACTCCAGATAACTAATCTTTATGAAAGCCTCAGGTTTCCTTACAGATGGCCTTTTCCCAGGTATTTCATTGACAAAATCAATCTTCATGCCTAGCCAGTCCATGAAAGCTAAAGCTGCCCATTCACCACCTTCACTAAGGTATGCTCCAATTAGTGCCTCAACAACATCAGCAACTACTTTGCTTTTCATATGCCTTGTTCCCCTCCTATAAATCAGCTTTGGAGTTGAACAGAACATTAAGTCCTCCAGAAAACACCCAGAAAGTTCGCCAGGAATAACCCAAAGCTTAGGATCAAAACACAAGTTACGAATAAAACCCTACAAATAAGATTGAAACCTGGATGAAACATTATTTAACAAATGCAATGCTAGAATAAGTTGAACGGAGACAACATATCGTACTTAAACGAGAAGATAACAACAGATGGAATATGGGATCTTGGAAAACCAGCTCCAACCAAAATTGTAAGGAAAGGATGATACCAAAAGAAAAAAAAGTAAAGAAATAAAGCAAGTGAGATAAATGTTGTTAAATCCAGGATACTAATGTGCTTATATTTAACCCGGGATGCTTTTTTTGGTACAAGAGAAGAATTACAAAGCAAATAACTGACATACTGTCACACACACTCCTAAATGTAATCCCCAGCCAAAGGGGAAAATGGCAACTCAAATGTGCAACCAATCATACTTCAGGGGAGATGACAAGTTGTTTGTGACCAACTATGGTAGACATTTTTTGGCGCTCAAGAGAGTGCTGTGCTTCTATTTAGCATGAAGTGGGGACAAAACCACGCATATGGTCATATGTATGTACGTTTGCACATAGGTCATCAATAGAGTACTTGACCCCACTTTTGCTGTTAATTATAATAGCTACTTCGCTATAGTAATCCTCGTAAAGAATTTTGAGGCTGACAAAGTTTCACTTATTACACGACTAAATGTCCATGCTGATGAAAGGCCAAATCCAGGAGACTAATTACAGACAAAATCCTCACAGAAACAAAGTGTGTGCCATAACATGAACGAGTGTTTAAACAATCGAACCATTGACTTCTATTGTGTAGAATAAACAGTAAAAGAAGAAAATGTAAATGTATGATATAGTAGATATTGAAACAAGTAAGAAAACTGCGCATTTAAGACGGTAGTATGTGGGATCATTACTTGTAATTCTTCCACATAAGGTACAAAAAAAAGATGCACCAATGAAGCACAATAATTTGGACACTATATGATACCTGCAGTTGACGTTTACATCCAAGCTTGTAAAGGGCAGCATTTGATATCATTCTCTCCTTCTTAGTACTAAGAAGACCCTCATGATGATGCTTATTATTTCTGAATAGTTGTTGACTAGCTGTGTACTTGATAAAAGAATCCCCAAGTGTCTCTAACGATTCCAATGAAAATTCCTCTTGGCATTTCTTTGTTGTAATTGCTTCCAAAACCTAATACATAAAAATATTAGCATTTGTGGGATAGCTCTTCCCACCAGGGTTGGGATTTCAAAACCATCTTTTCTTTATAACAATAAACAAATTTTCATTATCTGCCAATTTCATTTGAACTGTTGCATGCACTTCCAGAGAACGGAAAGACTAAAATTGTCAAATACATAGAATAATTGAATCCATTTGCATTACCACGTGCATAACCAGAGAAGCAAAGAATGAAATTGTCAAGCACATCAGATTTGGATTTTTCTTTTTCTCTAGATTTTTTCTTTTGAAAAATATCTGGCTATAGATGGGTGGAAAGGTTAGCAGCAAAGTTCCCCGTTGTGGGATCTCATGGGCCCTATCCTGTGGATCACAGAAAAGTTCAATGCTGAGTAAATCTAGAATTGACTGCAGCCTTTCGCTTTTCACAGAGCACCCTTCTTAACATTTCCTTATCCTAAATCAAAAGTCGGTTATATCAACTAGACCAGCTAAAAGGATTGCAAAATCATGATGCCAGCTGGAGTTTCCAAGAACACCCTTCTCATCATTTCCTTATCCAAGAACAGGATGTTGGACTCATAAACTGGAACAGTTGACAAGAATGAGGAACTCTGGAATGACAGCAAAACACTGCACGATCACTGCTTATCAACCATCCAATCAGTACAATATCACAAACAGCATTCCAATAGTATGGATCAAGAAACCAGACATACCTTGGTGGTTGGAATAAAAACATTTTGCGTGCAGTGATTCATTTGCATTTTCTTTAATCTGAGAGCAAGAAGCATAGACTCAATCCGATGCATGAGTGATGGAACAAATGAGAATGAGTACAATGTACCAACTGTGATGGGAGACATAAGGACTACACAAAGCTCAGGGGGTAATTCAACAGTTGCCTTGCTCAATTCTGCAACATGGAATAATATAGGATTTAGGAATTTTCAAAAAGAATGATAAATAATCCAAATATAAGTGTCAAAAAGCAGAAGAAGATAAAAATTTTGATAAGTAAAAGATGATTTAAAACTTGATACTACAACTAAATTATTTCATGAAAATTATGCCTACAAGCAAGAAATTGTGGAGGTGTATAAAAATAAAATTCAAGTCATGATTGCGACCAAGAGTTCTTGTCTTGTAATGACTATAAATAAACTAAAGCCTTCATCATCATCATCATCAAAGTTATCCCAATTAGGGTCGGCTACATGAATCTTGTACCGCCATTCACCTCTATCAAGTGTCATTGTTTCATTAAGTCCAAGAGTTATTAAATCTTTTCTCCCCACCTCTAACTTTATCCTTTTGGGCCTTCCCCTTGCCTTTTTATAGCCTGCAAGTTGAATCAACTCGCTCCTTCTAACCAGTACCATCTTCGGTCTCTATTGGACATGCCCAAACCATCTAATCTACTCTACCTCATCTTGTTACCCATTAGTGCTAAAGTTTCCTCTAACGGTTTCATTTCTATTTCTATCCTTTCCTTTCTTGCCACTCATTCATCTCAACATCCTCATTTCAGCTAAGCTCATCAAATATATTAAAGTTGTTTTAGAAAATAAACCATTTGTTGTGTCAAAATAGATTCTTCTAAGCCTACTGTTTATTTCGATTTCCTTATAATATAAACAACTGTAGCAAATTGTGTTTGGATAGGAAGAAAAACCAATCTCCCCAATCCTCACCCCACAGTCCTCCAATCTCTCTCCCTTTCTCACCCAAAAATCTACTTTGTTTCGAATACATAACCACCCGCTAGTGCAACAACCCGTCATATTGATCTTAAGTCAAGGAATGTGGGTTTGTGAAGGAGATGTTAACTCATCTCTGATGGTTCTATTTAGAACAATCTTCTTATGCTTTGCCATTTTAAGGTTAAGATCTTATGGCTTTTACATGAAGATTTTGGTTAATTGAGTGGTTTGAGCAGGTTATAACAAAAGAAAAAAAGAAAAAAAGAAATTTGTAACCAAACATATTTATGAGAAGATTTGATCCCATTTTAAGAACTTAAATAACAAAATAAAAAACAAAAAAACAAATGTGTAAACAAACGAAGATATACTGAAAAACTATCTGATTTTATTATATCTGTCTCTGGCTGTACAATATAAAAACATAAAATTGAAAAAATGGTATCCAAACACAGCCTAAGATATACTGCATTATAAAATACCCACATACATCAATTAATATGTCATCCCATTTTATGAAGCTGAAGGAACATACATCGCCGTAATGAAGGAAATATATATATATATATATATATGTATGTAATAGAGGAAGAGTGAAAAGAATAGTGGCTTTGAAAACCTCTCTCTCTCTCTCTCTCTCTAACGGTTTATATAAAAAGGCCTGCCATTCACATTTTAGAATGGCTGTGATACAACCAGTTGTATTATATAACAAACCCTCTCTCTCTCTCTCTCCCACCTTGAGAGGATGGATTAAAGCTAATGACTCAAAAAATACTAAACAAACAATATAGAATTATTCAGTATAGAGGATAGGCTGAACTTACAAATATGAAAATAAGTTGCAGGAAACACCCCTCCTGCATTTCAAAAATGAGAAAAGCCTCATTTCCCCAGCAGTAACAAGTACGCATTCCCTTGGCCCCAAAAATCATTTTCCCATTTGGAGAAACAAATTTCCATGAAAATTGGAAACAAGATTCAGCGATTTATGAGATGAGTTTCCTTATTCGCTAAAACATATTTTGTAACTAGTTGAATCGAGTTTCCTAGTTTCAACAGGCGTTTTGTAGTTTTTTTTTTTTTTTTTTTCACTGGGTTGACATAATGGTTTTAAAGTTTCCATTATTTACAAGATGACCATTGTGGGTTTCTTAAAAGTAATGAAATTTTTATGGATCTTTCTTTATTGCTGACTTGGGGAAATTTTTATGGATCTTTCTTTTTTTGCTGACTTGGGGAAAAACTATACTCGATTTCTCAATTCCCCCAAACCCATTTCAGTGGAAGTTCATTTCGCACCAATTTTCAACGCCTCTGTTTTACCCTCCTTTTCAACAAAAGGAGAAGAAGCACAGCGGCTGTTTAGCACTCCATCCATCAGTCCATCTTCTAATTGTGTTTTTTCCAAATCCAGTAGAAGTGATCTCTCTCTCTCTCTCTCTCTCTCTCTCTCTCTCTCTCTCTCTCTCTCTCTCTCTCAAGAAGTAAGAATAAGCGGAACTGCAGGCCCATTAAACCATAAGCTCCATCTTCAATCTCTCTATCTCCCTCTCCCTCTCAGTCTCTCTTTCTTTGTTTTTCACTCCGTTCAGCCCATGGTTCTGCATTTCCCATCAGTGTATTTCCAGCTACCTCTGCATTTTCTGGCAAGCTTCCACTCTTTCCATCACGCTCACTTTTATCTGGCTAGATTTCTTTTCCATTTTTCCTGATTATATGATGTGTTATTCATTGATAATGGTACTGCATTACTGATTGTACTTCAGAACCTTCACATTTCAGTTTATTTTCATTTTTCCTAAATCCTAAATCCCTGATTATTATGAGCTAACTTTTGTGATTGAATTATAGTGATTCTGACTTTATGTTACCCCTACATCTGATTAATTTAGGAATTCTGAACCCTTGATTCTGATTTTTCCCCATTGCACATAATCTGATTCCATGCTAATTGCTAAGTAATGAGTAATCCGATATTCTTAGTTAGTATCATTTTAGGATCTTAGTAGTTAAGTGATTTTAGCTTGATTCTGAGTTAGTATCTACTTGATTTTAGGATCTCAGTAGTCATGTAAGCATCTTGACCCCTAAGCTATTAAAGTATTAACTAATATGTATTAACAATGATCTAATTTCTGTTGTGAATTTTTACTATTTTTCTTTTGGCTATTTGTTATGGCCAAGTATGTATAATCTGTTTGTTATGGCCAATGCTGGTCCCAAGCCTGGATGGAAAAGGAGGATCTTGCATCAAGTGCCAGCTGGGAAGAAAGAAGTTGAAGATGATTTTGATTTTGTTATTTTTTTCCTACTTGCAAATGAATATGCATTTGTATATTAGTTTGGAAGTAGGAAAAGAAGATAATGAAAATCATATCCAGCTTCTTTAAATGGCAACCCTAACATGACATCAATCGAAAACTGACATTTCCTTCAAGCTGGGGTATTCCCCATAAGCCATGCTGCATTGGATCCCGGGTACAGTGAAAAATGAACAAGTGTTGCTAAGGCATTCTCCTAGAAGTAACGCGCTACATCGGATCCTGTGAGTAGCAAAAAATGGGCAAGGGTTGTTACAGTGTCCCCTCAAAAAGCGACGCGCTAAACTAAAACCCAGGTATAGTGAAAAGTGGGCATGGGTTCATGCCATGGAGGTCAAGAAGTGCAGGGGTAAACAGGCTATCTCAAGAGCATAAGATTCGTATCGCCACATGGAATATAGGGACATTGACAGGTAAGAGTCTGGAGTTAGTAGATACAATGAAAAGTAGCAAAGTCAACATTGCTTATATCCAAGAAACCACTTGGAAAGGGGCTAAAACTAGATAAATCGATGAGTATAAACTCTAGTGCGTAGGAAAAGATGATAACAGAAATGATGTAGGAATAATAGTGGATAAAGAATTAAATGATAAAGTTGTGGATGCTAAGAGAATCAATAATAGAATTATAATAATAAAACTTGTTCTAGGAGAGCAAATTATAAATGTTATAAGAGCATACAAACTACAAGTAGGATTAGAAGATATAATCAAGAGACACTTTTGGATAGATATGGAGGGAGTCACGCAAGAAATTCCCAGCACTAAGGGGATAGTTATAGGAGCATACTTAAATGGCCATGTAGGGAAAGAAAAGGAAGGATATGATAGAATACATGAGGAGTATGGTATAGGAGAATGTAATGAGATGAGCAAAACCATCCTCGATTTTACTTTGGCTACTTGGCCATTGCAAATACATTCTTTAAGAAGAGGGATGAACACTTATTAACCTTTAAAAGTGGACTCCATAAAAGCCAAATAGACTTTTTTCTACTTAGGAATACTAAAAGATCAATGTATAAGAACTGTAAGGTGATACCCAGTGAGAGTTTAACCTCACATCATAGGTTAATAGTGATGGATATCTATATTAAAAAATGGAAGAAAGGAAGTGAACTTGATAGGTATCCAAAAACTAAGTGGTGGAACTTAAAAGGAGAGAAAATAACCTCATTCACAAATAAGTTGATGGTAAAAGGAAACTAGAACTATGAAACAAAAGTAAGCACCATGTGGGACTAATATGACTGAGTCCCTTAAGAAAGTGGCAAAAGATGTCTTAGGAGTATCTAAAGATAAAAGACAATTAGTATAGGAAACATGGTGGTCAAGTGAAACAATGTAAAAAGTTATTAAAGAAAAGCGGGTGTGTTTTAAAGCATGGCAGAAGACTAGAAATAATGAAAACTATGACCAGTATAAGAATGCTAAAAAGGTTGTTAAGAGAATAATGAGGCTAAACTTATGGCATATGATGACCTCTATAGTAGACTAGGATAAAGAGAAGGCAAAAAAGATGTATTTAAACTTGCAAAAATTAGAGAACAAGAGAGTAAGGACTTAGACCATATTAGGTGCATTAGAAGTGATGATCAAAGGGTACTAGTCAATGATGACGAAATCAAACAAGGGTAAAAAACTTACTTTCAAAAATTGTTAAATGACAATGGCTCAAAGAATATAAGGATTGAATATAATGTAAATATAAATAACATTAGACATTATAGATATGAATGTAGGATTAGAATACCTGAAGTGAAAGAGGCCTTGAAATAGATGAAATCAAGAAAGGCCATATGAGGCTGATGGTATACTAATAGAGGTTTGGAAGCATATAGGAGATGCTGGAGTACTTTGGTTGACCAAATTGTTTAACAAGATTATAAAATCAAAGAAAATGCCAGTTGAATGGAAAAAAAGCTCTATTGTACCAATTTATAAGAATAAAGGAAACATACAGAGCTGCACTAATTATCAGGGAATCAAACTTATGAGCCATACTATGAAACCTTTTGAAAGAGTAATTGAGAAAAGGCTACAGCATGAGACAAGTGTATCAGAAAACCAATTTGGTTTCATGCCTCGGAGGTCTACCATGGAAGCTATGTTCTTACTAAGACAACTGATAGAGAAATAGAGGGAGAGCAGGAAAGACCTCCACATGGTTTTTGTTGACTTAGAGAAAGCTTATGATAGGTCCTTAGAGAGTTAATATGAAGGGTGATGGGTGAGAAAAGGGTTTCGCGGTGGTATATAGACATAATTGAAGATATGTATGAGAGAGCGGTAACAAATGTTAAGACCACTAGTGGCGAGACCGGTGATTTTCCTGTCACTGTAAGATTGCACCAAGGATCAGCATTGATCTCATACCTTTTCACATTGGTTATGAATGAGTTAACAAAACATCTACACGAGGAGATTCTAGGTACATGGTATTTGTAGATGATACAGTCTTAATTGATGAGACAAGGGAGGGCATAAACACAAAGCTAGAGTTATGTAGAGAAGCATTAGATTCTAAAGGATTTAAAATCAGCCACACTAAGACAGAATACATGAAATGCAAATTTAGCAAGGAGGGGAGTAGGAGTGGAACACCACTTAAGATTGATAACCAAGAAGTTTCTGTAAAAGACCACTTTCGATACTTAGGATCAATGATCCATAAGAGTGGAGAGATTGAGAAGAGGGAGATTACCTAGAGAATCCAAGTGAGTTGAAACAAATGGACATGTGCATCTGGAGTTTCGTGTGATTGGCAGGTGCCCCTCAAACTAAAAGGAAAATTCTATATGATGGCCGTATGGCTGGCCATGCTCTATGGATTAGAGTGTTGGGCAGTTAAGGAACATCATATTCATAGGATAGCGTCGCGGAAATGAGGATGTTCAGATGGATGAGTGGCAAGATAAGAAAGGATGGAAATAGGAATGAAAACATTAGAGGAAACTTAGGGGTAGCACAAAGGTAACAAGCTGAGGGAGATTAGACTTCGATGGTTTGGACATGTCCAAAGGAGACCCAAAATGGCACTGGTTAGGAGTGAAGCAATGCAAGTAGAAGGCTCTAAAAGGGCAAGGGGAAGGCCTAAAAGAACGTGGATAGAAGTGGTGAGAAAAGATTTGAAAACTTTGGGACTAAATGAAGCCATAGTACTTAATAGAGGGGTATGGAGGAACAAGATTCATGTGACTAACCCCTAATTAGGATAAGGTCTTGATGATGATGATGATGATTTGTTATGTATTCATTGATTTTTCTTTTTATTTTAGGTGAATCACGGTAGATAGTAATCATATAATGAATGATGAAGATTGTCAAAGTGTCTGTTAGTAGTGCAAGCATAAGGGTGAATCCAAACACACTGTTACGACAGCTTGTTAAAGTATACAAGAAATTTGGAGAAAAACAAAGGGGTTCAAAGACACTCACCTGTAGGTTTTGTAGAGAAACATACTCTATAGAACTTATTACAGGTTTATGGATACTTCATGAGACATGAAAGGGAGCAAAGCAGAGGCATCAAGTATCATGATAAGGTGAAAGAAGACATACAATTAAGAAGAAGAGTGACAAGTGTTGTAGAAAGGGAACAAGTGCAATCAAGTTTAAGTACTCGTAAAAAGTTGAGGCTCAATTTGGAGAGAATCTTCAAATGCTAGTGGTTCAAGCCCTTTCGAGGCAACTTAACTCTATTGCGAAGGCTTTTAAGGCTCAAGAAAGAGAGGATGAGGCCTATAAAGTACTGAGATATTTGGTTGCCAATGGAATTCCATCCAATGTATTACGATCTCCATATTGGCGGAGAGGTGATTAATTAAGGCAGTTAGCAAGAAGCCAAACTATAAGAGTCCAGAGTACGAGCAGGTAGGAATTACCTTGCTTGGTAATGAGATAGGATGGATTGGGAGTTGCAGCCAATCAAAGATTCTTAGCCAAGGTTTTCGCCTATCAATTGTGTCAGATGGCCGAACCAAATTGAAGAATCAAACGCTGAATAATGTCTTGGTATCAAACATAGATGACTGTGTCTTCCTTTATGCTGAATGCTCTGGAGTAGACAAGTTGGGTGTAAATAATGGAGAATTCTTAATCAAGGCTACAAGTGAAGTAGAGCCTTCAATTGTGTTCTAGATAATTAATGATAGTGCTAGTAATTGTAAGAATGATGGGGATGAGGTTACTGCAGCATTTCCTCATGTATTTTGGGCCCCATGTATGGTTCATACTCTGAATTTGATTTTCAAATACTTAGATTAGGAGTTTCCATAGATGCAAGAGTTGTCTCTCACATGCAACAAAGTGGTTAAGTTCATTAACAACCACTCTCATGCACTAGTCATCTTTAGGAGTGTTTCGCATAATAAACTTATAAAGGTGAAGAAGACTAGGTTTGGTTCCATTTATGTCACCATTGTTAGTATATTGAAGGTGAAGCAAGAAAAAGGGCAGCCCCAGTGCACGAAGCTCCCACCTATGCGGGGTCCGGGGAAGGGGCGGACCACAAGGGCCTATAGTAGGCAGCCTTACCTTGCATTTTGTAAGAGGCTGATTCCACGCCTTGAACCCGTGACCTCAAAGTCACATGATAACAACTTTTACTGTTGCGCCAAGGCTATCCTTCATTGAAGGTGAAGCAACACTTGAAATTTTGTATAGATACAAAGTCATGGCGCAAGTAGATGAGAGGAATCAGAGATCCCAATATTAAAGATGCAGCACTTGACGAGTCATCACAAATGAATAAGAGTTCATGAAATAGGTGAAGTTGGCTTTGAACATTACCAAGCCAATATATATGATCAATAGATACTCTAATATAGAAGGCGTTATAATAGGAGAGATGTATGAGGGCATGGACAATATGTTGGGCAAAATTCAAGACGTTACGGTGGCAAATGATGAAATTGAAATGAATAAGAAGATTGAAGCAATTCTGAACATAAGGCGGTCGCAGATGTTTTCCTTATATGCACACACATCTTTACTTGGATAAACACATTTATCAAGTAATCATCCTTCCTTCCATTTCAATTTCCCATAACAACTTCAAATAAATCAGCTGTTGGCTAAATAAATGACAATGATGATGATACTTGAATAAATTCAGATATGGTGGTTATGGCCTTGTATTTTTTGCCATGGTTGTTTGACAAAGAGGAAGATTTCAGTCTATTCGCAATTGCAGAGTCATATTTTGTAAAAAAAAATTGGCACAACTGCAGAATTAGAAAGCAAATCACTCCACTCCCCTATATCTAATCCCCAGTAATTGGAGAAAACAGCTATTAGCACCAGCGACAAAATGTATTTCACCAAATGAAAAAACATGCAGTTAGAAATTCTAATGAGATTAAGGGCAATGATCATTCAAAAATTCATGCCTAAATAGCATTTATCTATGATAGAAATCAGGTCAACAAAGCCAGCTAACATCTCAAAATAAAATAAGTCAGAACAAGCAGGTCAATTTAAGCAACTCCAAACGGAAGGAAGATGAGGTTGACAAAGCTGTCAAATAGTAATCTTAAGATGTAGAAGGCCTCACGTTTATTGTGCAAGTACAAATTTTGACCAGCCTGCCTGTTCCCTTTGTATAAAGTTATAGATTACATGTTTTTACAAGAAACAGAAACCATTGGGAAGTTTAAAGATTGAATGCAAAAACATACAGCCACAGTGCACGAATGTGCAAAAAGTAGGAAAATGAAATTTTTATACAGATATACTAGTGATATATGCCCCCTTGTTTCTCCTCATCAGCCCCTCACAGAATGGTGAGTAAAGCTATGACTATAGGTGGGCCCACATTTTTGAAGTACCAAAAGTTCATAATATTGCCCTTGACTTATGGGCCATGGTCCAAAATTCTCATCCATCTAATGATCCTTGACGTTGTTTCTATGAGTTGTATAATGGACAGTAGAAGTTTTCACCACCCATCTTACAACTAAAAGCAGCAGCTGCTAGGTTCATCCAATGGATAAGAATTTTGGAGCATGGTCCATCTAAGTCAAGAGTAATATTAATACTGGTTTGGATCTTCAACAATCTGGGCTCACCTGGAGTTATAGCTGTTCATACGATTTGAGGGGCTAATGAGGAAAGTATGGGACACATAGATCATTATTGTCGATATATTTAAGAAGTAGAGAGGCTGGTAAGAGGTAGCTAAAGCATTTTCTTCAGCCCTGGCCCCAGAAGAAGACACTCCATCAATGGCATGATAAGTGATAATTAAACTTTTATACATCTTGGAAATAGCTCGGTGTGGAGCATCTTATTATTCATGATAAAGCTGGACGTGGGTTGGGCTGAATGATATTTATTATTATAGTCACTCTAGAGCAAATATTGCAGAGTTTGGATGCCAAACTTACACCTGGTGCACGAAGAGAAGGTGACATTTTAAATAAATCATTGTTGCAAGGAACACTTGATGCCCAAGAAAGAAGTAAAGTTTGTCCGTCATCCATTAAAGAAATAGATGATGGTACCCAGCTTTCAAATAGAAGTCCTAGGACCCGATTCTTACCCCATTATATAAAAGCTTTTGTATAGGGAAAACGCTACCACTTGTATAGCTGAGAGCTTGTTTGATACTTGTTCCAATATTTCCAGTTGCAAATAGTAGAGAAGAACAGCAAGGCATAGCCATCAATATCTACTCCCAGGCATACCTATTTTCTTACCCACATGCAACAACATAAATGCTACTTGTTCTCCTATTTGACATGGTATGACACTACTCAGCAACATTTGCTGTAAACAAGATTAAGGAAAAACAAGGCTGATAGACATAGTATCTGTTCCATACAATTGCAAAGCAGATGATAAATGACTGTAGCGAGCATGCGAAAAAAACCACAGGGAATTCCTTCTCTTAAAATTTGAATGTGAAAATTAGAATAGTTTTCTTTCTCTTGCCACAGAAAGCATGCGGTAGTTAGAACTGAGTTTTCTAATCCAAAGTTTTTAACAATTCATCGTAAGATGCATGCAGTTCAAACGAAAAACAGAATTTCATGCATATTAAGCAAACCTTTGTCCTTCCGCAGAGTGCGCCTCTGAAGCCAGTTATGCACTGTAAACAGGTGTCTCCCGCATAGTAATGATTCTCTAGCGTAAAACAAAGAAACACCATGCCTGTCATCAAATTAGACAAGTAAATAACGAGAGTGACAAGTACACTAACGAAAGCCCTTCACATTTACTGTAAATGTATAAAGAAATAGTGACCGTTTCCACTTCCAAAGGAATTCTGCAAAACTCACTGGGATTGGTAATACTCCTTGTACGTAAGGACCTTTTTGCTCAGCTTCATCAGTGAGTCCCCATTCAGGTCATCTAAGACACTAGTAATGCAATAAATGTGTCCATTATGAGGAGTAAATACTATGGAGTTCCTCAGCATACAACTAAATATAGAACAATCTTTTGTTTGCATCATACGACAAACTTGTTCTGGACAAGAACATAGTCTAACACCGTCATCCCCATTAACAGCATTGGAGCCAACAGCTTTGGAGAGAAATAAAGCAGATCTAACACAAACCCAATCAATATTGGAAGAATTTGATGGGAGCAACAAGTAGGAAGTCGTAGCAAGACTAGTCTCTTGAAGGAGTTCATCTAAAGCATCCTTTAATCTGCTCATGTTATGATCAATAAGCATTCTGAGAATAGAGACTTGAAACCTTCTTGCCATGAGAACCTGGTAGCAGACAACACCAAGTCAGAGCATAAGAACAGAGGTACCATCACCTATTTTCTCCCCACAGAGAAACCCATTAAACAGAATGACTTACCTGTTCGACACCAACATGAATTGGACCAGCATATCTCATGCTTACAGACACAGCACCACTACCAACTTGCAGTTGGAAAACTGTACTCGCAAAGTCTGTCCCCAGATCACACTTGACAATCAGAACAATATCCCTCAAGGGAACATCATAATTAAAATTCTGCTTTAAGCTGAAAGAATAGCAGTGGTATAACTCTGTTCCAGAGAAGGACGACCAGAAATCAACCAGTTCTCCTGGAAAGTAATCAGGTTGTTGATCCTCACATGAATTCATCCCTGGGAATATAGAAGCCATGTTTAAAATACTAATATGGTAATGAAAACATCAACAAACCACTGAATGAAATAATAACAAAAGCACCAGATCATAGAAACATGTTAGAATCAAGCAACTTAAGGTGGAATAACCTCAAATTCATAATAGCAAGCTCCTAATTGAAAACTTTAGCAATCAATGTGTGCAACAACTTGAAACCAGAAAGACAGAACAAAGTAACAGCAACTCAAGGTGGAATAACCTCAAACTATACCAAGTCCTGATAGAAGATAGAAGTTACCACATTGTTGAGAATCATCTCTTTCTTCAATGTCGGACTCTGGTAACAGATAATCAGTTAGAGCACCAATCTTATGCAGTCTCTTGCATGCTTCAAGGCATGCAATTTGCTTCAGCATATCATGTTGACCTTCTACATGAACCAACTGCAGTGGACAGCTTTTTGGAAGATGAAGGATGCAAAGCCCACTCTCTTTCTTAATATGAAACATAGGAGTTGGTGTAAAATACCTAAAATCCAGCAAAATTGACATACTAATGGTCAAGCAGGCTACAGAAAGCTTTAAAATAAGCTACAAGCCAAGAACAAACCCGTCAGATGGAAGCTTTGAGCAATAGAAATATATCAACTGTACACTTGAACTGAGAGTGACAATAGCTCCAGTAGCCTCAACACAGTAGAAGTCTTCATTTATCATTCCAGTCTCAAGCGGTGAACACTGAAGGTTGGCCTGACGGAGGGACTCCTCTCGCATAATATCTTCACAGTTAAGATAGTTCATTACGCTCGACAATGTAGACCTATCCCCACTACAAAGCACAAACACAGAGAAACAGGATTATAAATTCATTTCGCTGAAAAAATACACCATGAAAACACACTATACAAACTAAATGAATTCTGCAAAATGATACTAAGACTGGAAATTCAATCAAATATTTCAGAAGGTGGATCAAGGGAACTAAAGAAGAAAACAATAAGGAAACCATTATACACTAACCATTCTATCCAAAGATTAGTTGTGTTTGATCCAGTAAAGCAAAAAAAAACATGCAGGTCAAATATGGATGTGAGTCATGGTCAAACATTTTGAGATCAGGACACTAAAAATCCACTACTTTACACGTATGTTATGAGGTAAAATTTGCATAACAATTTAACAACAAGACATGCAGCGTAATGAGAAGGATATTCTAAAATTTTATTTGAGCTTGTGCGTTAAGGTAGAAAACAAAAGAATGAACCATTTAAATAGACAGTTATACAATATAATGATAAATATTAACAAAGCATAAAGCAGCTCTTCCAAGTCTCAAATTGACATCTTTGTCACTAAAATAAAACCATGCTTATCCCCTTCACACTTGTTGCTGTATAGTCACACTGTTCATCAGAAATTACATAAGTATAGAATGACTCTTTAAATTAGGATTACTAGACCATTGAGTACCAGTACAACCAGATAAGACAAAGTTTACAAACAAAAGCCTAGAAGCATGCCCATACAAGTACGGGAGATACATAATGAAAACTCACAACATGACTAGAAATACAATTTTTGTTCTGATAGATTTCAAAAATGGAACGAACATTATTTCACCTCTGGACAAGTAATAACGAGTCAGACCCTCACATTCGTGCACGTCCACATGACTGTTCGTCAGAAATTACACAAGTATATAATGACTCTTTAAATTAGGATTACTCAACCATTGCGTATCGGTACAACCAGATAAGACAAAGTTTACAAACAAAAGCCTAGAAGCATGCCCATACAAGTACAGGAGATACATAATGAAAACTCACAACATGACTAGAAATACAATTTTTGTTCTGAAAGAATTCAAAAATGGAACAAACATTATTTCACCTCTGGACAAGTAATATGTAGTCAGACCCTCGCATTCGTGCACGTCCACGTGACTGAATAAAGCTGCAAACAGTAGCAGGAGGATCAAATCGAATGACCAAGTTGCAACTTTGTACATCCAAGCCCTCCTCAAGAATCTGGGTTGCAACAATCATGTTCACCTGCACACAAGTAATCCAGATGGTTCTAAATTTATGTCCATGGATAAACTTGACACAGTCAAAACCAATAAAGTTTTTTCTTTTGCAGAAAAAAACTCACTGTTCCCTCACGAAACTTATCAACTATTTTGATGTGTTCTGATCTAGTTTGGGCCTGCAAGCCTGCATGACTACCAGCCATGTAAGCTGTCCTGCAGCAGGACAGTTGCGGCACTTGGCTTAACAGAGACTGAAGGACAATAGCTGTAATGACCCGTTCTACAAATATTATACATCTCAACTCCTCGCTCCTGGTTCGTGGCATGAAAAAGAATATCAACACAATGGGAAGAACTTCGAAGCAAAATAAAATGAACATTTCTCAAAATGGTGAACACGTCCACTGAAAATGATAAGCAAACATTATCTTGGAAAGAGCAGCCTATCTTCTGTCAGCATCATTGGTAGGAAAATTAATTTAAGAACAATTATGTTAAAACCTAGATGGAATCAGTCACTTCTAGATATAGAAAGAACTTTTCCAGTTTGAAAAGGGCATTGTGATCTCCATTGACACCAAGTAATCATATTGAAAAGAGCAACCTATCTTAACTCCTCTCTCCTGTTCTACAAATATTATGCATCTCAACTCCTCTCCACTGGTTTCATGGCATGAAAAGGAATATCAACACAACAGGTTGAACTTCACAACAAAATAAAATGAACATTGCTCAAAATGGTGAACACATCCACCGAAAATGATAAGCAAACATTACTTTGGAAAGAGCAGCCTATCTTTTGTCAGCATCGTCAGAAGGAAAATTAATTTAAAAACAATTATGTTAAAACCTGGATGGAACCAGTCACTTCTAGATATAAAAAGAAATCTTCCAGTTTGAAAAAGGCTTGCGTAAGCTCAACTGGGGAAGCTGTGTCCATGCAATTTTGCACAAGATGAATGCTAAACTGAATGATCCTTTCCGTTCACAGACATCTCTGATATTGTTATTCTCAGGGTTGTGCAGACATCATGCTGAGCTCATTGAGTCAACCCTAGTATTGCAAAAGCTGAACATAGGGACAGTGTTGGCAGGGAAAGCAATCTTTGCACAAGCTAAAACTCAACTGCGGAGCCTCTCACAGAGACATAGCCAAATATTATGGATGTAGTCATTGAGGGTGCATTTGAATTAATGTTGGATGTCCATTGACAATATGCACAAGTTGATTAAAGCTAAGTTTGAACCCCCAAATCTGCATCTTTCATTATCCTCAGCTTATAGGATTTGATTGAGTCATCAAGATGGATATTTTAAAAGACGGTTGAAATATATAAACTAGTCAGGTCAGTCCTTTCAGTTTAAGAGCATTAGTTTCTCATATCATTTCTCATTATTGGTAGCACAGTTGTAGTTCATTAGCAGTTGGTTATTATCTGTGGGAAAAGAGGAAATAAGTTATATGAATTACTCCATTTTCCTTCTGCACTCTTTCTTCTTCTCTCCTCCTATCCTTTATTCTCTCTTTTTCTTCCTTGAAAACCAGTTGACTTGAGCGTCAGTAACGTATGAAATCAGGTAGGCAACCTTCCCTAGACCTCCTCTTCATTTCTTTATTGCTTTATTTCTTTCTTGGTCTTCCCTCAGATGTTCCCTTGTAGTGGAGATATTTTCCTGCACCTCTTATTCCTCAAAACTAGCAAAGAAAAAATAAGGGCAACCTAGTGCACAAAGTTCCCACTTAAAGCAGACCGCAAAGTGTCTATAATAAGCAGCCTTACCTTGGATTTTTTCAGAAAGCTGTTTACATGCCTCGAACATGTGACCTCCAAATCACACAGCGATAGCTCTACTGTTGCACCAAGGATCCCCCTCTTCCTCCGAACTAGCCAGAAGCCTTTAAATCTAGTGAATGGTGTTATCTTCTCCCTTTTAAGTTCCACCACTTAGTTTTTGAACACTTATTAAGTTCATTCCTTTACTTCCATATTTTAATGTAGATATCTGCAAACATTATCCTATATTGTGAAGTTAAGCTCTCACCATGTATCACCTTGCAATCCTTACACATTGATCCTTTTGTATTCCTAAGTGAAAAAAAGTCTATTTGGCTTTTATATGGTCCACTCTTAAAGGCTATTAAATGTTCATCACTCTTCTTAAAGAACGTGTTTGCTAGAACTAGGTTATATGCCAAAACAAATTAATACTAAACAACTGCCAATAGCACTAGATAACAATAACATCACTCAAAGAACATGTACGGAAAAAAAATATATATATATATTCTTGCAGACCTGTACTCAAGAAGTGATTCAATAAGACAGTTAACTTTTGAGGTCAAAAGTCCAAACTCCAAATCTGCTCTAAGATCTTGACCAATAGACCATTCTGGACCTAATCGCAAGAAAATATGAGTCAGCATTGGCAAGAAGATCCATAATACATACAACTTTGGTACACACGCACTAGAAATATGCATATCAAGCTGCATCTTAACTATCACTGACTCCCCCCACCGCCTCTTCTCTAACAGACACAGAGAGAAATTTAGGGAATGTACCTGATGGTAGATACTGTAAGAACACCTCAAACACATCTTGACTAAAATTTCTAACAATAGTCTCACCAAGCCCATCCTTCTTTTCTCCCCAGAAGAAAATTTCAGTTGCACTAGAAGATAAAGACTGTGCCGCCTATTAGAAAACAACATCTTAAGTTTGTAACATTAAGTTATGCAATCAATAACTTCCAATATACCCTACGTCATAATGAGCCTTTACCGTTAAAGTCAACCAAACACCTAGTTCTGTTAAACAGAAGACAAATGTCGAGTGTAGTTTTGCAATTCTCTTCCTTGTGCTCTCCTCTGCATTTTCATTGAGTTGCAACTTCTGCAAGGCTTGTAGATGCTGAGAAGAAAAAGAGTTACTTGAAGGAAACATACATAAAGGCCAAAAAAGTACGTAAATGTCACCATTCCAGCCAAGTCAAACCAACCAAATATGTTCATTCACCATATTTCATCCATTGCAACTCAGTTTGGCACAAAAATTTAGTGATTATAATGAGCAATATCATATTATTTTCTTAAATGCTAATGAATTTGTAAGGGTACTACAATCTTTTCTCAAAAGAAAAAACCCATGCAGGTACTTTTCTTAGAATCTTTCACATTAATATCAGGTGCTCCAAACATACAGTAGGTTATGCTTTACAGTACATAAGCAAAGCAGTTTAGGCATTTTCAAAAATGAACATTCACTTATGAAATAAAACTACTTTTGTATTCTCAAATCATCCTAAGTCACAGCAGAAGTTAAGAAACTAACTGAAAATTGTTCTCTGCCTGCTTCTGGTAATCCAGATCTCGTTTAGCAAAAAGAAACTATAGAGTAATCAACACACATATTAGGTAAAGCTATGAAGTTAAAAGTAGCCTCAACAATCATCAGCCTTGGCATAATTGAAAATCCATCTTTAATTTATGAGGCAACCATTCTGCTTGACCAGAAAAATTATATAATACAAACAGTGGTTATAATGAATCTCATGCTCAAAGAAATAACAATGTCAAAGTGATGCAGGTCAATGCTACAAACTGACATGAGAGTGTCTCTAATTTAGAAGATCAGTCAAAGTGTTGAGCAGTTAAAGAACATCATGCTCATAGGATGAGTGTCACAGAAATGAGGATGTTGGGATGGATAAGTGGTAAGACAAGAAAGGATAAAATTAGGAATGAAAATATTAGAGGAAATTTAGGGGTAGCACCAATAGGTAGCAAGATGAGGGAGATTAGACTTAGATGATTTGGACATGTTCAAAGGAGACCGAAAACGGCACCAGTTAGAAGAAGTGAGCCAATACAAGTAGAAGGTTCTAAAAGGGCAAAGGGAAGGCCCAAAAAAACGTGGATAGAAGTGATGAGGAAAGATTTAAAAACTTTGGGACTAAATGAAGCCATGGTACTTAATAGAGAGGAATGGAGGAATAAAATTGATGTGGCCGACCCCTAATTGGGATAAAGTCTTGATGATGATGATGAGTCAAAGGAGGACAAGATCTATCAAACATTGAAAAATTTTAGATCATCACAATCTAAACATCTTAAATCCACATATTTTAGATGTCTTAGGTATTCAAGCACTAGACGTCCTAGATTCTCAAAGAGTGAACGTTTTGAATCAATAGGGACAGATGTATTGGAACAATAAGGATGGATGTTTTGGATCAAACAGTCTTTAAGTTGACTAGTCAAGATTCTAAATCAGCCAAGATTAAGGAAACTTATTGTATGGGAAGTTGGGGAATTTTGGAAAATTGCTTGAATAGGTTTAGGAAACTACCCAATGCTTAGAAAGTGTAATTTGAAAAACATTCAAGTTTAAGAAACCAATATTAGGAAAGTGCCTAAGACTCAAAAACTAATACTTAGTTTAACAAGCTATTATTTTTAGGAAGTTGCTTTTAGCCTTTTACACTACTTATATGGGAGGGTTGTTACCATCTATTTAAACCCCTTGTAGCATGAAACAAAGCATAGAGTATTTGGAAGTTCTTTTTTTCATTGAAGGAGTTAGATATTTCTCCACTTTCCTTTGTTCTCTGTGTCTCTTAAAGCGATCCTAGAGTAGTGAGATGCCTGGCCCTGTATCTTTAAGGTGATGAATTTCCTATATCCTTAAAGTGGTGAGCTATTTCATAATTTAGCCTTTTATCTCTGTGGTGGTAGTTCAGCATCCATTGTGGTAAGCTATTATTCGATATCAAAGCACGGTTGTGATGGTTTTTCAAGCACGGAGCATGAATACTTCAAATAAGGATATTTATGACATGGAGATGGACAACCCAAGGAGACAAATCGAATGACTCTAAGAACATCTTGAACAACAAAGCAGTCATGATGATCAAAGAGGTGAAAAATCAGACCTTGAATCCTCTAACAGTAGCTTAGACAATTCTCACTCTTTTTTTACAAGAAATCGTGGTTCGGATAGGAGATCGTCATCAAGCACCAAAGCTTCTAAAAGTCAACATGGTTTTCACTTTTCAAGTGTAAAAGGGAACGTTTCTAAATTTGAAGGGAGAATGCAGCCTGATGAATTCTTGGACTAGCTTCATACTGTTGAATGTGTTTTCGAATACAAGGAGTTCCCGAAAGATGATAAGGTAAAGTTGGTTGCGCTTAAACTTAGAAAGAATGCTTCTTTATGGTGGAAGAATTTGAAAAAACAAAGAGCACATGAATGAAGGAGTAAGATTCAAATGGAAAAAGATGAAAAAAAGTTAAAAAAAGATTTTTGCTAGAAAACTATCGTATGGATAAGTTTTTGAAAATTCAAAATTTAAGGCAAGAAAACATTAGTATTCAAGAGCATACTGCCGAATTTGAACAACTTATGTTTAAATGTAATTTGTTGGAGACAGAAGAGCACACCATTGCACATTCCTTGAGATGTTTTAAAAGAAAAAGATTGGTGATACAGTATATTTATAACAAAACTAATCTTTTAATGATGTAAGAAAACTTGCTTTAATTATTGTAAAACAACAAAAAAGAAGTCTTAAAAAGAGACATTTTCATATCTATTAATAGAGAAAATTATTCCAATCTAAGGAATGCTTCATCTTCTAACCAAACACCTATTAAAAGATTTCAAAAGCCTCAAACCAGGAGCGATGATAACAAGTAATCTGGTCCATCAAGTTCAAGCCGAGGAGATGTTTCAAATGTCAAGGTTATGGACATGTAGCCTCTGAATGTCCAAACTGTAAGGTGATCGTATTAGTGGAGGAAGATTATAAATATGACGATTAAAGGGCTCTCAACCAAGCAATGTTAAAGAAAAAGATGTCACTTACTCCGATCAAGGCCATCATCTATTGGTGGTGCTAAGAAGCTTGTGTTGTCCATAAAGATGATGATGATTGACTCCACTACACTTTCTTTCATATTATATGCACACCCAATGACAAGGTGTGTGATGTTATCATTGATAGTAGTTCGTATGAGCATATCACCTCAACTAAAATGGCCAACAAACTAAAGCCAAAGATAGAAACTCATCCTCAGCTGTACAAGTAGCGTGACAAGTGACATCAAATCAAAGTAACTCAAAAATGCCTTATTCCTTTCACTATTGGTGAGAAGTGTAAGGATGAAATTTGGTGCAAGGTAATTCCTACGGATGCTTGTCATTTATGCTTGGTCGAACTTGGTGACATGATAGAAGAATCCAGCATGATAGTTTTAGAAACACTATTGTTTTTAATGGCGAGAATCACTTTAGCACCATTAAAACTAGAGATATATTCTAAAACATCTAAGATAATTCAACTAGGTAGAAAACATGATATTAATAAGTTTGTTGAAGTATTGAATGCTAGCATTACTATCAAACGTGAACCGAAAAGGGTACACACTAGATATTCAAAGATTTCTACTTGTGAAGACCCTAAAACTGTGGAGAATAATGTCAATCACAGCCAAAGTTCTTGCAGCTCCAACGTTATGGGATCCAAGATGGAAGCACCAAATGTTATAGATAACGGAATTAGTGACAAATTCCTTCTTCTAGCTGATGGCAACAAATATAATCTTCCAACTCTAAACAAAAGTGACATTTGTACTATAATACATACTAGCGAAACCACTATTGATATTAAGGAAGTGTTAATTTCCAATAAAAGCATTATTACCCTTATCGCTGGTGTGAAACAACTGTTTTTTCTATGAATGAACAATCAACTGTGAAAGAAGTTTATTTATCAATCCTCCCTCTTGTACATGTCTTCAATCAGATGATTGAGAAGTTGTCCTCAATCAAGCTGCCATCAGTCTTCATAAACTTCAAAAGTTCTCATCAATCTACAAGAAAAGAGCAAACTCATCCTAAAGTTGAATGTGCAGCAGGAGGCAACTGGAAGCAGTTCAATAATCTTGAAGAAGCAAAACCATACGTCTTAATCCCAATGCCACACTAGTGCCCGATGAAAAGCTTAGAGGTGACAAACATCCCAACTGCCTAACTATCTCAAAAGGAACAATTGAAAAGATTGAAGATGACTTAGTCGGAGTACACCTTAGAAAAGAAAGATTTCCTCAAAACCAACATTCTAAGCTCAAGCCAAGAACAGGGCGTCCTTTCAAAATATTGAAGAAAATAAGTGGGAAAGCCTACCAGGTCAACCTACTAACAGAATTTGAAGTTTCAAATACTTCCAGTGTAGTGGATCTTTCGCCATACAAAGGAGAGGACGATGTAGACAACTCAAGGACAAGTTTTTTCCAACCCAGGGACAACGATATGGACGTGTATCTAATTCAAAAAATCAATGGTAGATCAAAGGAGGACAAGATCAATCAAGCATTGAACATCCTTGATCATCATAATCAAACATCTTAAAGTCACATATTTTGGACATCTTACATCCTCAGACATTGGACGTCCTAGATCCTCAAAGAGTGAACACTTTGGATCAACAAGGATGAATGTTTTGGAACAAATACTAATAGACATCTTGGATTCTCTAGAAATAGACATCTTGAATCACAACACTTGGATGTCTCAAATCAATCAAAGAGAGGAGTCCCCTAGTCCACTCAATACTTCCCTATTTCCCCATGGTCAAAACGTCTTCATGAAGCTTTTCTTGGTCAAGATATGTTGACTAGTCAAAATTCCAAATTAGCCAAGATCAAGAAAACTTCTTGTATGAGAAGTTAGGGAATTTAAAATACTTCTTTTATGTGAAAGATATCTATGAAAATTGCTTGAATGTATTTAGGAAACTACCAATGCTTAAAAAGTGTAAATTAGAAAATACCTACATTTAGGAAACCATTGTTGAGAAAGTATCTAAGACGTAGAAATTAATACTTAGTTTAGAAAACTATTATTTTTAGGAAGTTTTTAGTCTTTTACATTGCTTATATGGGGAAGGTTGTTCCCATCTATTTAAACCCCTTGTAACATGAATCAAAGCATAGTGTTTGGACTTTTTTTTCAGCAAATAAGTTAGAGATTTCTCTGCTTTCTTTTATCTTCTATATCTCTTAGAGTCATCTTAGACACCTGGCCCTCTGTCTTAAAGGAGGTGGATTTCTTGTACCCTTAAAGTGGTGAGCTATTGCTATACTTTAGCCCTGTATCTCTTTGGTGGTGGTTCTTCTATATTGGTGAGCTATTTAATCTATCCTCTTATGTTCTATTATCTGGTATTACAAAGAAATTGACAGTTATCAACTTAGTTACATCAAACAAACAATATGATATTAGAAAAAGGTAACAAAGCCTACATGATGAACCTTAAATACTTCTCCTTCAACATTACCAATGAAGCATTGCCAAACAATGAGCAAAGGGATGGACACGAAAAGAGATAAATAAGTATAGCCCATGATTAGGAGAGATTCCAAAGAAACAGATTGTACCTTCAATTTCAAATTTCTCAACTCATCGGCTAAGAGAGTGCATAAAGCATAGGGTATGTCAACATGTTTATAGAACTTCAACCTTGGCGTTGAAAATGGTATATACTTGTCCAAAACAGATTTACTTGAAACAGTATATACCTAAAACATGGAGACAATGTTAGTTCGGGTCCCAAAGATTCAATCCACTGTTCACATAACCAACATTTAAAGAACATAGTTCCCCATCTAGCAAAAAAAGAAACAGTACCACTAATGTTCCACAAATAGAGAAAAAAGTCAAAAACACAAAATACATGGTAAGCAATGAATATGTATAACATGACGTGTATGTGTGTTAACTCTTTGATATACCATAGACAAATATTTGCTCCTTCAATCAGCCTAGGAGAAATGCATTAAGTATGGGATGCAGTGCAATGCAGCAGTGTTCACATGAAAAGTGACTTGAATAGTATCTTGACAGTAACCTTCAGGTACCGTTGTTTAGGAGTCTGGTAGTTTCATTGTTTCAGGTTTTCTCTGTGCAAGTATTTCTGTTTTTCAAGGTTTCCTACTTCTGTTGGACCTTCTATTTCTGCTGGGATTCTAAATTAGAAGTTAGCTAAAGGTTGAAGTCTCCTAAATGTGTGTGTGTGTGTGTGTCCACAGAAACTTAGCCAGGAAACTTAGAATACAGTGGACAGTAGTCCACCCATAAATCACCTGGCTCAAGTTTGTCTATGGAGGGTAATAAACACCAATAGCAACTGTACTTAAAACTAGAACAGAAAAAAAGTATGCACCACCAGAAGGTGTAAAGCCCAATCAACTACTGCTGTAGAGAAAGTATAGGCTTACTATATAATCTTCCACGTAGTAGACTACAGAAACCAGCAAGTCATAGTGAACCCCAGAGAATACATAATACTCAAAAAAGCACAACAAAGTAATAACAAGAACCCAAAATTCAAACCATGTGTTGTTAAAATTATTGGAAACAACCAACATGAAGAAATAAAAGAAGGTTTAGCTACCAAGAGATTGTTAAAAATTAAAAGGACAAATGGGTTGCAACATTATCTCCCTGAATATAATACCAATTGAAAGAATCTTAAGGTTGAAAGAGGCAGAAGATGATCAACCTTTGAATTCAAAAGAATCTCAAGCTCTCTAATTTTTTTTGCATAGGTAACTCTCGACTGTGAGCCTATAGGGGATAAAAATGAGTAAGGTCAAATTTGAATATAAATTAACTAACATAAAGAAAAACCAATACTAGACCTTAAATGCAATAAACTCTAGAAACCGCTATGAAAAAAGCAGTTACCAAGAAACAAAACAAATATCTTTATGAATAAACTACACTAAACAGCTTTTACCTTTCGAGTTTAAAGGCGAAGCAGTCATGCCAAAAATCCGCGGAAGTAGACTAGAATTGAAGCGCAATCGTCTGTGATAGAACTCCTAACCAACCAGATATTTCCTTCGAAAGTAAGAATGTGACCTTCTTATATGAGATTAATAACAAACTCAAAAACAACTTAGCATTCTTCCAACACATAAAATTGTTATCAAAGTAAGATTACAAAGAACTCGTAGTACTTTTGTAGGTGTGTAACTAGATTTGGACCCTCGCATTTTCTCTCATTTTCCCATTAGAATACTCAAAGCAATTATCCTTCACCATGGTAAGAATCTCAATGATCAAATTTTCCCAAATGTACTAAGCTTCATTCTCTCTTCCACTTCTCCACTAGTTTCTTACTTACCTTCCTCTTTTACCATCACTTGAAAAAAATTCTCTAATTTGAAACTTCAACCCTAATGCCATTGATTCATTCATATCCATATCTAAAAAACAAATCTCTTCTTTTCATATAGATCAAACCCTACTTTCTTCTCTCATTCTTTCTTTTATATGACAGTTACCGAAATCTAAAAAACAAAAATCCTAGCTTTACTTTTATTTTTCCAACTTCCTCTGCTTCTGTAACAACGCGAGGGCCCACACCTTGCAATGATATTGTCCGTGTCAGCAGACTGGGGCCCATATCACCCAGCCCACCCACGGTTTTGTTCTTCCCCCCGTGAGAGAAAAGACCTCGTTGCAAGGGAAGTCCTCAGCACTCTTATCAACAGCCCAGTAACTTTTCCCCTAGCGATGTGGGACTAACTCTCAATCCCTCACCTTGCCCAAAAGCCTGCCAGCTCTCTTGGCCCACCCTCATCGGCCAAGGCTTCACAACCTCTCCCCCTTAGGGAGTCCCCGCGTGTCTTACCACACGCGAGCGCCCGTGTACAGCTAGCCACCCACACCGGGTTGGGGTCTGGCTTTGATACCACTTGTAACAGCCCGAGGGCTCACACCTTGCAATGATATTGTCCGTGTTAGCAGACTGAGGCCCATATCACCCAGCCCACCCACGGTTTTATTCCTCCCCCCGTGGGGGAAAATGCCTCGTTACAAGGGAAGTCCTCAGCACTCTTATCAACAGCCCAGTAACTTTCCCCCTAACGATGTGGGACTAACTCTCAGTCCCTCACCTTGCCGAGAAGCCTGTCAGCCCTCTTGGCCCGCCCTCATCGGCCAAGGCTTCACAACTAATGTGAAGCCCTGGGCCGATGAGGGCGGGCCAAGAGAAGGCTATCTGGCTTCTAGGCTGGAGTGAGGGATAGAGAGTTAGTCCCACATTGCCTGGGGAGAGGAAACTGGGATGTTTATAAGAGTTCGGGAAACTCTAACGGTCACAACGCGTTTTCCCTAGGAAATTGGAGAAGAACAAAACCGTGAGGGGTGTATGGGCACCCCAAAGCGGACAATATTATGACTGTTAGAACCCTGCGGTGTTACAAATGGTATCAAAGCCAGTTCCCCTCGTGGTGTGGTGGCTAGCCGCACGCGGGCGCCTGGTCATGGCTATCATGTGGGGACACGTGTTCCCTAAGGGGGGAAGATGTGAAGCCCTGGGTCGATGAGGGCGGGCCAAGAGAAGGCTGTCTGGCTTCTAGGCTGGGGTGAGGGACAGAGAGTTGGTCCCACATTGCCTAGGGAGAGGAAACTGGGCTGTTTATAAGAGTTCGGGAAACTCTAACGGTCACAACACGTTTTCCCTAAGAAACTGGGGAAGAACAAAACCGTGAGGGGTGTATGGGCGCCCCAAAGCGGACAATATTGTGACTGTTTGAACCCTGGGGTGTTACAGCTTCATAACACATGAAAGCAAAGTATTAGTTCTATAAGCAACATCTTAATCCTTTTCTATTCCATCTTTCAAAAATAGTTGCCTTTTAACCTATAAAACTTTCTCCTATATCATCTCTTTTACCCCTAATCCAATCTATGTATTTTTTCAAAAGCAAAACCTCAGTTATCCACTGCTCCCATAGCCCTTTTACCAATGTTAACAAATCCAGCTTTGTTTTGTACTCAAAAGAATCCTAGTGATCAGATTGACTAGGATATTATAAAGTCTCTTATTATTCTTTGCACAAGCTTGAGTTTCTCCTAAAACTTTAAAAAACAAGTAAGAACATAAGAATTATTTATACTTGCGCTGTTCATGATAAAACAATCATTGTGAGTTCACTTATATTAGCCAAAAACTTATCAAAAATGCATGGCATCAAAGCCGTCTAGACTTCAAAAATATATAATGATAAGCAATTTATGTAAACAATGAACCCAGACAATCTATTGACATACCAAAATGAAAGGCCAACCTTCTTATCTCTAAAAGTATTTTGTCCTTGTAGTTGTCTACACAATGAGTTTGAACTCACTTCGGGATTACGCATTTTATCCTCAACATAAATTTCATGATGAAGTAATAAACTCAAATATCACAAGGTACCTAAATTTGCTCTTAAATATAGTAGATTCCAAGATTTAATCATCATATAAAAATTCAAGTTTATGGGGAGATCATATAACTGAGGTACCTATTTTGAGACTCTAGATTGTTTTTCAACTAATAAAGTGCATAAGCCAGGGAACAAGTAAATATCTAACATTTATGTTTTACCACCTTGAATTGAATTCATGTTACATTTGAATTTCAGGCCCGTAAATGGGCATTCACTCTAAATGTTTACGACAAACTTGTCCATTTCAAAAGTTTTATTCTCTCGCAAGTTCTCTCATTCTTCCAAATGACTGCACATTTTAATTTACTTGAGAATTCTGCAAGTTTTGTCATCAAAGACTTCTCCAAGCTCACCCAAGAGGCTTTCTTAAATTCAAGTCAACTCCAAACTCAAGATATTTTCTTTCTTGCAGTGAAGCAAGGCTCGCTTTCTTAATTCTTGTCATCTCAATTTGTTTATATTCTATTTTCTTAGCTGAAAATTTATAGGATTACATCTAGTTAGACTTTTATGCATTTCTTTGGCCAAAGCAATTCATGTTTTATGAACTGATTAAAAAGACTTCAGATCTTTTGACGTTAATTGTAGTTTACTTATTTCTTTTCTTTTAGTCAATAGCAGATTTGTTTAAGCTGGAATAAGAATTTCAGAATATTCAGTTGAACTTCTATATTTGAATTCAGATTTACAGACATAGAGTTGATTATCATATATCTAACAAACTAAGTAGACCTACTCAAGACAAAGAAACAGTGTTGTAAATCTATGATTACCTTCTTCATTTTAGAATATAGCTTCATGTATTTACTTTTAGAACAGAGATGATTTTTAAGAATATTAACTATTACTCCCTTTTTCATTTCTTTTAGTTGGTTAGGAGATCTCTTTCCCTTTTTTATCAGAAGTATGATAAATCAGATCTGTCATTACTGCATCAAATGACAAGTAGATTTGATTTCGGGCACCTAATCCCTTATTGAACACAACCAACTTTTACTTGATATCTCAGTTCTTTTCAGACCAAGAGTTATAAAATCTTATAAGGTCTTGTAGCTTTAAGAGCAGGAGAGACTCCTCTCTATTTATTGTTAGTATGAGGTTAAGTTTCAATCTTTGTTTTGATTTTAAGAACAATATTAAATAATTAAATTCTGTGGATTAAAAATAAAAAATAAAATTTGTAACACCAACACAAAGGAAGCTATCTCAAGCCTGTACTTTTGCTTTGCATTACACATTTAAGTGTCAAATTATCAAATTCCGATGATTTAAGACAGAGGTAAAAATGTGGCCTATAACTACAAAATAAAAAAGGACAGCCCAGTGCAGGAAGCTCCTGTGCATGCAGGGTCTGGGGAAGGGGAGGTCACATGCGATAACTCAATTGTCCAACCAAGGCTCCCCTTCTAGCCTGTGACTAAAAAATACAAACAAAAATACGTACAAATGTCCAGCCAAATAAAAAAGTAGGTGATATTATTGTAGATATTACTTCTGTAGGAACAAGAAGTTGAAGAAGGATCAACATGGTCTCATTGTTTAAAAAAAAATATTAATACCAAATAGGATTTCAGTGATACCAAACCAAGTTATATTTGTTTAGGCCCTTCCTGGTAACAACCATAGATCGACGCTAAGGACAGGTTTCAAAATTCACAAAAATCCAAGTCCCAAAGTATTATAACTTTGGACATTTGGATGACCAACACAATATATTTTAAATATGAAAATCAAGTCCAGCATCATGATTGCATCTTTATAAAATATATCCATTTTGACTTTGAAATATTTTGGATTCTAATAGATTCAAGCAGTTGCAACTTTTAAATAATTTTACACCAAACAGACCCTCAATAATTTCATTCAGCTAGTCTTGCTAATGATTGCTAAATAATAAGCTCAGATTCAAAACTACCAGCTAGGATAAGCTAAGGTTAAGTTCCACCAACAGAAAAAACACCTACAAAGTAGTAATCTGGCAATCTGAAAATCTTACAAAACTTCATTTTCTGCTCCATATACGATTTCCATCATACTACACGGGAGAGACATGGATAAGTAAATCCTATGACAGGCTTAAAACAAGCACAATGGTTCTTGAAACTAGTAAAAGAGCAGTACTCAATCGAGAATTTACCGTCATTATACATGCATAAGGGTGTCTACCACTAGCGTGATGGCATTCATCAAATATTAATAACTTAATCATCTCTAGCTTGAAAAGGCAATGTCGCAAGTTGTCAAGTAGAATTTGAGGTGTCATTACAAAGACCTGTAAAGAGAAAGAAAAAAAAAGAGTCAACATTTGGGGCACAACGTCAACAATATGCAATGTAGTATTATAGTAACAAATTCGATAGTGGTATATCCGCCCCTTGTTTTTCCTTGTAACCCCTCACTAAAGGGTGAGATAAGTTACAGCTCCTTGTGGCTAGACATTTTAAGATCCAAACAATTCACTATGTTTCCCTTGATTTAGATGGGCCATGCTCCAGAAGTTTCATCCATAGAATGATTCTAGCAACTCCTAGCTTTTAGTTGCCAAATGGACTGTGAAACTTTTTGCCATCCATTTTACAACTCAAAAAAATAGTAGCCAGGATGATTGAATGAGAATTTTGGAACATGACCCATCTAAGTTAAGGGCAACATTGTGAGCAGTTTTGATCGACCTAAATCTGGGTCCACATGAGCTATACCCATTCTTACCATTTGGTGAGGGGCTCACGAGGAAAAGGTGCATATATCACTCCCCAACAAATAACACAAGAACATACCAAGAAAAAATGTCAATTAATATATATATATATACTGAAAGTAAAAATTACAAGAACTTATAATGCACAACTCCATAGATACACTAAAAAATTTGCAATACAACCAATAAGACCAATTCAAAAAAGGTAGCCCAATGCACGAAGTTCCCTCATATGCAAGGTCTAGGGAAGGAGGGAACCACAAAGGATCTATAATACACAACCTTTACCTTGCATTTTTGCAAGAGGCTGTTTACACACTTCGAATCCGTGACCTCAAGGTTACACAACGACAACAACAAGACCAATTCAAATGGTAATAAATGAATCCAGTCAAATCCTAGCAATCAGACTCGGTAAATGCCCTACAAAAGAAGTTGTTCCATAACCAAAAAAACCATTTTTAATGATAAAACAAATAAATCCAAGCAATACTGTTGGGTAAGAAATTCTGGAAGGCTTTGTCAAATATCTAAGGTACATGTAGCAAAAACAGTTAAATATCCAGAAAAGCTAGAATATTGAGAAAGGTTATATAACAATATCAATTAAGTCAGCAAATAAAAGAAGATAAATTGTCACTTGTCTCCCATGTTTATATGGCTTTTGAAGGGAGGTTGTGAACGGATGCATTCATCTTGAAATTCCCTTAAAAGAATGCACTATCTTGGTCTCATCAATAGGAAATCGAGAGGTGGTGTAGACAACCCAAGAGGAAGATGAATGATCAACAATTAGATATATTAAGGATGAAAGGAAAGAAACAACAAAGGAGTTGACAAAGAGCAGACACAATGATGGTATGTGTAGTACAACGGAGTTCCTCAACTATTGATTGACATAATGCTCATAAAATTTCCAAAGTGATCTGGCTAATATATGATGTGCAAGCACATCAGGGAAGAAGAAACAAAATTTGCCATTAGCAAGTCATAAGATTTCAAGCTGTGTTATCAAATGTGGCTAAATATACAATATGGAGAGTATAAAAAAGCAAGTAGACTTAGAAAGTATGACATAGGTAATCAACAAAAGTATGACATAGGTTATCAACAAAAATCACAAACAACAAACATGAAATCAAGCATGTCAGTCTTGGTGGCTTGTGCACTGGTGTCAAAGTGAACCAAGACATGAAAAAGATTTCAAACCGTGACATGAAGACATGGCAGGCCAATACCCCAGAGAATTGGAAATATGGATAGAAAATGAGCATGTAGCTCAAATATGCAAGTTATTATTGCCCTCCCATCAACCAAGGTGGTGGACTGCATAGAATGTTACAAACAAAGCTACAATTAGGATGAGCATGGACCAACTTGAAGGAGAGTACTGATCTTCCTTGACATTTAACAAGTGATTTCGGAAGCTCAAAAATGAGTTGATGGTTGTCTCTAAGAAGATTATCTAGGGGGGGCAAGCAAACCAGATGACTGGTGCATCTTTCATTATCCTAACCTCAAAACTTGAAGGGGTAAACATTGTCTTATTGCTAGTGAACGCACTTACTTGCACCATGAAGTAATAGGTCCAAATGCTCAGCACGCTCAACATGAAGGAGCCCAACTAATGATAGGAAATGATCACTTCTTTCATAGGACAAAGTTTACAACTGGGGGTAATGATGTATATCCCTAGCTTGGTTTCTCATATTAGTGAATAGCTAATCTAAAGACTTATTTCACCAAACAAGAGCTGTGGAACAAGATGGTTCATTGTCTCCTTTCCTTTTCAAGGTGATCAGTAAGGTGCCAAGAAGGATATTGGTCAAGCAGTGGAGTGCTCTGCATGCTCCAATTGAAGGAGCCCTACTCATGATAGGCAATGATCACCTATTTCATAGGACAAAGTTTACATCAGGGGGTAGTGATGTATATCCCTAGCTTGGTTTGTCATACTAGCGAACAGGTAATCTAAAGCGCTATTTCACCAAACAAGAGCTGTGGAACAAGATGGTTCATTGTCTCCTTCCCTTTTCAAGGTCATCAACAAGGTGCCAAGCAGGATAGTGGTCAAGCAGTGGATCTGGAGTTTATCAAAAAGGTACAAAGTGCTTCTGGCAGCAAGGAATCCAATCCTACCAAAGCTGATGCAGATAAAGGTGAAGAGTCATGTTTTAAGCAAAAGCCTATCTAGATTGTTGGTTGTGTTGCTGGCACTTCATAGCTCAACCTTTGTCTCTGTTGCACTAGCATTCTTCATAACCTATCAGGATCCAATTCTCGAAAGAAGTGCGAGGAAGTTTGCAACTTGAAAGAAAGGATCATTATTTGTTGCTGTTAGAACTACACTTATTTAGTCTGCATCAGCTAATTTGCAAGTACATGGAAATTCTTGGGCATAGACAATGGTGTAAACCGACTCTGAAAGCTTCACAATGAGTTCTTCATGAATGGGTGGATTGAAAGCATCACTTGGTCAGTCAGTGTTGTTTGCTTATGCAGTCGCGGGAGATGACAGATACCACTCTAAGAGATGTTGTTCATGCTAGGTATGGAATTGACAATTGTGGAGCAGAAGCAATGATTGATCAGGAAACCAATCATATGTCCAACTTGGTAGGGGCTATGAGGTGGCACAACAACATTTGAGGTTAAGGACAAAGTGGTATTCGTTTTCAAGAAAGTGCATGTGATTCACAAAGATTTTGGAGTTATCTGTGCAGTGATAATACCATTTAGGTAGTGTCTTTATTGTAACTGTCAATTTGCTACAAATAGAGTCTATCATGATAAAGTTGTTCCACAAAGGTAGGATCTCCTGGAGGTTGCAATAAGATTGTAGCAATTACAAGCTAAATTCATAATCAATGTGCTCCATGTGCTAATAGAAAGAGAAGAATCCATCATGAGGGACGCACCACGGCTGCAAGATTAAGAAGACCATTCATCACCTTACTTTCAATACCAGCATGTAGTTTGTTGTCGTTGGATATTTTCCCCTTTAAGCTTACTCTTGAGTCCCATCTAGGTGAATCCCAAATCTAGTAGAACAATGATGACTGTAGGTTAGGCCTTCAAACATTCTATAACCTAAATGAAGACTTCAAATGCTTCATCTTCTTATTATGGTTTAGACAGAACTATTATTATAGACCATAAAGTTGTTTACTATGCTTTTATATATAGTTGATGATATATATCATTATCATCAAGACCTTATCCTAATTAGGGGTCAGTCACATGAATCTTGTTCCTCCATTCCCCTCTGTTAAGTGTCATGGCTTCATTTAGCCCAAAACATTGCTTTTTATAATCATTTCAATCAATTATGTTCTCCCAAAAGGAAAAGGAAAGCCCAATTGAGCTGTCTTCTTCTGCTGCTGCAGCAAATGAATTGTTTGGATAACCCAGCAGCAGGGTCATCTTTCGCCACACATGTAACCCTGAGTTGTATGTGCACAAACACTATAATTCAAGAATGTAAGCCAATTGCGTGAAGTAATATCAATAAAGGATTCAAGGGCAACTAGCTCAAGAATCCAGATATGATATTCTTTCATTGCAAACACTTATATGCAACAAAGATCTGATCATTTCATACAGCATTTATGTACTAAACCCAATGTATATTGGAAGGGGACATCTTTTCCAATTCCCAATTTGCATAGGATTACAAATGGTATAATGCCCCAAGTACCACTACTCATATAGCAAGGTTACTAGTTCAAACCTGAGCAGAAACTTTAAAGGTGAATTTAGTCACATAATGCATATCAATCGTGCTTTCTACTAACTTAGGCAGGGGAAAGAGATGTTCACTTATTTATAAGGTTAAAACCTAGTTAAGTCCAACCTGCTCATGATTACTATGAGAGTCCTAATCAATGGATTTTGGAACTTTGTTAACTCACCTGTTAGCTTTTGCATCTAAAAGGATGGACCCAGTACATTGCATCCATTAATCAGCATCATTATTTGCAGCGTTACTAAATTTATGACATCAAACATTCAATTTCATTCTTAAATACAGGTTCAACTTTTCTTGCATTATTGATGTAAGTATTTTGAAATACATGGCTTCCAACTTCAATATGTTATTCAAATGGAGATTGAACTAATATCTATCCATTCATGTTTGAATTGGAGGATTCTCTTCATTGAAGGATTTTCACTCTTTTTTTCACTTTTGATTCTTGTATTAAGATTAGAGTTTTTGGTAGGAAAGAAAAGGGCACTGAGATTTTCCAAAACCTCCTAGGGAGAAGGAACCACAGAAATTCAGGATATGAGACTTGCCTTTTTCTTTAATAATTCTGCAATGGAGGAACAAATCATCACAAAAATTAAGGTTTTGGTTGGTGAAATGCAAAGCTTAAAATGTTGTAAGAGAATAATATATGTTTCGTTTTATTTTTCTTCTTCCTTCCTTGGCGGTTGGATTTCCATTTTGAACTTCTGATGAAGAAAATTATTACAGATTGGATAGGAAATGAGAGCATTACACGATGGTTTATACCAATAGTAACAAAAATAAGCATATATTACTGGAAATGGTAACAGATGCCTTCAAAAAAAGTAAGCATCATCTTCCAGGATGAAAATGAAATGACAAAATTCCAAAGATGCAACCACCAAGTTAGAGGCTCTTTTCGAGGACAAAATCGAGGAGTTTGATAAAAGATGTCAATATTACAAATATAGGAAACCTAAAGAAGAGGATGGCAAAGAAAATACAAAATAAGCAATGTTATAGCATTCAAGAGGAAAGGAAGGGAGCCAAATGCTGAAGAAAAGAGATAAGGTAAAAGTTTCTCTGGCTCAATCTTGTAAGCAGTTCAATCAGCAAGACACGATTGAATCTTATTTGTACATAATGGAACAAGCAACAGGTCCTAATGAGGGACAAAACTTCTCAAAAGGAAATTGAAAATGTCAAATATGTGATTGGAAAATACATGATACAAAACAAGATAAACAGTTTCCTTAGATGGTTGGACTGACATTGTATAAGGATCATTATGAAACCTTCTAGAGATTGCTGCTATATTGTCAAATATTCTCCATCACAACTTGTTATTGTTTCTCATTAGCTTTTAAGAACAAAACATTGGTATAGTATTCACATTTTTCTCTTATTAGAAGCCGTTCAAAAGAAAATAAATTAGATTAAGGTTCATCACATTGGTTGCCTGATTCTACAGTTTGCCACCAACTAAATATTATTTGAAATGAACACCCAGTAGTTGACATCAATAAGGCACAATAAGAAGCAGGGGTGACACCGAAGCTGTAATACATCCATTATACAGGATAGAATGATAGTTGATGACTATTGAACCTACTGGTGCATAGGACCTTATACATAGTCAGGAAGGAAAGATGCATGTTCTCAAAAACGTCATAGGATTATGGTCCATGACATTGATCCAAAGAAGCAATAGCAACAAGTGTTATGCGAAGTAAAGAATAGAAATATGGGCTATATTTTTCTTGATTTGTTTTTGCTTCTTTTCTTTTCTTTTTTTAAACATTATATGTCATTTGAACACTGAAAGAATACTGAACTTACAGGTCCACAGCCCCTTGCATAAAGCTACATGGACAAGAAGCCCACTTCTTTGATATCAAGTTAATAAATCAAAATCACAGGACATAAAATTAAAATCCTTTGTTAGGTAAATTCGTCCATCCTAATATTGCCTTCGCATCATACTATTACTTGTTGAAACTAGTTATCAAGAATCCTAGTCCTTTCCTGTGCTTCTACCAGGCCAGAACTCTGAATCAGAAATGGTACGTTGCAAAAACCCTTTTGGTCTTCCAATACGAATAAGCTGATTGCTCCACTCATTCATCTTCCAGAAGGGAAGAAGATAAATTTTAGTATCCACTAGTCCTGAACTTAAAGATCACATTTTAATTGTTATAGCAAATTGGGTTGCTAATAAACGAGCATCATGACAGCACCAAACAGAAATATATGGAATGTCATAAGGATTCAGGTATTTCCAGACATATGCAAATCAACATTCTTCTGAGTTCAAATGCTAAGATGTTCTTAATTGATAAAAAAAAGAAATTAAAAAGAGCAAAAATACCACCTCATATTTCTCCAACTCCTCCTTCCATGCTGTTGCATTCCAGAAATCCACACCCAAATCTCCATATAGTTTTCTGATTTTCAAATCGGTGTGCATTTCCAGGGACTGCGCTTGCTGGTTCAAATAAAAGTAAATATTAAAATAAAGCATCAATCATAACTATCTTCATTAACAAGAGAACTTTCAAGAAAATGATATACCTGCATAACCAAAACAACGGTAGGAACCAGGAAAACAGCTATGGAAGGCGATGGCTTTCGGAGCTGATGAGCATAAGTGCGAAGTAGCATAATCGCGATGAGAGTTTTGCCAGAACCAGTCTCGAGGAACGCAATCGTATTCTCATTCCTTGCTTTCTCCAGTGCTTCTAACTGATAACTGCCATAAATAACAAAAAAAGACAAGTGAAAAATGAAAAAGATAGCTCAGCGTTTCTCAATAAAAAGGAATCAGGAACATTGAATGGCAACATCAACAGCTAGAAATCTCACCTTATCCGTGATTCAAACTGATATGTACATTATCAATGACAAGGAAAAAAATGGGAATAAGAAAAGCAACATCAGCAGCTAGAAATCTCTCCTCCTAATTGTTTAGTACTGGTAAGTGCCTTATTCCCCCAAAAAACAAAAAAAAAATCAGAACATAGAAAAGCAACATCAACGACGAGAAATATCGACCATATCAGTGCTTACAAACTAATAATTGCATTATCAATCAAATATATATATATATATATATATAGAGAGAGAGAGAGAGAGAGAGAGAGAGAGAGAGAGAGAGAGAGAGAGAGATCAGAATTATCGAAAAGCACATCAAGAACTAGAAATCGTGCCTTCGAGCGTATGTTTCCGGATCAGGAGAGGTTCGGGAGATTGAGACAAGCTTCCGATGTTTCTGGCGACCATCATCTTCTTTTACGCCGATCACATCATCCTGTCCGTTCATCCCCCCTCCTTGAGCAAGAAGAGAAGCCTCGTTTCTCTTCACTTCCACGGCAGCTCCTAAGAAAACAGCAAAAGAAATATCAAATTAAATTTCTTCTTTTTTTCATGAATTCTGTTGTATATAAAAGAAAAACCAGAATCTGAAGTAAATACTCGGACTGCTCCCATTTCAAACACAAGAAATGAAATGAAAAGCATTCATATATCTCGATTTATTGCTCGCACCAGTATCCATGAAAGCAGGAGAACTCCGTATATGACCGTTCAAGCTTCTGTCTAGAGCTTCACCAAATAAATTCCTCTCCAACCCTCTGTTCACTCCCTTTCTTATCGTTCATTTCTCCTTCTGTTTGGCTCTTGCTTATATAATAGAAGCATGAATGGATTGCTTGCTGAGGAAGGCACTAGGCCTTGTACATTCCGTTGAATCAAAAAGAGAGTAGAAAAGGGTGGATACGTAATGCGGGGTGACGCGAGTAGGCGTTTTGCAGAGTCAGCACTTGACGTGGTTCATCTCGTTCAACTTTTCCTCGCTAGCTTGACAGTGGTCTCTATACCAAGAGAGTCCTCTAGGAGTCCACGCTCAAAGTGTGAAAAGAGCCTAATGTTGGGTCACAATTTTACCTTTGCTGAACCCGTGTGGTACTTGTGCACAACTCTCTTTCTTAGCACAAGTCAGCATTCAACCTCCAGTATTCTCACTTGCTAAGGCTACACTCACTCACCCTTGAAGCAATGAGAGGAACTCAGAAAGGAAACTCTATCACTCTATTGAGTTTACCCAAAACTGAGATAGTTACAATTGACGAGCTTACACCTATTTATACTTGTTCTCACCCATCCACCTCCTCAATAGATAGTCCGGATTATTACATATGTCAACAATCTAACGGTTAAGGACTATTCTAGACTTTCTCTAGAAAACTCTACACTACTCTCTAACCTTCCCTCTCTCTAGATATTTACATGGAGACTTCCAGAACCTATGCCTTCTAGAATTAGGCCATCTACCATGGGTCTTCAACAACTGGCCTAAGTCCCTTAGACCAGGTCCATTAGCAAGATAAGCCTTCCTTGGGCTTAGCAGACCTTCGTCACAGACCTTGCAGTGCAAGCCCGTGACACTATGCTATCTTTTAACCCTTTTTTCTGAAACATCTAAGCCTTTTATAATCTAACCTGATATGGGAGTGTCCTAAACTTTCAAAATTCATGGTGGATCCACTGTATTGGCCAATACATTATGGATATTATAAAACATAGAGGAGAAGAAGTCTTGAAGGATGAACAAATGAATGTCTCATATCTAAGGGAAAAGACATCTTGGACCACTAATTTGAAACATCTTAATTTTGCCATGGATGGACATCTCGGACCAAAGCTTGATGAGCGTCTAAGATTATTACGAGAGGACATGCTAGATCAACTTAGTAAAAAACGTCTCATGACGCATTCAAATTTTCCTAACTTTATTTGGTCAAAAACATCTTCTCCAAGTCCTTGATCAAGGTGTGTTGATGAATAAAAGATTCCAAAGCTACTAAAATTAAGAAATTTTTTTGCTTAGGAAGTTATTGAGTTTATATATATATATATATATATATATATATTTAGAAGTGTTAGTTAGAAACACCCAATTCTAGAAAACTTTTGTTAGGCAAGTATCTAATATTTAGTATTCTTTAGCCTAAAAAATTATTATATTTAGATAGTTGCTTAATAGTTTGTATATTGCTTATATGAGATTATTGTTTCCATCTCTTTAAATCCTTTGTAGCATAAATCCAAATACATTGCATATTGAATTTGACTTTTTTTATTATTGGGAGTTTGAGTGCATCTCAACTTTCTTGCATTTCTGTGACGACCCTGGTTTTTATATGATGCAATTTTGATGAAAAGGCAAGATCTCTTGTTTTATAAGTATGAAATGCATGAAAATCTTTTTGTTTTGGAAAACAATCTTTCATAAAAACCCCGAGTGTCAAAACACATTCTCAAATTATCTAGCCATGGCAAAGTTTTAAATTGACATTATTCCCAAGAAAGTGTTAGTCACAACCTCAGCTATAGAGAGTAACTACAATCAAGTAACATTGAAAGATAAGGTAGGGGTTTACTTACTTGCACTTAGTCTGGGTGTCTTCTATCACAAGTGTTCCTTGCCCTTAAGTATTTACTTTGTGTCTGAAAAATGTTGAGGATTGGGTGAGTATATACTATACTCAGTAGGAATCCATTACTACTAGTTTTATAATGCATGAGATGTTTAAAATCATATGCTCTTTCAAAATATGTGCATGGTTGAACACTCATGTTCAAGATCGGAATTAAAAACCATTGTCAAACCGAAATACTAACGACTTAAAGGATCACATAATCCAAATCGAAAGTATCATATATATATATATCATAACATTATGATATGCATAAGATGCTTCATTGAATCCAACTCATGGATATCTAGTATGGTATGGTCGACCAACTTCATATCATGCCATATGCAATGCAAATAAGTCCACGAAACCATAGGGTCCAACTATGCCCATGACTCGCCACCGTGTGGTCCCCGGGTACCTGAGGACACTCGGTCATAGCCTCAATGGGGCCTATGATACGTCTTCGTTGTAAATCATGCAATTTATGCAATCGGTTGCAAAACATGCAGGCAATGCATAAAATCTGCTCATGCTAGTATTGCATTCAAAGTCATAACCCTGCCTAGAAGCCTGACAGCCTAGAAGCCTGCCAGCCTAGAAGCCTTGTCAGCTCTCTCTAGCCTGCCCTCATCGGTCAAGGCTACACTTATCGTGCAATCTATGCATGTGGCACATGTCTTGGCAATATCTGAGCAATGTATTTTTCAAAACCTGTCCTCTTTGGGTCCCTCACAATTGCTTGGCCCTCACAACTGCCTACCCAGCGTCTTTTGGGCACTCCAGCGTCTTTTGGTAAACCTTAAGGACATGCAATTTTTTTGCAAGAACTTAATGCTCACAAATCATACAATGTATGCAATTGTTTGCAAAACATATCTATGCATAATGTATATGCAATTATTTGCAAAACATATCTATGCATAAAGCATTTATCATATGTATGTTGAATTAAGTCATGCTAAACATGCATTCTCAAAATAATCATGGCTCTTTAAAAAATTCTAGTAGTGATAGAGCACCTACTTGGCTAGGTCGCGCTAACCCCTTTGTCCTCGTATGCTCCTGAACATGGTTTGGGGAATCAAGGTTAGTTTGGCCTATCTTTTATAGGTTTTAAAGTGGTTAGTCTTATTACTTAGGCATTAAGGGTTCATTCCCATGCCTATGGGTGTCCTAAGGTCCTAATTGGGCCTTGGTATCATCAGTTTTCCAAAGGTCTAGTGGCCACGCGCCACCATCCTATTCTAAGGGTCGTGTCCACTTTTGATTGGGCCTTGATCATGGATTTTATAGTTTTTGTGTGTCCGCGTCGTCGACACGGACACAACGCCTTTTGTGACGCCTCAATCGAAGCTTTAGATCTCAAGTTATAAGCTTTTTAGTATCACATGTACATAAGGCCTTTAAGAGTGAAAATGCAGAATGCTAGCGCACTACGCGTCAGCAGCATGCGCCCCAGCGGCTTTAAGAAGTGGAAATCCTAGAATGCTAGTGCGTTGCGTGTCAGCGGCATGCGCCCCAGCTGGCGCGTCTGCAGACGCCCTGGATTTCCCGCCAGTCTTTTCCTTTTGCGGGTGCGTCCGTGGACGCGCCCGTTTGGTTCTATTGAACGCGGTCAACGGGTTTCATCCAGGGGGACGTTCTGTTCATTGGGGGACTGGGGCGTCCTCAGGACACCCTGGTTTGCCAGTGCGGCCCAGGGATCGTCCCTGGGTCCTTGGTGACACTCCAGGGCTCTATTTTGCATGATTTTTCATGCAAAAACTTAGGGAAACTGAGCCTAGGACTACTATGAAGACGGGTTTTGAAGGATCTTGGGCATACCTGGCTCGTTGCTAGGTTTTTCTCCTCGTTTCTCCTCTTGGTTGCTTCTCCAAAATGGGTTTTTCTCAAGCTTTTGGGCTACTATTAGAGGCGCCCAAGAGCTCTATTTATAGAGCTATAAGAGGGTTCTGGAGGGGGCTGTCACCACCCTTGAATGGTGGTGGAGAAACCTCTAGAATGGTGGTGATTTCTCCTTCAATCACAGCCGTTTTAGAACCCTCTAGGAGGTTGAAGATGAAGGGTGCCCGTATCAAAACGGGCCCCTGTGTTTTGCAGGCTAAATCCGTTTTTTAGTAAAAATTATATTTTTGCCCCTGAACTTCAAACGGCCATAACTTGCTCATTTTAACTCCGTTTTGGGTGATTTTGGTCTTGTTGGATTCCTTTTTCCAAGATGCACCTAATGGTACCATTTTCAGGACCAAATTTCTGGGTTCAGTCAAGGTGAATAGTGAAATGACCAAAATGCCCTTATCTTCAAAAACTGAACTTTTCATTGCTATCTTGGGATTTTAATATTACAAAATTGGAGTCATTAAAATTTCTGTATGTCTTGAATGAGTACAAGGGTGGTGAGCCACCTAGTTTTGTATATTTAAATTGGTAAGTAGTCTATCCTTAGATTTGTGAGTTAGTTTGTACCCATGTTTCTATAACTCTATGGTGGTATTTCTGTATCTAAGGAGTGGTGAACAATTATTAGACTTCAATTCTATATCTCTATAGTGGTGATTATTCTGTATCCGTAGAGTGGTGAGCTAATTTCATACTTTTATTTTATATCTTTGTAATGGTGATGCTCCATATTCATAGAGTAGTGAATGCATTTTATATTTATTTTATTATCTTTTATTTTAAACCATTAATTAGTGTCATAACCTATAAAAATCTATAACACCCGTAATTTTTATAATTTATTTAGATGTAAATATTAGTTGAGAATTGCATAAAATGAGAAATTTAAAATTCCAAGAATTGAGTCTCTTAGGAAAAAACTTGAAGAAAATATAAAAATCAACCTTTGAAACATTAATATTCATAATCTACACTAAACAAGCTTTCCAACTACACCGAGAATGTCAAAAATGGAGTTCGAATGAAAATTTCATAATTATTCAATAAAGTATTTGATTTAAATTAAATAAAGGGAAAATGGTAAATTGATTTTAAGTAGGACCCACATGACATAACACACGTCTTTGGCACAATTATGAGCTAGTGTATCAGCCATAGATGCAAAGTTGTCTTTAACATTAAAATTCAATCATTGTCTGCATTTATGACTCATAATAATTATATAATAAAAAATTAGCATTTAAAGCTAATTTCTCTCTCTCTCTCTCTCTCTCTCTCTCTCTCTCTCTCTCTCTCTCTCTCTCTCTCTCTCTCTCTCTCTCTCTCTCTCCCTTTGCCTGGGTTTCTTTTGTGGCTCGACCTTTGTTTTTCTAGTCACCTTGCCTTCGGACGCCCCTCTTCTCCGGCTAACCTTTCTCCTCTGTCTCTCTCCCTCTTCGGCTACCTTGCTTTTGGCTTTGATCAATCACATTTGGATTTGCATCAAGGATGTACCAGAGTGATTGATTGGAGTTGTATGCACCCAGCATGCTTGCGACATCCACTAGTGTAGCTTTAAATATATTCGCAATTACAAAAATCAATGTAGTAATTTGCATGAGAGAGAGGCCAATATCACAAGGAATCTCACAAAAATTTTAATTGATTGGATTTTATTTAAGTTTCTTATCTCAACCAAATAAAGAAAGTTTTGATTAAACTAAGAGTTTAAACAACATGGAATGGGAAACATGCGTAAAAGTAGAATCATGAACTAAAGGAAACTTTATAAAAATAAAGATTTTCAATGGAATTAGAAACTTTTCTAACTAATATGCACTCAATAAAAGAAACTAATGAAAAACTAGAATGAATGAATATAAGAAACTTTACTTAAGGAAACTTGCTAAAAATGAAACTTCCCTAAACTAACACTTTCCTATTCCTAAAACTTTATAAAAATAAAACCTTCTAAAAACTAAAACTTCCTAAAACTAAACTAAGATACAAAAAACTAAACAAGTAATACTAACTTATCATGAAACAAAGAAACAATTAACCAACTTAAAGGAAAATAATACAATCACCATGCACATGACCCATGGAGTTGTGGGCACGGTGCATGGAGTGAGATTATGGTTAAATATGCATGCAATTCAAGTTGGATAACATGTGATATAATCAAAATAGTAACTAAACTATCTAAAATGCTAAATGGGTTTCTAAGGAATCAAGCAAATATTGTGTATGGACTGTTAGAAATTAAGCATGAATCATGAAAGATAAATTTTCATAAATATGGTGCTTATGAAACATAAATCAAACAAGGCATGGACTAAGATGTTGTGTTCACTAATCATGAAGCATATCTCTCAAGATTGTAAATACTTTACTACTAGAATTAATCAATAACAATGGTCATGAAATGAGTTTATTCACTAACTTGGAAGTTACATCAAAGATGGTGCACATATAGACATGGAATAGAACTGAAAATTGCACACTATTTTAATGCTTAGAACTTGATTCAAAACAAAGCTTGAACACACTCTAACAATCTTAAACTAATCTCAAATATCATTCATGTGAAACCCAAAAGAGAAATCAAAGAGAGTGAGACCATAAAGATGGAAAAGAAATCAACAAGAACTAGTCCTAAATCTAAGTGAGAAACAGGGAAAAGATAAAAGGGAAATAATAAGATTCACAACTACTATCACTACCATAGAAAAGATAACTTTGATCTTGAAGAATTAAGCAAAGGAAAGAGGAAGCAAAGAGAAACTATGTGTATGAAAGTAAAGTAAAGAGATAAAGATGGGAAATAATGAAGTAAAGCAAACAAGCAAGGCAACAAAGCAAATTAATAACCTAGAATTTAAGTTCAAAACCAAAAGAACAAAGCAACGAGAAGGTGTAGAAGACAAGGAAAGGCAGCCAAGATGTTGAAGTCCAAAGCTATAAGAACTCCTCCAAGTTGATGTGCTTAAGGAGTGAGAAGCAACTCCTTTACTTGAATTGGGTGTGGAATTCCATGGGGTATTTATAGAGGTTTTTGAGATTCTAATCTTGATGAGATGTAATCCAATGGTGAGGAAAGAAGCTAAGCATTGAAGTTAGGCAGGACTCTAAGCAAGTAAGTGGAGGATGGATTAGGAAAGTGGGTGAGGCATCACTTTGCAAGGAGGTGCCCCCATCCCCAAGTGTTTCACATGGAAAACCCCAATGGAAGTGAAAAGAGGAATGGAAAGAGGGAAAAAGATGAGAAGGAAAGACAAGGAATGTAGGTAAGAAGTACGTGAAAGGTGGTTGATTGGAGATAGAAGACTAGAAAGTGAGGTGAGTTGAACTTTCTAAATATAAGCTAAGGGAAGGGAGGCATTGAATTTCAACCTAGAATGGGGAGTGGAATTCCTTCTATTAAGGTGTCTCACATGACTGGATGGAAAGAAAGTGGAAAGAGATAGGAATGATGGAGGAAAGAGACATGAAGATGAGGTAGTTGAGTGTGGAATGGAATTAGAAAGTGAAGTTGGTGGAGTGGATGGATTGAGAAGGGGGGAGGCATCACTTTTCCAGGAAGGTGGGCGTGTAACTCTTTCCTTTTAAGTATATGATATGATGGGAAAGAGAGAGAAAAGAGGAGGGAAAAGATAAGAAAATTTGACTTGGTTTCTCTCTTGATTGGTCCACCTATGCATGCATACCATGTTAATTATCACCCAAATTCCTTTCTAATTGTCCCTTGAAATTTACTATTTAGCATAGGATAATTGCTTCTAAATGTCCTCCAATTGTGTGACTCTATGTGGCATGGCTCTCATGAGGCTTGGTGGCTCACTTTTATGGTTTGAGTGGCTAATTCTCTTGGCTTCAAGGCTTGAATGGTTTGGCTTAATTAGGTTTCCATGATAGATTAGGAAACTTCATCCATGGCTCCAGTTCTCATGCAAAAGTGGTGGAACTGCAAGGCCTTTTGCACAAGCCCATTTTAGTCACCTTTGATGCTTCCAATTGCTTCCTTGCTTACCTTAAGATGATATTGAACTTAGATTGAACATTGGAATGATAAAATTTAAGTATTTGGCCCTTTCTTGATCTTGATCTTCAAATCTTATCTTACTTGATCTCAGCCATTGGATCATCTTCTCAACACTTACAAAAGAGTAAAAATCCTAATTAAATACTAAAAAATTATGAATACTCATATACTTACTTTGGATTAGCTTTTGAACTTGCAAAATATTAAACTTTTGAATTATTAGGTAAAAAATGCATGTCTTATGAAATTTTAGAAAAACCCTAGAATAATGCATATAATTTATAACACATGGACTACTAATTGGTACTTTTTTTATACAAAATTGAATATTTATCATCCTCTAATTATGATGGCTCTACATGTGCCCTAGTGATCAAGATGCATGCTGGTGCTTTCAAGTAGATTGTCACTGACACAATGCATCCCAGTGACAAACGGAACCACATATAGACTTGTATCTGCCTATTTGATCCCTGAACTCAGAAAATTCAGAGTATGATTTGAATCATTAAAAATCAATCTAAAATACAAAAAATAAGATTCAAAGAAGAATATAAGTTTGATATTTGATTTGAGACATATATTGGATTCATTCGACGATGTCGACCCCATTCCATAGAAAAATTAAGAATCTAAACCTTCTTTGATTAGCAATTAACAAGTCACAAACCTTTGATGGCCTATATCAAGCAAATCAGAGGTGATCAGACATGAAATTAAGCAATTTGAGGTAGAATTTCCATCAAACCTTACTTAATTTGATTAAAATTTATTTTTATTCTAGTTATGCCATATAAATTGTAAAATACATGCAAAACCTTATATGATCAGAATGACTTAGACCTTAAAAAGACTAATTGGATAATTTAATAAGGTAAATGGACTGATCTAATGATTAAATCATCCAAATAAATTGAAATCATGAATTTGGACCATAGGATAAAGTAAAAACCATTGATCTGACCAATCAGAACTGGATTTCATCGTTAGATCAATGAATTAAATTCTGAAATACAAATAGATCATAGAAAATACTTATGATGAAGATAAATCAAATCCTAAAATGAATAATTAGAACATTGAACTTAGTCATTAGACCAATATAACGGCTAGAACATTCTAATAACTCTAAATTTAGTAGAATTAGTCTCTATGGTAATTAGGAACCATTGATCTAACAACTCAAAGTTAAATCTAACCATTAGATCAATGGATCAACCACTGAAATGTGAGAAAGACTATTCGTAAGACAAAGATCAATGAGAATGAAGGATAATTACCTGATCTGGACTATTGATCTTTAATCAGTGAGAACTAAAGAAATAGATCTATAATCAGTGATGAATAAATGCAAGATCGTTTAAATTAATGATGATCAAGGACTATATAAATAAAAAATAAGAATAATGGGATGAAAAGTGATGATTTATTGTACGTATGGCTTGACAAATAAGCAAATTTGCACAGGTAGATAAATTGTACATTCTGAAGGATTGATCCCTCATTTTCCAGGTAGGTGGAACCTTAAGATGCTTATTTCTAAACCTTTTGTGTTTCTTGCAAAGCATGGTGTGATTTAATACTAGCATGGAGTTTAATTTCTTCAAAATTTTCTTAATTGAATATTATTACAAGTTGATATACAAGTAGTAACTATAAGATGATATACAATGTTATTATTGTAACATGATTATGATTTCATGATTAGACATGCATGTTTATTGTTTGAAAAAACATGATTTGAGAATGCATATGCATAGAGACCTGGTGGACTTTGTTTTAGATAGACATATGCCTGTTGGATGCTATGTTAGGAGACTTATGAGGGTTTGGCCATCTACTCTCTGAAACTTATGATATGGACACCATGACCATAGCTAGGCAAAACATCAAGTGGTGGCAATTATGCTAAGGCCACATTGTGACAGTCTGTCTCCCCATATAGACATGATGATGTATTTTTCCACCTTAGTGTCAGTGAATCCTGGTGCACCAAATTAGAGCTAAAGCATAGTAGTCCATTGTATATTTTGCACTATATGTGTAGATTGTGATGTGATTAGCATGATGATATGCCCGGTATGAGTACTCATGACCATTATGTATACCTTGTGTTGACTAGATGGATGTGTATATGTGACGACCCGGGTTTTTGTAACACGTTTTGTAATGTATTTTGAAAGGCAAGGCCCTTAAGAGTGTAAATTTTTTTTCGCAAAACAAAATAGCGAAAATTCTTTTCTTTAGAACTTGTTTTGAAAACCCAAGTCACCACTTCATACATAACATAAGTACAATTTGTGTACAAAATAAAATTCCATTGAAGGAATATATTTTTATTAAACTCCAGGATCCATCCAGTGGTTCACAGTACAGCCAAATCTAGTACAATACTTGTCCAAATTACATAATCCAAAACTCAAGCTCACCATACAATAAAACTCTCAACAAAGAAAAATACATGTCTTCAAGGGTATACCTTGAAGATTATTCTCTTCAAGTCTTCTATCATCTTTAGCTTCTAACTCTCCTTCCCTGTATCTGAGATATTGCAACAAGTACAATATCTCAGCAAGCAATGCTTGGTAGGGGATTTAAGAAACATAATAATTGACAACGTAATTCCAATACTTTGTAATCTCATTATCCTTAAACATACTCTTTACTTTGTAAGTTGTGTATATTTATATACATACATACCCTTCATGGGTAAACCAGTTAAATTTGTGAAAGTAGTCAAATATCATTTCCAACTAAGCTGATCAATTCTCTTCATTTTAAGAATTTAATATTACAGCTAATCTTATACTAGGAATTTCCCTTCTTGGGAAATATTAGTAATATACAATTACATAGCATTTCATTATGCTATAACATAAGGCATTTCACTATGCCTATTTTCATATGCATCATAGTGCAAAATAATCAGAAAGGTTGCTATGCTGCAGTCTGATCTGTACTAGCGTACTCGGATAACTGCCTTGTTCACCACTGATATCACGGTGGAAAATATTATGTCACTGCCCGTATGGGGGGCAAGACTTTCACAGTGGTGGCCTTCCCATAATTGCCACCACCCGACTTTTAGCCTCTCTTAGGGCAAGGTATCATCACATCATCAAATTTTAAGGAGCGGGTGGCCAAACCCTCATGACTCCTTTAGCAATAGCATTCCCCTAGGCTTATGCCTATTAAAACAAACTCACAAGCCTCCAAGCTTGTATGTAAAATAGATTTCATATATATCAGACCATATGTCTATTTACTTAGGGTTGAAATATTTCCTAGTTCCCTATTCACTTATAGTTTAATCCTTAACCATCTTATATGTGTTTGGTTGGATCATAAGGTTTTCAAGAGATTTAATACAAGTATTATCATTACTCTTGTCAACATAAGATCATGAGTACAATCATGTATGCATTCATCAAATCCTCCTACCTTTAAGGATTGATCTCTTTTCCCCAATCTTCCATGATCCTGACTGATGTATGTAATCTGTACATCCATACATATTGTCAGTATATAAATTATGAACAATCCTATTGATCACTAGATCTGATGTTTAGAATGATCTTTAGATCATTCATATCTAAATATTTTTTTATCTCTAAGTCTTTGTATGTCCATCTCCTTGATCTTGATCTTTCATAGATCCATTGATTGACAATCTACACATGTTGATAAAGATCATGGTCCTAGACCTTCTATCATCTAGTTCTTCTTTGATCTAAGTTCAGTTATTGGATCATCCCTATGGAGGATGATCTTGGTTTTCTTCCTTGAATCATCTTTGATCAAGGGTTTGTATTATCTAATCTAATGAACTATAACAAGTATACTAATAAACATGCATACTAAGTACAATATAGTGTTCTTATTCTTATTGTTCTTGATCATCCAAGATCTAATGGATCTTGTTTGATCATCCTTACCTTACTTACTGTTTTTATTAGGGTTAAGTAATTTACTTACCTTTTATGCTCTTATTATTATTATTCAACTAGTTAATGTGCTGGTTGAAGTTTGCTTATTCAAGCCTAAATTTAGACTGCTCCTCTTATTTCCAATTGGCTAAGGCTTACTATCTGAATGGGTGAACACAAAGTGGTTACTTCAATCCTCATATAAGGAGGCGTTTAGACCTCACAAACGTCAACGGAAGGTAGGGGAAGAGTGAGGCTCTATTAAATAATCCCCTTAACCACTATGTTCATCATTCACTAGAATGACCATAGCTCAACCTTTCATAAGGTTCCTATAAGCATGTTTACCCTAAGTACTCTTTTTAATAGATTTTAATTAAGTCCATGAATATTTATAATGTCATTCATGGGGTTTATTATTCTTTTCCTAATTTGGGCCAAGGACTTGATAATCCTTATATTGTCTTACTAACTATAGCCCTTACTAATTAAGTCCAAAGTACTCCATTCTTATTTGTGTAATGAAACTCTACTTTCTCATTAGAATACATTTTTGATGTTTTATGCTCTTTATCTCATAACAAGTAGATCTACTAATAACATTTAATCATAAATGAATTATAAATTCAAATCATAAAACTACATAATTTAACATTTAATGATAATGAGGCAAGGTACTTAAAATAATTAAATCTAGCACCTTATGATAACAATGAAATCACATATCATGCTAAAGTCTAAATGTTATACTAGCATGCTTTATAACATAATCATAAATGCTATTATATAAAATGAAACTAATTACATTAACATTTTTAGAAACCTTTGCTTATGATCCAACCATTTGATTAGATCTTTTCCTTTGATAAAGGATTTTAGTTATATTTAGGGGATTTTCTTTATTAAGGTCAAAAGATCATATTGATCTATTTTTGTCATAATCCATCCATGATTTCCTTGGATTTCATCATATAAACATTCATTCTATCCATCCCAAGGATCTGATCACACTTGATCTCATTGATCAAGTGGGTCCCTTTGTATTTTTAGGGGGTAGATCCCTTAATATATCTCATATATATCTAATTAAACCATAGATATCACTTTATTTCAATAGTATATCATTATTAAAACATATTTTCAAGATCTGATCATCTCAGATCTTGAAGATCTAGGTAATTGGAAACTTGTTTCTTTAATACAAAAAGTTTTTACTAAATAGTATGTCCATTTTATCATTTCATCCAAAAATACAGGTTTACATCTTTCCATAGCTTCTTTTCGATCTCAATTTGGAGTTCAGATGAGTCCGGAATTGGATCTGGAAGTTTACAATCTTTCCTAGGGCTTAGATTTGATCTGGGTCCAAGGAACAGACGACCTAGATCTTTCGGGCGGAAAACCAAGCCAAGCGGACCTGTTCGGTTCGTCGGGCGTGTCCGCTGGGATGAACTGATGAAGCACCCTTACGGGGCATCCACAGACGCGGATGGGATGAGTAGGACACTCATCGTCCGTGCGCTCGAAAAGGGAACTCCCGCTTGGGACAACGTCCCACGCGTAGCACATGCCTCGTTTCCGACAGTGCGTCACGTGTGCATCTGGGCCCTGTTAGATCCGGAGATCAGATAGTCCATTCTGGACCGTCCAATCAATCCTCTCTCAATTGAGGGCCCAAAACATCTCTGATCATTGTGAAAATTCTACCCTAAGGGTTTTGGACCCTTTTAGATCGATTGGTGCAGTCAAAATTTTCATTTGAGCACTCTATCATCCAGAATTAAGGGTTCTAGTGTTTACTTTATTTTTACCTTTTTATTACCAAAATAAATTACAGTAAACTAAAAATTACATAAAACAATATTAAACATCTATAGAAAGTATTTCCACCTACCTAATTGGAGAAAAACCCTTAGTTATATGCCCAATTTAAAAAGAATACCTTGTTGATGAAAATATGGCCTAAGATCCACCTTTCTTGCAAATTTCCCTTGTTTGAACCATTGGATCTTGAAATTGCTTTGGGGGTTTTGTAGAATAGATATGTTGGGAAGTTTTGGATGGTGGAATTGATGAAATTGGATCTGGAACATAGTGCCTAATTGATTTTAGGTCTCTTGTTCCAATAAAAAAAAGAAAAACAAATTGAAAAGAGAGATATCTCTTAGAAACTTTGGGTTTTTGGGGAGGGATCTAGGTCTAATTTTTCAAGGAGAGTGAATAAAATTTTGTGGGGATTTTATGAGGATTTTTGGGGTTGTATTTATAGGCATTTTGGGTCTTCTTTCATGATTATAATATTTTATTTTTTATTATGAAATGGCATGAAAGTCTCCTATGCTCTATTTTTTCTTTCCTATGCCCCATTTTTCTTCCCCAAGACCAGCTGATGTTTGTTGACCCATGACTTCACGTGAGCTGCTGATAAGATTGGTTTTTGGGTCCCTTGTGGGCCCCACATGGTGTAAAAAGACCGTTTTGCCATTTATGCATAAATTTTTGGGTTTTATTCCCATGATCTCGAATTTGAGTATACTTAGTGGCGTTGGATTCGTATTTCTCAGTACATTCTAAATTTTGATGTCTCGTATTTTGATTTTTGGGTAAAATTACTATTTTACCCCATTTGTCCAAGAAATGAAGAAACTTAAGGATTTCTTATCCGAATTCAGAATTTGTCGTGCTTACAGTCATTTTGAAGGGTTTGCTAAGTTTAATTTCAATTTTACATGCCTTATGATTTGATTATACTTTTATAGAAAGTATATTCTAAATAACCCAAATATTTCAGCCCAAAATATCTGAAACTCAAACTTTATTGATTTTCTCAATCAATTACAAAAATTGGAGTTATTACAGTATACCCTATGTTGACTAGATGGATGTGTATATCCAGTGTTGACAGGGATGTATATGGACATAACAATGATTGGATAATTGTGGGCCCCGTATAGTTAGGGATGTGACCATCGATGATTATATTCACTACTTTTATTTATTTACATTATTTGATTCATATTGATGTTTTGATGGCTCCATTGAGATTATAAATGCGATTTGCTTTAGTGATTTCATCACTGGATTGTACATGATATTCAGGGAAACTACTTTGAGAAATTATGTGATAAACTTCATTCATCTTCAATAGATCTTATAGATTTGTTTATCACATTGCAGACTACACATGCATGACATATAGACTTGATTATTGAAATTTGAATAGACTGCAACTTACACTTTTTCATACGCATCTTAACTTCCCTACTGATCATAGCTTGTTGAGATATTGTAAATGTTTAAATATTGTCCTTATTAGAGATATTTTGAATGTTGCCCTTATTATTAGAGACTTAGATTGTATATGTGTATTAAAGATTTGGAATTTTGGATATCTTATGTAATTAATACAGGGTGGTAAATTTTCACTTTTTTTTTATTATAAAAAGTACCCAATTAGTTGCCCATGTGTTATAACTTATAGTATTAAATTAGGGTTTTTGGCTGAAATTTTGTAACACATACATTTCTAACCTAATAATTCAAAAGTTTAATATTTTGTACGTTCAGGAGCTAATCTAGAGTATGTAATCTAAAGGTCGAGTTTGATTGAGATAAGAAATGAGGTCATTCATGAGGTTTCCTAGTCTAACTAGGAAACCTAAGCAAGCCAAAGAATAAATGTCATCAATCCAAGGTGTGATGAAGGTTCAATACTATCTTAAGGCAAGTAAAGAAGCAATTGGATAAGTAAAAGATGACTAAAAATGGACTCAAGCCCAAACCCTGCATTTCCATCACCTTTGCATGGGAGCCATTCAAGCTACTTAACAATTAAAGCCATGTAAAAGGGTGATAAGCCACATGAGCTACTAAATCCTTGAAGTCAAGCATTGAAGCCACTTAAGCCACTAAGGAATGAGCCATCAAAGTGAGCCTTCAGACCAAGGAGGAGTGTCACATGGAGCCACACGATTGAAGCAACTTTCCTATGTTAAAAGTGTGATTCTTAAGGGATTTTTTAGAGATAGCTGTAAAAGGTCAGATGGTCATGCATTAGGGATCCGTCAAGAGAGAAAAATCCACTTTTCTAACTCATTTCCCATCCCATTCATCCTAGGTTTTCATGTTTTTAAGTCAAGGAAGGAGCCTCCATTCAAGAGGAGGACACCCCCTCTTGCTTAGTTGGCAAAATCAAGTGGTTTCCTAATTAAGAAACCCTAGATCTAAGTCCATACAAACATGTAAAAATCATAAGTTTTCTTCTAGATTTTCCTCCTTACTTTCTTTCCTATTTCCCCATCTTCCCACAAACCAATCACCATTCAATTAGGAGTGTGGAGAGGCACTTTCATTTCATGGAAAAAATGATGCCTCCCCCTTCCAAAATTAGTAACCAGCCACCCATCACCTTCTATCTCTCTTATGTCATCTTTATGACATCATTTCTACCTAAATTTCCTCCTCCAGAACTCCTCATAACCTTCCTCATTCAATACCCTAACCCCAGAGCCACTTTCCTCATGTATTCACCCTTTCATATGAATTTTTCAAGAAAATGTGGGTGAGACACCCTGAAATCAAGCTTTTCTTTAGTGCTTAGTTGCTATTGGACTTTGGAACTTCTTTGGTGCTTTTCTTCCTTTGGTTTTTTGATTATTGTCTTGGTTAATTGCTCTCCAATTTAGGTTAGTAGTTTACTTGTTTTGATTTAGTTTCATTACTCTAAGTTTTCCTTATTTTGTTCCTTAGATTACATGCAACTTTTCAGCCTTCAATCTCCCTCCCTCCTTTCTTTCTTCAATTCTTTAGTTTTTCTTTGCTAGATAACCAAGATTTAAGTTATTTGTTCTCTGGTAGTGACAACCAAGAGAATAACTAGTTTAGAACTTGAAAATTTCCTCTTGAATTCCTGTTTTTTTTTTTCCTTGTTCACCACTTTAGTTTATGTCTATTTTCCCTTAGCTAGTTCACACTTTCACTTCTTTTCTCTCAAATTCTTTCCTAGGTTTTCTTTGCATATCATTATATTTTAGATTGGAAAATTTAGATTGAATTCTTATTGTAGTTTAGATATATTTTGTTGTAGACAGCTTTATGTGCATAATTTTGGTGTAATTAAGAAGTGAATCAATAAAGTTCTTTGAGGTTTCTTATTATGGAATGTTTCTTTTATCAAAGTACTTTAGATCGGGGTTGTTTCCTTGGATAAATTTTATGGTTTCAATTGCTTCCCTATGCTTGATTTGTTTGATGTTCTCAAGTAGATGAAATCTCGATTTTTTCTCCCCTTAACTTTGTGCTTTGTTTTCAGCCATCTAAACACCTTATTTTCTTGAATCCTTAGAGACCCATTTAGATTTTCATGTTGTTTATTAAATCTATTAATTATTTTTCATGATAGTTCACTTTAGATTCATCAATTCTAGTCAATTTTATGTGCATGGTACTAGGTCAAATTCACCTTTGATTCTTGCATCATTCACTTGCTTAATCTTGTTTTAATAGTAGTTAGTTCATTGTTTGCATCTTAGTTTAGGTTTATAAAGTTTTATTTTTTATTTTTGAAAAGCTCCATCTTTAGGAAGTTTTAGGATTTAGAAAGTATTAAAATTAGAAAGTCTCTTTAATTGTAGTTTCCATTCACATGCATGTTTCTAATTTCTTGTTAAAACTAGTTAGATCTCATTGGTTACTTATTTTTGCATGTGAATTTAGAGTTATAAAGTTTCATGATTTGAATTTTAGCAAGTTCTATTTTTAGAAAGTTTATAATTCTAGTTTAGGAAAGTGTTAATTTAGGAAAGTTTCTGTTTAGTAGTTTCCTTCACATTAGTTGTCTAATTTGATTCATTCTAATTTAGTAGTAGTTTCCTTTAGTTGCTTGCATGTTAGTTAGGTAAATTTCCATTTTAATTGCTTAGCTTTAATTTTTAGAAAGTTTCTTTTAAATCTAGTTTCTGATTCCATGCATATTTCCTTCTTAGTTTGTTTTAAATTCCTAGTTTAATCACATCTTTATCCCTTTGGCTGAACTTAGTTGATATAAATAGGATCCGATCCATTGCAAATCTATGAGATTCCTCATGGGATCAACCTCGCTTGGTGAAAATACTATATTAATTTGTGCGCTTGTGAGTAATTTTAAAGCTACACCACAAGGACTGTATGACGACTAGGTGGATCCTAGTTTCAATAATTCATTTTCTTATTGTTTACTCTAAAAAAATTATATTTCTAGTTTTAAAATTATATATACTATTATATTAGATAGATAAAGAAGGATTGAAGGATGACACTTAGGTTTTTGACAATGGATTTCATAGGAAATGGTTTCCACTATTTGATTTTCAGCTTTCTTTTCCAAACTTAGGGCCCCACTTTTTGAAAATAAATATGAAAATGTATTATAAAAACCTTGATCTTCATAGTTGGTGTCAGAGCCAGTACATCCACTCACAGCAAGTCCTAGATGTCCAATGTAGAGATAACAATCCAAGTATAAATTGAAATAATGTGAGTTAAATGGTTAACTTATGATGAATATGCTGAACTATGAATAGATGCCGCTTAAGAGAGTGACTAGGAGATTGGCTCAAAGAGCTATGGATTCCAACACAGAGAGTAAAAGACATGACAATCAAGTAGCTAAGATAGTTACACAAGTGTTGCAATGCATTCTACTTTACTTGTAATGCACATAGACTCTGTTACAGCCTATTACAACATAGAGTACTCTGACCGAGGCACAACTTGAGACAGTACCCAAACCGGTACACTGTTAGGACACACTAAACACTGGTGCAGGATCAGCCCTCGTCCTTACCTAGTACAAATGTAGGTAGTTCAAAGGTTATAGTTGAGAAGTTGGATAAAGTGGTGGAGAGATTTCATGGGATAGTCCTTGACTTTTTACAGAAGGAAGATCCAGTAGCTACTAAAGAATGGATCTTTGAGGTAAAGAGAAGGCATTTGGGTTATGGAGACCCCTGCAAAGAGGAAGGTGAGGATTGTCACTTATGTTTTGGGCTAGGATGTGACATTCTAGTGGAGATTAATGCAATGAACATATTTCCTAATTGTGAGGAAATTACATGGGAGGAGTTTAAAGAGGTGTTCAATGACAAGTATTTTGTGATCTATGTACGAGCAATGAAGGAAATGAAGTTTTTGAGCTTACAACACATGAATCTCATAGTATTGGAATACAAGAACAAGTTTGTGCAATTGAGAGGTTCGCATAAAATGTCTGCCCTACTGACATGCATACAATTGATCGACTCCTTAAGGGTTTGAACCCTAGACTAAGGACTAATGTCTTGGGTATGAGACATATGTCCTTAGCAAATTGTGTTGAGATGACATATAAATTTAAGGAGGATTATAATAAGAATCAATCTTGGAGGCGTGAGGAGATAGGAAGCACCAGCAATGGATGCTTCAGAAAGGGTAAGTGACCCTTTATAGTGACCACCTACATGTATACCATAAATTTTCCATGCCAAGGTGGTGCATCCCACTAAATTTTATGTGAAATACATGTATGCATTACTATGATTTGTGGAGAAAATGGAGGGAGGAAAGAGACAAAAAATGAAAAATCTATAGTCAGTTTTCTTCTACAAATTTCAAGAAAGATTGGCTAAGATCATTCTACATCCGTGACCATCCTAAAGAAACCAATGAGAATCCATTTAAGCTAGGATTGATCAATGGAAAAAAATCATGGATGAGAGAGAAGACTGAACCATGATTGGTGGAGATATTTTTGATGGGTTGTCCACCAAAAATCAATGAGAAGAAAACATGTACACATGGCAAAAACTTATTTTCCTAGTGAATTTTCATTGACTAAAGAGAGAAATGGTGGGCTGTGAGAAAAATGATGGAAAAGAATATCTATGGATAACGAAATCTCTATAAGATCCTAGCCATCCAATCAAGGGCATGTGATCCAATGGATGAGAATAAAAGAAGCTTTAAACGCTATCCTATTGGTGGGAGACTTCAAAGTGATCTTTAAAATCCATCCTAGGATTCAAGCACGATCCAATGGAGGAGATAAAGAGCATAGAAATATGAAGCCCAAGCCACCTTGCCCTTGTTGAAAACTCAAATCAAAATCCTAAGTAGGAAAGATCTCCACCACTCATTTTAATCCAATGGCTTGTAGTCATCTTAGATTTTTGAATTCTAGCATAACAAAAAAGCCATTCCATGCCTCCCACCGCTTTCCTTTCCCATTCCAACTCATCTTATTAGATTTTCTTCCTTCCTTCCTATCCTCTTTCCTCCCCTAGCCTATTATCCTTCCCATTTTCCTATATTTCCTTTCCTTTCCACCTTACCCCCTTCCATCTCACCTACATCCATATCTCTATGGACTCCATGCTTCCCCCCTCTTTATAACATCCTTTCCTTACTTAAATCCTCACCATCTATCTTTCCTTTAACCCACATGAGCTCCACCCTCCATTCCCTAAGGCTTCCATTCCAAAATTTTGAATAAGGAGATTATTCATGCCATTCTGCACTTCTCCATTCACTAAGAAGAAAGGAATAAAGAGGAGAGAACTAAGAGGAGTTCTCAACCATAGATGATTTACATGAATTAATACAAAAATAAGGAGAGAATATCCTAAAGGGAGGAACATTCAAGGAGAAGAGAAGATGTAAGATAGGCTTGCTATTTTTCTTCCATCATGCTTCATTCTTTTCATCCCCTTCTTTTTTTTTATTTTTTACACTTCATCTCACACTCAAAATCATGCCCATATCCTTCCATCTCATCCTCTTTCACTCACCAAAAGATCCATCTAAAACTCATCCCCTAAGCCTTTCATTCACTCATCCTTTCATATTCTACCCAATTTCTGACCTTTCTCTACCATTTTATTTTTCATTTTTTATACCTATCCTTTCACTCTAAAATTTATAGCTTAATATCTTCAGCCAATAATAAATATCTATAAAAATTTTCATTAAGAAACTCCATTTCTATCCCCTTTTTTCATTCACCCATTTTTGCACCACATTTTAGTTCCATTATCACACCTTAATCTTTTTCCATCGTGTTTCATTTTTCTAAAATTTTATCTTCATCTTATGGATTTGAAATTCATGCTCCTATGCTTCAATCCTATCCTCTCCAAGATTTTTTTTCATTTGCAAGGCTTTCATAATCTCTTTCTTTCTCTTGGTATTACATGTATAAAGCATATTTTTGGGTGTAAACACTTCTCCTGAGGGCTATGACTTGAGTGGTTGGTGATCCATGGCTATGTTGAGTGACACAACATGAGATATATCATAAATAGATAATGAAAAAGAAAGGTGGTAGTGTGCTAGTAACAGGATTCACCAGAAGATCTTTTGAGTGACATGAAGAAGATTCGAGGTGAATGCGTTATAAATCATATGATTAGTTTTTATTTGATTATGTTGTTTCTTTCCTTGTAATCAATTGATGTAATTTTCCATTATAGTATAATAAAAAGTACATTTTCTCTCTTGTTTATGTGTTCTTTCTTTTATGTTATTTATATGCTTTTGTTAGTTATTAGATTTAGTCAATTTCCTCATGCTTGTTCATGTTAGTTTTCTTTATGCATATGTTTAATTAGTGCACCTAGGGTATTAGAATGAATTATATGTTAGAATGATATATGTTTAAGATTAAGTCATCTTAGGTTGTAAAAGTAATTAATATTAATATTAGATCATAGCAATCTAGGCTCACATGCCTCATGATTGCTTGAAATAAGTATAGTAAGAAAAAGAGGCCGGTTATTGTTTTAATTAAAACTTGCAAGTGCATGAATCATTTGCAATATAGTATGCTAGTGAGGTCGATCCCACGAGGAGTTGAAATAATGTGATGGTAATGGTCCCTATTTTAAACTATCTAACTAGCCAAAATTCAAGTGATTTTTGTCCTAAACTAAGAATGGAAATTAACACATGAAATTTGAAAGCCAAAATAAGAAACATGCTAAATTGAAAACTTTCCTAAACCATGCACTTTCTAAAATTAAAACTTTTCTAAGTTAAAAGCTTCTAGTTTTATGAATTTCCTAATTAAAAAATTTCTTAAAATGTGATTTATCAACTTTCTAAACTAACTTTGTGTAATAGCCCGAAGGCTCCACAGTAACGATATTGTCCCAGTAGACACCGGGTTTTGTTCTCACCCCAAAGGGTAAAACACGTCGTTACTGGAAGAGACACCCCGTCTCTTATCAACCCTCCAGGAACCTTCTCTAGAGTGGTATGGGACTAACTCTCAGCGCATCCCGCCTTCGTCCCTCAGACTATCTTGGGGCCTCCCCCTCAAGCCATCTTGGCGATGGTAACGGTAGCCCTCTCCCCCTTAGGGGACACGCGTTCGCGCGAGTCCTTGCGACAGGCCCGCGTGCGGTTAGCCATCCATTAGGGGACTCAAACCCCTGGGGCTCACGCACTACCAAGAGGAAAGTTCCTAGGCGGCTGATAAGGGTTTGGGTGGGCTTTACCAGTAACAAGGCCTTTTAAAACCGTGCGGGCCCATGGCCTAAAGCAGACAATATCGTTACTGAGGGAGCCCAGACCCAGGGCGTTACACTTTATAAACATGAAATTAACAACTAATCTAAGGAAACATACTTTAACAAACTACTTTCCTAATCATGCAAAATTAAGAAAACTAAGAAACCAAATCAACTATTATAACAAGTGTGACAAAATTAATTACTTTCCAAACTAACTAAGAATCTAACTACAACTAAACAAGAGAACTAAATAAAATGGTACCACTAACAAATAATGAAAGGAAAAGTACCCAATCATCATGCATGTAACCATGGAATGGTATGCATGATTCACTGGATAGGAGTGGATTTAATCAACTACTTTGGCAACCTAAGCATGCAATTTATTTCTAATATTAACTAAGCTATCTAACAATCTAGTTGGGCTCTTGAAAAATCAAGTGAACATGATTGCATGCTGCTAGAATAGCATGATTACAAGTAGGTAGTTTTGACATCACTAAGTTTCCCATATATTTAAATTATGACCAGATTATGAGTTTTTGTTTGGTTAAATGCATGTTATGGATGGATTTTAATTAAATCAATGAATGACATATGTACAGATTTGAAATGCACTACTCTCTCTTTTTTAATGAAATAGATACTGCATATGATTCTTTGATGATGGTATTGGATTATTATTATGGTGCGTGCATATTATTGGAGATTTATGATTCCACTAATAAAGAAATTAATTCTCTATTTATATTGAGAATACGAAATAATGGATTATTAGGTGAATCCATTGCATGCATTAAATGTGCAATGTTCAAAATACAGAGAGGACTATGCCAAATTTTTAGTAGAAATATGAAATTCATTCCATTACTAGCACTTGTATTTTACATAAGCATTATGTGCATTTGATTTCTCATTTGGATTTGATCCATAACCATGATTTGACACATGATTTGCATTTTGATGGGTAGTTATCTTTTTACATGAAATCCAAGTTTGATTCACGATTTATACTTGTGGGTAAGCCAAGAGGGTGGTCAATGAGGATGGCCAACAAGGGTAGGTGTAAGAGGCACTGGTAGGCTTCTAGATGGTGGGCTTCTAAGTACTCACAGTATAGTCGTGATTTGGGCTGAGATAATTGTGAGCTGTTTTTACATACATGATTTGATTTGCGATTTAGTTTTTTGGCATGGATTTGTAGATTAGTGAGTTGACATGCTCTAAGTTGACATGACCTAAATTTTCTTACTTTATGAGCTGATATGCTCCAAGATGACATGGAATGGATTTGCCTACTTTATGAGTTGATATGCTCTGAGATGATTTGGCATGGATTTTCCTAGATCGAGTTGAGATGCAATTTTATTGTTTTATCACTTTATCGCTGATTTATGCATTTAATAGAATGGATTTTCCTTTACATGAACATATTATAATTTTTTGTTGGTACTTATATTGTACATGAATTAATTTAAGGCTATGAACTGTAGACCCTTTGTGATCCACCCCTTCCTCGGACCTCACATACCTAGGAGCTTCGTGCATGGGGCTTCCTTTTTACTTATGTTGTACATAGATCTCCCTAAAAGGGACTCTATTATAATAATGTGTCATGTGCTTATGACTCTATGAATGCATCTTGTTCTTTAGAATATATTTATCAATGTCTTGGAATTTCATTTATATTTGGATTTATGTAAATAAACAAATTAGATGTTAATACACGTACACGTACACCTACACCTACACAAGCATAAGCTTGCTAAGATATTGTATTGTTAACAATATCTTAAATTTGAAGGAAATGCAATTCAAGCTAAAAGGAGCCTTGGACAATGATAACATTAACACAAGACTATACTATGAATGTAATTATTTGACTTCTAATTGATCTTTCTAAACATGAAAGTATATACATTTATGCAATTGTGCTATATGCTGTGACTGGATAAATCTTGGAAAACATTAAGACATGATTTGAAATGCTTAAATATAAACTTTTGGCATTTAAGAACTTCTAAAATTTATTACATCTAAAAGACCATAAGGTGGCGTCAAAGTCCATAACATTTATGAGGATTAAGTCAGCATCCATTCGTCTTTTCTTGATGATAACTGGCATATACTAGACATATTTTTGTGCACATAAGGACTTGTCCAATAGAGTCATCACTTCCAAACAGAAACCTAAATTCTAGTGACAACTATCTACACATAATGCAAAACCATAACATAGAGAGAAGTGTGTAGAATCCAAATCAGATTTTTTTTTGACAAATCTATCATACACAAGAGGTATACTTTGAACTAATGTTTAGATAATTTTCATACAATAGGAAGTCTAGAAGTCAATCTAATTCACTAACTAGACTTACCCATTTCCACCTCATGTCACTGCATAAGATGAACATTAAATGTCCAAGTTCATGATTTGGATTCAAATAAATATTTTAAGCTAGATACTTCCATCATGATCAACATTAGAGTCTTCTGATGTCAACATTTACACTAGATCCTTATAATATCTCAAGAAATCAATCAAACTCATCCACAATCCACTGCTTTTATACTATAGATGTCTACCTTAAGAAGTTATTCATAATCATGTTTAGATTGTTCTTAATTTCCAAATCTTTACTCCAGCTCATCCTATAGATGACCCACTCACTTGTTAACTTTATATGACTGAAACAACATAGCCAAAAAAGATAAAACTATTAGTGAAGTAGTTGTACTTCTTCAAACTCTTATATAACTTCTATTTTCGCAAAAGATATAGTACTTGCTGAGGACGACTCAAATGTTCCTCTTTATTTTTGTTTTATACAAGAATATCATCAAAGTACATAACAACAAATTTCCACTAAGAGGCTTAAAGACATAGTTCATTAAATGCATGAAAGTGTTAGGAGCATTAGTTAAGTCAAAAGGCATAACTAACCTCTCATAGAGTTCATATCTAGTTTTAAAAGTCATCTTCCATTCATCACCTCGCCTTGTTCGAATTTGATGGTACCCACTATGAAGATAAATCTTTGAAAAAGTAGTAGCTCTATGAAGTTGATCTAGCAGATCATCAAGGTAAGGGACAGGGAAGCATATATCAATAGTTATCTTATTCACAGCCTATTGTTAATACACATTCTCCATGTTCCATCTATTTGTGGTATAAAAAGGGTAGGGACTCTTGATTTCTTCAACCAAACCTTTGGCAATCAATTCATCAACTTGCCTTCGTAGTTCTTCATGTTCTTTAGGATTCATTCAATATGCAACTTTGTGAGGAAGGATATATTCAGGAAAGCAATCAATACAATGTAGTATATCTCTCATAGGAGGTAAATCATTAATAATTTCTTTAGGAAAAACATATTCAAACTCGGCAAGTAAAGGTTGTGCAATCAATGTATGTATTTTTCAGAATGATCATCAATCATATCAATGAAATGTGTAGCATACAAAACTTCAGCAAACCAATCAATCTTATGCTTGTTGCTCAAGGGAACCACCTCAAATATTTTAGAAGAAATCTTTGTTTTTATAGGTTCTAAAATAATTTTCTCACCATTGAAAAAAAGAGAGTGAGTATTTCTACTATCATCATGTTGAAGCTTCCTATCATTTTTCCAAGGATGTCCCAACAACAAGTGAGATGCATCCATTGGAATTACATTGCACCATACTTCATCTTTTTACTTGTTTGAGTTTATTCCTGCAAGTGCACAATTAATTAGTTCTAATATTTTGTAGGGTTGAATCCACATGGAGGGTATAGTATGATTACAAATAAAGAATTGAATTATCCTAAATTAATAATTCTAAGATAATGTTAATAACTAAACTAAAAAGAATGAACATGGGATGTCCTAATCAAATAGATAAGATTAAAGTGAATTGATTTATGAATGATGGACTAGGATTAGAGGTCATCAAGATTAAAATTAGGTTCACCACTTATTATTTCTCTTTATAACATGAAATGAATAGACACTATGACATTTTCTCAAAAAGTGGTTTCTTTGGAAACTAGGTAGATTATCAAATTCTACACATTCTATGTAAAATCTTATAATAGAGCAAGGATTTAATACTATCAACCTACTATGAAAGATAATGACATAGAATTAGAAGATTGTACTAAGGATAATTAAATTATTACCAAATCTAGATTAATTTCTAAATAAACTTTCTAAGATATTTAAAAACATAGAAATCAATAAGTGAGGTTTCCTAATGTTAGGCTAGGATCACTCTAGCCGTAGTCTAACAAAATTTAGCATAGCATGATTCTATTCTAGAAACATTATTCAATTCTACAATGCTATCATGAATGAAATTTAAAATTTATATATAATAATCCTAATTTCTAAATTATATTTCATATAATTTTCAACTAAATTTGAATCGAAATGAAATGTGAATTTGGATTTCTATCCCTTCAAGTTTCAAGGTAACAAACTTTTGAGAACACCAAACTAATTATTGAAACCTCAAATTTTGGAATTCGCTCGAAAAGAGCTTTTAAAAGATATTAAGAATGAATAAATCAGAGTTTGAATGAGAAAATCCAAATATTGTGAACATGCATCCAAAATTTACAATGACACTCCTTTTATAAATTTGCTTGGACAATAGGATTAGTAGGATCCATTTAGCTGTTAAGCTTTGGCATTCAAGTCAACAAAAAAAATTAAAAATCATTGAAAATGTGTAGAAAACAGCTTTGGTTAGATGAAGGTATTAAGCAATTAAGAAATTTGATGGTCAGTTTAGACATGGAATTAGGAAATAGACTAGGTTTAAGAAACTAGTTTATTAAAAGGGTAAATATAAGAAACAAGGAAAAGAAAGAAAGAAAAAAGTTGGTCAATTAAGGAAAGGGGACAAATAGCCAATGCCCCCTCCCAACTTTGATCTCGTCCCCTCTACAATGATCATCCTAATAGATCGTCTTCACCTTTGGATCCTCCAGCGATAAGAGATAAACAATGTTACTCTCTCCCTCTCTTTCTCGATTGTCCCTCTCCCCAAGCACGTCATCTTTCCAGTGATAAAAGGGGTGTTTCTTTGTTAGAGTGGGACAAAATACCCCATTATGCAAATGATCCTCATCAAGTAGATGAAGGTGAGTGTGAAAAACCTCCCAAACATCACACTTTTAATACGGTAGCATATTTGGCGCCCATGACATCTCCAACAATGATCTGTGGCTGAGAAATATAATAAAAGGTAAGTTTTTCTATGTTCTTCTCCATTTCTTTGAGTTGTTATAATTTGTTACTAGATTCGAGTTTTTAGACAACATTTTGCTCATTGATTGATAGTGGAAAAAACCAAATCTAATATTTCGATAGTTCCCGTGATCTTATTTTATAAATTATGGTTGGAAAAATAGAATGTGAGGTTTCTTTTGGAGTTTGCTGAATCATTTATAGTCAAAATGGTAGATGGAGATTTTTTATTCACATTTGTTGATTTTGATGGCTGATAAAAAATTGACAAAATAAATCTAAGTTTTTGACCATCTTTTCAAGTTCAATCATCAATCCAAAGTTTGAAAGCTAAATTGGGAACCCTGAATTACTATTGTTCACTTTAGGAATATCTGAACCATTAGATCTATGTTTATGACTTGTGGGCGGAGATGATATGCTATTAGATTTGATGCACACATTGAGATTTGGACATGCATATGAATTATACCACAAAGTATAGATTTGACACCCAATCTATGATTGGCTGTCCAAATTTGGTATTTGATGTGCAATTTGGATTATTACAAAATCTGTGATGCTCGATTAATGTTGATACACATTTCAAATTTGACAGTGCAATCTGAATTTGATTAGTATGACACGCTATCTAGGTTAAAGTGTGATCTGGACGCTTGATGTGCACTTATAGTTTGATCTTCAATTTCAAATTTATTTTGGACTCAAATTTAGTAGTTTAAGAAAGACATGGGTTAGATTTGAGAAGTTATCGCAAGAGGTAAATGGTTGTAAGATTTCATTTTCAATGGAATTTGAAATGCTGTTGATGATTGGACTTAAATTGGTTAAATTCTATTGATGTAGTTTTTAGTTGATCATGAGTTTTACTATGTTCAATTCAAGCATGATAATATACTTATGAAATATTGTTTTATTAAGGCCTTCCTCATTGTAATATCCATAATTCAAGAAAGAGTCGATTCATTGAAATAGAATATTTAGGAAGAAATCAGTTGGAAAATTTTCCTATTATGTGTTCAATATATCTCTGTCAATCAAATCACATTGAATACATTATCTGTGGTTGATGTCTATGATCTATCCTTGATGCATAGTTTGAAATAAATTTAAAACTCTAAAATTTAAATTGTGATTTCAGTTCTGGCATGGGAAATTGTGTTTTTAGATATTTGATATAAAATGTACTTTCATATATGAAATTTAATGCGTAACTATGATGCATGGTTTGTATTTCAATGCATGATTTGCATTTTTATATGTGATCATGGTGTTGATTTGAGATTTATGTTTACTTTCAGCGAATGGGGGCAACCGATGAAGGCGGCTGATGAGGGTGGGTGCAATAAAGCATTGGCCAGCTTCTAGGTGCGAGATTTCTCATTAAATGGTATTTTTATCATTTGTATTGTGAGGTTTCTATTATAAACCATATTTGTTTTAATTTTAATTTGTTAAAAGATAATTTATAAGTGTATGTAGATAAATCTCTTGGGCCTAATAGTAAGGCAAAATTTCAATTTTGAAAGAGGCACTAAGTCTATCAGTTTTGGCATGAGATGATGTTTTGATGTGATTTTTAAACAATGCATTATTGCATGATTTTTAGCTTAATTTGACATGAGTTATTTTGATACCCTTTGATTTACATGAATTATTAGATTTATCAATTTGGATTTTGTCCTAAGGTGGTCATGTGCATAACTGTGCATGAGGGTGAGTCGTTGATGAGGAAAGGTAACTTGAGCAGTTGAGCCTTTGGGTGACATATTAGAGCCTTATAGTTACTATGCTAGAAGGACACAGATTGGTCTCTAACCTTTGAAAATGATACCTACCTAAAAGAAAGGCTTTGTTTTAGGGCCTTGTACCATGAGAAGGCTTCCACCCTATATGATCTATATGTTCCGAGGAGTGGTGTAGGTCGTGTGGTATCCATGGTCAAACATAGTTGAATGGTGGTTTATCTACATGCATATAGTAATAACATTGTGTGATTTTGACATGAGATGACGTGTTGGTCATACTCATAGGGTATGGACCATACTTGCCTTTGTGGCATGTAGCATAATGCCACTACATTTGTGATTGGAATTTATTTTCTTTATATGAAAGTTTTGCATTCTTACATCTCTTTGTATGTTTTGAGAGCACTCCATGAAATCTCTCATTTGATATTGAATGAGGTTTAAATGCAATGCATTCATGATATATTGTACACGGCTAGGTTTAATCTTGGATTGGATACTTCTTGGATGCATGATGATAAAGTATTTGGAACTGCATTAAGATATGCATATGTCATTATTGAAAAGAAAAACCTTGGGGTGATACCTAACGATTTACATGGATTTCATGAGTGTGTATGTGTGTTGTTGATTTTGTTTTATGATCTTAGTTCTATCTACTAAGTATATCCCTATATACTCACCCCAGCAACAATGTAGATAAATGCGATAAGGAAAAAGGCAAAGAGTTTGAGCGAAGACATTAGAAGTAGATGTAGACTGTGCATGTATTGCACGAGAGATTGCACATTAATCTTTTAGGCATTATTAATGACTATGCCTATACAACATTGATAAATATTTGTTAGACTTGTATTCATGTGTTTATACACACAATGGAGTATCATTGTGATTGACAGGATCCATGTGAAGTGATAAACTCTCATTTGTATTGTTTCGAGTTAAATCATTTAGTTCTCAAAATTATTTTAAAAAAATGTGATATGAATGATTTTATCAGGTGGATCGTAACATATGCGATAAATGAAAAATTTTGAGGAATAGAGTAAACTTTGCTAGATTTTTATTAGAAATGAGAGGCTGATTTTGCCATTAAATCCTTGTTTTACAATAGAAATGACACTTGGGGTTTGTGCTTTTGAAGAATTTTTTTTTCAATAAAAATGTTTTTGTTTTGAATGGATTTTATAAATAGGGTTCCTCCTTTCTAAAGGAATTTTAGAGAATAAAATTGTTATAAAAACCCAGGTCATCACAGTTCGTATCAAAGCCCATGTTCATGTCACTCACAGCCAATGACTTAGTGAAAAGTTGTAGATAGTTAACAAAAAGAAAATATTTTTGGTCCTTATGAGAGTAAGAGAGAGATTATTCTCATGGGATTAGTATGGTTTCTAGAGTAGAGAAATAGAGTATAAGATTAGAGAAACCGTGTCTCTAATTGATAGCTTTGAATATGATAGATAAATTGATGTGGCAACTTTGGAGACTTAAGTTCAAATTTGGATGAAGTACATAGAACTTAATAGGGCATAATTGCCTTTCTACAACAATGGTCTAGAGAGCATAAAAATTTCCAAAGTAACAAACAAGTCTCATGCAGTTAAGAGAATTATAGCATAAGTTTTAACATGTTAGTGGATATTTTGATTAATTTTTGTAAGTTTTATAAGAATTTGATAAAACATGTCAATATCAAAAGATTATGATGTTACTCTAGATGCAAGTATTTGATCTATGATGTTTATTTAACCTTAGATCATGAACTTAGACATGATGTATCTTCTATATAGTAAATCAAGTAGAGAAATTAATTGAAGTGGATAACGAGTAAGGATTATATTACAAGAGAAAGGTATATGATGAAAATAATTATGCTTTATGACATCGAATAGTAATGGTGATAAATGATAATATCTTTAGTGACTAAGAAAAAAGTTAGTCTCGATGGATAAATCTTACTTGGAGTAAGTTGGTCAAGAATTAGAAATGTCTGCTATCAATGTTGAAGTCACTTTTAACAATTGTGATTACTAAATAAATTATTAGTTAAATGAAACTTAATGATAAGAATGTGGATGTACAAATGTAATGGGTTTAATTGCCTTGGTTGTAAATTGTTTTTCCAATAAGTATTAATGGAACAATGGTGTAAGAGAATAGTTGGTGAAAAATTTAAGTAATCCTAGACTAACATAGTTAAAGTACATGTCCATAGATTGAAATCTAGATGTCAATTAAAAATCATTAATTTCTTCCAATTTGAAAGTTGAATCGGTTTTAAATTCAAAGGATTAAAGATTTTTGAACTGGTGAATCTTATTAATTGGGTATTGAGCTGGAGATGAAACATGAGAATAAATTAGATTTTGAAATTTGAAAGTGATAATTCATTGAAATTCAAGGGTAGACTGTGTGCTCCAAGAATTGCAAGAACTTTTCCTCTAAAAAATTGTGTTCACTATGGAACTACTCCCTAGAACTAGTTCTACTTCTAAAAACTCATCATATAGTGCAATGGTTTTGATGGATTTTAAGGAACAAATAGATGGATTGTTGAAGCTAAAATTCATTGGACACAATGTGTTTTGCATAGGGGTACCAATTATTCTTGTCAAAAAGGATGGTTCAATGATTCTTTACATTGACCATTGAATACTTAAACGAGTCATGGTGAGGAATAAGTATCCTCTATTTTGGATGGATGATCTATTTGATCAGCTTCAGTTAGCTAGAATCTTTTCAAAGATTGATTTAAGGTCAGGTATCACCAAATGAGCATTGGAGGATAAAATATCTCATAGACAACATTTAAAACTCGATATGAACACATTACTTTAGAGTAATGTTGTTTTGGTGTGCAAATGCTCCAACTACATGCCATGATGGACACACTCTGAACACATTGTTCTTTTTCTAAATTTAGCAAGTGTGAGATTTGGATAGAGAAAGTCATCCTTCTAGGTTATGTTATTTTAGAGAACAGAGCTATAGTGGACTTAGCAAAAGTATAGACAGTGGTGAAATGGGATACGCCTAAGACAGTGACTAAGATATGAAGTTTCCTAATACCACCATAGATTTATTGAGGGATTCCCATGCAGTGCCTTACCATTAATTAAGTCGAAGAAGCTGACCAATGCACCATTAACCTTACATTTAGGTAGTAGAGGCTTTGTGGTTTTCAACAATGCCTCAAGTAAGAGACTGGGGTGTGTGTTGATGCAAAATAGGATGTGTTAAAGTATGTTATTCCAAGAGGTGGAAGTTACTATAAGAAGTAGTTTGCTACAGACCAAAGATTCAACATGGTAAATCATTCATGGTAAACTTGGCAATGAAATTCACCTTTGTTAAGAGAGTTCTTTAGTTAAAGAAGGATGACACAGAACTACAAGCAATGATAAGGAAATTAGGTTTCTCCAGGGAAGTAGAGAACAGTGCTCGAATGCATGAAAGATTGATAGTGCTAGCAAAGGCCTAATTGAGGTAAGAGATCCTTAGAAAGGCACACCATTCATAATATATATTCACCAAGATGAACTAAAAAAGTACTAGGACTTGAAAAGATAGTTCTAGTGAAATGTTATTAACAAGGATGTAGGGGAGCATGTGGAGCAATGTTTGGCATGTCAACAGGGTAAGGCCGAGCATCAGAGGCTACGTGGATTGTTGTAGTTCCTTAACCTTTTGAGAAGAAGTGAGACTATATCATCCTGGATTTCATTGAGAGTTTAATTAGGACATCTAGTAGACATGACATAATATGGGTGATAGGATCAGTTGACAAAATCGGCACATTTTTTCTAATATGATAGAATTATCTTATTAGTTTATAGGTTAACATTACCATCACAGCTTGCAAAAATCCATGATGTTTTTCTAGGTATTGATGCTGTGAAAGTACATGACAAGTCCATCACATGTACTCGATAAAGTACAAGCTAAATTGTGAATGAACATTATTTTATTGGTCAAGGTCTTTTGATTGCACCATCCAAATAAGGAGTCTACTTGAGATAATGAAGATGAGATGATAAGAACAACCTAGAGTTATTTGGCGATTAGTGTAAAGAGAATTTTGCGGGGGAAATTCATCCAAGGGGAAAGAATGTAATAACCACCATTTCTAAATTCCATTTCATATAATTCTTGACTAAATTTTAATTGGAATGAAAAGTGAATTTGTATTTCTATCCCTGAGCATTTAATGGAAGTGAATTTTGAAGAACATCAATCTAGTTATTGAAGCCACAAAATTTGGAATTTGCTTAGAAAGAGCTTTACAAGTATACTAAGAACACAGAAATTGGAGTTTGGACGAGAAAATCAAAACAATGTGAACATGCATCCAAAATTGATTATGACACTCCATTTCTAAATTAGTGTTTGGAAAACAAAACTAGTAGAACCCACATAGCTACTAATATTTGGCACTCAAGTCAACCAAAAAAGAGCAAAAAATCCTTAAAAATGCATAAAAGATGTATTTGGCTAGATGATGGTATTAAGCAATTAGGAAAGTGGATAGTATGTTTAGACATGGAATTAGGAAACATACTAGGACTAGGAAACTACAATTTATTAAAAGGATAAATATAAGAAAAAAGGAAAAAATTTTGGTTCATTTTGGAAAGGGGGCAAATAGTTGATGAACAGCCTACACCCCCTCACGAACTTTGATCTCTTCCTCTCTTTAAGGATCACCTTCCTGGATCATTTGTACCTTCAGATCCTCTTGCGACAAGAGAAGAACATTGACACTCTCTTCACTCTCTCCCTCTCTTTATCGAGTGTCCCTCTCCCTTAGAACTTCATCTTTCTAGTGATAAAAGGGGGCTTCATGTTTTTTTGTTGGATTGGGATAGAAAACCCCATTACGATGACAATCCTCACTAAGCTAATAATAGTGAGTGTGAAGAACCTCCCAAAAATAATTTTTCTAACGATTGGACTTTTTGGCAACTATTACATCTCTAGCAATGATCTTTGGCTGGTACACAGTAAGAGGTAAGTTTTTCTTTGATTATGAAACCCAATTTTGAAATTAGAATTTGGAACACAAGATTAGTAGAACCCACATAGTGTAATAACCCCAATTTTTGTAAATTGATTGAGAAAAATCAATAAAGTTTGAGTTTCAGATATTTTGGGCTGAAATATTAGGGTTATTTAAAATATACTTTTTATAAAAGTATAATCAAATAATAAGATATGTAAAATTGAAATTAAACTCAGCAAACCCTTCAAAATGACTGTAAGCATGACAAATTTCGAATTCGGATGAGAAATCCTTAAGTTTTTCATTTTTTTGGACAAAAGGGGTAAAATAGTAATTTTACCCAAAAATCAAAATATTCCAAAAAAATCAAAATATGAAACATCAAAATTTATAATGTACTGAGAAATACGAATCCAACGCCACTAAGTACACTCAAATTCGAGATCATGGGAATAAAACCCAAAGTTTTATGCATAAAGGGCAAAACGAACTTTTTACACCATGTGGGACCCACATGGGGACCACCACGTCCCCAACAACCAATTTGATCAGCAGCCCATGTGACACATGGGTCAACAAAGATCAGCTAGTCATGGGGAAGAAAAGTTAGGCATGGGAGCATTGAAGACTTTCATGTCATTTTATATTAAAAATAACATATTATAATCATGGAAAAAGACCCAAAATGCCTATAAATACAACCCCAAAAATCTTTCAAAAATCCTCATAAAATCCCCACGAAATTATCTTCAATCTCCTTGAAAAATTAGATCACAATCCCTCTCCAAAACCCCAAAATTTCCAAGAGTTAGATCTCTTTCCAACTTGTTTTTCTTTTTAGATTAGAACAAGAGACCTAAATTCAATTAGGCACTCTGTTCTAGATCTAATTTGATCAATTCCACCATCCAAAACATCCCAACAATCTATTCTACAAAACCCCCAAAGAAATTTCAAGATCCAACGGTATTTGCAAGAAAGGTGGATTTTAGGCTATATCTTCATCAACAAGGTATTTTTTTAAATTGGGCATATAAATAAGGTTTTCTCTCCAATCAAGTAAGTGAAAATACTTTTTATATATTTTTAGTATTTTTTTATGTAATTTTTATTTTACTGTAATTAATTTTGGTAATAAAAAGGTAAAAATAAAGTAAACAATAGAACCCTTAATTCATGATGATGGAGTGCTCAGCTGAAAAATCTGACTCCACCAATCAATCCAGAATGGTCCAAAACCCCTAGGGTAAAAGTTTCAAAAAGATCTGAGTAGTTTTGGACCCTCAATTGGGAGAGATTAATTCTGGTGGGCCTAGATCAAATCTAGACCCTAGGAACGGTTGAAAACTTCAATTTAAGATTGTGGAGTCATATGAACTCCAAATTGAGATCAGAAAGAAGCTATGGAAAGCTTGTAATGTTTAGTTTCTAATAAAGTCATAATATTTCTAAAATTTATTTCTGTATTTTGGAAATAAGTGTCCAATTTCTAAGATCTTCAAGATCTGAGGTGATCAGATCTTGAAAATTTATTTTAGCGATGATATAATAATGTAATAAAGTAATATCTATGGTTAATTTGGACAGATCTTGGATAAAATAGGGGATCTATCCTTTATGGTAGAAAAACCCTAAAATAAAAATAAAAAAAATACAAAGGGACCCACTTGATCAATGAGATCAAGTATGATCAGATCCTTGGGATGGATTAAAGGGATGATATTATGATGGAATCCAGTTAGATCATGGAGGAAATGTGACAAAATCAAGTGGATATGATTTTTGGATCTTAATGGATTAAAAGCCCTAAAGGTAATTAAAACCCTTAATCTAAAGGAAAACACCTAAGATCTAATGGTTGGATCATATTTAAAGGTTTATAATAATCTTAATAAAATTATTTTAATTGTCTTTTATTGGATATAGAAGTGTAAATGTGATTTATGTTCTAAGTTAGAAAGCATGATAGTGTAATCTTTAAATTTTAGTATGATATGCCTTAAATGAGTAATTTGTTAGTAGATTTGATTATCTTAGGATCATGTGAGTGTAAATTAGGATTTAAACATGATTTCATTATGATAGAAGATGCGTTTCATAACTTAGGATCATGTTAGTTTTATTTCACTAGCTTAAGTTACATTCATAGGAAGAATGTTATTATATAGTTGTTAAACTTATATTTGATTTATGCTTTCAAGTTGATGATTTACTTATTGTCAAATTTTATTCAATTGTTAAGATACAAGGAGCATAAATCACCAAAAATGTAAACTAATGAAATATAGAAATTCATGGACAACTAAGATGAATGAATGATTTTGACTTAATAAGGGCTATAGTTAGTAGGACAATATAAGGAATGATTTATCATTTCCTTGGCCCAAAGTAGGAAAATAATGAACATCCATGGATGACATCGTGCATATCCATGGAAATTAATTAAAATCAATTAGAGAAGGGACTTAAGGTAAAGAGCTCATAGGACCCTTGTCAAAGGTTGAGCTAGTACCACTCCAGTGGACTCTGAACATTGTGGTTATAGGGGGTATACAAGAGCCAAGTGCTTTTCCCTCACCTCCCATTGACGTAAGAGAGGTCTAAACGCCTCTTTACATGAGGGTTGTATTAACCACTTTTTGAGCAGACTTTAACTGGTAAGTACTGGTCATCCTGAAATAAGGAGTTGTCTAGTGATAGGAAGAAATAAATTATCTTCAACCAAGTAAGACACTAACTGGTTGAATAATAATAATAATAAGAGCATAAAAGGTTAGTAAATTACATAACCCTAATAAAAACAGTAAGTAAGATAAGGACGATCAAATAAGATCCATTAGATCTTGGATGATCAAGAACAATAAGAATAAGAACACTATATTGTACTTAGTATGTATGTTTAGTAGTATACTTGTTATAGTTCATTAGATTAGATAATCCAAACCCTTGATCAAAGGTGATTCAAGGAAGAAAACCAAGATCATCCTCCATAGGGATGATCCAAGAACTGAACTTAGATAAAAAAAGAACTAGATGATAGAAGATCTAGGACCTTGATCTTTATCAACATGTGTAGATTGTCAATCAAAGGATCTATGAAAGATCAAGATCAAGGAGATGAACATACAAAGACTTAGAGATAGAAAAATACTTAGATATGAATGATCTAAAGATCATTCTAAACATCAGATCTAGTGATCAATAGGATTGTTCATAATTTATATATTGACAATATGTATGGATGTTCAGATTACATACATTAGTCAGAATCATGGAAGATTGGGGAAAAGAGATCAATCCTTAAAGGTAGGAGGATTTGATGAATGCATTTACATGAGATATTCATGATTGTACTCATGATCATATGTTGACAAGAGTAATGATAATACTTGTAGTAAATCTCTTGAAAACCTTATAATCCAACCAAACACCTATAAGATGGTTAAGGACTAAACTATAAGTGAATAGGGAACTAGAAAATATTTCAGCCCTAAGTAAACAGACATATGGTCTGATATATATGAAATCTATTTACATACAAGCTTGGAGGCTTGTGAGTTTGTTTTAATAGGCATGAGCCTAGGGGATGCTATTGCTAGAGGAGTTATGAGGGTTTGGCCACCCGCTCCTTGAAATTTGATGATATGATGATACCTTGCCCAATGAGAGGCTAAAAGTCGGGTGGTGGCAATTATGGGAAGGCCACCACTGTGAAAGTCTTGCCCCCCCATACAGGCAGTGACATAATATTTTCCACCGTGGTATCAGTGGTGAACAGGGCAGTTATCCAAGCGCGCTAGTACGGATCAGACTGTAGCATAGCAACCTTTCTGATTATTTTGCACTATGATGCATATAGGAATAGGCATAGTGAAATGCCTTATGTTATGGCATTATGAAATGCTAGGTAATTGTATATTACCAATGTTTCCCAAGAAGGGAAATTCCCAGTATGAGATTAGCTGTAATACTAAATTCTCAAAATGAAGAGAATTGATCAGCTTAGTTGGGAATGATATTTGACTATTTTCACGAATTTAACTGGTTTACCCATGAAGGGTATGTATGTATATAGATATACATAACTTACAAAGTAAAGAGTATGTTTGAGGATAATGAGATTATGAAGTATTGGAATTACATTGTCAATTATTATGTTTCTTGAATCCCCTACCAAGCATTGCTTGCTGAGATATTGTACTTGTTGCAATATCTCAGATCCAGGAAAGGAGACTTAGGAGTTGAAGACTATAGAAGACTTGAAGAGAATAATCTTCATGGTATACCCTTGAAGACATGTATTTTTATTTGTTGAGAGTTTTATTGTATGGTGAGCTTGAGTTTTGGATTATGTAATTTGGACAAGTATTGTACTAGATTTGGCTGTACTGTGAACCACTGGATGGATCCTGGAGTTTAATAAAAGTATATTCCTTCAATGGAATTTTATTTTGTACACAAATTGTACTTATGTTATGTATGAAGTGGTGACTTGGGTTTTCAAAACAAGTTCTAAAGAAAAGAATTTCCGCTTCTTTGTTTTGCAAAATTTTTTTACACTCTTAAGGGCCCTGCCTTTCAAAATACTTTACAAATCATGTTTTCAAAAACCCGGGTCATCACACATAGCTACTAAGATTTGGCACTCAAGTCAACCAAATAAGAGTAAAAAATCATTAAAAACATGTAGAAGATGTATTTGGCTAGATGGTGATATTATGCAATTAGGAAAGTGGATGGTCGGTATAGACATGGAATTAGGAAACATAATGGGACTAGGAAACTACAAATTATTAAAATTGTAAATATAAGAAATAAATGGAAAAAATGGTTGATGAAGGAAAGGGGGCAAATAACTGATGGATAGCTGACACCCCCTCATAAACTCTGATCTCTTCCCCACTTCAAAGATCATGCTACCAGATTGTTTGCACCTTTGGATCCTTGTGCAATAAGAGACAGACAGAGATACTCTCTTCACTCTCTCCCACTCTTTATCAATTGTTCCTCCTACCAAGAACTTCATCTTTCCTGTGACAAAATGGCACTTCATGTTTTTCTATTGGATCAAGAGAGAAAACCCCATCACACCGAAGATCCTCATCAAACCAGTGATAATGAGTGTGAAAAACCTCCCAAAAACCAAAATTTTAATGGCTAGACATTTTTGGTAACTGCTACATCTGTAGCAAAGATCTTTGGTTTGGTAAATAGTAAGAGGTAAGTTTTTCTCTAATTATGGCACCCCATTTCTAAATTTGTGTTTGGAACACAAGATTAGTAGAACTTGCATATCTATTAAGATTTGGCACTCAAGTCAACCAAAAAAGAGTAAAAAATCATAAAAAACATGAAGAAGATGTATTTGGCTAGATGGTGGTATTAAGCAATGAGGAAAGTGGATGATTGGTTTAGACATGGAATTAGGAAACATACTGGGACAAAGAAACTACAATTTATTAAAAGAGTAAATATAAGAAACAAGGAAAAAAAATTGGTTGATGAAGGAAAGGGGGCAAATAGTTGACAAACAGTAGACACCCCCTCATAAACTCTATTCTCTTCCCCTCTTCAAAGATCACCTTGTCAGATCGTTTACCCCTTTTGATTCTCCTGTGATAAGAGATAGAGATTGACACTCTCTTCACTTTCTCCCCCTTTTTATCGATTTTCCCTCTCCCTAAGAGCTTCATCTATCTAGTGATAAAAGGGGCTTCATGTTTTTCTATTGGATTGGGATAGAAAGCCCCAATATAATGACAACCCTCACCAAGCCAATAACAATGGTTGTGAAAACCTCCCAAAAACCATTTTTTTAATGATAGGACTTTTTGACAAATGTGACATCTGTAACAATGATCTTTCATTTGGTACATATTAAGCAGTAAGTTTTTCTTTGTTCTACTCCATTTACTTGAATTATTATAGATTTATTGCCAGAACTGAATTTTTCAATGAAATTTTGCTCATCAATCTATAGTATAAAAGCTTGATTCATGATTTTGACAGTTCCCTTGATCTTATTTGACAAATTATATCTAGAATGACAAATTAAATGTTTCTTTTTGAGTTTGTTGAATGATTTATAGTCAAAATGATAGATAAGAGATTTCTCATTCATGTCTTTCAATTTTGATAGTTGATATAAACTGACAGAACATATCCAAGTTTTTTTTTTTTTATCATCTTTCCGGGTTTCGATTATCGGTTTGAAGTTTGAAAATCACATAATAAATCCTAAATTATTGCCAATCACTTTAGGAAGATTTAGACCATTCCTTTTATGTTTATGTTTTGTGAACAAAGATGATATGCGGTTAGATCAGATGCACACATAGAGATTTGGATTTGCATTTGAATTATAATGCAAAGTATAAATTTGACATTTGATCTATGATTGGATGTGTAAATTAGGTGTTTGGCACATGCTTAGAAGCGCACAATATGGACTAATACAAAATCTATGATGCATGATCAATGTTGATATGCAATTTGGTTTGATTGTGCAATCTAAATTTTATTTGTATTGGAATTTTGATGTGTTATCTAGGTTAAAGAGAAATATAGATACTTGATGTGCAATTGGAGCTTGTCCTACAATTCGAATTTTAACTGGGATTGAAATGTTAAAAGCTAAAGAAAGTCACAAGTTAGATTTGAGAAATTGGCCTAAGAGATAGTGGTTTTGAGATTGCCAAATTTTCAATGGAATTTGAAATGCTATTGATGATTGGATTTAAATTGGTTAAATGCTATTAATGCAACTTTTAGTTGATCTTGTTTTTGCGATATATAGTTATGGATGTAGATTGGCCCCTAACCTCCAAAAATGTTACTTGCATAAAAGAAAGGTTTGGTTTTGAGTCGAAGCATCATGGGATGGCTTCCACCATGCATGATCTATTTTTCCCCATGAGGAGTGGAGTAAGTCATGTGGTATCCACACTTGAACATAGTGGAATGGTGGTCTCTATACGTGCATAGCAGGACATTGTGTGATGTGGAAATGAGATGACATGTTAGTCATCCTCTTGAGGTTATGGACCATACTTGCTTTTGTGGCATGTAGCCAGAGACTACTACATCTATGATTAGAGAGTATTTACTTGATATGAAAGTTTTGAATTCTTACATCTCTCAATATGTTTTGAGATTACTCAATGAAATCACATATTTGATATTGATTGTGGTTTAAGTGCAATGCTTTCATGATATACTATACACGATTAGGTTTTATCTTGGATTGGATGTTGTTTGGATCTGTGATGATAAAGTATCGTGAAATTGCATTAAAATATGCACATATTATTACTGAAAAGAAAAATCTTGGGGGCAATACCTAAGGATTTACATGGCTTACATTAGTGTGTACATGTGCCATTGGTCTTGTTTTTGTGATCTGAGTTTTATCTACTGAGTATATCCCCATATACAAGCCCCACCAACACCACAGATAAGTGGGATAAGGAAAGAGGTAGGAGGTTGAGTGAAGACATCAGAAGCAGAAGTAGACTGTGCATGTGTTGCACGGGAGACTGCGCAATCATCTATTAGGTATAGATTTTGCACATATGGATTCAATAATTACTTGTGGGACTTGTATTCATGTGTTTACACATACATAAGAGAATGGATATGAGTGATAGAATCAAGAAAATGATAAACTGTCATTTGTATTTTTTTGAGTTGAAACTATTAGTTTTCAAAATTGTATTTCAGAAATGTGATATGAATGATTTTATCAAGTGAATCACATCACATGTTGTTGAGACTTTTTCTATAAGTTCATAGCTAGTCAATTGTAGTGTTGTAGGGTCAACTCCATGGGGAGTATTTAGTGTGAATTTAAAGCACCGAGTTATTCCTCTATCATGATCCTAAGAGTTACACTAGAAATATTACAAGATAATGTGATAAAATCATGAAATGGATGGCATTGATTTAAGAGAATTAACTATGATTGAAAGTTATGATTAGATATCACCTAGACTCACATTAGGGTCCACCACCAATTATTCCTCTTTATGACTCAAGAAGTAGATAGAAACAACAATCATTTTCTCAGAATGTGGTTTCTTTGAAAATTTAACTTAAAAACCATTGATCATTAGAAACTAGATAGATTACAAAATCCTAAGAATGTAAAATTTCAAGGATTAATTCCAAGTGTTTATTATAAAAGGTAATGACATTGAATCAAAGAATTGTACTAAGGGCAATTCTATATTTTCTAAATTGAGATAAATTTCAAATTAAATTGTCTAAGACATTTAAGACATTAGGAATTAATGAGTGGTGTTGCCTAGTGTTATGCTAGGATCACTGTATTCATAGGAAAAAATAAATTAGCCTAACATAATTTCTTATTTAACATAAATTAAATAAATCAAACTTAAGATAATAAAAATTTAAATAAATAAAACTAATAGTTAAAGAAAGGAAAGAATAAATCTAAAAGCTATACTAAATAGTATCTACTTCACCCTATTTTTTCACTTACTTCATTGTTACAATGATTGAGAAAGAAAATAACTTACAAGTAATAAAGATAAAATTAAAAAAAATTAAATTTTCTATGTTCTGTGTGGATTTTTCAATATGTTAGTGATTTATTATATGTCAAATGTATTTAAGAACCTCCATCTCAAATCTTACTCCAATCCAATAAGAAATCAAAGAGAAACTTGCGTCTGCAATTAGTGCAACTATAACTTTGGAGAATGGCACTAGCATTTCCTTTAAAAGATAAATTTTGAATACTAGCGACTATTGGCCAGTAGTCACATGCCAAATTGTTCCATAGTTAACTAGGTTCAAAATAGTTTTTTATATGCTAAGACTAGATGAGAATTGAATGAGGCGTAAGGGAATAAAAATCAGTTGTGAATGTCACTATCAATCATGAGTTGTAAGAAATTTTTTGCATACAACCAATGAGCGCGATGAACAGGGATTCTTTCACCAATGATTTCACCACTTTAAAGATCAAATTTTTCTGTGAAACTTCATTTTCATCCTAATTGGATGTCAAAGAATCCAATGATATGGTTATATCATGGGAAAATCCAAAAAATGTAAAGATATTTGATTAGAAAGATGACTGATTCATTGTGCGCAATAACAATCCCCTATTACTGTGTACACTAGTAGCATGTGCTGAAGTTGGTCACTTCGACTATTCAATTCTCCAACTTGCAAATCAAAATTTTTAGTGAAATTTCTTATCTAAAATAATTGGATATTAGGGAATCCATTGGTAAGGTTAGATTCTATAGAAAATTAACATAGATGGAGATAGTTGATACAGAATATGGCAAGTGCATCACAGACAATAACAGTGCAGTAACAATATCTATTACTATCTTCTTTGAGAAATCTCACACAAAACTCCACAAAATTGCTAGAAAACCATATGAACTTCTTCCTAAGACTTAAGATAGCATTCACAATGGTCTAGATAATTAAAAAAAAAAAAAGATTGAGAAAAGGGAAATCCAATGTTTTACTTTCCCTTACAGTAACAAAAAGAAAAGAAAAAAGAGTAGACATGGATGAAGTTTTCTTGCTCTATAGTTGTTCTACTTAGGAAGCCTTAACTCAACTTCTTCTGGACAGAGATGGGAACATTATCAATGATTTAGATCAAGAATCAACACCAAATCAAAGTCGTACAAGGGAGAAATATGAGGCTTTGTTACTGTACACCTATAGGGATAGTAGTAGTGAAATAGGGGCAGCAAACTTAGATTTTCACCTTGCCTTCTTGCTCTCCCCCAATGGACATCCTCCAAGGGAATGCTAGAAAATTTATGGATTAACCTCTTACTTATTGACATTCATAGCACTTAAATGCTACGATGACAATCATAGCAAGTGTTCTCGATGAACTAGTAAGCATCACATAATATGCCATGAATGAAGCTTCAAAACGACTCTATCCTCCAATCACACAATATATTGATGAAATTAGAATGGTTATAGGTGCTTTCTCTCCATTTCATTAGTAGCTCCCTCTTATTTGTAAGAGGTCTAGCAACTCTCTCATGACACATGACTATATCCTAAAGCCATCATCCTTATGATCTCCATCCTTGATCTCTCAATCCATTTCCAATCACTTGTTTTTTACTTGATACTCACTTTAGGAAACCATTAAGTGAAATCCCTCATCATCACATGATATCAGATACACTCCCTTATCATCCATATGTTATACATTCTTCCATTTTATACACTCCCAACCTTGTGGGCCTTTGATGTGTATAAGAATGAAGGAGTGAAAGGGAACTATGTATGATCTTCTACTTTCACACCATAATGTGAGTAATTAATGCTTGCAGGAGCTTGGTCGTGAAATGGATGAAGTGATTCTCAGATACTTGAGATTCTATTCTTCAACTGATTTGGTTCATCGAAATTAAATTGATTAGAGCTGTCCATTTATATCTAAGCTTGATTGGCGAGATAAAATGTTGATCGACATGATGACTCCACTTGGATCTTAATATACAACTTACAAGGCATAGAAAAATCCTAATTAGTATCATTGTAGAAATGGTTTCAAACATATTTACCTTCAAATGGTGATATAACCTTGCATTTAGCCTATGTAACAAGACCTTGCACCCCTAGGTTAACTCTAGTGGATGAGTTAAGCTTTGTGAGGGTTTGAAGTGAATTTGTCCACAAATTTTGAAATGAGGTCAATTCCTAAGTATATCTGAGAGAATTCTCATCTATTAGGCTTCAATAACTTTAGAAAAGTAATAGAAATAGATGAAATGCTTAGAGCACCACTCATATGCTAAAGATATTCTATTTAAACTTATATCCCAAAGTGAAGTGTCTGTATAGTCTACATACACAATAGACTTTTACTTCTAAGTGGATTGTGACTCAAAATTTCCTTTAAGAATATGTTTTGACCTTAAATCTCATAGTTAAATGTACATTGAATAATGAAACTCTTAGAAAATTTTTAAAAAATATCTCTCAATTATGTGAGTAGAGTTTTTGAAATTCTAATAGCTCACATGTTATTTGAAAAAATGAACATACTAAGGAATTACTATCCCTTTAGAAAATGACACCATTACCAGGAGAAAGTTAAGAAATATCACACCCTTATTTCTATCTATTTCTATCCCCATCAAGACCATATCTAGCCTAAGATCAATAGGTCTTTAGCTAGGGCAAAATATAGGCTTAGGATAGGGTGATGAAAAGAACAGATAGGGTATTCAAAGTCTCTAAGAGAAAGAAGACGTATTCTATTGAGGGTTGGTGATTCTTCTTCATTGTACTAAAGTGAACATTCTTTTGTACTTCTCTATTATTATTATTATTATTATTATTATTATTATTATTATTATTATTATTATCTTCTTTCTTTGCATCTCTTTGAAGAACTTTCTTTTCTTGATATCCACTTACTTTCTTGAATCTCAATTTAAAGATATTTCATCAATCGTCTCTAACTTATTTTTGAAGAAAATAGGTATGAATATTTAATATTGGGGTAAATATGGGTCTAGGTAATTGGGTTCAGAAGAAAAAGGATTATATAAAAGGCTAAAAAAGGCTAATTAGTGGTAAAAGTATCATTGGGTAGGCTTTATGGCTTTGGGTTTCAGCAAGGATGGTCTAAGTAATTTCTTAGAATTTAAGCATGCTAAAGAAAATTTTAGAAGTTCATGTACAACCCTTAGAAAAAAATGAATGGCTAAACAAATCACATGGTTTATAGGCCTCCACTAGTTTTCTTCAGGGTTCAAAGTCATAACTACTTAATAGTCTAAACTAAGTACATGTGACTATGTGCATAAGAGTGTTCGGGATTAGTTGTCATGAAACACTTTAGAAAATAAGTAAAAGAAGGAACTAATCATATACTATTCTATCAATAAGCTAAGGAAAATAGGAAGGACTAAACTTCAGAAAATTCAATTCTCATTCATAACCACTTATTAGTCTAAACTAAGTACAAGTGACTGTGCATAAGAGGCTCTGAAATTAGTTGTCATGAAACACTTTAGAAAATAAGTAAAAGAAGGAACTAATCATGTATTATTCCATCAATATGCTAAGGAAATGAGGAAGCACTAAACTTCAAAAAATTCAATTCTCATCATAGTATAGGAATTGACTGCCGAATTCAAAATTTTGAAAATTTTTTTTTAAAGAAAAACAACCGAAAAGACTAGAATTTGCTAGTATTCTACACCCCCAATCCTGAGGGAAACATTGTATTTAATGTTTGAAAGATAAACAAAGTGTTTATGAGACACTAAAAAAAAAAGGATGATGGATGGATGTAGATAGCACAAACTTTGAAAAATGCCAGGTTGCCTCCTGTGAGATCTAAGTTTAATGTCTTCAGTCAGATGTATCTAGCTAGAACCCACTCAATCATAGTAGACAGGATCATCTAGAGTTGTGGACTCAACCTTTGGATTAACCAAGTTTAAGTATGGATTTAGACATTGTCCATTAACTTTGAAAGTGTGGCCACTCATAGTATCTTCAATCTCAACGGCCCCATATGAAAATATTTCTATAATGATGTAGGGACTGGTACATCAAGTTCTAGGCTTCCCTATGAAGAGATGTAGCTTAGAGGTCTAAAGGAGTACCTTTTGGGATGGAGTAGAGGATTTTCTTAAAATATTTTGATTACAAAAAACTTTCATCTTTTCCTTATAGATCCTATTACTCTCATAGGCTTCTTGCCAGATCTCTTCCAACTCATTGAGTTGGAGCTTGTGATGTGAGTTGCTTCACCCATATCAAAATTTAGTCTTTTGGTTGCCCAGTAGGCCTTATGCTCTAGTACCACAAGAAAGTAACAAGTGTTACCATAAACAATACGGTAAGTGGACATATGAATCAGGGTTTTATATGTGGTCCAATATGCCCAAAGTACATAAGTCAGATGAATAGACCAACCCTTGTGGTCTGGGTTAATAGTCTTTTGAAGAATTTATTAAATAGCCCATTTTGATACTTCAACTTGTCCACTTGTTTGTGAGTGATATGGTGTTGCAACCTTGTATGGTGTTATATTTTTCATTAATACTTCAAAAACTCTATTGCAAAAATGAGTATCTTTATCATTAGTGGTGGAACAACCTCTATACATTTGGAAGCATAGTAGATTGCAACAAAAATATAAACATATCCAAAAGAAAGAGGGAATGGCCCCATGTAATCGATGCTCCAACAGTCAAATCCCTCCACTATAAGAATGGGGTTTAAAGGCATTATATTCCTGTGGGTTATTCCTCCTAATTTTTGGTAGCACTCGTATGCCTTATAGATGTTATGGGTGTCTCTAAAAAGAGTGGCCTAGAAGAAACCACATTGCAAAATCTTTATAGCTATTTTCTTGGTAGAAAAATGTCTATTGCATGCTTCAGAGTGAAAAAAAGAGCTGATTCTTGATTATTCAATATTAGGCACACATCTCCTAATAATTTGATCTAGGAAATATTAAACAAATACATGTCATCCCAAAAGTATTGTTTGACATTGGAGAAAAATTTGATCTTATCTTTTTTGGTCCAATATTCTGTTATTTTTCTATAGCTAGATAATTTGCAATGTTAGCAAACCAGGGGAGATAGGAGACATTAAAGAGTTATTCATCGAGGAAGGTATCCATGAATGGCAACATATCTAAAGGATCAGCTAAGAATAGTCCAGAAATGTGGTCTACCACTGTGTTCTCTATTCCTTTCTAATCTTTAATATTTAGATTGGATTCTTGGAGTAGAAGGATCTATTTAAGAAGTTGTGGCTTAGCATACTTGTTTGAAAGAAGGTACTTTACTACTGAATGATCAGTGAAAACAACTACCTTAAAGACTATCAAGTAAGACTTGAACTTATCCAGTGCAAAGACTATGGCAATCAGTTCCTTTTCCATGGTGGAATAATTTATTTGTTGACATAGTGCTTCTTATCCTTTCATTGTCCTAAGACTACTCCTACAGCATAATCACTCACATCACACATAATTTCAAAGGATACTATTTAGTCTAATGGTTGCATGATAGGTGTAGTAGTCAACTTATCCTTCAGCTCAATAAAAGCTTCTTGACAGTTAGTGGTCCATTTGAGTGAGGTATCCTTAGCTAAGAGGCTACATCGTGGTCTAGATATTGCACTGAAGTCTTTTATATACCTCCTATAAAATTCTACATTTCCTAAGAAGAAGTGAATGTCTCTAACTATTTGAGCGATAGGTAGATTAGAAATTCGATATTTTTTTCTTTATTTACCTCTATTCCTTTTGATGAAACAAGGTGGCCAAGTACAATTTCCTTGGGAACCATGAAATGACACTTCTCCCAGTTTAACACTGGTTTTTTCTCTTCACAATGATGTAGGATTTTTCTTAAGTTTTTCAAACATGTATCAAATAAAGCCCCCAAAATTGAGAAATTGTCCATGAAGACCTTCAGAAAATGCTCCACCATATCATTGAAGATACTTAGCATGCATCTTTGAAATGTTACAAGAGCATAACATAAACCAAATGGAATCCTTTTATAAGAAAACGTGTCAAAAGGACAATTGAATGTAGTCTTTTCCTGATCATCAGTCATTATTTCTGTTTGGTTATATTTGGAATAACCATTTAAAAAATATTACATTTAAAAAATAGTAGAACTTTTGTCCTGTTAGCCTTTCCAACATTTGATTGACATAGGGAAATGGGAAGTGGTCCTTTCAAATGATGGTGTTTAACTTTCTATAATCAATACACATATTCCAAACAATCGTAACTCAAGTAGGAAGGAGTTCATTATTGGTGTTGGGGGCAACTATCACTCCATATTTCTTAGGTACCACTTGGGTTGGACTCACCCATTTGCTGTCTCTTATAGGGTAGATGATCTCCACATCTAGCAACTTACCCCTATTACCTCTTTCATATTTGGACTTAGCCTATGTTGCGTTTGATGGGATGGCTTAACATCATCCTCCATGTAAATTCTATGAGTGCATATTAAAGGGTCGATGCTTTAATATCTGCCAGATTCTAACCTATAACACCTTTGTACTCCTTTATAATCTAAATTAATTGCTCGTCCTTGGATGTTTCTAATTGGTAGGAGATAATGATAGGAAAAGTCTCTTCACTCCTAAGTATGCATACTTGAGATCAGTTGGTAGAGTTATAAACTCTAGTTTATGAGATTCTACTGAAGATGGAATGGGAGTGGATTCCTTAGGTGACAATTCCTAAGGTTGCTATTTTCTTATTTCCAAGATAGGCATAGAATCAAGAAGGGCATTAACTTCCCCTATTAATACATCCTCTTAAAATTCATCAAAATGAGCCAAATAGGCCTTCAATGGATCTGATAAGGAAGAGTTAACAAACTAATCTTGTATAAATGAATTTATCATGTTGACATCATGCTAGTTATTAATAGCTTCTTTTAGCTACTATTGAAGTTTAAAATGTTTAGTTCTGATTTCATATTTCTAAAAGATAGTTTCATCACATCATTCTGACAATTGATTAAGGCATTGAAGGCGGCTAAAAATGGTCACCCAAGAATTACCAATATTTCATTCTTTTCATTTAGCACTGGCTCTATGCTCAGAATTAAAAAGTCTACTACAAAGTAAAATTGTTCTACCTAGACAAGTATATTCTCTACTATCCCTGTCAGTATTTTGATAGATTTGTCAGCTAGTTAGAGGGTAGTGGTAGTTGGTTTAAATTCTCCTTGACCCAGCTGCTCGTATACTGAATATGGAAGTAGATTCATACTAGATCTCAAATCAAGCAAAGCTGGATTTATCTTATAGTTGCCAATTATACAAGTGAGATTTGGGCAACCTAGATCTTTATATTTAGGTGGTGTGTGATGTTGAAGATTGAACTAATTTGTTTTATCAAGAAATTCTTCTTGTGCAAATTCAACTTTTGTTTGACAGTGCAAAGGTCCTTAAAAAACTTAGCATATGATAAGATCTATTTTTGGCATCCAAGATTGAAATGTTGATCTTGACTTGTTTAAAAATATCTAATATCTCATCATTAGAAGCTAGCATAGGGACTTGACAAAAACTTTGTGGAAACATAAGTGGGATGGGACATGGTTTAGTAGGAGGGTGAGGTTTCCCTTGCGATATCCTCAATGATAGGATTTTGCTTAGCCTAAGGAGTCTCTTGGGTTTTACCAACCTTAGTGGGACAATTCTTTTGAGTTTCCATTTTGGAGAGTGGTGATTGAATTAGTTTGTTCTGTATTCAATCTCAAAGAATCCTTTGTCCTAGCCACATGTGCACCTTTAGGGTTTTCTTGTGGTTGGACAAGAAATTTCCCTTCTTCCAGGGTTTACATTAATTGTGTGAACATGTATTTCATGTCACTGATAGATGCTTCAAGTTGGACATTTTCATTTCCTAGCTTTGAATGAATTGGTAAAGATTATCTTCCATTGACCTCTCAGGTGGGGGCATATATGGTCTAGGAGTAGGTGGTCCTTGGTGGGGTTGGAAGTAGGCCAAGTGTGAGACATTAGCATTTAGTCCATTTCACCAACTGAAATTGGGATGATTCCTCCAATTGGGGTTGTATGCCTTTGAATATGGGAAAAAGTTGGATGGTTGAGCCACTCATGAATGAATTGCATTTTCAAGGACCAAATTGATGAGTTGATCCATTGATTCACATATATGGTTAAAATCAAGTAACTCGTAAGAGTGGGTCCTGGCCCACTTAGAGATAGATACGTCATTGAACATGTTTTATTGATAAATTTGTCATTGATACGAATTGATATGATATGTAATTTGATTTATGATCAAAGACATATTTTGCCAGAAATGCATTTAGATAGGATATATGATTTGACTTCAAATTTGTATTCTGATCATGTGTGATTGCATAGATTTTGTTATCAACATATTTAATATGGATATGATATTTGATTTGATTTACAATCAAATACATATTTTGTCAAAAATACATTCACATTCACATTACGATTTGTTGTGATTTTTAAGTTAAACTCATAAGTGCATGAATTGATTATAGTATAACAAACGAGCGAGGTTGATCCCACTTGGAATTGAATGAATTATGTGTTTTTGTGAGCATTACTTAGACTACTTAACTGTTGTTGTTATTAATAAACTTGCAAGCCTACGAATCGTTTGTAATATAACATGCTTAGTGAGGTTGATCCCATGAGGAGTTGGATTAATGTGATAGAAACAAGAAACATGAATTAAGAATGGAAACTATAACATAAAAATAGAAAATTATGCAAAAACAAGAAACATGCTAATTTGAAAACTTCCCTAAAATATGCACTTTCTAAAATTAAACTTTCCTAAATTGAAAATTTTCTAATTTGATGACTTCCTTAAATAAAAACCATCCTAAAGTGAAAATTTAACAACTTTCTTGAACTTGCTTTCCTAATCATGAAATTAATCAACTAGTCTATGGAAAACATGCTTTAACACACTTTCTCAATCATGCAATTGTCAAAGGAATGCAATGGAAATTAAGAGGATGAACTTTAACACTAACAACAAACTAAATAAGATCAACTTAATTACTTTTTTCCTACTTGAATGAATGCCACAACTTGGAATCTATTCACTTGCCAATTCAATCAAAGGTATGAATTCCAGCCATGGCTTACACGCATACTTCCAATATGTTCTGATAAGTGCATTTCAAATCAGTAGATATGGAATATTAAACTATGGATATAGAATTAAACAAGCAATCTAACAAGGTTTCCAACATCAGCCCTAAAGCCCCTCTTAATTATGCTTTCCATCCTTGGATTGGATGCATGCTTTTAGAGGTCTTTTAATTAGATTGTTGGAAATTTCAGAACTAAACATTCATGTCCTTAATATCCCATCAACATAAAGGAAGAAGCATGGTCAATGATCAAGTAAAAAGCATTCCATTAATCATCAAAAGTTTATGGAACATACAACACATGGAAGATTGTTATCCACTTTTGAATGAAAGACACCACTATTCCTTTTGACTTGAATCCAAAAACAAATACTAACAAAGATTCCTCTTCCAACAAAGCTTGATATTCAAAGGAAATCTTATGGCATATAAGCAAATATCAATCGAAACTAATGAAAGACAAAGTGGAACTTAAAGGAATCTAAAAGAGAACTCAAATCTATGAAAGGATAAGGAAAAGCTAAATTCAAGATGATTTCCTTGGCTGTCACTCCAAGATAAAACCAGCATTGAATCTTGTTTCTAGGGCAAGGCACAACAAAATAGGACAAGGAAGAACTAGCATGGAAAGAACCAAGGAAAACAAGAAAGGAATCAAGAGAAACTAACCTTGAAAGTTGAAGCAAACACTCCCAAAACCAAGTGTGGAACACTTCTAAAAGATGTCACACACATTTAGGAAAATAGCATCACCCAAGGAGTCCCCAACACAAAAGCATAAGAGAGGAGAATGGAGAAGAAGGAAGAGGACGTCACCTTCTAAGGTAGGAGGTGTCTTTTTCCTAAGTGGAGACTTTTTCCCTCCCCTCAGGTTTTTGTGAAGTTTTATACTTGTTTTCCTATTTTTTCTAGGGTACTCTAATAACAAGGTGAGGTGGAGATTAAATCAAGCTATTTTGGACGGTTAGGATGAGGGCAAGGCTAGAGTGTCCAATTAGGAAAGTGAGTGGAAGGTGGCTAGGATTAATGAAGGGAAGTAGGTGGGATACGCCTACTTTTTAGGAAAGGGACGTCTCCCCATTCAAAAATTGTTGAAGGGCCTAAAATTTAGGAAAGTGGGGTGGAATGATAAGGTGGAATAGAGATGGGAAGAAGAAAGGAAAGTGGGAGGAAAGAGCGATGTAGGAAAACTTAGGAAAGTGAAGTGATTTAGAAAATTTTGATTAGTTGAATGGTTTTCTAAAGACTTTGGATTGGTTGGGTGGTTAGGATAGGAATTTAGGAAGGTGACATAGTTATGGAATGGTAGGACTCTTGGATGGGAAGTCAAATTTATGATGGTCTTTGGTGGTGAGGTGGAAATTGAAGAAAAAGTGGGAAAAAGTGAGAAAAACACTAAAAATGGGTTGCTCTCATCCCATTGGTCTGCATGCCCTCTTATTTTAATAGATTTTCCTTTAATTATCTCATGGATAACTCTCTTTAATCTCCTCCAATCCTATCCTTCCATTTAGCTTAGCTTCATGGCTTAGATGGCTAAATTTAAAAGCTTCATTGGCTAAGCTTCATGGCTGGCTTAGGCGTCTTCCTTGGCTTGTTTTCTTGGCTTCAACCCTTGGCTTTGAATGGCTTAAATTTCTTAGCTTGCCATCTTCTTTCATGGCTTATGTGGCTAAGGTGGCTTATGTGACTTTCATGCAAAGGTGGTGAAAATAAAATGACTTACTTTATGGGCTTGCTTTGGCCATCTTTAGTTACTTTAATCCTATCCCCTGCTAGTCCATAAGATTATCTTGGCCTTTGGTTTACGTTGAAGTGATAAATTTGAGGCTTTGGCTCAATCTTTTGATCTTGATCTTCAATTTTATCTCAATCAATCTTGGCTGTTGGATCAACATCTTACTTCCTTCAAAAAGTGAAAAAATCCTAAAAAAAGTTTATTAATCACATACTTATCTTGGATTAGCTTTTAGACCTACAAAATAACAAACCTTTGCTTCATTAGGTAAAAAATGCATGTGTTATGAATTTTGGTCTAAAAGTACTAATTTAAAGCTGTAAGTTGTAACACATGAGTACTAATTGGGTAGTTTTTATGCAAAATTAAACACTTATCACACCCCAACCAGCATTTTTCTAGTCCCGAGCAAAACATGTGAAATATCATTTTTCAAAAATTGATACTAGTTTCCACTTTCGTAGGTAGTAACGATTGCATTTAGCATATGCAATAAGCCTTTGAACCCTTAGATTACCCCTTGTGAGGGTTTATAGTAAATATACCCACAAAATTTACTAAGGTTAAGTTCCTTAGTTTATCTCAGAGAATCTTCATTCATAGCACTCATGTTTTTCACAACTTAATAGAAAGGATTCACAATTTTACAAATCATACACATATTAAATACATTGTATTCCAATTATTTCTCGAAGTGCATGTGTGTGTATAACCACATAAGTCTTGACTTGTAGTTGGATATTCTTAAATTCCATTAAAAATATGTCTTGACCTCAAATTCTCACCAGTGTACTCTCAGAAATGAAGCTCCTAGATAAGGGTTTGAACATATTTTTGTGACCAGATCTAACAAGGCTAATGGTTCACATAATTTTTTAAATGCTCATGAGACAAAGGAAAGTGATCCCTAAGAGTAAATGTTATTACTAAGAATATTAGGGGTAATTTACCTTAATTCCTTCTTTTTATCATCTCTTTAAGGCTATGTTCCACCTAAGCTCCATAGGTCTTTAGATAGGACGAAATGTAGGCTTAGGATAGGTTCAAAAAAGAAGGGTATAAGGATTTCAAATATTTAAAAGGGAGTTGAGATCTTCAATGAATAATTGTTAAGACAACTTTTGGTTGTACTTAAAGTGAATATTTTTTTGTATTTTTGTCTTTTTCTTTCATTATTTCTCCTCTTTTTCTATTTCTAATACTTCTTTCTTTTTACTTTTCTTTTTCTTTGGCACCTTTAGAAGAAAGACGGTTAATTTTCTCACTTCTTTGGCTTTTTGTCCTCTTTTGAACTTTTCTACTAACTTTACTCATTTTAAAAATGGGTAATGGTTATTTATTTTTCTGGTTTATTTTGGGTTAAGGTAAGTGGGGTTAATAAAATAAAAAAGCTTTAATAATAGGCTCAAAGGGCTAACTAGTGGTATAATATGTAGGTAAGCTTTATATCTCTAGGCTGAACAAGGATGGTCCATATCACTTCCTAGGTTTCCTAAAGCCTATCAGATTTAATAATTTTTTTGGAAATAAAGCTATTACTCTTATTTATTCTTGATGTTTAACCAAAACAAGGATAATATGATCACCCAAATTTATATACACTGAAGAAATTGTGGAATTACTTGTCACTCTCTTGGAAGAAGATAGTCTCAAAATCTCACTTGGTTGTATGTCTCCCCTAATTTTCCTCCAGGTCTCTAAGTCATACCTCCCTATGAGTCTTGACTATGTGATGTGTAAATGGTTCTTGAGAATTAACTTTCATAAAATGTTTCAACATATAGATAATATGCAAAATTAATCATATAAGGTGAAAGCAGTGGAATTACTAAATTCTGAACATCCAATTCCAATTCTCATCACAGCAAGGGAACTCTTCCTTAAAAAGATTTATTATTATTATTATTATAAAAGCTTAAGCAATTTTCAAATCCCTATATACATCTACACCCCCAACCTAAATGAAACATTGTCCCCAATATTGGAAAACAAAGAATCTATACAATAATGGAAGGATGTAACATATGTCAATTTTAAGAGAATCATCTAGGTTGCCTCCCAGGAACCACTAAGTTTTGCATCTTCAACCATACATAATGATGAATGCAATGATGGTACACTACACAGGTTTCTAAAAAAGGCAAAGGCGAGTCATGATAATGAGGTGCCTCTAAAAGTGTCTCTTCAATTTCAGGGTCAGGCATTTCTATGAAAGGTTTTAACCTTTGACCATTACTTTTTGGATTTCTCCATCCTTTTCAATCTTGATGGCCCCATGAGGATACACTGTGCATACTATATAAGATCCAGTCCATCTAGATCTAAGTTTTCCTAGGAATAGATGCAATGTAGAGTTATACAATAAGAAATTTTGACTAGGTGTGAATGATTTCCTTAAGATTTGGTGATCATGTGCAACCTTTATATAATCATGCAAAATCATATGCATCTTTCCTCAATTCTTCCAACTCATTGATTGGAGTTTTTGATGGGTCCCAAAAGAATCTAAGTCAAAAATGAGCTTTTTGATAGCCCAATATGCTTTGTGTTCTAACTCTACTGGTAAGTGGCAGGCCTTTCCATAGACCAGGTGATAAGGTGACATTCCTATAGGGGTTTTATATGTTATACGATAAACCCACAAAGCATCATTAAGTCTCATAGACTAGTCTTTCCTACTTGGATTGACTGTCTTTTCTAGAATTCACTTTATCTCCCTATTGGATACCTCTACTTGACCACTAGTTTGAGGTTGGTAAGGGATAGCTATCCTATGGTTGACATCACACTTTTTCATTAAATTTTCAAACACTTTATCACAAAAATGTTTTCCCCTATCACTTATTATGGCTCTTGAAGTACCAAACAATGCAAAAATATTTTCTTTTAAAAATTGTACCACAACCTTGTGATCATTGGTTTTGCAGGGTATAGCCTCCACCCACTTGGACACATAGTCCACTACCACTAGGATATACAGATTTTCAAGAGAATTAGGAAAGGTTCCCATAAAATTTATGCTCCAAACATCAAAAGGTTCTATGACAAGGATTGGGTTTAAGGGCATCATATGTTTGCTTCTTAAACTTCCTAAAAATTGACACCTTACACATGCTTTGCAGTAACCATGTGCATCCATAAATATGGTAGGCCAATAAAATCTGCACCGCAAAATTTTTGTACCAGTCTTTATAGAGTTGAAATGACCCCCATATGCATGATCAAGACAAAAGGAGATGATTTGATTATATTCACTATTTGGTACACATCTCCTAATTACATGATTAGGACAATACTTAAAAAAGTACGGATCATCCTAAGTAAAATATCAAACCTCAGTTAAAAATCACTTTTTATCTTGTTTGGTCCAATGATTAGGCATTTGGCCAGTAATAAGATAATTAACAATATCACCATACTAAGGTAACTGGGAAATAAGCAATAACTATTCATCTAGGAACAATTCAGTTATAAGCCCATGATCGCTAGTGTGCTCCACCACTAATCTGGATAAGTGATCTACTACTACATTTTGAAACCTTTCTTGTCCCTAATTTCTAAGTCAAACTCTTATAGTAGTAGTATCCAACAAATCAACCTAGTTTTTGCATCTTTTTTGAAAGGAGATACTTTAAGGCTACGTGATCTGAGTATACTATAAGTTTAGACCTTAACAAGTAAGATTTAAATTTATCCAGAGCAAACATTACAGCAAACAACTCTTTCTCAGTAGTTGAGTAATTGATTTGTGCATCATTTAATGTTTTACTAGTGTAATATATTACATGGGGAAGTTTATCAGTGTGTTGCCCCAAAATAGCTCCAATGGCATAATTCGACACATCACACACTATCTCGAATGGTGTGTTCCAATCTGGTGGTCAGATAATAGGTGCAGAAGTCAACTCAGCCTTGAGTCATTCAAATGCTTCCTTACAGTCTTCATCAAAGTAAAAAATGGCATTCTTTGTAAGTAAATTACATAGCAACTTGGCAATTTTGCTAAAATCCTTGATGAATTGTTTGTAAAAGCCAATTTGTCCTAAAAAGGAGCAAATTTCTTTCACAGTCCTTAGTGGAGGAAGATTGGGAATCAAATCCACTTTTGCTTATTGACTTCTATTTCATTGGGTGATATTATGTGACCTAAAACTATTCCACTTTGTACCATAAAATGACACTTTTTCCAGTTTAAAACAAGACTTTTCTCCTGACACCTTGCAAGAACTAACTTTAAGTGCTACAAGCACTTATCAAATGATGACCTAAATACTGAGAAATCGTTCATAAACACCTTAAGAAACCTTTCTACCATTTCAGAGAAAATTCTCAACAGAGCATTACAAAGCCCAAAAGGCATATGTTGGTAGGTGAAGGTGGTCTTCTCCTGATCCTTTGGTACTATAGGAATCTGGTTGTAATCGGAATATCCATATAGAAAACAGTAACAGCTACATCTAGCCAACCTCTCTAGCATTTGGTCAATGAAGTGTAAACGAAAATGATCTGTCCTTATGACCTGTTCAAATTTTGATAGTCAATACAAACTCTCCCGCCGGTGGCCATGCGTGTGGGTACTAACTTGTTATCCTCATTTTTTTTATTATCGTGACCCTGGATTTCTTAAGTACAAGCTGAACGACATTGACCCAAGTACTGTCAGAGATAAGGTATATGATGCCAACATCTAAAAGCTTTAGGACTTCATCTTTGGCCACATCCTTCATATGGTGGTTCATTCGTCTTTGGGTTTCCCTAGAAGATTTAGCATTTTCTTCTAAATGTATCCTATGCATGCATACAGCTGGACTAATCCCTTTTATGTCTACTATCGTCCACCCTAGAGCTATTTTATGTTCCTTAAGAACATCTAAAAGCTTACCTTCCTGTTCATTATCTAAATCTAATGCTATTATTATAGGTAAGGTTTCATCTGGGCCTAGGTATGAATATTTCAAGTTGTTAGGCAAGGGCTTTAGATCCAAAGATGGTGGTTGCTCTATTGAGGGTATGGGGATAGATTTAGAAGGTGGGAGTGGTTCCACACAAGGACCCCACTTGGAGGTATCCATGATTGGTGTAGCATGTAAATGATTGTTTAGCTCCTCAATAAACTTGTCTATATCAAATTCTCCATTAAAGTGCATGAGACAACCTCTAGTGGGTCAGAAATGGACAATGGTGGATGAATCTCATCAATTACACTCTCGATCAAATTGACATCAAATGAATCATTGAGGTCTAAATGTTGTTGATCGCATTAAAGACATTAATCTTAACCTTCATGTTATTGAATGACAGTTTCATTACACCATTCCTATAGTTAATAATGGTATTGGACATTGCCAAGAATGGACATCCAAGGATAACTGAAATCTGACTACTAGGATCAGATAGAGGCTGGGTGTCCAGTACAATGAAATCAATAGGATAATAAAATTGTCTACCTATATCAACACATCTTCAACCAAACTACGAGGTATTTTGACTAATCTATCAACTAATTACAGCATGGTAGTAGTTGGTTTTAACTCACCAAGTCCTGGTTGCTCATAGGCAGAGTATGGCAACAAGTTAACACTAGCCCCTAAGTCAAGAAGTGCCCTATCTATGACATGATCTCCAATGATGCAATTAACTCTAGGGCATCCTGGGTCTTTAAACTTTGGTGGGGTCTTGTGTTGAATCAAAGAGCTTACCTGCTTAGTGAGGAAAGCTTTCTTTGTACATTTTGCTTTCCTTTTCTTGTGCAGAGCACTTTTAAGAACTTGGCATAGGCATAGATGTCTTTAATTGCATTGAGTAATGGTATATTGATTTGTACATGTTTAAATACCTCCATCAATTCATTGAAGTTTGTTTCCTTCCTAGCTTTATTCAGTAACTAAGGAAAAGGGGCTTTAGGCACATAGGATACCTCCACTAAAGGTTCTACAAGGTTTTTCTGTCTCTTCCCTTTTTCCTGTGTTTTAGTTGCCTCATTCTCCTCTGTAGTTTCCTTAGCCTGCTCTACTTTGTTATTGATCTAATGACTGCTCCTACGAGTGGTTGTAGACTTGGCATGCACATGAGGGATAAGGTTTTGAGAACTTGACCCTATGTCAAATTGACCCTCAGGGTTGGGGATGGGTTGATTAGGGAATTAACCCTTTCTTGTATTATGTAGTTCAACTGAAAATTGGCTCACCTGCATATCTAATTTGGTTAGGGCTTCAGAATTGATATCCTGGAATTGGTTTAGAGCCCTTTTTGTTTCTTCATTCTATTTTGCAAACATGCTCTCAATTCTATCCTCTAAATGTGGTTTCTTTAGTTGTTGGGGTTGTTGGAAGCTAGGTGGCTGTTGATGAACTGTAGGCCTAGGAGAAAAATTTTGGGTAGGGGGTTCGCTGGTGGTCTCCTTGGTGATTATTCTTTAACTAGGAAAAATTGGGATGCCTAGCCCATCTAGATATTCAGGGTATAGTTTATTGGATGGACAGGCTGAAGTTAGATGAGATGGACTAGAACAAGTTGTGCATACCTCATGTGGAGGTTTTTGGGATAAAGTAGCAGCCTTGAAAGATTGAAATATAGTTTCAAGTTTGTCTGCTATACTATTAGACTTGTCCAATCTTACTATCATGGAATCTACGTTATGGGATAGATTAGTGTGCACTTCTATCTCATAGGGACCCCCTTTCTTTGGAGGCTGGTTAATTCTCTTTCTCTTATTTGAATAATCCCATTACTGAGAATTATTAGCCAATGTCTAAAAGAACTCTCGAGCCTCACTCTCATCCTTCAGCATGAGGGTCCCTCCATTCACTGCATCTATCATTTGTCTATTTTGAGGTGTCAATGCCTCATAAAAGTATTGAACTTGCTGTCATTTCTCAAATTCATGAAGAGGGCATTTTTGTAGTAGTTCATTCCACCCAACATTCATAATATTGTTCATCGTCCCTTTGTTGAAAATTGATAATTTCATGATGAAGGGCATTTATTTTGTGAACAGGGAAGAACTTGTTCAAAAACGTCTTAGACAATTGGTCCCATGTATTTATGGAACCTACCTCTAAGGAATTAAGCTAGGACTTGGGTTTATCCTTAACTGAGAACTGGAATAGTCTATGCCTAATAGAATCATCTAAAAATTTTTGAAACCTAAATGTGGCATGAATATCAAGAAACTTTGTGATATGTAGGTAAGGGTGTTCTTGGTCTTGTCCATAAAATGTGGGAAGTAATTGAATGACTCCAGGCTTTAACTCGAAGTGGTCGGCATTTGTAGGAGGTAAAGCTATGCAAGATGTGGTATTAAGTTGTAGAGGCATATAGAAATCTTTAATTATTTTGCACTCGACCTCTACTGGTGGTTCAACCATGGGGATATGAACTTAGTTTCTTTCCCCTTGTCTTTGGTTGCATTGAATCTCTGGGTTGAAAGGCATTAGCTCTGGTTTCTGAGATTGATACCCATGCATAAACTATCATAATCTAAAATGTCCTAATCTATATGCTAACTCTAACTCTACATGATGAGCAATCAAATCCTAGCAAGCAGTAATCGAGCATTGTTTTAATTATCTTTGTTTAGTGAATAGGTGGTGGTTTCTTAGACCTAGATCTAGATAGCTCCTCCCTCTCTCCAGATTTGACTACTGCTTACCAGTCAGGTTCTACTCAAAAGTGGTTACTACAATCCTCATGTTAGGAGGTATTTAAACCTCAACTAACATCAACTGAAGGCGTGGGAAAATAACTTAGATTTTAAGACACCCACTATAACAACAATGCTTAGAAGTCACTGGAGTGACATTAAATCACGTCCCTTTAAAAAGGGTCCTATGAGCTCCATACCCTAAGTCTCTTTTCACTTGATTTTAAATTAATATTCAAGGGTTGGGATCGAAGCATACAAGGATGTTGATTGATTCCTATGTGGGCCAAGGAGCTGGTGATCAAATCTAATCCTTATCATATAAGGGTTCCTGTGGGGCCCTTACTATCATTAATTCCATTCCATCATAAAGCAATTAAATATGCAATGCAAGACAAAAGCAAACTAATGCATCCTATATGCTATCTAACCAAGGTTAGATAGGTGCGCTAATGCAACAACCTAAGTAAAGATGCAACAATTATCCATGAATGATCCTAATCTATATGATTTACACTACCATCCAAATTATACTAAATGCAATTAAACTTGAAAAATAAAAGAAGGTGAGGTTTACTTACAGTAGGGTTTTCAATGAAGATCAAGTTTGGGCTTCCATACCCCGCACTTGCCCTTTATTATTAAAACCCATTTAAATGATAGGGATAAAAACATTCATAGGGATAAAAACCTCTACTGCTTGATTAGCCTTTGTACTAGGTCGAGTAAAGTTGGTATTGTGATGTCAACCAAATTTGAAATCGACAAATTTGATGGTACCAACAACTTCAGTATGTGGCGACTTCGAATGCGCGCAATCCTTGTTCAACAGGGATTGGTGAAGGCATTGCAAGGCAAGCAAAAATTGTTGGAATCGATGACCGATGAAGAGAAGGAGGAATTGTTGGAGAAAGCTCTTACCGCAATTCATCTGTGTTTAACAGATGAAGTCTTTCACAAGGTGGAGGAAGAGAGGACGCCAGCCATGGAACACAAACAAAATCGGCAGCCAAAAGGACTATGAGAGGAGGTAAGGTTCTTAATCTGAGCTAGGATGTAATAAATAGGGTGGAATCAAGAGCATTGCACTCAGGGCAAACATCGTCGGGATTAAGGAAGGTCTTATCCAAAGGTAGGATGGTGAAGCCCAGTGATACTGCGAGTCAGTATGGAACAGGCTAGTGTCAGGGGAGACATGCTCATTGAGAGGTTTAGCTCACTGTCGTTTCCACTGCGGAGGCTTGTTTACAGTGTTGAGAGCTAATCTAGGAGTCATTGAGAGCTAATCTAGGAAAACATGCCTTCCTGTTGATCCTAAGTGTTGAAGAAAAATTACAATGGGCCTCACTACAAGTTCCACTAAAAAATCCTAATCTAGGAAAGCAATACAAACCTAATCTAAGATCATGAATCCGTGGCCCATAGGATCGCTGCCTCTCCTTTGCCAATTTCCCTTGCACAAAAATCAAATAAATTTGGCCAATATGAAGAAAATAGTAAATAAATGCAAAAATATGAAGAAAAAAGAAGAAGCAAAAACCCTAATCTAATGCGCCTTAAGCCTAAACTAGAGGAAAATAATCTAAAGTATGAAACACTACACAAATGTTGTAACTCCCTAGTAACAGTGCCAAAAACATGTTGTTGTTATAAATAAACTCGCAAAAGCACAAATTGTTTGTAATATAGCATGCTTAGTGAGGTCGATCTCACGAGCAGTTGGACTAATGTGATACTAGTAGTCCCTACTTTAAACTATCTAACTTAGCCAAAATTCAATTGATCTTGTTAATGTAAATTAAGAATGAAAACTATAACATAAAAATAGAAAATTATGCAAAAACAAGAAACATGCTAATTTGAAAACTTCCCTAAAATATGCACTTTCCTAAATTGAAAACATTCAAATTTGATGACTTCCTTAAATAAAAACTATCCTAAAGTGAAAACTTTTCTTAAGTGAAGACTTAACAACTTTCTTGAACTTGCTTTCCTAAGCATGAAATTAATCAACTAGTCTATGGAAAACATGCTTTAACACACTTTCTCAATCATGCAATTGTCAAAGGAATGCAATGGAAATTATGAGGATGAACTTTAACACTAACAACAAACTAAACAAGATCAACTTAATTAATTTTTTCCTACTTGAATGAATGCCACAACTTGGAATCTATTCACTTGCCAACTCAATCAAAGGTATGAATTCCAGCCATGGCTTACATGCATAGTTCCAATATGTTCTGATAAGTTCATTTCAAATCAGTAGATATGGAATATTAAACTATGGTTATAGAATTAAACAAGCAATGTAACAAGGTTTCCAACATCAGCCCTAAAGCCCCTCTTAATTATGCATTCCATCCATGGATTGGATGCATGCTTTTAGAGATCTTTTAATTAGATTGTTGGAAATTTCAGAACTAAACATTCATGTCCTTGATATCCCATCAACATAAAGGAAGAAGCATGGTCAATGATCAAGTAAAAAGCATTCCATTAATCATCAAAAGTTTATGGAACATACAACACATGGAAGATTGTTATCCACTTTTGAATGAAAGACACCACTATTCCTTCTGACTTGAATCCAAAAACAAATACTACCAAAGATTCCTCTTCCAACAAAGCTTAATATTCTAAGGAAATCTTATGGCATATAATCAAATATCAATTGAAACTAATGAAAGGCAAAGTTGGAATTTAAAAGAATCTAAAAGAGAACCCAAATATGTGAAAGGAAAAGGAAAAAATAAATTCAATATGATTTCCCTTGGCTGTCACTCTAAGAGAAAACCAGAATTGAATCTTGTTTCTAGGGCAAGGCATAACAAAATAGGACAAGGAAGAACTAGCATGGAAAGAACCAAGGAAAACAAGAAAGGAATCAAGAGAAACTAACCTTGAAAGTTGAAGCAAACACTCCCAAAACCAAGTGTCGAACACTTCTAGAAGATGTCACACACATTTAGGAAGATAGCAGCACCCAAGGAGTCCCCAACACAAAAGCATAAGAGAGGAGAATGGAGAAGAAGGAAGAGGACGTCTCCTTCTAAGGGAGGAGGCGTCTTTTTCCTAAGTGGAGAATTTTTCGCTCCCCTTAGTTTTTGGTGGAGTTTTATACTTGTTTTCTGATTTTTTCTAGGTTACTCTAATACCAAGGTGTGGTGGAGATTAAATCAAGCTATTTTGGATGGTTAGGATGAGGGAAAGGCTAGAGTGTCCAATTAGGAAAGTGGGTGGAAGGTGGCTGGGATTAAGGAAGGGAAGTGCGTGGGATATGCCTACTTTTTAGGAAAGGGACATCTCCCCCTTCAAAAATCATTGAAGGGCTTAAAAGTTATGAAAGTGGGATGGAGTCATAAGGTGGAATAGAGATGGGAAGAAGAAAGGAAAGTGGGAGGAAAGAGCGGTGTAGGAAAACTTTGGAAAGTGAAGTGATTTGGAAATTTTTGATTAGTTGAATGGTTTTCTAAAGACTAGGGATTGGTTTGGTGACTAGGATAGGAATTTAGGAAGGTGAAAGAGTTATGGAATGATGGGACTCTTGGATGGGAAGTCAACTATGTGATGGTCTTTGGTGGTGAGGTGGAAATTAAAGAAAAAGTGAGAAAAACACTAAAAATGGGTTACTCTCATCCCATTGGTCTGCATGCCTCTTATTTTAATAGATTTTCCTTTAATTATCTCATGGATAACTCTCTTGAATCTCCTCAAATCCTAACCTTCCATTTAGTTTAGCTTTATGGCTTAGACGGCTAACTTTGAGAGCTTCATTGGCTAAGCTGTATGGCTGGCTTAAGAGGCTTCCTTGGCTTCAACCATTGGCTTTAATGGCTTGAATTTCTTAGCTTGCCACCTTCTTTCATGGCTTATATGGCTGAGGTGGCTTCAATGCAAAGGTGGTGGAAACACATGGCTTACTTCATGGGTCCGCTTTGGCCATCTTTAGCTACTTTAATCTCATCTCCTGCTAGGCCATAAGATGATCTTGGCCTTTAGTTTATGTTGAGGTGATAAATTTAAGGCTTTGACTCTATCTTTTAATCTTGGTCTTCAATTTCATCTTAATCATTCTCGGCCGTTGGATCAACACCTAACTTCCTACAAAAAGTGAAAAATATCCTAATTAAATCCCAAAAAAACTTAATTAATCATATACCTTGGATTAGCTTCTAGACCTACAAATTAATAAATTTTTGCTTTATTAGGTAAAAATTGTGTGTGTTATGAATTTTGATCTAAAAGTTCTAATTTAACACTATAATTTGTAACACATGAGTACTAATTGGGTGATTTTTTGAAAAATTAAACACTTATCATTAACCTAGCCAAAGAATTGGATTAGACCTAGACTAAGGAATTAAATTAACATGGAAATAAAAAATGCATGAAATAAACTAAAAAATGGAATTAGAAACTTAACTAAACTAATATGCATGCAATTAAAGGAAACTATAGTAAAATTGGAATGAGCTAAACTTAACAACTAAATGTAAATAAAATACTTAATAGAAACTTTCCTAAATTAACACTTTCCTAATCTAAAACTTACTACAAATAGAACTTTCTAAAAAAAATCAATTAAACAACTTCCTAAAACTAAACTAATATGTAAACAATGAATGAACTACTACTACACTAAGATTTACCAACTAAGCAAAGTAATCATCAAAGAGATTTCACCCCAATACCATGCACATAATCCATGGGATGGTGTGCATGGTTCATGGGTTCAAAAGATGGCCTAAATTAATGAATTAACACCAAAATAACATGCAATATAATGATTGTACTTAACAAATAACCTAAAAATCTAAATGGTTTCCTAAGGATTCAAATAAATACAACGAATAAGCTGTTGGAGGCTAAGCATAGATATTGAATAAAAAAAACATTCCAACATGGTATTTGTGAACTCAATTCAAACAAGGCATGGAAATCAACTTGACAAGCACTTTTGATGCAAGATAACTTTCAAAATTAAAGTATTAAGCTACTAGAATTCAAGCATAAACAATAATCCTCAAAGAGCTTTATTCATTGAACGCCAAAATACATCAAATTAGAGTGTGCATGTACATGTATACAAATATGGAAAAGATGCACTCTTACAAGTCTAGAAATTTGATTCCAATTACATATAAAACACCTTTTAATAATAGTAAACCAAGCTCAGGTAACATGCAATTAGAACTAAAAAGAAAACCATCTAGGAATATGGAACTATTATAAGGAAATAACAACATCAGCTGGTGTTGGAACCAAGCAAAAAGCACATAAAAGGTGAAGGAAACTCTAAAGATTCTAGCTACTGTTTCTCTTGGTTGTCACTACCAGAGAAATAATAACTTCGATCTTAAGAAAATAATCAATAAAAACTAAGGAGGTCAAGCATAGATTCCAAGGAAAAAAGAGTGATAAAAGGCTAGTTAAGAGTAATGGGAATTGATGAATCTAAGACACCCAAATCACTTGATCTAAAGACCACTATCTCTTGGCTATCACTATCAGAGATTTGTAATCCTTAGGAATAAGGATCTAAGGCTGAAATAAAGTGGCAAACAACATGGAAGATTAAAGAACAAAGCATAAAGAATAAAACATGGAATCAAAGGACAAAGCAATGACAAAAACGCATAGAATTAAGAGGTAAGAAGATTAAAGAAACAAAGAAGGGAATTACAAGAACTAACTTGAACTTAAAGCACTTCAAGGAGAGATCACAACCTTAGTATAAGAGGCATGGAAGAATGGATAAGATGGGCTGCCCAAGGGAAGAGGCATTGAGGAGCATTGAAGGGAAGACACCTCCTTCTTTGGAGGGGCATTCTCCCCTTCTCCAAAAGGTCAAAATAGTGGAAACAGTTCTTTTTATATGTTTTGGGAACTTCATAATCTTGATGACAGGTTAATTTACGGTGCAGAAGTTATGGAGATAAAAGGTAAGACTGGGATTATATCTAGGGCCACCAAATAGGATACATAAAGACCACTTAAAGGAGGGAGGCACCTATCTTTTAGGGTGGGGCGTCTCCTCCTTATGAAAATTGCAGAAAAGCTTCTTGAATTAGAAAGATAGTAGGATGGAAAGAGGATTGGAGAGATAGAAAGAGATAAGGATATATGGTAGCCCTTGGATGAAGAGTAGATGGTGAGGATAGGGTGATAAGGTGGAGTGAGGTGGTTTCTTAGGAATGTGGCAATTGGTTGGATAGGTTAGGTGGCACTCTAGGATTGGTCGTCTGGTTGCAATGGGAGTTTAGGAAGGTGGGAGGTTTCAGAAAGGTAGGACTCCTTGGTGGAAAAGTGAAAAATTCGTAGTGCTTTTGTATGGTGAGGTGAAAAGTGAGAAAAACGTAAAAAAAACAAGAAAAATGAAGTGGTATCTTCCTCTTGGTCCACATACTAACTTATCCAAGTGGAATTTCCCTTAATTATCTTCATAATAACCCTAACATCCCCAAGGATATTTCTTTGGATTTTCCTCCAACCATGGCATTCCATGTAGCTTGGCTGAAGTTGCTTGAAGGCTTACTTTGAGAGCTCATTTGGCTTTAATGGTTGGCTAGGCACCTTAGCTTGTCACCTCCTTCATGGCTTAAATATGGCTAAGTGGCTTAAGTGAATCCCATGCAATGGTGGTGGGCTTTGCATGCCTTGTGCATGGCCGACTTTGGCCACCATTGACTCCTCCAATTCCATCTTTTGTGTACTTTAAGGTGATCTTGATCCTTGATCCCATGCTGGATTCATAGCTTTGGGTCTTTTACTCAATTTTTTTTATCTTAATCTTCAATTTTCATCTCGATTGATCTCTACCATCTGATCATCATATCTCTTCTCTTCCTATAAAATTTTAAAATTTTAAATTAAATCCTAGAAAAATATGACTATTCACATATTTGGATTAGGCTCTAAACTTGTAAATTATTAAATTTTTTGTCTTTTAAGTAAAAAATGCATGTATTATAATTTTTGGCTAAAAACCCTAATTTACCCCCTATAAGTTTTAACACACAAGTAACTCATTGGATGGTTTTAGTACAAAATTAGACACTTATCACACCCCCAACCATCATTTTGCTAGTCCTAAGAAAACATGCAAAAAATCATGAAAAATACATGGTTGCCTTTTTTGTAGGTACTTAATGATTGCATTAACACATGCAACAAGCCCTTAAACCCCTAGGATACCCCTAGTGGACGAGTTAGGCCTCGTGAGTGTTTGTAGTAAATAAACCCAGAAAATTCTCAAAATTTTTATCAAAGTTCTTTATTCATCTAAGAAAATTTTCTTCTATTCAACTGATATTAAATACTTAACTTTGGCCAACTAATAAAGATGAACAAAAACATTCAAAATCCTACCCTTACGTTGAGATATTCCATTATTTCATTAAACTTTAGAAGGCGAGTGTGTACTATGACAAATGTATATAATTAGCAGTTCCAAGTCAAACATAACTAAATTTACTATCCAAATGTGTGCTTCAACTTCAATTCTCATAGTATATACTTGTCACTCAAAAAAGTGTAACTCTCCATTAATATGTGAGTAGGATATTGTTCACCAAGTTAAAAAATATCACATATTTCATACAAAAGAATGATACCTTAAAAAGAATAGTAATGGTCTCATGAAAAGCTATCAACTACTAAGAATGTTACACACTACCAAATTTCCTATTCATTCATAACCATATCCAAACCATACTTCTCCTATGATCAAGTTAGGACTTCTATTAGTATGAAATATAAACTTAGGTAAGAGTTATCCAAAGAATGGGTATAAAGGTAAACAAAGGTTCTCTGAAAAATATGTAAAGGTCTTCTATTAATTTTTTCCTTACAAGAGTGAACATTCTTCTTTTTCATTGGCTATCTTTTTCTTTTTCACTTGACTTTATATATAGCCTTTTTGAAATTTTCTTCCTTTTGACCTTTTTGATGTTCATCTTTGGAATTATATTGTTCATACTTTTTTCAAAATATTCTTCAATCTTCTCTACATATTTTCAAAACAATTAGGTAATGGACATATTATAGGGGCTCAATATAGGTGAAGGTTGTTTGGCCAACAAAGAAAAGGCTAATATTTTAAAGGCTCAATGGGCTAACTAGCAAAAAATAATTTAGGGAAAGCTAAAGGTTCTGCGTCAAACAAGGATGGCCTATATCATTTCCTAAGTTTCATATGACTTAAAAATTGGCTATAAACTTAAGAGGTATATGGTACAGTCTTTTTGTGATTTCTCAATAATTGACTAAGATGAAAAATAATGAGAGCAACTAAGAACTAATGTTCGCTGAAGAAAATTTTGAATTTATTTATAACCCTCAAAAAAAGAAGAATGGCTGAAAAGTCGCTTGGGTTATAAGTCTTCACAAATCTTCTTCAGGATCTTTAAGTTATATTTTCTCTTCCACTTAAACTATATATAGCTATTTAGTGCAATTAATATTTTGAGTTTAATTTTTCATGAGGCACTTTAGAAAAAGGATATAATAGTGAACTAATTGTATGCAACTCTCTCAATAAGCTAAAGTTAAATAGATAGCTAAATATGTAGAAAACCTACATTCCCATCTTTAAAAATTTTTTCTCAAAAATTTTCAAAAATGCAAGAAAGGCTTCATGCATATCTACACCCTCTAACCTAAACTAAACATTGTCCTCAATGTTTTGAAATAAAGGACACCTATATGATGAATGGGTAGTGCAAAACACTGAGATTTTCTAACAAAACACTTAGTTGCCTCCCGATGAGCTCTAAGTTTAACGTCTTCAGCTAGATAAGGACTATAACTTACCTACCTTTCTAAACCTAGACCTTACCAATTTATCTAATTCACATAATCCTAACCCTAACACTGAAATGGGCAAGATTTCTGATGCCACTTCAGAATCTCATGGTAGTGTATATACATTCGCCATCTTGAAATTTTAGGTGGTGATATCATTATAACACAATAAACCATCACAATTTTAAACTTAGTAGGATGACATTGATGATCCCCCATATTCAAAATTTCACAATAGTTAATATAATTCCTCCACCTAATATTTTAAGGTAGTGGTAATACAATGACATCTTGACCTACCATGAATTTCTTATGATCAATTCGAGATCATTTATCCAATTTTAGGAGAACAATGACCATTGCATTTAGCTTATCTTTTTCCTTTGTTTTGCTTACATTATCCTAAAATTGGGGTATAAGCTAACTCTACCCTTCCTAAAATGGTTGTTCTTGTATTACTAGAGGCAGGGAAATGATTTTTCTTAAAACTTAATTATCTTCTAAGGTTGTTCCCTTGTGACAACTTGGGTTTTTTTTACACTTTTTAAATACAAACGATATTTACATAGCGAGGTTGATCTCTAATAAAAATAATTTTGAAAGACTAAACAATAGCGCAAGAATCTTTTTTCTTTTAATTCACTTTGAAAGACCTCGAGTGTCATTTTCTTTTCTTAAAATAAGGCTTCTCAGTGAAATGATTGCTCATTTCTACTAAAAATTTGGCAGTGTTTCCTTTGTTTTTCGGACATATGACATTTAATGCATGTCATTACATAGTACCTGATAAACATTCGTTGACAATTTTAAAATATAATTGGAGGCTCTATCACTTTTTCATATATCTAACAGAATAAAACAAATTGCTTAAGAAAAACACACTCAGAATCTCCACATCACAACCCAATCACATAAGTCATCCAAACTCCCTCAATTACATACAATGCAGTCTCTTTCTCTAATGCCCCGGGTTTTTAAACCTTTTTCCAATATAATAATACAAATAATTTGTTTTATAAAATAGGCAGGATCCTTAAAAATAAAAACTCACAATTAACATAAATAATGCAGAGTTCAAAAGAAATGTCTCCAAAAGAAAACCTAAGAAAGAAAACAAAGGTGGAAAATTTGGAAGAAAACCTAGGGTTTGATGAGCTTTGAATAGACTCAGATTTAGGGTGAAACCACTTGAATTTTGCCAACTAAGCTAGAGGGGTCCTTTTCTAGGAAGGTGGCTCCCTCCTTGAGTTAAAAACATGGAACCCAAGGATGAATGGTGTGTTAGGACCGGGAAATGGGTTAGGAAAGTGGATTTTTTCTCTTAATGGGTCCCTTAATCCATGATCATCTTACCTTTTACATCAATTTCTCAAAATCCCTTAAAAATCCCACTTTAAACATAGAAAAGTTGCTTGAATTGATGTTGAAATCGTGTTTCTCCATGTGGCACTCCTCTTTGGCTTGATGGCTCATTTCTTGGTGGCTTAAGTGGATTCAAGGCTTGAGCAGCTCATATGGCTTATCACCCTTTTTCCTGGCTTTAATGGTGAAGTGGCTTGAATGACTCCCATGAAAGGTAGTAGAAATGCATGGCTTGGGCTTGGGTCCATTTCTAGTCACCTTTTGCTTCACCAATTACTTCTTAACTTGCCTTAAGATAGTCTTAAACCTTCACCACACCTTGGATTGATAACATTTAGGCTTTGGCTTGCATAGATTTCCTAGTTAAACTAGGAAACTTCATGAATGGATGTGATTCTTATCTCAATCAAGCTAGGCCTTTGAATTTTCCTCCTCAACACCTACAAAAGATGAAAAATCTTAATTAAGTTTTATCAAATTATGATAATTCACATACTTACTTTGTATTAGCTCCTAAACTTTCAAAATATCAAACTTTGAAATTATTAGTTCAAAAATGCATGTGTTACAAAATTTCAACCAAAAACCCTAATTTAACACTATAAGTTATAACACATGAGCTACTAATTGGGTGATTTTTATACAAAATTAAACACTTATCAATCATCATCATCAAGACCTTATCTCGATTAGGGGTCCTCATGTGAATCTTATTCCTTGAGTCTCTATTAAGTGTCATGGGTTCATTTAGTCCCAAAGCTTTTAAAAAATTTCTCACTACTTTTATTCATGTTCTTTTGGGGCTTCCCCTTATCCTTTTAGGACCTTCAACTTGGATTGTCTGACTCCATCTAACCAGTGCCATTTTTAGTCTCGGTTGGACATGTCCAAACCATCTAAGTCTAATCTCCCTCATTTTGTTACCCATTGGTGCTACTCTTATGTTTCCTTTAATATTCTCATTTCTAATTCTATCCCTTTTTGTTTTGCCACTCATCCATGTCAACATTTGCATCGGCGATGCCCATCCTATGTACATGTTGTTCCTTAACTACCAAACACTTTGATCCATAGAACATGCTTAGCATTATAGCCATCCTATAAAAATTTTCTTTTAGTTTGTGTGGGACCCGCCGATCACATGAAACTCTAGAAGCAAATCTCCATTTGTTCCAACTAGCTTAGATTCTCTGAGTAACCTCTCTCTCAATCTCTCCATTCTCATGAATTATTATCAATCTTTATTGATGGTTCACTCCTGCTCCTCTCCTTGCTAAAATTCTATCTTAGTTTGGTTAATTTTAAATCATTTATATTCTAATGCATCTCTCCATAACTCTAGCTTTATGTTTATGACCTCCCTTTGTTTTATCAATCAAAACTATATCATATGCACATAACATGCATCATGGAATCTCCTCGTGCACATATTTTGTTAACTCATCCATAACCAACATAAAAAGGAACGTGTTCAATGCTAATCCTTGGTGTAATCTTAAAGTGATATGATAATCATCGATCTCTCCACTAGTGGTCCGAATGTTTGTTGGAACTACCTCATACACATCCTTAATTATGCCTATGTAACCATTTGAAAGCTTTGCTTAAGTCAATAAAGATTATGTGGAGGTCTTTCCTCTTCTCCCTATATTTCTCTATCAATTCTCGAAGTAGAAAATAGCTTCCATGGTAGAACTCCCAGGCATAAAACTAAACTGGTTCTCAGATACACTCATCCAATGTCATAGCCTCTTCTCAATCATTCTTTCAAAAAGTTTCATGGTATGGCTCATAAGTTTAATACCCCAATAATTATTGCAACTCTATGTGTCACCTTTATACTTATAAATTGGTACAATAGACATCTTCCTCCTTCATTCGACATTTTCTTCTATTTTACAATATTGTTAAACAACTTTGTCAACAAAGCTATTCCAGTATCTCTCATATACTTTCAAACCTCTATTGGTATCCATTGGGTCCTAGGACTTTTCTGATTTCATCTTTTTCAAGGCCTCTTTCACTTCGGGTATTCTAGTCCTACAGTCGTATCTATAATATTCAAGGTTATTTAGGTGTATAATACTTTTCAATCCTTATATTCTTAGGGTAATTGTTATTTAGCATTTTTTAAACGTAACTTTCCCACCTTTGTTTGATCTTATGATCTTTGACTAGTACCCTTTGGTTATCACTTCTAACACACTTAACATGGTGTAAGTATTTACTCTTCTTTTCTTTTACTTTGGAGAGTTTAAACACATCTTTCTCACTTTTTGTTGCACCTTATCTATTATAAAGATTATCATATGCCTCAAGTTCAGGCTCACTTTGTACTCTCTTAGCACCCTTTTTATCATTCTTATAATGCTCAAAATTTTCATTATTTTAGTCCTCTATCATGCTTTAAAACACACATGTTTCTCTTTAATAACTTTTTGGCACTTTTTCACTCCACCACCAAGTTTCCTTTGCTAGCTATATTTTACCTTCAGATATTGCTAAGACATCTTTTTTTTACTTTCTTAATGGACTTGGCCATATTAGTTCTCATGGTGTTTACTTCTGTTTCAATGTTCTAGTTTCTTTCTACAATCAACTTATTTATAAATGATGCTATGTTCTCTCCTTTTAAGTTTCGCCACTTAGTTTTTGGACACCTATTAAGTTCATTTTCTTCCTTTCCTATTTTAATGTGGATATCCATAACCATTAACTTATGTTGAGGTTATACTCACCGGATATCACCTTACAATCCTTACACATTGATCTTTTAGTATTCATAATTAAAAACAAAGTCTATTTGGCTTTTATACAATTCACTTTTAAAGGTTAGTAAGTGTTCATCTCTCTTCTTAAAGCATGTATTTGCTATATCTAAGTTATATGCTAAAGCAAAATTAAGTATAGCATCCCCATCTCATTTCTTTCTCCAATCATACCCTCCATGTATCCTATTAGATCCTTCCTTCTTTTTTTTCCTATATGACCATTAAAGTCTACTCCCATAAATATCCTCTCTGTGTTGGGAATTTTTACATGACTCCCTTCATATCTTCCCATAACTGTCTCTTGATCTTATCTTCTAACCCTATTTGTGATGTGTATGCACTTATAACATTTGCGATAGTTCTTTTAATGTGGACAACTTTATCCTTTAATTATTTATCTACCACTATCCCTATAATATTTCTAATATTTCTATTATTGTCCTTTTCTACCACTATACCCATCAATTTCTCTAGTTTTATCCCCTTTCCACTTGGTTTCTTAGATATAAGCAATGTTGACTCTCCTGCATTTCATCATATCCACTAACTCCAGACTCTTATATGTTAATGTGCCTATATTCTATGCAGCGAGATGAATCTTATTCTGCTGACCTGGCCTATTTACTTCCACACTTCTTGAATCCCACTGTACTTGGCTTATGATGTAGTGTGTTGCTTCCAAGGGAATGCTCTAGCACCCCTTACCTATTTTCCACTACAACAGAGATTTTGTATTTATAAATGTCATGACCTTTCCTACTTGAGATAGATTTCTTTTTAATTCAATCCCACCTAGAATGTTTAAAATTCCACATTTCCTAAGTTGTAGTTTCTAAATCATACTATCCAAAGACTCATACTTTCCAAATACAAATGTAGAAAAGTGTGTCATTGTCAATGTATAATAAGGTTTTACTCATTACTTAGATATCTATCATTGGATTCTAGTTATTTTAGTATTATTGGATACCTCTCTCCAAGCTCTATCTATTAGTAGATGTCCCATTGCCAAACAATTTGGTTTTAAAAATTCAAATTCTATATTTTGGATAAACTTTGAATTTTTGTTAAGCTTAAAAATGCTACACAATTTTGGATATTACAACTATTACATGTCTTATTAAGATATGTGATTTGCTAGAAACATGCTTTAGGTTTAGTAACAAATTTAAGTTCTTTAGTGTATCCACAAAATATCATAACATAGATGATTTTATGGTGCAACAATGCGATGAAACTTGTAATGAGTCGATTCTTGTCCTCAACAACATCAATGGAGAATCACATGCAAGAATCAAACCTCTTGGTGCTTTTTTTTCCCCAAATCCATGAAGGAGGGTAAAAAATACCTTGAGTTTCTCATGACTACAATTGTTGTAGTAGATCATACTAGTTGTAATTCTTTTGATACTATGAATTTTGACGTCTTAGGCCTTAACACATTGAATGGATTGGATCTACAAAAGAAGACATTGTTGAGGCTTAATAATAATAAAAAATGCCTAAAATCTCAACATTTGAATGTCTTGGATTAAGTGTGGAGGCATGTGTAGATCAAGATGACTTGGACATCTCTAATACATGACTTCGAGGTCAAGCATTGACCAGTCAAAAGTTTCTAAAAGTTTGGAGGTAAAAAAAGCCACCATAAGCTTGCTTGGTCAAGGGGTCAATGGCTAACTAGTCAAATATTCTAACTCATTGATTTGGAAAGTCTTAGCTAGAGAATTTTACAAGTTTATAAGCTTGTTGATATCTATTATCTAGAGCATCCCTCGTAAGTGTCACACTACATTAGAATCTAGGTGTAGTGAAAAGTGAGCATGGGTTCATGCCATGGAGGTTGAGAAGTGTGCGAGTAAATAAGTTATCTCAAGAGCATAAGATTTGTATTGTCACATGGAATATAGAGACATTGACAGGTAAGAGTCCTGAAATGTAGGTGTAACATTTGCTATTTTAAATTTTAGAATAGCTAATTTTTATGAATTTTGAAAATTTGAGAAATTAAGAAATTTAGAGATGGATCTCGAGTTAAAACCTCAATATTTGAGATGTGCTTGAAAAATGGAGTCCAACGCCACTAAAAATGCTAAAATCGGAGATTGAAGTACAAATGCCGAATTATTTTAAATTTAGTATTTAAATGAAATTATTTAGAAGGGCAAAATCATCATTTTGCACATGTGGGCCCACAGAGATCATTCCCACCGCCCATCTTAGCAAGTCATGATCCAGCAATTAATGCTGGTCATCAAATATATAGATATATATAATAATAAATAAATATGAATAATAGATATGTATAAAAACACATTTAGGGGGGGAGGGTGCCTTAAATGCATTTCCCTCCCTGCACCCTCTTGTTTCACAGTGACTGACCGTTGTGCAGCCATCGAAAAATTGCATCCCAGCGACAAGTTCACGTGAGAGGATACCATTGGTCCCCTCCTGCAGTGCGTGATGAAATGACTAAGGTAAGCCATCCCTGTTTCCTTGTTTAGCGCCGAAAAATGGCGTGGACTGCTGTTTTCCAGTGAGTAAGATGAGTTACTATGCCCCCTAGAATAAGTTGATGAAATGGTGTCAGATGAGGATCTGGACCCTTCATCTTGAACGTGACAATGCCAGGGACACATACATAAAATTTCAGGGTGATCGAACGGCTAGGGATGCCAAAAACCCCCAAAAATAGTAGAGTGAGGGTTTTTTAAAATGTAACAAAAATCATGAAAAAAAGATAGATAATGAAGGAATTTGTGAAAATGGAGGATGGAAATGGAATGTATGTGAAAAACTAGACAAATAGGTGTAAAAATTGCAGAAAACGGAGCACCTGGGGTCGCTGGCGGCTGAATTTCGGTGGTCGTCTCCAGCGACGGTGAACCATTCCGGTCACCATCCCCGACAACGGTGACCCGCGATAGGGCGGTGAGTGCACCGGGTGGGAAGTGCACGCATGACAAGTGGCACCTGTGTCAACACGCATCATGACCAAGCGCCACTCGTGGTGCGATGTGCATGTGTCTCGCGTGGGCTGCATGGGGTGACACACATGCGCCATGTGGGGGACAGGTGGTGCGACATGAGTGAGCCACGCGGGCCCTTTTTCCTGATTTCGAGGGTTTCTGGCCGTCCAATCATAAAAAACGTGATTCTAGGAGCTATAGAGGTCCAAATCACGATCCAAAAGAGGCGTTGTGATCATCTCAACAAGGGAGACCCAGATTTAAGATAAAAATCTATTTTATAGTAACTTTTGAATAGTCAAACTACTAAATGCTATTAGATTATTCAGATCAAGCCAATCAATAGATGATCAGGCCTTAGAATTTGGTTGTACACATCAAACATGAGATGAGATAGGAGATTTGAAGGGCAGATCTCATGGAATTGCTAAGAAAAATGATCTTGATGATCGATTTAGGCAACTACCTTACGATGTGCTGATCAAGAGTGATTTGACCGTCAGATCGATGCATGATCATATAGATACATGAGACCCACTAGACAAATAGAGATTTTTAGGGTCATGATGAAAATGAGAGGTTTAACAATCAATGATGACTTATAATGTGACAGGTACGTCAGAGCGTGCGACTTGATATCGCTTATGCGCCTTATTGGAGTTCGGCATTATTAAGGTAGGTAATTCCATTCGCGATTTCCCATGATTTCTCAAATCATGACTTAGTGATTGAAACTTTGAGGCATAGATTTGTGTGCCCTATCATGCTGCATGAGACATTTTCAGTATTTATTATTGAGATGCTTACTACTTCCCTTGTATATGTGTTATGCATAATTCTTGGCATATTTCAATTACATTGTCTGACTCTTGAGGTGTTTGATACGTGGGAGTCTCTATGCCTTGACGATTGAGATTATTGAGCTTGGGATAAGATGCATCCCCCTTCCCCCATGAGTGCCTGAGTGCCCCTTGTGGGTGAAAGGGTGAAAAGGTGAAAGCAGGCGTGAAACGTGTCTTTCCATGAGTGCCGAGTGCCCGTGTGGGTGAAAAGGTGAAAGGTGAAAGTGGAACTAGAATGCGCCTTTCCGTGAGTGCCTGAGTGCCCAATGTGGGTGAAAGGGTGAAAGCGGATGGTATTAAGAGTTGACCCCACATTGCCATGAGTGTACCTGAGACACTCATAGGGCTTAACCATGTATGATGTTTCAATGCTTTGATATACATTCATGTTGTTCTCTGGATATAGACTCACATGGTTATGGCTTACTTGTATCTGTATATCTTTTCAGATTTTGCATGTCCTGACACCATGACTTATGTTGCCTTATTTATATCATGGGATTGGTATATTCTTCATCATATGAATCTGAGGTTTTTGTACCTTGTTATTTCTTATCGTTTTATATTGAATGTAAATCACCTACACAAGTCTAGCTTGCTGAGGCATTACTTTGTTTTGCAATGCCTTAGATAGGGAAGCAGGTGGAATAGAATGGATCTGGATGAGGACCTAAGGACTCTATACTGTTTGCATTCAGAGACATAGCAGTGTATGTCCTTAGACTAATATCGGACTTTTGGCGCTTTACCTAGATATTTGTATCTTGGTATCTTATACACATACCATTGTATAGTGTGTGTATGCTTACATATGGATGATGTGGTGATTTTGGATGGACCCTGGAGCTGTGGGATTTTTATTATCATCTTCTCTTTATAGTTTGTGAAATTTCTTGTGGTTTTGTATTTGAGCATGCTTAGTGTGTTTGAAAGTGATTTGGTACAGCATTATAGTTTTGGGGTGTAAATGACCCTCGGGGTTTTCTTTATCGGGAATTTTTCCTTGACACCGCGTAATATTTCTAAATATTTGAGTTTTATTTCAGGGATCCTACCTATTTTGAAATACTTAAATTTTTACAAAAAATGAAAACCCAGGGTGTCACAGTTTGGTATTAGAGCCCAGGTTTATTCCATCATCACCACTTTAAGGGTCTAATTAGTGTTATAGCCATAGGGCATGACTTAGACTAAGAAAGGAGAAATACTTATACAATGTGTTATTGGGCTGTTAACAAATGGCTCCTCGACAGAGGACTAGGTCCACCCCCGCTCCACCAGTCGCTACCCCTGTCTCGACATCAAAGCAAGGGGAGCAGGAGGCAAATGTAGTGGCTCGCGTAGTTTAGAGCCTCATGCCACGTCTCACCAAGCATATTACGCAGCAGCTTCGGGCAGAGATGCAAGCTATGCACTCTATCCATCTGACGACGACTACAGCAGTCCTGAGGGACACAGCAGTACAGTTGTCTCGTCCAGTACCGACAGCTCCTATGCTGGGAGCTACAGAGGGAGGATCCTCGAGCACACGTGTTTCACCAAATGAGCAGCTCAAGAGGTTCTGGAGGATGATGCCCACCTTCCATGGGGAAGGAGATCCAGCAGTGGCAGAGAGATGACTATTTGAGGTGGAGAAGGCCTTTGAGGGGATGGAGATTCTACCTAAGGATTAGGTCAGGTTGGTGACATACCTATTGGCCGGAGAGGCTAAGTTTTGGTGGAAGACTCAGCAGCAGCTATGCCCCCCATCTTCAGCACCATTATCATGGGAGGACTTCCCAAGGATCTTTGATGGGCAGTACTTTCCTCTTCATGCCCTGCATGCTATGAAGAGGGATTATGTAACATTTTATTTATTTTTTTAATGAGAAAAAAATAAAAAAATAACTCAATAATATAATAATAATATATATAAGGTAAGGAGAAGAGAGAGCGTGCTCAAAATGCACTCTCCTCTCTCTCTAATTATCTCTACCTTCACATGGACAATCACGTACTGAGGAGGCGGATTTCTCCACCCTTGAACAGCCGGGAACGAGGTAGGATCTCTCCACCCTTCCCTTTTGTGTTAATTTCAAAGTTTATGCACTTGTAAATGCTGGAAAAAGGCATGAACACGTAGGTTTTTGCAAAAATTTGTGTTTACTATTTTCATGAAAAAAATTAGATGGGACGGTGTCAGAGTTAGATTTGGACCGTTCAGATTATGTATGATGAGGAGAGGAAAGGACCTACAAAATTTTGTGACGATCGACGGCTAGGGATGCCAGAAAACCCCAAAAACCATAGTATGGGAGTTTTTGAAAACGAAACAAAAAGCATGAAAAAATGATAGATTTAGGAAGGATTTGGCAAAATGGATGGTGGAAATGGAATGTACGTGAAAAACTAAACACAGGGGTGTAAAACTCATAAAAAAACGGAGCACTTGGGGTCACCGGCGACGGCGAACCAGTCCAATCGTCGTCTCTGGCGACGGCGACCGGAACAGGAGGAAACGCATGGATGAGGGAGTGCCACGTGGAGCGATTAGGGAGCGCCATGCGCAGGGCCACGTGGTGCTACTCGTGCACACCACGTGGAGAGGTTGGAACGCGTCACGCACGCTGTTCCATCCCCCATGTGCAGAGCGCTTCCACAGAAGCACCCGCTACCCAGCGCGGGTCCATTTGCTTGATTTTAGTCTTTTTTGACCCTTTAAACCTTGATTTTAGGAGCTACAGAGGTCCAAATCACGATCCGAAAGAGGCGTTGTGATCGTCTCAATAGGGTGGACCTAGATTTAAGATTAAAATCTAGTTTGGAGTAACTTTTTAATAGCAAAACTACTAAATGCTATTAGATGATTCAGATCGAGCTGATCCATAGATGATCAAGCTTTAGATTTTGGTTATATGTGTTAACCATGACATGATTTATGGCATGACAGGTACATCAGGGCATACCCCTTGATATTGGTTACATGTTGTTTGGAAATATTGCGATACTGAGGTAGGTGATTTCGTTCATAATTTTTTCATGATTCTTAAAGGACGATTTGGTGCTTTGAGTTTTTGAGGCATGTGATTTATGCCTGACCATATGCATGAGCTTGACTGTTTTTGATACTTTTCTTTATATTCACTTGATTGTGGTCTTCTTGACATGTGGGAGTCGCTCTGACTTGATATTTGAGACTATTGATCCTGTGGTAGGATGCGATTTTTCACCCCGTGAGTGCCTGAGTGCCCGTGAGGGTGAAAGGGTGAAAGCAAAAGTGGTGCGCGTAGTTCCCATGAGTGCCTGAGTACCCATGAGGGTGAAAGGGATGGTACAGAGAGCTGACCCCACATTGCCATGAGTGTATGTGAGACACTCATAGGGCTTGACTGTGTATGAGGTTTGATACTTTTGACATGCATTCATATGATTCTAAATTTTCTCGGATTGTGCATGTCCTGATATCATGGTTGATGATATCTTATTTATTGCATGGACATGGTATGTCCTTCACCGTGTGATTTAAGACTTTATATATTGTTGATCATCTTTCGATCTTTATGTCTTGTGCCATATGCTTTATTTTATTGAGTTATTTTGAATGTATATCACCTGCACAAGCATGGCTTGCTGAGGCATTGCTTTATTTTGCAATGCCTCAGAATCAGAGCGCGACAGTCAGAAAGGGAAGAAGGTGGACTAGTGTGGAGTTGGACAGGGACTTGAGAACAGAGACTGTCAGATACCGACAGAGTGGTGTACTTTTGGTTGGACTGATATTGGCTTTTTGGCATTCTCCTTAGTCATTGTATATATTGATAGATTAGACCCATATCACTTTATAATGGTTATGTGTTTATTCATGGATGATGTGGTGATCTTGGACAGACCCTGGAGCTTTGGAACTTTCACTATTACATATCTTTGCAGTTGCAAAAATGTCACTGTAGTTTTAATTTGCGAGCATGCTCAAAATGTTTACTTTTGGTTTTGTTCTTCAGTGTGGTTTTGAGGTGAAATGACCCTCGAGGTTTTCTTAAATGGCATTTGCTTGACGTTGCGAAAAGTTTTAAATCATGAGTTTTAAGTTCTGGGATCCCATCTATTTTCTATCAATAAACTATTATTATTTTGTATAAACATGGGAAACAGATGATAAAAACCCGGGGTGTCACAGATTACCACGTTATCTCAGGGGAGTATGACGGTTCAGCAGTATCTAAACTAGTTCACCAGATTACAGAGGTTAGCAGCTACCCCTTTTGCCTCAGATCAGGAGGTGGCAGATAGATTCATTGACGGGTTGGTGCCACAGTTGAGGCACGAAGTACTTATTGCACACCCGTCTATAGTGAGGCAAGCTGCAGACAAGGCTTCAGTGCTCGAGCGAGATTTGCTACAGAGCAGAGGAGAGATGAGTCAGCCCTTCAAGGGCAAGAGGCCTTTCACATCCACACAGCCTCAGGGGCCCTTGACCAATAGTACCCTCCTAGGTAAAGGAGAGGTCAGCAGCCCCACCAGTCCCAGTAGTAGCAGCAGCAGCAATAGTAGCCTTTCCAGTCGAGCGAGCCGTTTAGGTGTTATGGTTGCGGTGAGACAAGGCATATGAGGAGAGTGCCCGAGAGGTCTGGGAGACAGGCCACAAAGGATCGATGCCACCGTGGAGGCAAAGCCACGCGCAGTCAAGGTCGCGTCTTCACCATCACTTCGGGGTAGGCACAAGCCTCGAACTAGGTGGTGGAAGGTACTTTTTTGGTAGCTGATAGACATGCCAGGGTTCTTTTTGATTCGGGGTCTACCCACTCATTTATTGTGTGTACATTTGGATCATGCCTTGACTTGCACACATGCAAGCTAGCATTCGGGTTAGATGTGTCGATGCCATCAGGAGAGACAGTGGAGGCTACTGAGTACCTTGAGAGGGTACCAGTGGAGATGTTCGGTGTTAAGATGGATGCCGACCTCATTCTATTAGATATGATGGATTTTGATGTTATCTTGGGGATGGATTGGCTAGCGACGTTCTGGGTCACCATAGACTGCCGTAAGAAGTAGCTTATGTGTAGTGTACCAGGTCGACCAATGGTTGTAGTCCAGGGGCAGGAGGAGTGATAGTGGCCTTTGTATTATCTCAACCATGAGAGCAGCTCGATGTTATGCGCGAGGTTGTCGAGTGTTTTTGGCTTGCGTCACGACAACTGACAGGCAGCAGCCACGGATTGAGGATATAGATGTGGTGCGAGATTTTACGGATGTATTTTCAGACGACTCGCTAGGACTACCTCCACGTAGGGAGATCAATTTTACCATAGATTTAGTGCCAGGTACAGTGCCTATATCTAAATCACCCTATAGGATGGGCCCTGCAGAGTTGAGGGAGCTTCAGGTACAATTGCAGGAGCTTCTGGATAAGGGTTTCATTAGGCCGAGTGGATCTCCTTAGGGAGCACCAGTCCCCTTCATTAAGAAGAATGATGGATCATTGAGGCTATGCATAGACTACTGGTTATTGAACAGTGTTACTATGAAGAACTGGTACCCCCTACCTCGTGTAGACGACTTGTTTGACTAGTTGCAGTGGGCACAGGTATTCTTTAAGATTGACTTGAGATTAGGTTACCACTAGTTGAGGATTAGGGAGGAGGATATTCCCAAGACTGCATTTAGGAGTCGATATGGCAATTACAAGTTTTTGGTGATGCCCTTTGGGCTGATGAATGCACCGGCAGTGTTCATGGATTTGATGAACAGGGTATTCTGAGCCTATTTAGACCAGTTCATGATTGTCTTCATGGATGACATCCTGATCTACTTGCCTAGCCGTGAGGCCCACAAGGAGCATCTTCGCATTGTGCTAGACACGCTTCGCCATCATCGCTTGTATGTGAAGCTCAGCAAGTGCGACTTTTGGTTAGGACAGGTGTAATTTTTGGGACATGTGGTGTCCAAGGATGGTGTGGCTGTAGACCCGACCAAGGTGGAGGCAGTCTTGCATTGGGAGAGGCCTATGACGGTGACAAAGGTTCGTAGTTTTCTCGATTTGGCTGGTTACTAGCAATGGTTCATTGAGGGTTTCTCGAGGATCGCCTTACCCATGACCACCTTAACTAGGAAGGACACCAGATTTGTTTGGATGGATGCATGTGAGGAGAGCTTTTAAGAGCTCAAGAGGAGGTTAACCACCACACCAGTACTGGCCCTACCTTCAGGATCGGGTGGTTACGTGGTGTTTTGTGATGCATCAAGCAGAGGGCTAGGAGAGGTGTTGATGCAGCATGAGAGGGTCATCGCCTATGAGTTGAGACAGCTGAAGACGCATGAGGTGAACTATCTGACCCATGATTTAGAGTTGGAGGGAGTGGTGTTCTCATTGAAGTCCTGGAGACACTATTTATATGGCGAGAAATTTGAGGTATACACTAACAACAAGAGCCTCAAGTATTTCTTCACACAGAGCAATCTGAACATGAGGCAACAGAGATGGATGGAGTACCTCAAGGACTTTGACTTTACCATACAGTACCACCCGGGAAAAGCTAATGTTGTAGCTGATGCCTTGAGTAGGAAGTCGAGAGTGACGCTTGCTAACCTCTCAACTCGATCCCGGTTTCTTAATAGGGTCCTTCAGGCATAGATGGGTGATACAGAGACACAGAACATGGTTGCTAAGGCTGATTTTTCCACAGGTTCCAATGGAGGTGTCAGGTATAGGGGCAAATTGGTGGTACCCACAGATGATTAGTTGAGACACAACTTACTCCAAGAAGCGCACCAATCCCTATATTCTATTCATCCCGGAGGTACGAAGATGTACCAGGACCTTAGTCGACACTTTTCGTGCAATGGGATGAAGAAGGATATTGGTGAGTGCGTAGCACGATGTTTGACCTGTCAGTAGGTCAAGGTGGAGCATCAGTGACCAGTTGGGTTATTACAGACTTTAGACCTTCCAGAGTGGAAGTGGGACCACCTCACTATGGATTTTATAGTGGGCCTACTGAGGACTGCTAGTGGGTATGACATGATGCAATCAACCCATTTCCTCCCAATTAGACAGACGCAGATCGTGGATAGCTTGGCAAAGCTGTATGCTAGGGAGATCGTGAGCCTTCATGGAGTGCCATTGATGATCATCTCAGATCGAGATACACGGTTTACCTCGAAGTACTGGCAGAGTGTACAAGAGGCTTTGGGGTCGAGGTTGAGATTCAGTACGGCGTCCCACCCCCTGACAGATGGCCAGATTGAGAGGACCATCCAGACCATGGAGGATATGTTGAGGGCTTGTGTCATGGATTGGAGAGGTAGTTGGGATGAGCATTTACCACTCATAGAGTTTGCATATAATAACAGCTACCATGCTAGTATCGGCATGGCACCTTATGAGGTGCTCTACGGCAGACCCTGCAGGTCTCCCTTGTGCTAGAGTGACATGGGAGAGAGACGGGTAGTGAAGTCAGAGTTGATTGAGCAGTATGCGAAGAAGGTCTAACTCATTCAGAGATGATTACTTGCAGCTCACAGTCACTAAAAGAGCTATGCGGATAGGAGGCGGAAGGACTTGGAGTTTGAGGTCGGACAGCATGTATTTTTTAGAGTTTCCCCTATGAAGAGGGTGATGAGATTTGGCGTAAAGGGGAAACTCAGTCCCAGATACATTGGTCCTTTTGAGATCTTGTGCAAAGTCATACCAGTCGCATATTAGTTAGCCTTACCCCCACAGTTAACTGGAGTACACGACATTTTTCACATCTCCATGCTGAGGAAGTACATACCGGACCCATCCCACATGCTAGAGCAAATTCCACGGGAGGTGCGGCCTGACTTGACATTCGAGGAGCACCCTATATAGATCTTGGATAGTAAGATCCAGGAGTTGAGGACTAAGACCGTTCCTCTAGTCAAGGTCCTCTTGTAGCATCACTCGGCGTAGGAGGCTACTTGGGAGTTGGAGGATGAGATGAGGCGTGCTCATCTAGAGCTCTTCTTGTGAGGTACGTATATTTTAAATTTCGAGGACGAAATTTTCTATAAGGTGGGTAAGATGTAACAATCACTATTTTAAATTCTAGAATAGCTAATTTTTATGAATTTTGGAAAATTGAGAAATCTAGAGATGGAATCTAGAGTTAAAACCTCAATATTTGAGATGTGCTCGAAAAATGGAGTCCAACGCCACTAAAAAACGAAAATCGGAGACTGGAGTAAAAATGCCTAATTATTTTAAAATTAGTATTTAAATGAAATTATTTAGAAGGGCAAAATAATCATTTTGCACATGTGGAGCCCACAAAAATCATCCCCACTGCCCATCTTAGTAGGTGATGATTCAACAATTAATGTTGGTCATCAAAATATATAGGCAACAAGTTCACACGCGAGGACGCCGTTGATCCCCTCCTTCAGTGCATGACGAAACGACTGAGGTAGGCCATCCCTGTTTCCTTGTTTAGCACCAGAAAACAGTGTGGACTACCATTTTCGATGAGTAAGATGAGTTATTGTGCCCCTGGAATAAGTTGATGAAACGGTGTCAGATGAGGATCTGGACCATTCATCTTGAAGGTGACAATGCAAGGGACACCCATAAATTTTCAGGGTGATCGGACGGCTAGGGACGCCAAAAAACCCCAAAAATAGTAGGGTGAGGGTTTTTAGAAATGTAACAAAAATCGTGAAAAAATGATAGATAATGAAGGAATTTGTGAAAATGAAGGGTGGAAATGGAATGTATGTGAAAAACTAGACAAATAGATATAAAAATTGCAAAAAATGGAGCACCTAGGATCGCCGGTGACCGGATTCCAGCTACGGTGAAGCAGTCCGATCACTGTCCCTGACAATGACGACCTACGACAGGGCGGTGAGCGCGGCGAGTGGGAAGCGCACACACGACACACGACACCCTCCTTGACACACGTCACGGCCAGGCATGATGCGTGGTGCGACACGCGTGCGCCACATGGTGTAGCATGCGTGAGCCAAGCGGGGGACAGGTGGTGTGACACGAACTCGCCATGCGTAGGACACGCGGTACGACATGCGGTGCAGCCTGTGAGTGCCACGCACACGTCACGCAATGCTACGTGCGCACACCACACTGTGCGCCATGCATAGCACATGCGCCGCACTATGAGGGGGTCCTTTTTCCTGAGTTTGAGGGTTTTTGACCGTCCATTCATAAAAAACGTGATTCTTGGAGCTATAGAGGTCCAAATCACGATCCGAAAGAGGCGTTGTGATCGTCTCAACAAGGCGGAGTAACTTTTTAATAGTCAAACTACTAAATGCTATTAAATGATTCAAATCAAGCCTATCAATAGATGATCATGCCTTAAACTTTGGTTGCTCATGGAATTGCCAAGAAAAATGATCCTGATGATTGATTTAGGCAACTACCTTAGGATGTGCTGATCAAGAGTGATTTGACCGTGAGATCGATGCATGATCATAAAGATACATGTGATGCACTAGACAAATAGAGATTTTTAGGGTCATGATGAAAATGAGAGGTTTAACAATCAATGATGACTTATAATGTGACAGGTACGACAGAGCGTGCGACTTGATATCGCCTACGCGCCTTATGGAGTTCGGCATTATCGAGGTAGGTAATTCCATTTGCGATTTCCCATGATTTCTCAAACCATGACTTAGTGATTGAAACTTTGAGGCATAGCTTTGTGTGCCCTATCATGCTGCATGAGACCATTTTCAGTATTTATTATTGAGATGCTTACTACTTCCCTTGTATATGTTTTATGCATAGTTCTTGGCATATTTCAATTACATTGTCTGACTCTTGAGGTGTTTGATACGTGGGAGTCTCTATGCCTTAACGATTGAGACTATTGAGCTTGGGATAAGATGCATCCCCCTTCCCCCATGAGTGCCTGAGTGCCCCTTGTGGGTGAAAGGGTGAAAAGGTGACACACACCCCATGAGAGGTCCACAGTAACGATATTGTCCCGTACAGGGCCCGTAGGTCCCACGGGTTTTGCATTTAGCCCATTACAGGGTAAAAAGCCTCGTTCGTGTGTGTCAGAGTAGCACAACGGACGATATTGTCATCTTTGGGTCCCTCAACCTATCTTGGGTCTCTCAGACTATCTTGGGGTCTCCCCCTCGAGCCATCTTGGCAACCCTCAAGGTATCAGAGCCAACCCCCGACCTGGTGTGGGTGGCTAATCGCACGCGAGCAGAAGCGTGGGAGTCCACGCGCGGACGCATGTCCCCTAAGGGGGAGAGGGCTACCGTTGCTGGCTGCCAAGATGGCTTGAGGGTGAGCCAAGATGGCATGAGGGGGAGGCCCCAAGATCGTCTGAGGCAACAGACTAAGATAGTCTGAGGGGCTGAAGGAGGGATGCGCTAAGAGTTAGTCCCACATCGCCAGGAGGAAAGTTCCTGGGCGGTTGATAAGGGTCTGGGTGGGCTTTACTAGTAATGAGGCCTTTTACCCTGTAAGGGGATGAATGCAAAACCTGTGGGACCTTGTACGGGACAATATCGTTACTATGAACCCCTCACGGGGGGTGTGTCAAATGGTATCAGAGCCAGTCTCCTCATGGTGATGGGTGGCTAACCGCATGTGTGCCTCGGTCATACAAGGGAGTGTGTCCCCTAAGGGGGAGAGATCTAGTCTTGCTGGCTCAAGCACTGTGAGGTACCATGGCCTTGTGAGGGGTGGCGAAGGGGAGAAGGCTGAGGGGGCGACAATTGAGAGTTAGTCCCATACCGCCTGAAGAGGGGAGCTGGGCTGGTTGATAAGGAGTGGGAACACTCCTCACAGTAACAAGGCCTTTTACCCTGTAAGGGGGTGAATGCAAAACCCGTGGGACCTACGGGCCCTGTACGGGACAATATCGTTACTGTGGACCCCTCATGGGGGGTGTGTTAAAAGGTGAAAGGGTGAAAGCAGGTGTGAAACCAGGTGTGAAACGTGTCTTTCCATGAGTGCCGAGTGCCCATGTGGGTGAAAAGGTGAAAGGTGAAAGATGAACTGGAACGCGCCTTTCCGTGAGTGCCTGAGTGCCCAATGTGGGTGAAAGGGTGAAAGTGGATGGTATTAAGAGTTGACCCCACATTGCCGTGAGTGTACCTGAGACATTCATAGGGCTTAACCATGTATGATGTTTTGATGCTTTGATATACATTTATGTTGTTCTCTAGATATAGACTCACGTGGTTATGGCTTACTTGTATCTGCATATCTTTTCGAATTTTGCATGTCCTGACACCATGACTTATGTTGCCTTATTTATATCATGGGATTGGTATATTCTTCATCGTATGAATCTGAGGTTTTTGTACCTTGTTATTTCTTATCGTTTTATATTGAATGTAAATCACATACACAAGCCTAGCTTGTTAAGGCATTACTTTGTTTTGCAATGCCTTAGAGTTGGAGCGAGACAGTCAAAGAGGGAAGCAGGTGGAATAGCGCGGATTTGGATGAGGACCTGAGGACTCTATACTGTTTGCATTCAGAGACATAGTAGTGTACATCCTTAGACTAGTATCGGACTTTTGGTGCTCTACCTAGATATTTGTATCTTGATATATTAGACCCATACCATTGTATAATGTGTATATGCTTACATATGGATGATGTGGTGATTTTGGATGGACCCTGGAGCTGTGGGATTTTTATTATCATCGTCTCTTTACAGTTTGCGAAATTTCTTGTGGTTTTGTATTTGAGCATGCTCAGTGTGTCTGAAAATGATTTGGTACATCATTGTCGTTTTGTGGTGTAAATGACCCTCGGGGTTTTCTTTATCGGGCGTTTTTCCTTGACGTCCCGTAATATTTCTAAATATTTGAGTTTTATTTCAGGGATCCCGCCTATTTTGAAATACTAAAAAAAAAATAAAAATTGAAAACCCAGGGTATCACAGTAGGAGAGTCAACATCGCTTCTATCCTAGAAACCAAGTGGAAAGGTGCTAAAACTAGAAAAATCGATGGGTATAAACTTTCGTACATAGGAAAGGATAATAACAAAAATGGTGTAGGAATAATAGTGGATAAAGAATTAAAAGATAAAGTTGTGGATGTTAAAAGAATTAGTGATAGAATTATAGAAATAAAATTTGTTCAAGGAGAGTAGATAATAAATGATATAAGTGCATAAGCACCATAAGTAGGGTTAGAAGATATAATCAAGAGACAGTTTTAGTTTTGGGTATATGTGGAGGGAGTCATGCAAGATATTTCTAACAGTGGGGGGATAGTTATAAGAGCATATTTAAATGGTCATGTAGGAAAAGAAAAGGAATGATATAATAGGATACATGGAATGTATGGTATATGAGAATAAAATGAGATGGGGAAATTATCCTTGACTTTGCTTAGGCAAATAACCTGGCCATTACAAATACATTTTTTAAGAAGATTGATCAACACTTAATAATCTTTAAAAGTGGACTCCATAAAAGCCAAATAAGCTTTTTTCTACTTAGGAATATTGAAAGATCAATGTGTAAGAATTGTAAGGTGATACTTGGTGAGGGTTTAACTTCACAACATAGGTTAATGGTTATAGATATATATACTAAAGATGGAAGAAACAAAATGAACTTAGTAGGTATTCAAAGACTAAGTTGGTGGTAGAAGGAAGCTGGAACTATGAAATAGAAGTAAACACCATGTGGACTAATATGGGCGAGTCCATTAAGAAAGTAGCAAAGGATTCTTAAGAGTATCTAAAGGTAAAAGACAATTAGTAAATGGAACATGTTAGTGTAGTGAAACAGTGCAAAAAGTTATTAAAGAAAAATAGATGCATTTTAAAGCATGGCAGAGATTAGAAATAATGAAAATTATGAACAATATAAGAATGCTAAAATGGTTGCTAACAGAATAGTGAGGCTAAACTTAAGGCATATGATGACCTTTATAGTAGACTAGGATCAAAAGAAGGTGAGAAAGATGTGTTTAAACTTGCAAAAATAACAGAACTGAAGGGTAAGAACTTAGACAATGTTAGGTGCATTAGAAATGATGATTAAAGGATACTAGTAAAAAATGATGAGATCAAATAAATATGGGAAACTTACTTGCAAAAATTATTAAATCACAATGGCTCCAAGAATATAAGGATTGAAAATACTATAAACGTAAATAATATTGGACATTATAAATATGAATGTAGGATTATAATACTTGAAGTGAAAGAGGCCTTGAAAAAGATGAAATCAAGAAAGGCCATGGAGCCTAATGGTATACCAATAGAGGTTTGGAAGCATATGGGAGATATTGAAGTAGTTTGGTTAACCAAGTTGTTTAACAAGATTATAAAATCAAAGAAAAATGTCGGATGAATAGAGGAAAAGCTCTATTGTACTAATTTATAAGAATAAAGGAGACATATAGAGTTGCGCTAATTATCGGGAGATCAAACTTATAAGCCACACTATGAAACTTTTTGAAAGAGTGATTGAGAAGAGGCTACGACATGAGACAAATGTATTAAAGAACCAGTTTGGTTTCATGCCTATGAGGTGCACCATGAAAGCTATTTTCTTATTAAGACAATTGATAAAGAAATATAGGGAGAGGAGGAAAGACCTTCACATGGTCTTTATTGACTCAGAGAAAGCTTATGATAGAGTCCTATAGAGACAATATGGAGGGTGTTGGGTGAGAAAGGTGTTTCATAAGGGTATATAGACATAATTAAAGATATGTATGAGGGAGCAATAACAAATGTTAAGACCATTAGTGGTGAGACCGATGATTTTCTTGTCACTATAGAATTGCACCAAGGATCTGCATTGAGCCCATACCTTTTCATGTTGGATATGGATGAGTTAACAAAATATCTGCATGAGGAGATTCCATGGTGCATGCCATATGCAGATGATATAGTCTTAATTGGTGAGACAAGGGAGGTCATAAACACAAAGCTAGCATTATGGAGAGAAGAATTAGAATCTAAAGGATTTAAAATTAGCTGAACTACGACATAATATATGGAATGCAATTTTAGCAAGGAGATGAGTAGGAGTGGAACACTATTTAAGATTGCTAACCAAGAAGTCCATATAAAAGACCACTTTGGATACTTAAGATCAATGATTCAATAGGGAGATTGAGTGGGAGGTTACCCAGAGAATCTAAGCAGTTGGAACAAATGGATATGTGCATCAGGAGTTTTGTGTGATTGCCGGGTACCACTCAAACTAAAAGAAAAATTCTATAGGATGGCCATAAGGCTGGGCATGCTCTATGGACTAGAGTGTTGGGCAGTTAAGGAATATCATGTTCATAGGATGAGCATTGTGGAAATGAGGATGTCAAGATAGATGAGTGGCAAGACAAGAAAGGATGAAATTACAAATGAAAACATTAGAGGAAACAGGGGTAGCACAAATAGGTAACAAGATGAGGGAGATTAAACTTAAATGGTCTGGACATATCCAAAGGAGTCCCAAAATGGCACCGATTAGAAGGAGTGAGGCAATGCAAGTAGAAGGTTCTGAAAGGGCAATGGGAAGGTCTAAAAGAATGTGGATAGAAGTGATGAGAAAAGATTTAAAAACTTTGGAATTAAATGAAGCTATGGTTCTTAATAGAGGGGAATGGATGAACAAGATTTGTGTGGCCGACCCCTAATCAGGATAAGGTGTTGATGACAACGATGAGATGTGTTTATTAACTCTCCAAAGAAGGTTTAGTAAGTGAGCAAGTTTAGAAAATCTTGGAGGTTAAGGATCATATAATTAGAACATTTTTATGGGTTAAACAACTTATGCAATTAGAAGATTTCTTTATTAGTTTATACTTGTCTAATGTGGGAGGGCCATTCCCATATATAAATACCACAATTGTACATCAAATAAATATGTTAGTTGAATTTACTTGCAAGTTAAAAAGATGTTATCTTCTATTATGTTTGAAAGTTTTTTTTAGGGTAGGAATTTGGGCGTGATTTGTTGTTTGTGAGCTGCAATAGGGCAGAGTGCATCTTAGCATGATGTTTTATATACAAGGGGAACCTTAGCGCAACTGTAGAGTTGTCATCGTGTAACCTTGAGGTCAAGCTTTCAAGGTGTGAAAACAGCTTCTTGCAAAATGCAAGGTAAGGCTGCATACTATTGACTCTTGTGGTCTGCCCTTTCCCCGGACCTTGCATACGCAGGAGCTTCGTGCATCGAGCTATCTTTTAATCTTAGCATGATGTTTTATGTGTTACTTATAGACTCAAATGTGGTGAGACATGTTGGAGTTTCTTGCCTCAAGGTGGTATGTGTTTATCTTTGTAAAGAGATCTTGATTCCTTCTCTAAAGATTTGTATCTCTTGGTGGTGCCCGGATTCAAGAGTGGTGATCTTTTTTTTGTAATTAAATATTGACGGTGGTAATCCAGCATCCATTGAAGACTTATCTCTATCCTAAACTATGGTGGGGTTTTTTGTATCCACGGATAAATTAGACATTTTATCTTTAATTTAAAATCTCGTCCCATGATAAATTTGTGGTACCTGATTACCGGGTTCAGCCCAACCAGATAGTGGAAACAGTCTTCAATTTTGTTCTCTGGGCAAAATGGTGGCTTTGGGGTTATGGTCAAGAGATTAGCAGGTCCGATGCTGCACATCACTCTGCAAGGAAGACGCGACGTGGTGCCGCAATGCTGGCATTGTCAGGGACCGATGGGTTCAATTCAGCTTAGAAAGAAGAACAAAAGCGTATAAATGTGGCCCCAGGCAGGGGCAAAAGCGGGCCTACAGTTACATGGCGCCCGTCTTCCAGAATATTCTGTGAATGGAAACGAAAATGTTTTTCCTTCTAACATTCGGACTGAGAGATGAAATGACAAGAGGTGTTTTCCATGGGTTCCAGGAGAACAATGGTGTGCAGTGGCGCTTCAGCTTCTTCTACGGTCGGTTCCCGACACTTCCTGGCAAACATAATCTTACCAACCCAGCGTATCTCAACCGCTCGATCGCTGCCACGCTTCTCCATCCGAGTATTGGCGGTGAAGCGCAGCTCAAAACGCCTCAAGTACCCCACTCCTCGCCTCCTCGACAAGGTAATCAACGCACCAAGTTTTCTCCTCGAATCATTCATGAAATGACATGGATCCTCTCTCTCTCTCTCTCTCTCTCTCTCTAAGATATGAAAACCCACATAAGTCTGGCGAGAAGCAGGTTTAACAGAAAAGAATGTGTTTGTTGATCCTCGTCTCTGCGCGCGTCCAGAGTAGCTTATTGGCGCAGAGAGAGAGAGAGAGAGAGAGAGAGAGAGAGAGAGAGAGACATACTATAACAAGTTTAGATATGAAAACCCACATAAGTCTGGCGAGAAGCAGGTTTAACAGAAAAGAATGTGTTTGTTGATCCTCGTCTCTGCGCGCGTCCAGAGTGGCTTATTGGCGCCTGTTTGGCTAGCAGGACAATGCATGGATACCTCATGGAAATGGAAATCGGTCCGTTTCAGCTTCACATGGAAGTCTAGCTCTAGCTGGAAATCAGATCCTCACTTTTGTCATTGCCCATTTCTCTTTTCAAACATGAACTCCCATTTCTGTGGAAATTAGAGTGTTGAAACTAGTTGTCTCAGGGAGACGAATTTCTAGCAGAAAATTCTTTCTTGTTAACCTAACAGGCCCTTCAGAAAATCCTTTTCTTCAGAAGCCTTATTTCTGTTTCCATTTCTCAATCTGGTCGTGATCTCGAGCCCAAAACTATAAGGATATTATTTGCCCAACTCACTAAAACTTTGATTCAGCACCTTTGACAACTCCCCTTTTCCATAGCCTATGGTGTATGGGCTTCAAGTAGGTTTGCTGTTGTTTCAATTTTTTTTATTTTTATTGTGTTCCTTCCCTTCAGCTCCAATTACTGAATAATTTTGATCAGTCATCTGTATTTGTTTTATCCTTCTTGCTATGGTCTGTAGGAGTAATTTAAGTGAATTGTTTCATTGGGAGCCTCAATTTCTATATTAATTTCTTGCCGTGACTGTGATGTTTAGCCCAAAACCCTAAGGGATGTTTTGTGGAACTCTTTTCAACTTCTTTAGAAATGTTTATTGCAGTTACTTCTTAAGGGGAGGAATTTTCTTTTCTAACAGATAATAGATTAACTTGCTTTTTTCGAGTTAGTATACATTGGATAGACTTCAGTTTGACAGGGAAAATCAAGATAGGAGTTTGTTGGTTACTAACGTAGAATGTTGTTGTACTTTATCAAATGACTCATGCATACCTTTTTCAAAATCTCCCAAAATGTAAATCCTTGAATCTTTTGTACCATTGTTCTTTATGAAAATGTTTCCATTTCATGTTTTATAACTTTTTTCAGGGGGATGAAATAATTCACATTAAAGTTGATCCATCAGGATCAGACACTTGGAAATTGGACCCAGTTGTTGATTTTCTAAAGATTGGAGCAGTAGGGGTCATTCCTACCGACACAGTGTATGCTTCTCCAATTATTCTATTTGTCTGTTTTGTATGGAATCTTACTTCGCAAGACCCTTAATATTCTATAGAGTACTTTAAGACCTTGATGTTCTATAGCATACGTCATGCATATCTTATGTGATTGAGGGGGTATGTCTGTTCCCGTCACATTAATTTTTTGCTTAATTGCATTCTCTTTAGCCTTTTTTATCTGTACAAGGCAACCTATATGTTTGTGGTGAAGTGTACAAGGTTTCGATTATGTTGGGCTTCAACTGCATGCAGTTAGAAAGATCCCCTAAGAGTTGGTTTCTTGCATACCAAGAGAATCCAAGAAAGCTTCTTTCCAGGAGAGAGAAATGTACTCGGTGGAGACGATTACAGAGATAACAGAAAAGAAGAACTAAAGAACTGCATTAGGAAGATAGAAACTCGATAAGAAACCTAAGTTAAAAGATAGTATTCAGAACTTCCTCGCTTAAAATAGTAGTAGTTTAAGGTGTTCAGGACATGACGCTTTTCTATTAAGTATATGTTTGCATGTTGTATGAATGGGCCTCAAAAAGAGCATTTTGTCTCATCATGTGAAAGGAAAGAATTTTTAATGCATCAATAAAACGATTTCCTTGTGTTGGAGTTTCATGTTGTGTTGATATATGCACCCTCAGTATCCATTTGGCAAAGAACCAAAAGAGCAAGAAGTAGCTAGTATCTTTCCACTTGATACAAGGGCAAAGCAGGGCGTGGAATGTTTAGGCCAGTAAAATAGTGGGAATATAGATGCATAGTAAGAATTGCTTAGATCGATGAAGATGAAACTCATACTCTGGACTAGGGAGATCAAATGGTCGGATGAAGAATTGCAGAGGTGGCTAAAAGTGAATAAGAATATAACCATTTAAATATGAGAAACTAAAGAGAAATGCATGGAAGGATTGGTCTAACTTCTTATGAGGACTAAGAAGTAATAAAGGATATGAATTGTTCATGTCCAAGGCAATCATCAGATCATTGGACTTCAAGTCTGTGCAGTGCACACACTTGTTCTTTTACAAAGTGAGAGAGTGGTAAAATCAGTTTTCAGTATCAATCAGATCAAATAAGTGATGATTACTGACAGTAGTTACATTTCAGAACTTCTTACTTCATTCAATAATTTTGTGTTCATGTAGTGAAAAGTTGGAATCTGCTATTGTGAACGGTTAACATGGAGATACTGTATGAAATCATAGGAGAGTCACATGCTGATTTTCATGTTTAAAAATATGTGGTTGGGATAAGTACTCTCCCTATATAACCAGTTTGAGTTCATTTGAAGTGTAAGGGTAGGGTTGATCACAGGTTAGCTCTAAGTAAATGAGGAGGAGAATTCATTGTGTTTGGCAATGCCTCGGAAGATGAAGTGAGGACCAGTCCTACTGATAGAAAGAGTAAGAGAGTGCATCCCAAGAGGAACTGGGGAAATGTAGTTAACGAAAGAGTTTTAGAAGACTTTTTGGGGTGAAAGCAGGACATAGAAAATATTAGATTCTTCCATCCAGTTTTTGTCCTGGAAGATATCATATTCAATGTGTAGTGGATAAGAAATAACTCTACTACATTGATGCAAATCAACATGCACACTACCATCACAGTCACAAGGAAATTGCAAGGTTGAAACTAAGGGTGAGTTCTTGAGGGTGGCATCCACTGAGAATGAATCTACGCAATGAGTTGTACAAAACCATGTAGTCTCCTCTAAAATTCTATTTATGTGGTTGGTTATGCAAGTTGACTGCTGCTTCAGTTTCTTGATTGTGCAACACGTGTACTGGTAGACGTAGTGAAGGTGTTGATGAAACCTGTATCTATCTCACAACACTGTACCAAAAGAAGCATTTGTCTACTCAGACGAAAAAAGTCAGTTGCATCCATCCCTTTCAACATAGTCCTGAGAGAGGGCTTGAGCAGGAGATAAAAGGTAATTGTGATTGGAGGTAATAGGGCCTCTGGTCCTTGATAATTTTGATTTAGCATTCTTACATGATTTAGGTTATTAAGGAGGACACCCTAGAGATTTTGGTGGGAGAACATTCCTAAATCAGAGCAAAGATGCACCTCTGTAATTAGGAATAATCTAGCCGAGAGAGTGAACTTTAGCTGCAGCTAAAGGGACTTCAACTAGAAGAAGTTTAGTCCTCCTGATTTCTCTTTTTGGCTTTCTTTTAGAATTCTTGGAAGGTGATTAGAGAAATCTGCTGGATGATTAGTCCTACTGATCTCTCCCTTCTTTTAAAATGGTAGACACACACACACATGCCCAGCCTTGAACCCTTGTCGCCAAGGTGAGAGACTCCTTTTAGCTTTCTTTTAGGATTCTTGAAAGGTGATTAAGGAAGATTTGCTGGATGGCGTAGTCCTAGTGATAGTTGAACTAACGGAAGTAAGGTAAAATTCTTTATTTCTTTGCGCTAGATTCTCTTAATTTATAGAGGAATACAAGGGTTGACTATGCAGGATAAGATCCAATAAAATAAAATTATATAAGGTAAGTGAGTCAGCTATTATCTACAGCTGTGATTGGAGGCAATTAATTGTGGATTTGAGAGGGATTTAAGGAGATATTGTGGATCTGTGAGGGATTTTAGGAGATATGATATTATCTCAATAATCCCAAATTTGAAATCCTCCAAATATGGTAACTGAAGATATTAGAAGCTGTACTAATATCTAACAGTATCTTAGCTTTTCAATTGTGATTTCTCTTTTAACTTTGTTGTAGGTCGAGTAGGAAAAATATTCTAGAATAATTAGTAGAACTTGAATCTAATTGAGGACAATGAGACAAGTGGAATTAATAGAATCAGAATAGAAAATTGTGAATTGAAGTCTTAGTATATCTTAAATTTGAAGGAATTCAGGAAACAGAGATAGAGCTTTTGATGTAACTTTCAAACAAAATTCAGATGGAGAATCCATCAAAAACTGAGTTGCTATCTAATTGCAAACTAGAAACACAATGAATTTCACATAACCAGTTTTTGGTTGATGGGAAATTTTTTCGACAACTTTTTGACAGTAAATAATTGAAAAACTAGAACTTGAATTTGATCTAATGGAAATGAATCTAATATAGGCTGGAATTATAGATGAATCTAGGACTTTTGATTACTGAAAATTAAAGTAAGAAAGAGATGACAAAATTTTGGATTTTCTAAAGATCTTGGATTGTTTAGCAAGTGTTGCTCTTTCTATCTCACGCGAAAAGTCTTAGATTCGCATGCAAGAGTTCACAACTATGATTTGTGGACACGGATAGGATACAAGTCTCTGTGTTCGACTTGGTGAGGTCTCAAATGTTTGAGATGGGGACATGACAAATAAGTGTATAAATAAATGAGACAAAATTGTAATAAATTTGCTAATAATTGGAATAAACTTCTCCAATATTTAATATAAACACTCTTTATTTTCAAACCCAAAATGTGTAGATTTCTCCATCTCATTTCCAAGCTATTAATGGAAGTATACAAAATACAAATGGCACAATTTCAAATGAATTGACGTAAAATAGTGTAAAGCATTCCCTGGTAGAGGTTGATGATACCATTAGTAAAAATAAAAATAAAAAATTTCCAAACTAGAGTGTGAATTGTTTCATCATAGAGGTGTTGGATGAATGGGTAACTCTTGAGAGGTCGAAGCTAGATAGTTGAATGTGGTCAGATATGCAGCATGATACCTTAAGGTTAAAGGTCAGTGCTAAACTTGGCCATTGTTGGCTACTTCTTGTTCATCACGTAGAAAGTGCTGGTATCTGAAAAATACATGAGCTAGTGGCAGGCATTTGTAACTATGATGTGATTACATCTGACATTTGTAACTATGATGTGATTACATCTGTTTGAGCAATAATCAACCAAAAGGATGTAGAAGACAGCATTAAAGTATGGCTAGAGAAGCAATTAATGTATTGATGCATGGAATGGATGGCATGGATGATATACACACATAAAGGAAGAAGAACCCCTAGCCCATGTCATCTGATCGATAAGAACCCATAAAAGAAGAAGAAGACATAAAATCCACCACAAATTAGAAGCTTAAAATGTATAACCAAACCTTCATTATACCCAGCCATAGGCCATATCATCTAATAGAAGCTTAGTTTCGTGTATAAACGAACCATCATTAAACCTAACCCATAGCCCATATCATCTTATTGACAGAAACTCATACAAAAAGAAGAAGAATCTACTTCATAGCCTAGAAAACGCTCGCGACCTTCGATTGACTGGCGAGATGTCAACAACAACTTTGATTGTAGTAGCGGTGGTTGTCTGGTTGAGAGTTTTGCGAGGTTAGTTGTAGTAATGTACGGTTGAATCCATAGGGAGGATATAGTAAGAATTTAAAGCACCAAAGTTCTTAATGATACTAAAATTAAAACTAAATTGAGGATTTTTTAAATTAAACTAATTTCTAAAATTAAATATCTAAGAAAATTGAAAGCTAAGCAATAAAACAAATTAAACTTATCCAATAATAATCTAAAACAGATCTCAAATTTTAGCTTAAAAAACCTAAGTAAAACAATTTTTTCCCCTAAAAATCAATTAAAAATGTTAAATTAAAATTTTATTTTAAAATTTTTAATCATCCATCATCATCATCAATGTCACGCATCAGTTCCAACTCATGGACCTTCAAAATTACTTTTCAAATTAAAGATATAGAGCAACATCTCTCAACGTGTCTACAAGTAAGAGAGTGTTAGTAGAAAAGAACTACAAGCAGTAGCATGCATTTGCGCTGTGGTCGTGAGTGACGCTAGCAAAATGATAAGTTGGGTTCATCTTCTTCTCTTGACAGTCAGTGTGTGCGATAAGTAGCAAATTTGGGCCACTTAGTTGTATGACTTCTTGATGGAATCTTTGAATGAAATTTTATACCTAGCACAATGAAACATCAAATAATTCATTTGTATGGTTAGATTTCTCAAAAAATGATTATAAATTAAAATATTTGATCTCAAATGTCAGCTATTAACCAACTTGCAAAACAATACCTTTCATGCTTATTTCATAAATTTAAATGAATCCAATAGTTAACTTTCAACATAACTTAAATCAAACTCTACCTAACTCAATTTAAAATATAAGCAATAGTTTAGATCATTTAAAAATACAATAGATCAATTAGAATAACATGCAAAACTTGGGGAGAAATACTGTCAATAGTGCATGAGATAGTTGAAAATAACATTCATTAATCAATTTGATTTACAAACTTTGGAATGAAAATTGGAATTCAAACACCTGGCTCTTCTTCTCCTTGAAGTTGGCTTTTCTATGGAACAAATCTTACTGATTTTCATTGAGAGTGGAAATTGTTGCACAAAGTACCCCTACTCACAAGATAACTTGCATGAACTGTGGATCTTCTTCTTCCTCCAAGCAAATATGCCTGAAAATAGATGTGTTTCTACCCGTTTTCCTTCAAACTCTTGCACGAATCCTCTCTCTCTTTTTGCTAGATCTCTCTTTCCTTTATAGAAACAAGCCTTTAATCACCTTTTTTCATGTTTTATGATAATCTTTGTCTCATATAATAGCTCTCTTATTTCTTATCTTTTTATCTTTAGAAACTTCAAGCCCAATCTGCATGATGATATGTATAATCCAACTCACATCTTACATTTCCAAAATCAGGAATGACTGATAGCTGCAAAGGACCCATTGTGTTGGCAATTAAAACCATTCCTATTGTGGGTCATACTCAAATTTGTTGATTCTAAGGAAATCTTTTAGATTTTGATGATCAAAGCCATTCATCAGTTAAGATCTGTCCATCAACATCTTTCCAATGTTATCTTACCCATTTGATCTTTCATCTGCTATGGAATTATCTTGATTCAATCCAATACATCTAATAAAGTCTTTTGATCTTGGAGCAAAAACCGTAATTTTAGTGATCCAAACCATTGATCATGTCTATCTTGATGATACCATTGCACTTGTGATGAATAATTCTAAAAATTACACGTCCCAAGATACTTTTTAGGTAAATCTTAACTCTTTAAAGCTAGATAGCTTAGATTGCCATTGATTTTCTTCAATTCGCTTTAAATCGTGGAATCCTTAGACCATTAAAAAATGTTAGAACTTGAGCCATCCTATCTTGATTTGATCTGAATCATCCAATTCATCTCAAATTGATTGTAGCTGACTATTTCAATTTAAACGTGATTGATGATCTAAAATGGTGATCGGCATTATCTAACCACGTGGATCTTGATCTGCTACCTACAAAACATAGAAAAAGACCTAATTAGTAGTATATAACATCCTGTTTTACACATACTTATCTCGTATTGTCATCTAATCCTAAAAATTCATCAATTTACAGTTAGATTATAAAAATTTCAAATGATATTTTTCATATAAATTTCTAAATAATGTCTCATGCTGAATGATGGTAATTTATATAAAAATGGAAACTTAACATTGTTCGATGAGATGTGGAAAATAGGTTTATACTTTTTGCATTGTTTCTTCATGTCCCTAACTTTTCTAGCATTAGTTGAGTCATCTTTGGCAAGATTTTGAGATGGAAAGTGGAGATAGAGAGAAGAACATGGAGGGAAAATGATAAGGGTTTCTTCAAGAGCGATTTCAAGTTATATGCTCAAGATGATGCTCCAGTCAGATTTCTAAGTGTTTCTTCATGAAAAGTAGATCGTTGGGGTGATTTTCAAGTCGCTTGCAAAAGAGAGAGCCTTTGGAAGGTGGGGTTGGAGACAAAAAATGGGGTTTCAGTGGGTCTTGTTTTGGTTGAAAAGAAACCCCAAAGGTAACACAAAATAAAATATAACAATAATAATAAAAAATCCAGCCATTTTCCAACCATGTCTACATGCGTGGCCATGTGGGGACATGTCAACACATATGTTGGGCCGAAAATTGACGTGTAACTGAATCATAGTTTCATGGACAGTTTCTAACTAAGCACTTAGAAGATATGGAGAAACTAGGTGTCTTAGCTAGGCCTTTCAAAGATTTCTTGGGAGTCGCTATCTTGGAGGAAGAAATGAAGAGGTTGTGCTCTTGTAAAGTAAAGAAACGTCATAGTTCTTCATAGTGAGAAAAGCCTAAATTGAAACTGTTGAAAGCAACCAAAGTTCAAAGTAAATCTTCATAAGCACGTTCATATATATAGAAAAATTGTACGTATCATCTTCCATATAGAGATTGATCTTCCTTTATAACCCCTTTATGTGCCTTGGCAATCAAGCAACAGTATTTTCCTAAAATCCATTCCTACTTGACAACCATGGAAAAACTAGAGAAAAAAGAAGGGAAAAGTATGGTTTTACACCCCATACCAAAAACTTTGGTCAAATTAATGGTTCCCAACTACCATGGGGGGGGTTCAATCCTGGCTTTTGTCTTATTTTCTGTTAAATCGAGTGACAAACCTGGCATGTAAGGTCCATATGTGATCCACTTAAATGAGTTTCTTGCTTGAACAACAGTCATTCTGAAAGAACTTGTGCTAGGGTTGTTTTTGGGAGAACAAAAGTGAGTGTCTTTGCAGCCAAAATCGAAGGGGAAGAACGTGATGTGAACCATTATCTACAACATTTCTTGACACTGGGTTGGCGGGCTTTAAAACTCCTATGATATTGAAGGTAGAAGTTGATATCTTGCCAGTTGACCAAGTTTGAATAGAGATTAAGGTGAGTTTCAGAGGTTTTTTTCCATGTTTTGTTTCCTTTTTCTTATGGAGAGGTGTTTAGTTTTGGTTTGGGGCAAGAAATTGTTCGATTGTATCTATCCTAAGAGGTTTGCGTTCATTTCTTTTTGTTTAAAAGTGATGTCCTGTTGTTTCTGTAACTCTTTACAGGATATTAGTTTTTGTCTTGTTTAAAGGCTAACATTTTACCAAAATCGAAGAGGTCTTGTCTTGGTTTTTTGCGTGACATCAGTAGTGGCATATGGGGATGTTGGATGGTGGGTGTTAATTTGGGTATTTCATGTTCTGGTAGTGTGTAATGTTGGGGCTTTTATCTCTGGCATGATGGTTCCCCTTTATTATTAACTATTAAACCTCGTACCATTAATGGCTGTCGAGACAGGTTAGGGTTGAACAAGGCAATTTCCAACATTGTGGTTGCCCTTCTATCTGGTTGTGTCTAACACTTTGTTGTAACATAGCATTTTGTCCCATGTGTGTGCATACATTTATCCACTAATAGGTTCTTTTTCTTACTATTTGTGTAGATATGGGTGACATATCTTTAATATTGCACTATGGGGTTGGTTTGAGAACTCAGCCATCATGAATTATGTTGGGGGAATGGAGGCTGAGACTAGAGATCAAGATCCTGATTATCTCTTTGTCAGTGACTTTAAAAGAAAAGTGGAAGTGGTGGGGTATGTTGTGAAGAACGTGTGCTATAGGTATGACCATCTTGGCATGGAAGATGGTCTAATTTTGTTGTCATCTGAGGATGACTTGATAACTATGGTGAAGAACATCCCAGAGCATAGAATCTTGCACATTCAGTACAAAGCATGGCATGGATCAATTTGTATTCATTACAAGGCCTCTAGCTAGAATTGATCCATATCCAGTATGTCACCTTAGTAGTGTCAAGAAGAGCAAGTAGATGAAGGAAAGGATGATGTGGTGGGTTAGTTAGGAAGAGAAGTACAAGATGAGGACGTGGAAATAGAAGTAGAAGGTGAGGTAGGGATTGGTGAGGTGGTGGAAAGAGAAGTACATATTCAGGAGCAAAGTGAGGCTCAGACTTGTTTGGAGCCAATTGACATTCCAGTTCACGTTAGTTGAGATAAAGACATCCATGTGGTAGACATTCCAGTACAGATGTCAATTGATGATCCTAGAGATAAATAGGTTGAAGATGTGGGCATGAATGAGTCGGAAGATGATGAAGAAGGAAGTTAAAAAAGTGAGTGTACAAGATGTTAGAATCTGAGATGAGTGATGACGATTATGATGACATTTTTTGGAAATGTGTGGATGTTGAGATTCAAGAGGAACTTGAACAATGCGGGATAACCGTCATAGGACGTTACTTGGTAGTTGCCAAGTTGATATCAAGAGGGGAACACCCAAGGCCCCCACCCCCTCAAAAAAAAGAAAAAAAAGAAAAAAAAAAGGAAAAACCAAAACCATGAATATTGAAAATGATGAGTTACACTCACTTGATGGATCTGAATGTTGAATATAATGTGCATGGTTATGAGGAATTTAATGAGAAAATTGAACTAAAGAGGCCATTCCAGTTGAAGGTTAGCCCTATATTTTTAACTCCCCAAGTGTTTAGGGAGGCCTTGAGAGGGTATGCTCTTAGGAAGGGGAATGAGGGCAAAAGGGTCACTGTTTGTAGAAGTTGTGGCTGAAAAATAAGGACAAATTGGGCTAACAATGGGGATGCTTACTAGATAAAAACTTATCCCACAAACACTCACGATTCTGACAGGCATTTCAGAAGTACTAGAGCTTCTGTTATCTGGTTGGCTAAGAGGTACGTAGACAATTTCAGGGATGATGCCACTTGGAACTTGTCTCACTTTCAAGCACAAGTTCAAAGGGATTGGCATATTGTGTATCAATGCAAGGTGGAAAGGGTCAAGGCAGCTGAGATCCTAAGGGGTTCTTTGAAGTAAAAATAGGCCAAGTTAGGTGACTATTGTGAGGCCATGCTCAAGTGGAATGCAAGTTCGATTATGAAGTTGAAGATTATGACCCTTGATCATGTTTCCAAAGATTATTTATGTTTACACATAAGAAGAGGTTCTTACTTGGTTGTAGACCCATTATCGGGATGGATGCATGCTCTTTGGAAGGACTTTATGGGGGGGAGTTGATGGTTGTTGGAGTAGATGGGAATGATAACATATTCCCAATTGCATATTCAATTACTTAGAAAACAAGGACTTGTGGAGTTGGTTCATCCAATTTTTATTGATAGATATAGGCTTTGCTGATGGGCACAAAGTCACCTTGTTTCTGATCAATAGAAGGTTAATAAGTTGCTCATTTGGATTTGTATTTTTTGATGTGTATCATTTTTTAATATATGCAATAACATGAAAACTTAAAATTGCTTTCGTCTGTATTTGTAGGGACTGGTGGAAACATTCTAGCAACTTACACCAAGAGCTGACATAAGGATGTGTGTCAGTCATCTACACTCAAACTTGAAGAGAAGATGGGTTGGGAGGGGAATGAACGGAGCCTTTTAGAACTCTTCAAGGTCTCGTACCATGAACCAATGGCTGAGGGAAATGGAAGAGTTGAAAAGGATTCAAAAAGAGGCTCATGTTTAATTATTGAGCAACTACATTTCAACTCATTGGACAAAGTCACATTTCACTACAATAGCAAGGTTTGACATGCTGTTCAATAATGTGGCTAAGTGCTTCAATGCATATGTGAAAGAAGCAAAAGGCCGTTCTAGTAGTAATGGAGACTTTGAGAATGCTGCTCATGAAGAGATTCCACTTGAAGAAGGTATGCTATAATATAGAGGAGCCTTATGTTTAAGAATCCAAAAGAAAGAAGCTAGAGAAATCAAAGTTACTGGTTTATGAGTGTGTGTCAATGGGGAGTAGTAAGTTCTAGGTTGATCACACTAAAGAGGGGCAAATAGCAGTGGACTTGCAAGAAAGGAGTTGCACTTGTCGAGTGCGAGACAAGATTGGCATCTCTTGCGGCCATGCTGATGTTGGACAGCATGCAAAATGACCCAATATATACGCTGAGATCAAATCAGAATTAACTTAAATAAGAAAACATAAATTAAACTATGGCGAACACTTCAACATGAAAAAAATCAGTCTTACTTAGCATGCATAGCCTACAATGAGTTATAGGATCTTTAGACTGCCCTAGATCTTTTCCGATTAAGGTAAGATCGAAGTTTCAATCTGGATCGTCCCTCTAATTGATGAACCGTCCTGATTAAGCTTTGGATTTAGGATTTAGTAATTTTGTGTAGGATAAGAATTATAGGTTATTACCATTGCAAATCACGTAACCACACGCAGCTCAGAAATCGTCCTTTAAAAGACAAGATGAAACAAAAGTGATTTGGCCTTGTATTGAATGCGGCTTCACACCCATGGGAAGGAAGCTAGAATGATGAATCTACCAAGTCTAACAAAAAATTTCATTCATTATTCATCAAAACTACTTTCACAAAATAGAAAATCTCAAGTAGGGGACATCCAACCCTAATCTAGAAAAAAGACAAAATTTGCTCCTAATTAAGTCACAAGAGACTAATAAACCTAATACCCTTAGTGGTAAATATCCCAAGCAAACTAAACTATAACATAACATAAGTAGAAACATCAAACCTTCCAAGTGTATGTGTGCCCAATGTGGGGTCTTCAAATGCATATATGTACACTTGGCTCATTAGTAAAAATCCTCCATATATGGAGCTTCCTATGTGGGGTCTTCAAATAGTACCTACATACATGGGTCTTCACTCATCTCTTAGGCATACATCTTCCTAGCGTGGGGACCTCGCTGTAGTACGTATGTACGTGTAAGAGGTCTTTTCCTCTTAAGAACCTGACGAAAAAGGAGCCCTACTTGGTCGCCTCTGATAAGCCCTAAAGTCGGGTCCGGGGTGGTGATCATCATAGTGATTGCCTTGTAGTGAAGGCGGTGCTCTTGGTTTAGTAAACTATCAATAATAATCCAAAAGGTCTGGTTCTAGAAGTTGAAGCTCGTATTTTGTGATCCAGGTGCAATTAGAAGCAGGCTTGTCCTTCCACTTGACAAGGAATTTTTGGAAACCCCCTTGTTTAGCGGACACTATCTGATTGTCAAGTATGTTCTCTACCTGCTCTTTTGCGGGATGAACTTGTGACTAAGGTAATGGTTGCATGGGTGGGCATGGGGCGAAGGGCTTTGGATGGGCTGGTTGGGATCAGTGTTTGGATCAAGGTTAGGGTTAAGATTACGATCAATGAATGAACTGGTGGCATGACAAAAAGGAACTTGATCCTCCACGTTAAATGTTGAACTAATTCCCCAGTTAGGAGAAAGATCCAAGACATAAGCATTCTCCCCGACCCTCCTTAGTACTCGAAAGAGATTGGCATTGCGAGCTTGTTATTTCTGAGTGACTTCCTATGGAAATCGTTCAGGTCTCATGCAGACTCTGACATGATCACTTGGCTGAAATTCCTTATATCGTCTGTGCAAGTCAGCATCAAATTTATATGTATCATTACTTAAACTAATCCTTCGTCTAATCTCAGAATGCAAACCATGTGTATGCTGTGTAAAGGATTGGGCTGAATCAGATGGCCTATGTGATGCAGACATGGGTATGAGATCTACAAGCATCCTAGGCTTGTATATGTAAACGACCTCAAAAGGACTCATACTAGTTGTCCTATTAATATAATTATTAGATTTGAACTTAGCAACTGTTAAAACATCGTCCCAACTCCTCATGTGCTCTCCTACCAAGCACCTCAACAAATTTCCTAGGCTTCGATTAACAACTTCTGCCTGACCATCCGTCTGTGGATGATAAGTAGAAGAGAATTGAAGCCTAGTGCCTATCATGTGCCATAGTGTCTTCTAAAAATAGCTAATAAACTTGACATCCCTATCAGACATTATGGACTTTGGTAACCCATGTAACTGGACTATTGACTCAAAAAAATACTAGCAATTCTAAATGCATCAAGTAGTCTTAGAGCAAAGAATGAAGTGGGCCATTTTAAAAAAACGGTCCACAACGACAAATATGGAATCATGCTTCCTAATAGTATTGGGTAGTCCTAGCACAAAGTCCATGCTCAAATCTTGCCATGGGACATATGGTACTAGTAAAGGGGTGTACAATCCTGTATTGTGTTTGCCCTACTTTGTTGGTTGACAAGTACGACATCGCCCAATGATACTGACAACATCCCGTTGGAGACTAGGCCAATAGAACCTATCATAGACAAGAGCAATCATCTTGTCACGACCGAAATGGCTAGCAACCTTGCCCGCATGAAGTTCCCAAATGAGAAAATCTCTCAACGAATTGCGGGGAATACACAAACGAGGGCCTCTAAACAAATATCCATCCTGCAGGAGGTAGTCCCTAGCACTCCGTATCTGACCCTCCGACAATGATGCATGAATCTCTCCAAAATCCAGGCACGATGGATAATCGTTTCTGAAATGCTCAAACCTGGTGACCTCCACTTGTAAGGTGTATAGTAATGCCACCTTACGACTCAATGCATTTGCAAGTTTGTTCTCGATCCCTACCTTGTGCTTAAGCAGAAATGAATATTCTTGAAGAAATTCAACTCCCTTTGGCATGCTGTGGATTTAATTTCTTTTGGAGGCTGAGGTATTGTAGGGCCTCATGGTCAGAGAACAAGATATTCATTTTGCAATAAGTAATGCCTCTAATGTTGTAATGCCTAAATGAATGCATAGAACTCCTTGTCATATGTAGAGTATTTTTGCCATGCATCATTTAATTTTTTATTGAAAAGTTCCACAGGGTAACTCTCTTGACTTAGAACTCCTCCTATACCTAAACTAGATGCATTGTAAGCCACTTCAAAAACCTTTGAGCAGTCTGGTAGGTGCATCAACGAAGCTTCAGTCATCTACTCTTTGATTTCTTTGAATGCTTTGGATGCAGCGTTCTTCCATTTAAACTCTACATTCTTCATGCACTCAGTAATGGGAGCCATAATGGAACTAAACCCACGGATGAAGCAACAATAGAAGCTTGCTAACCCATGGAAATTGTAGACCTCGTGAATATTTTGTGGCTCACTCCACTCCACAATGGACCTCACATTCTCTGGGTCTGCAGAGATGACTTGAGAAGAAACCACAAATCCTAAGAAGATAAGCTATTGGGAAGCAAATGAACATTTCTCAAGATTTGCATATAACTTCTTTGTCCTCAGCATCTCACAGATCTACCTCAAGTGAATGAGGTGCTGTTCCTGGGCTTGACTATAGATCAAGATGTTGTCAAAATACATGACCAGGAACTTGTCAATAAATGGCCTCAACGGTTGTATCATGATCCTCATCAATGCACGAGGGGCATTCGAAAGCCCAAAAGGCATGACCATCCACTCATATGAACCATCCTTCTTCTTGAAGGCAGTCTTCCACTCATCCCTTGGACGAATACGGACTTGGTGATAGCTGCTCTTGGCACCCACCATTATGTCCAGTATATCATCGAGCCTTGGTATGGTAAATCAATACTTGACCGTGATTTATTAATAGCTCGACTATCCACACACATCCTCCATGACACATCTTTCTTGGGTGTGAGTAGTGCGAGAACGGCACAAGGACTCAAGCTCTCCAGAATGAAACTTTCATTAGTAATTCATCCACCGGTTTCTTCAACTCAACATGCTTGATGGGATTCATTTTGTAGTGGGGAAGGTTCAAAAGACTCGATCTGGGGATCAGATCGATATGATGTTGAATATCCTTCATGGGAGGTAGCTCATCTTGTAAATCATTAGGAAAAACATCCTAATACTCATGTAGAACAGGTGCTATATCGCTAGGGTACTCAAGAGCTGACAACGATGGGTTCTCTTTTGCCACTAGGGCATAGAAGAATGGCTCATCTCTAATATCCCTTGCAAATGCGGCGACATTAACAATGTGTAGGCCTTAAGCTTTTGCCTTAACCTCTGTGACTGCTCTATTGTTGCCTTTTGCTCGGGTGGAGCTTTGGGTGATAGAGGATTGATTCAAATCCTCTTGCCGTCATGTAAGAAAGAGAACAAATTAGACCAACCATAAATAGTAACGTCCATATCATAAAGCCATGGCCTGCCTAGAATAATGTGACATGCATCCATAGGTACCACATCACACCATAAGGTATCTTTATATGTTAGAAATTCAATGGGAACTTGACACCTCTGAGTAACTAGGAGTGACGAAGTATCAACCCACTCAACTCTGTAAGGTGTTGTGTGGGAAAGGGGTGAAAGTCCTAAGCGAAAGATAGCATGGTTAGAAATTATATTTGTGCAGCTCCCACTATTGATGACAACTTTACAATTCTTTTCGCCACGCTTGACATATGTATGAAAAATGTTCGTCCTAGGCCAATCATCACTACTCTTTGGGTTCACTAAGGCACACTTAACTACTGTCACACATGGGGTATTACCCTCCCCATGGGGCCTACAAGTCTCTTGCACCATGGCAACTCTTTGACTAGTTGCCTCATGGGCCTCCTCATCGCTAGCCTCACTAACGGGTTCATAAACCTCACTAGGCCATCCTTTATACCCATTGTCCGCATCCTCGCCTTCTGTAAATAGGGATTTAGAGGGGGTCCTAGAAGGGCATAGTGCAGCAACATGTCCAAATCCTTGATATCGATAATACCTAATGTTGTTGTTTACCCTTGAACCCAATTCTGACTCAACCTTTCCTTTATCGGCATTAGACGCCGTAGTCGCTTGAGTTATAGGTTGTTGGTTCCCAAATGTAGATGTAGCCCTGGATTTGCTTAGCGGATTGCGGTTTGAGATATCGCTCTAAGTCTTGCACTATTCGATAGGCGTGATCTAAGGAATTTATATCATGGGGAATGAGTTCTTTTTGAAGCTCAAGGCGAAGGCCTATCCTAAACTTAGATAAGGTCACAGAGGAATTGTCCCTTACGTTGCACCTCATCATAAACTCATCGAACTGAGCAATGTATTCAGTGACAGACAAAGTTCCCTGGCGTAAGTTTAGCCACTGGTCTAGTAAACTAGAATAGTAGGAAAAGGGAACAAATTTGTTTGCCAGCCTGTCCTTCATGTTCTTGCATGTGGAAATGGGTGGACGCATGGCTGCAGCTCGCTGACGCTCCAAATTGGTCCAACAGAGTCTTGCTTGATCAATTGATTTAATCTTAGCAAATTAGACTCGTTGCTCTTCAGACATTTTATACCAGTCAAAGTAATGATCCATGTTCAAAAGCCAGTCAAGAAATTGCTTTGGATTCAGTTTGCCATTATAGGTAGGGGCCTCAAGCTTGATAGATTTCAGGGCCCAATTTTCAGCAATATGTGGCTCATAATCGCGATGATGGTGATTACTACCTTCTCTGTGGTTCCCTCGCTCTTGCATGGCTAGTCTAGCATGGGCAGTACCTATGAGATGTTTGGGTCGCGACTTTAAGGCCTCAAATGTGGGAACCTTGATCATCTAATCGCCCTGCCAGTTCAACATGATGGCTGATTACACGACATGATCATTCAACTCAGCCAACTGGGCTTGAATTTCCTGAAGGATTTTGCTGACCTTTGAATCCATTGACTGGTAGGACTGACCACTATGGGTAGACATATACTAGGATGCCTTAGCAACTCAACACCCTACGACTCTATGCTAAGTACCCTAAATGTATATGTCATATTCTAAATCTATATGAAATGAGCACACAAGACCTCTAGAATGCAACTAAACACAACAACCTAATGCAAATCTGTCGGGGGTGGGGTAGGCGAGCGGGGTTTATGAATGCAAACTAATGCAAATCCGTTTGGGTGGGGGGGGGGGTACTAATGAAAACTAATGCAGATCCTAAGCAACCTTATGCTCTGATATCAAATTTGATGTAGGATAGCGTGCAAAATGACCCGATATATGTGATGAAATCAGATCAGAATTAACTTAAATAAGAAAACATAAATTAAACTACAAAGAGCACTTCAACATGCAGAAAATCAATCTTAATTAGCATGCATAGTGTACAATGAGTTACAGGATTTGTAGATTGCCCTAGATCTTTGCCGATTAAGGTAAGATCAAAATTTTAATCTGGATCGCCCCTCTAATTGACGAATAGACCTGATTAAGCTTCGGATCTAGGATTCAAGAATTTTGTGCAGTATAAGAATTCTAGGTTATTACTGTTGCAAATCATGTTACTACACGTAGCTCAGAAATCGTCCTTTAAAAGACAAGGTAGAAAAGTACTTATGTACAGAATAGGATGAAACAAAAGTGATTTGGCCTTGTACTAAATGTGGCTTTACACCCACTAGAAGGAAGCAAGAATGAGGAATCCATCAAGTCTAACTAAAATTTCATTCATTATTCATCAAAACTACTTTCACAAAAGAGAAAAGATCTTAAGTAGGGGACATCCAACCCTAATCTAGAAAAAGACAAAAATTCCTCTACTTAAGTCACAACATACTAATAAACCTAATACCCTCAATAGTAAATATCCCAAGCAAACTAAACTATAACATAACATTAAAAAAAGAAGAAGTGGGATGATGGTCCCCATCACATGCTTATGCTGCCATCTATTTTGATGGTTGATATAGGCCTAAAGACCTTGTGGATTCTGCTTACATCAAGGCCAACGTCGAGTTTCATCCCATTCTAGGCCTTAAAAAGTGGCTTATAGACAGAAAGGATTAAATCCTACTAGAAAGACAGCGTGCAAAATGTAGATAGCGTACAAAATGACCCGATATATGTGCTGAAATCAGATCAGAATTAACTTAAATAAGAAAACATAAATTAAACTACAAAGAGCACTTCAACATGCAGAAAATCAATCTTAATTAGCATGCATAGTGTACAATGAGTTACAGGATTTGTAGATTGCCCTAGATCTTTGCCGATTAAGGTAAGATCAAAATTTTAATCTGGATCGTCCCTCTAATTGACGAATAGACCTGATTAAGCTTTGGATCTAGGATTCAAGAATTTTGTGCAGTATAAGAATTCTAGGTTATTACTGTTGCAAATCATGTTACTACACGTAGCTCAGAAATCATCCTTTAAAAGACAAGGTAGAAAAGTACTTATGTACAGAATAGGATGAAACAAAAGTGATTTGGCCTTGTACTAAATGTGGCTTTACACCCACTAGAAGGAAGCAAGAATGAGGAATCCATCAAGTCTAACTAAAATTTCATTCATTATTCATCAAAACTACTTTCACAAAAGAGAAAAGATCTTAAGTAGGGGACATCCAACCCTAATCTAGAAAAAGACAAAAATTCCTCTACTTAAGTCACAACATACTAATAAACCTAATACCCTCAATAGTAAATATCCCAAGCAAACTAAACTATAACATAACATTAAAAAAAGAAGAAGTGGGATGATGGTCCCCATCACATGCTTATGCTGCCATCTATTTTGATGGTTGATATAGGCCTAAAGACCTTGTGGATTCTGCTTACATCAAGGCCAACGTCGAGTTTCATCCCATTCTAGGCCTTAAAAAGTGGCTTATAGACAGAAAGGATTAAATCCTACTAGAAAGACAACGTGCAAAATGTAGATAGCGTACAAAATGACCCGATATATGTGCTGAAATCAGATCAGAATTAACTTAAATAAGAAAACATAAATTAAACTACAAAGAGCACTTCAACATGCGGAAAATCAATCTTAATTAGCATGCATAGTGTACAATGAGTTACAGGATTTGTAGATTGCCCTAGATCTTTGCCGATTAAGGTAAGATCAAAATTTTAATCTGGATCGTCCCTCTAATTGACGAATAGACCTGATTAAGCTTCGGATCTAGGATTCAAGAATTTTGTGCAGTATAAGAATTCTAGGTTATTACTGTTGCAAATCATGTTACTACACGTAGCTCAGAAATCGTCCTTTAAAAGACAAGGTAGAAAAGTACTTATGTACAGAATAGGATGAAACAAAAGTGATTTGGCCTTGTACTAAATGTGGCTTTACACCCACTAGAAGGAAGCAAGAATGAGGAATCCATCAAGTCTAACTAAAATTTCATTCATTATTCATCAAAACTACTTTCACAAAAGAGAAAAGATCTTAAGTAGGGGACATCCAACCCTAATCTAGAAAAAGACAAAAATTCCTCTACTTAAGTCACAACATACTAATAAACCTAATACCCTCAATAGTAAATATCCCAAGCAAACTAAACTATAACATAACATTAAAAAAAGAAGAAGTGGGATGATGGTCCCCATCACATGCTTATGCTGCCATCTATTTTGATGGTTGATATAGGCCTAAAGACCTTGTGGATTCTGCTTACATCAAGGCCAACGTCGAGTTTCATCCCATTCTAGGCCTTAAAAAGTGGCTTATAGACAGAAAGGATTAAATCCTACTAGAAAGACAACGTGCAAAATGTAGATAGCGTACAAAATGACCCGATATATGTGCTGAAATCAGATCAGAATTAACTTAAATAAGAAAACATAAATTAAACTACAAAGAGCACTTCAACATGCAGAAAATCAATCTTAATTAGCATGCATAGTGTACAATGAGTTACAGGATTTGTAGATTGCCCTAGATCTTTGCCGATTAAGGTAAGATCAAAATTTTAATCTGGATCGTCCCTCTAATTGACGAATAGACCTGATTAAGCTTCGGATCTAGGATTCAAGAATTTTGTGCAGTATAAGAATTCTAGGTTATTACTGTTGCAAATCATGTTACTACACGTAGCTCAGAAATCGTCCTTTAAAAGACAAGGTAGAAAAGTACTTATGTACAGAATAGGATGAAACAAAAGTGATTTGGCCTTGTACTAAATGTGGCTTTACACCCACTAGAAGGAAGCAAGAATGAGGAATCCATCAAGTCTAACTAAAATTTCATTCATTATTCATCAAAACTACTTTCACAAAAGAGAAAAGATCTTAAGTAGGGGACATCCAACCCTAATCTAGAAAAAGACAAAAATTCCTCTACTTAAGTCACAACATACTAATAAACCTAATACCCTCAATAGTAAATATCCCAAGCAAACTAAACTATAACATAACATTAAAAAAAGAAGAAGTGGGATGATGGTCCCCATCACATGCTTATGCTGCCATCTATTTTGATGGTAGATATAGGCCTAAAGACCTTGTGGATTCTGCTTACATCAAGGCCAACGTCGAGTTTCATCCCATTCTAGGCCTTAAAAAGTGGCTTATAGACCTTGTGGATTTGCAATGAGATGTAGCATTTTGTGGAGGTGTGATGCACGTCCAATTGTTAAAGTTTACTCTGGCAGCGCAAGAGAGTAGTGTTTGCACCTAGAAGTGGACCAATCAAGTGTAATTTCTGCACTTACAGGTGGACGAATCAGGGAGTGGAAGTTGTTAGCAATTTGTTATGGAGGATGATTAAATAGCAGGGAAGAGAATTATAAAGCTGTTCTAGGAGGGCTTCAAAACCGCTTTTTTTTTTTTTTTTTTTTTTTTTTTTCTGTAATTCGTAATTCACCTTGCTACCAGGAAACTGTTACAGGCAATTAATACAAACAAATCCTTGTTCTACAGAAGAGTTCACTATCTTTCTCCCTATTGGATCTCTAAAGCATCAATTTGGTGTCACAGCAGTTGATTACTGGATTGTTTCTCTAGGTTATGGTTAAGATGAGAAGTGGTGAGAGAATGAAGCACAGAATGTAGAGTGTGGAATGGGAAGTGCAGGGCCTCAATATCAATATGGATGCCATGCAAGAGATATTGCTGGAAGTAAGGGAATCAATAAGGAAGCTGGATCGAGGGAAAGGAACCCATAATGGTGAGAGCTCGTAAGGACCATCAATGGACGACAGCTATCCTCACGAGCGTACAGAGGAACATGATGTAGCGATGAATAGAAAAAAAGAATTGTGACCCAGGGTTGTCGAGTTGCTGATCTTTAATGGTGATGATCCTAATGCTTGGATTTTTAGGGACGAGTGGTACTTCTAGATAAACTAGGTGGCAAATGAAGACAGGATTCGAGTGGCATTTGTGTGTTTCAAAGGACCTGTGATCAACTAATTCAAGTGGCTAGACACTCGCTGCCCCATCCGAAAGTGGAACGATCTCAAGGATGTGCTACTATTACGATTCCGGCTAGTGTTAACAAAAATGGGTTATGGGGCTTTGATGAATTTGAAACAGGAAGGAATGGTGAGGGAGTATTTCGGCTAGTTCAAGCTTCTCTTTGATGCTTTATCAGAAGCTTCAGATGAACTGTTAATGGAGTTTTTTTGCAAATGGGCTGAAAGATGAGATCCAGGCTGATGTACAAACACACAGTCCCAACTCCTTAATTAGGCTCATGGAGTTGGCCCAAGATGTGGAAGAAAAATACTTAATGTTAAAAAATGTCCAGGACATAAAGTTACATAGGCCTTGGGCTTTAGGGTTTGGTTGCTCGATCTAAGGTTATGACCCACCACCGAGGTATCCTCCTTGGACAGACCTAAATTGCGGAGGGACCAGTGGTGGTGCAAAGATGACGGAACCCCTAAAAATGGTGATAGCAAATTGATTCCAGAAAGGAATGAAATCTTTAGAGGTAGAGAGCTCTGTCCTTCAGGCAGTTATCAAAAACTCTATTTTAGGTGTGATGATAAGTTCACACCAGGCTATCGATGCAGGCGTAGACAATTCTAAGACCTGTTGATAGCCAAGGAAGAAGAAGAAGGCGCAGGCGTTGGAGGATACTGTAAAAGGAGCTAGTGCTGGAGGAAAACCCTTTGGAGTTATCCATGAACTCCATTGTGGGTTTATTTGGAAGTAACACTATGAAATTAAAGGGAACTGCGTAGAATCAAGAGGTAGTGGTTCTTATTGATAGTGGAGCTTCTCACTATGTCATCTCTAAGGAATTAGTTCAGGAATTTGGATTATTGGTGGATCATAATCGGCGGTTTGGTGTGCAAGTGGGTAACGGATATAGCGTAAGGGGTGAAGGGTTTTGTACAAGTATTTAGTTGGAGTTACAAGGGATTACTGTTGAGCAGAATTTCTACCCTTTTGAGCTTAGAAGTGCAGATGTTGTTTGGGGCATGACCTGGCTAGAAGCTTTGTGGGAATTTTCAGCCAATTACCTGAATCCGACCTATGACCCTTTAAAACAATGGTCGTAAAATAGTAATTCAATGAGATCCAACTCTTGTTAAGACCATGGTTTCACTCAAGGCTATGCTGAAGACAATCCCTAATAGTGGACAGGGGCATGTCATCGAATTCAGTGGCATGCAAATGGAGTTTCTAGAAGGGACTGTTCCAAGAAATACCTTTGCACGTTCAATCTTGGTTGCATCGATATAACAGCGTATTTGATTAGCAAACAGGGTTTCCTATATCTTGACCCCAAGACCATGCTATCAGACTGCAAGAAGGAGCTCAATCCCCTAATATTCGAATCTACAGGTGCCCATGTTACCAAAAAATCGAAATACAAAAGATTGTTAGTGAAATGTTGTTTGCTGGAATTATTAAGCCAAGTGGCAACCCACTCCTCGGACCCCGCATAAGTGGGAGCTTCGTGCACTGGAGCTGCCCTTTTTTAAGCGGCAACCCATTCTCTATCCCTGTTTTATTGGTGAAAATGAAGGATGGAAGATGGCACTTTTGCGAAGATTATCAAGCCTTAAACAAAATTACTATCCCCGACAAGTTTCTAATGCCTGCTATCGATGAGCTCCTTGATGAATTGGGAGGGACAATCATTTTTTCTAAATTGGATCTCGATACCATCAAATTAGGATACGTGAAGAAGACACTGCTAAAACTGCTTTTAGGACTTATGAGGGACACTATAAATTCTTAGTTATGCCCTTGGGCTTACTAATGCACCTTCTACATTTCAGTCACTCATGAATGAGATTTTTTGGTGCTATTTGTGGTGGTTTGTGTTGGTTTTTTTGGATGACATCCTGGTATATACTTCTGACTTGTTTACTCATTTAATGTATTTAGAGTCTGTTTTGAAGGTGTTATAGGAGAATCAGTTGGTGGTTAATTGAAAAAAATGCTCTTTTGCACAGTCTAATTTGGAGTGTCTGGGCCACACAATTTCTGGAGTGAAAGCTTACATGTCTAAGGTTGAATGCATGCTTCAGTGGCCTGTGCCTATGGATGTGAAAGGATTAAGGGGCTTTCTTGGACTCACAGGCTATTATAGAAGATTCGTGAAGAACTATGGAAATTTGTGTAGGCCCCTCACTAATTTGTTGAAAAAGAACAATTTTCACTGGAGAAATAAAGCTCAGGAAGCATTTGAAGAGTTGAAGAAAGCTATGGCAATGATTGCCGTTTTAGCTATGCCGGATTTTTCTAAACCTTTAGAAATTGAAACTGATGCTTCTGGTATGGGTATTGGGCCTGTCCTAATGCAGCAAGGATGCCATTTGGTATTTTTCACCGAAGCACTATCTGCTCAAGCACAAACCAAATTCATTTATGAGCGTGAACTAATGACCATTGTGTTTGCTATATAGAAATGGCTCCATTACTTGTTGGGACCTTTATCATCTAGACCGATTAGAGCAGTCTAAAGTACTTACTAGAGTGAAAATTACTTAATGATGGCCAATAGAATGGCTCACCAAATTAGTGGGATTCAATTTTTCTATTCACTATAAACCGGGCAAGTACAATCGGGTGGATGATGCATTGTTGAGGAGAGGACAATATTTTGTACCTCTTGATATAGCTGCTAGTGTGCATATATCTTCTCCCCATGATGCCATGCAGCTTATTGTCTTATCCATTGCAGCATGTCATGGGCTAGATGGTTTGGAGGAAGAAGTACAGCAAGATCCTAAATTGCGGACCATTGTGCAGGACCTATTAGTCGCTCCGAGCAGCCACAGTGATTACTCTCAGTTGCAATGGTAACTATTCTTTCGTGGGAGATTAGTTATTCCAAAGGAATCCCCTTGAATTCCCTCCTTGCACGATTTTTATGCTATGCCAATTGGAGGACATTCAGGCTATTTTAGAACATATGAGAGACTTTCTAATCTACTGCATTGGGGCAGACATAAAAGATGTTTATTAGTCTGCAGCTGCTTGTGAGAGTTGTCAGAAAAGTAAGTACTCATGCCTTGTTAGTGGATTAATTTAACCTTTTACCTAATCCTAAGCAAGCTTGGGAAGAAATATCTATGGACTTTGTGAGTGGCTTACCAAGAGCATATCACATGGATACCAAAGAAGTTGTTGTTAACTGCTGAACAGAATACAACCCTCACTTTATTGCCATCCCTTTTATGCAAGGGATGTTGCTGCACTCTTTGTGAAGAAAGTGGTGCATTTACATGGTTTTCCTAGCTCTATTGTTTTGGACAAGGATAGTATCTTCATGAGCCACTTTTGGATTAAATCATTTAAACAGGCGGGAACAGTTCTTAAGCATAATTTTGCTTATCATCCACAGTCCGATGGTCAAACAGAAGTGGTGAGTCGTTCCTTAGAAACTTATAGTTCTTTGTGAGGGACAAACCTAAAACTTGGCCCAAGTGGATACCGTGTGCTGAATACTGGTACAACACTACATACCAATTTCAGCTGGGATGATACCCTTCAAAGTATCATATGGCTGAGACCCATCTCCCCTTCTGAAGTTCACTGATGGTAGTTCCATTGTAGAGGAGGTCAGATAGAAATAGGATCACACAAGACCGCAAATATAATTTGAGTGCTGCTCAATCTTGGATGAAGGAATTGGCTGATAGGAAATGTCATGATGTTTAGTTTGAGGTAGGCGATAGAGTGTATTTGAGAGTGCAATCTTGTAAGTTGAAGTCACTTGTCAAAATTCTAATGAGAAGTTGAGTCCACATTATTATGGGCCCTTTGAAGTTCTGTGCAAAATTGGAGAGGTTGCAGTTACTCCCTTCAGTCAAAATCCATACAGTCTTCCATGTTTGCAGTTGAAAAAGTCACTGTCCTCTTCAGTTTCTAGCCTGCCTCTTCCGACGTTTCTATCCAATGAATTTGAACTTCCTGGTTCAGCTTGAAGAAGTAAGACAAGTTAGAAGGTTGACTGATGGCCGGCAAGAGGTTCTGATCAAGTGGCATGACTTACTGGATTTTGAAAACACCTGGGAGTCTTATAACCCTATTCTTGAGCAGTTCCCAGACTTTCACCTTGAGGACAAGGTCGCTCTCATTGGGGGGAGTATTGATGCACCTCCAATTGTTAAGGTTTACTCTTGCAGGAGAGTAAATTTTGCATCTACAGGTGGACCAATAAGGGAGTGGAAATTGTTAGGATTTTCTTACAGAGGATTATTAAATAGCAGGGAAGAGACAGAGTAAGGGGGAAGAGAATTGGAAGGCTGATTTGGGAGGAGCCAGCCCCTCTAGGCCTGGAAGCTGCTACTTTTTTTTCCCCGGCGTTTCTTTTATTTTCTCTTCTTTCTGCAATTCGTCATTCAGCTTGTTACCAGTAGACTGTTGCAGAAAATTAATACAAACAAGTCCCGGTTCTACAGTAGAATTCACTCTCTTTTTCTCCCTGTTGGATCTCTAAAATTCCAGAATCCTATCAAGTTGCAGGACACAATACAAGGACCTGTAAGGGTTCTGTGCCTGAGGATCCCAAAAGAGGAGCAATGCTAAAGAGAGAAGCTACTAAGTTAAGGCATTGGAGAGGAAAAGAGGAACTCAACACCACAACAAGAATGTAGAACTGAGACAAAGCAACATACCAGTAGAGTGGATAAGCTGCCAGAGACATCTGTTCCAGGCACTGAAGGGAGCCAAGTTTCCTCAGCACCTTCAAATTGAGGTGTTCCAGCCAGTTAGTAAGCCAAGTTTCTGGGAACCTTTTCAGTCAAAGCTAAGGTCAGAGACAGGGCCTGTCTCAAAGCACACAGCAAAGTCTGATTGTGGATGAGGCTCTGGGAAGATAGAGTAGCCTGCTGACCTCAGTTGTGATTACACACAAAGGTTAACCTTCTACTGCCAGTTCAGTTAAAGTGGGAGTTGCAAAGCTATAGAAGAAATCTGGTGGTGGGTGGACATGATGGATGTGCTAAGTTGCTTTCTGAGCTCGTTTTGATGAGGTGGACATGATGGATGTGCCAAGTTGCCTTTTTTATTTCTTTTTGATGATAGGGGAAGCAAAAATTAGACATGTCATAGTTGATGTATATGAGGTCTGGTTTGTGCTTAAACAATGTATTTTTTTTGTTAAGCCCCTTGGATTTAAATGAGTTCTCACTTGGAGGTGCATCACATGTTCATAAACAGTGTATTTTTTGTAAAGCCACTTGGATGTAAATGAGTTCTCACCTGGTGGTGTAGCACATGTTCATTTTGATATCGTCATCTTAATTTTAGCTTGTCTTCATCATTTTTAATATAGTGGATGTTCTTAAACAATGATTTTACTAAGATGTATTTTAAGAAATCTTTACTTAATACATTAAGTCCATCAGTTGAGATTAGATATAATACAGTTCAATACATTCATCTAACTTGCATGCTGCTGCTGCTGCTAACAGAATCACATTTAAGTGCACACTTTGAATCAAGTTCAATGTGTCCGTTCACTTTGACGTCTTAGTTACTTCAAGTGCTTACTTCTTAGTTAAATCAAGATCAATGGAATCAATGTGTTTGTTCACGTCACATCAAGTGCAGACTTTGAATCAACTTGAATGAATGAAGCTATCCCAATTCAATGGAGTCAACTTCAAGCACAAGTTGAATTGGCTTTCATCCAATTCAACTGTCACTGCAGAAGATGAGTAATCTGGTATTGTCAGATTACATTTCAAAAGTAACATTCTGAAAACAGAGTTAGGAAGAATTACTGGCAAATGCCTAGATAATTCATTTTATGTTTTGAAACAACATCAAACATCAGAAGAACTGGCCAAGTAGCAGCTCACCTCGAATTTATGGTATCTTAATATCACAATAAAAGTAAAAGAAAAAAAATCTATTCATCACAGTATCATAGAAAATCCCATCAAAGTACATTTCAATCCCAAATTTCACTTCACAGAAAAACCTAAAAAAACCCTGACACAAGGAGCACCAAATCCTTAAACCCCATTGACCATTGCACAAAATCTGTCTTCTAGGCCTGAATTGCAGTCTCTGTTATGTCATTTTGCTCTTCAGAAGACCAGCTTCTTCCAACTGGCTGCCTGTCATGTGCTTGGCTTCCCTACTTGCAAGGCCAGCAAACAGTAAGCTTCTTCCAACCTTGCAATAGCCTCCTGTACCTCCTTTAAGTTCACATTTTTCCTTGGATCTTCTTCGTTTACAGGAGAGCACCATCTCCACAACCTACACGGATCTGATAAAAGCTTGCCTTTGTTCATTTGCAACTCCAAAATCTTTGCTGCTGCTGTCTTCCAGCAGAGACAGTTCATATTGATGCATGTTGGACAAGGAGCACCAATAGAATAATTGGAAGAAGAGATGTGGCCATTGAATCTTCCAACCTTCTGCAATCTATGGCTGGTGGGAAATAAAAGAAGAAATCTGTTTCCCGTGAAAGCATGCATTTGTCTGAATCAAACCCTCATGTGTTTTCCCTCCAATTTCTGGTTGCCATGCTCAATTTTGGGGATAAATCAGCTACTTGAATAAGCGCTAAATGTCAGGTTTTCTCCCTTTTCGTCCTTTTTGATTTGAGTGGGAATGGGAAGAAATTGGGTCCCACATGGGCGAAATATGGCAGATCTGACACTTGATTTAACATAAAATGATACAGAAGGCCAGGATTGAAACTACTTGGTTGTTGGGGACCACTAATTTGACCAATGTTTTGTTGGGGAGGGCTATTCCAAAAGCATGAGTGATTCAGGGGGTCAAGCCATATTTTTCCCAATAAGAAATAGAAACCAAAAGAAAACTAGAGAAAAGAGGAAGAACCAAATAGGTTATAGGGTCAATTTCTTCTAAAATTCATATGGGATCCATAAATTTGGTGAATTGCAAATGAGACTCTACTGGATTTTCTTCTTGCGGTTTCTTAAATAAACCATGCTGCTATCATTACTCCCCGACTTGAAGGAAATTGTCTTAGGCTAGTGTTCACCTTGATACTTTTTAAAATATCCAAATTGAGCCTTTGGAGTGAATTTGCCAAAATCTTGGATTTCTAGGATGTTGATTTTCCTTCCATTGGATAAGGAACTTCAAATAGCCTCCATTTTCCATTGAGACAATCTCATCAGCTATGGCAGCAATAATTTATTCTGTACTTACTGGTAAATGGAGGTATTTGAATATGTTATTCTTTATAATTCTTGTCATCTTGATGCCCATGGTAAAGAGGAAGATCTTCAAAATATTGAAGGTTGGATTGATATTCCAATCAGGTGGAAGATCCCAAACCCAAGTATTGGAACCAATCTTCTTTTTAAGTGTGAAGGGTCCAACTCTTCTAGATTGAAGTTTTTGGTACTTCTATTGAGGAAAATGTTCAAAACGAGTTTGGACCATAACACAAGTATTTTTTTTTTCAAGCTTAAGAAATCTTCAATGTATATCCTCTTGTTACTTCTCATTACTCAATATGATATTTCGTTGAACTATTCATGAATGATATGCATGTTTTGAGCAAACATATTTGCCTCTACAGGCTCTCTAGGCTTCATACCTACCACAATTTCATTTTTTATGGAGAAATCCTGATGGATCTATTAACTGAACCATTATAAGTAAACTCTGCCATAGGGAGAATTTAATCCCATTTCTTTGTTTAGTTACCCACTAAACATTGGAGTAAGTTTACTCGAACTGCAATTCTCAACTTCCAATTTGTCCATTTGTTTGTAGGTGATAAGGTATTGAAAAGTGCAACTTGGTACTCGTTAGATTCCAAAGTGTCTTCTAGAAGTAGCTAGGAAACTTCACATTTCGATTTGAAAGAATGGTCTTTGGTTCACAGTGAAGATGAACCATCCTCACTTTGAAGAATAAAGAAGCAATCTTCAAAGCCTCTGCTATCCTAGGACAAGGAATCAAATGACCTATCTTGGAGACACAATCCACCATTAGAAGATATAGTCATTTCGTTGGATAGTTTTCGGAAGTCCAATTATAAAATCCACCCTAAGGGCCTGCCATGGGCCTTGAGGAACGGGCAAAGGAGAGTATAATTGTTATTTTGTTTTTGTTTGTTAGAAGTATGACAAGTATGGCATCTGGCAATGATTCGAGTAACAATGCGCTTCACTGATGGCCAATAAAACATGTCTTCCCCAAGTGCTAGTCTTATCACGTCCCAAATGTCCCCCAAGTTCTCTAGAATGCATCTCCAAACTATATTGTCATCATCAAGACCTTATCCCGATTAGGGGCCGTCCACATGAATCTAGGTCCGCCATTCCCCCTTATTAAGTGTCATGGCTGCATTTAGTCTCAAAGTTTTAAAATCTTTTCTCAACATTTCTATCGACATTCTTTTGGGCCTTTTCATAGCCCTTTTAGAAACTTCAACTTGGATTGTCTCACTCCTAACTAGTGACATTTTCAGTCTCCGTTGGACATGTCCAAACCATCTAAGTCTAATCTTATCTATTGGTGCTACTCCTAAGTTTCTTCTAATGTTTTCATTTCTAATTCTATCCTTTCTTGTCTTGCCACTCATCCATCTCAACATTTGCATTTCAGCGATGCTTATCCTATGTGCATGTTGTTTCTTAACTGCCCAACACTCTGATCAATAGAACATGGCTGGCCTTACAGCCATCCTATAGAATTTTTCTTTCAGTTTGAGTGGCACCCACCGATCACACAAAACTTCAGAAGCGCTTCTCCATTTGTCCCAACTCGTTTGGATTCTCAGGGTAACCTCCCTCTCAAACTTTAGTGGTGCTCTAGTCCCGCTCCTCTCCTTGTGAAAATTGCACTCCATATACTTTGTCTTTGTTCAGCTAATTTTAAATTTTTTATATTCTAGTGCTTCTCTCAATAACTATAGCTTTGTGTTTATGCTCTTATCTTATCAATCAAAACTATATCATTTGCAAATAACGTGCACCATGGAATCTCGTCGTATATATGTTTTGTTAACTCATCCATAACCAATGTAAAATAGTATGGGCTTAATGTTGATCCTTGGTGTAGTTCTATAGTGATAGGAAAATCACTAGTCTCTCTGTTAGTGCTCCTAATGTTTGTTACCGCTCCCTCATGCACATCCTTAATTATGCTCATGTATCCTTGTGAAACCCCTTTCTTGTCCAACACCCACCATATTAATTGTTTAGGGACTGTATCATAAGCTTTTTCTAAGTTAATAAAGACCATGTGGAGGTCCTTCATCATCTCCCTATATTTCTCTATTAATTGTCTAAGTAGGAAAATAGCTTCCAATACACTCGTCTCATGTCATAGCCTCTTCTCGATCGCTATTTCAAAAAGTTTCATGGTATGGCTCATAAGTTTGATTCCTCAATAATTAGTGCAACTCTGTTTGTCTCCTTTATTCTTATAAATTGGTACAATAGAGCTTTTCTTCTATTCATCTGAAATTTTCTTTGATTTTACAATATTATTAAACAATTTTGTCAACTAAACTACTCAGTATCTCCGATATACTTCCAAACCTCTAATGGTATACCATCGGGCCTTGGGGCTTTTCTTGATTTCATCCTTTTCAAGGCGTCTTTTCATTTAGGTATTCTAATCCTATGGTTGTATTTATAATGTCTAACATTATTTGTGTTTGCAATACTTTCAATCCCTATATTCTCAAGGTAATTGTCATTTAGTAACTTTTGAAAGTAATTTTCCCACTTTGGCTTTATCTTGTCATCTTTTACTAATACCCTGTCGTCATCACTTCTAATGCACTTAATGAGGTCTAAGATCTTTCTCCCCTTCTCTTGATCCTAATCTATTATGGAGATCATCATATGCCTTAAGTTTAGCCTTACTACTCTCTTAGTGACATTTTAGCATTCTCTTATTTCTCAAAGTTTTCACTATTTTTAGTCCTCTACCATGCTTTAAAATACACCCTTTTCTCTTGAATAACTTTTTGCACTTTTCACTCCATGATCAAGTTTCCTTTATTGGATGCCTTTTACCTTTAGATACTCCTAGGACATCTTCTTCCACATTGTTAATGGACATGGCCATATTAGATTTGCTTGATTTTTACTTCCGTTTCACTGTTCTAGTTTCCTTCTACTGTCAACTTGTTTGTAAATGATGCTATCTTCTCTCTTTTTGAGTTCCACCACTTAGTTTTGGACACATATTACCATTTCATTTCTTCCATATATTAATGTAGATATCCATAAACATTAACCTATGTTGTGAAGTTAGACTCTCACTGGGATCACCTTACAATCCTTACAAATTGATCTTTCATTGTTCCTAAGTAAAAAAATTTTATTTGACTTTTATATGGTCCATTTATAAAGGTTAACAAGTGTTTATCCTTTGTCTTAAAGTATGTGTTTGCTATAGCTAGGTTATATGTCAAAGCAAAATCAAGGATAGCTTGTCCCATCTCATTTGTTTCTTCAATATCATACCTTCTATATACCCTATAATATCCTTCATTTTCTCTTTCTACATGACCATTAAAGTCTGCTCCTATAAATATCCCCTCTATGTTGGGAATTTCTTGCATGACTCTCTCCATATCTAACTCTACTTGTGGTGCGTATGCACTTATAACATTTATGATTCTCTCCTAGAGCGGTTTTTATTAGTATAAGTCTATAACTGGTTCTTTTAACGTCTACAACTTTATCCTTTCATTCTTTATCTATCACTATCCATACAACATTTCTATTATTGTCCTTTCCTACATACTAGAGCTTATGCCCATTGATTTATCTAGTTTTAGCCCCTTGTCACTTGGTTTCTTGAATACAAGTGATGTTGACTGCCCTGCGTTTCATCGTTCTACTAACTTCAGACTTATAAATGTCAATGTGCCTATATTTCATGTAGTGATACGAATCTTATTCTCTTAAGCTAGCTTATTTACTTGTGCATTACCCAACTGGTGTGGGAACCCAACAAACGGAGTTATCTCCGAAGCATATGCTCTTGGACATAAGTATTCGGTACATTAACATTTCACTAAAAAAGCAACTGGATGTCTTTGACTTAAAAGCCTTCTATCCAAGCATGTGAAGCATCACATGAGACTTCAAAATCTTTGTTGAAATCAGATTAGTATGAAATTGGTGCTTTTGTTTACTTAACCTTGATGCTTCAAAAGCTTTTGTAGCAGTATTGATCCATTGAAACTTTCCTTTCTTCATATACTCAGTAATTGGAGTCATTATTGTGCTGAAATTCAAATAATCTGCTGTAAAATGTAGCCGATCCATGAAAGCTTCGTACTTCATGGACTGTAGTAGGAATCGGCCAATCAAGGACTGCTAAACCTTAGCTGGGTAGATTTCAACTCCCTCAGCAGAAACAATAAATCCCAAACAAATAACACTGGAACTCCTGAACGAACATTTCTTCACGTTGATATAGAACTTATTTACCAAAGAACTTGTGTGATTTGTAGTAAACCATTTAAATGCTCATCCTGATTGATACTGTAGACAAGAATGTCATTGAAATAAACAAGAACAAATCTACTAATAAAGGTCTAAGTACCTAGCTTATCACGTGCATAAAAGTGCTCAGAGCATTAGTTAATCCCAATGGCATGACCATTTACTCATATAATCCATTCTTCGTCTTGAATGTTGTCTTTCATTCATCCCCTAGATGAATCATAATCTTGTGGTATCCACTACCAAGATCTATCTTAAAAAAGACAGATGAACTAGACAACATATCCAGCATATCATCAAGTCACGAAATCAGAAAGCGATCCTTGATAGTAATCTTGTTACTAGCACTCCTATCAACATATATTCTTCAATTTCCATCTTTCATTGGAGTCTACAAAGTTGAAACTACTCATGAACTTACAAAACCTTCTGTAGGACTTCTTCCACTTCTGTAACTTTGCATGCTCAATAGGATTTATGCAATAAACTAGCAATTTTGGTAGCACTGACCAGGAATTGGATCAATTGCATGTGGCATGTCCCTTGTGGGTGTAAAGAAGGTGCTCTTCAGGGACCAAGTAAGAAAATTCCAAGAAAATGGTGGAAACTTCAAGAGGAAAAGCCTTATTTTCTTCAAGCCCTTCTTAAACATCTTTTGTAATCAATGCAAATGCAGGGCTTTCATGTCGCATTCCACGTCAAATCCTCTCATATAGAATAAAGTAAGACTACGTCATCCTTCTTCTTTGCTTGAACAGTTTCAGGAATTTTCATAGGCTTCAATGTAATTCTGTTATCATTGAGCTTAAATTCAAAAGTATTTGGCTCGCAATCATTTTTCATTTCTCCATCATAAAGCCAAGGTCTCCCCTAAAGAATGTAACTTACACCCATAGAATCACTTCACCCCATAGGGAGTTTTCATACTTCCCAATCTTGAAAGTAACCAAAAGCTTTTGTTAACATGCATAGAGTTTGGGTCTCTTACCCATGCAACTTTGTAAGGCTGAGGATGTTTCTCAGTAGCCACTTTGACTTTACTAGTGAAATTGCTTGGTAGTACTTACTCCATCAATGTAAAGTTTGCATACCCTGTCTTTGCACGTAACATTAGTTTGGGAAAACTTTATTCACAACCATTGATCATCTTCTTCACTGCAAGGTACAATAAAACTCTCCTGACAACTGATATTTTTACCTGTTTCTGCTTTATATTTAGATCCAGAATATTCATTGTCCGTTTCAGATAATGTTGACATCCATGATCTTCACTAGGATTTTCCTTGCAGCAGCAGCTGTTGGTGCATCTGTGAGAATAATGTCCCTTTAAATTTATGCCCACTACCTCCATTTGTAGTAGCAACACTCTTTCCTTTGCTGTCAGCAGGCGTAGAACTCTTAGGCTTGCTGTAATTATTCCTGTAATTATTCCATGTGAAACGATCATAAGAAGAATTATTGTTTCCCTAGGATTACTCTAGAGAAAAATGTTTCAAATTCTGTTCAAATTTGAGAGTCATCTAATAAGCCTGATCCAAGTTATAAATTTGAATAGTTGTGATCTCCCCTTCAATAATCTATGAGGCTCAGTTTTACAGAGGGATAAAACTTGTTTGTTGTCATTACTATTATAAGAGAGTGAAAGCAGGAAGCCCTTCATCTGTCGTCAGGTTTTCAACAAAATTACGAGTGTGGCATTGAAATTAAATAAAGATTCTATCCTCTATTTTCAGAAATTTCTAGCTACTCATCCTTAGGATTTCTGGTTGCCAAGCTCGGGTTCCTACCTCCTTGTATTCTTCTTTCCAGCAAGACAGAGAGAGTAGCAATTTAGGTAAGTTAGGAACATGTATGATAGCTGATTGAGGAACAGATGTTCTTTGAACCAAGAATCTGTCTTGCTGGAAAGAATCTCCTGTTTCTCAATCAGCCAGGCAAGTTTGGAAAATTGAGTTTTGTGCTAGATCTAGCCAATGATGCTATTAGGATGGTTCAACCTCTAGATGAATAGGTATCACAAGAAGTAAGGTTTGAGATATGAAATTGGGCCTACTTAAGTATGTAATAGTTCTCTCTGTACTTAAGTACTTTCCTGTCAAAGGCTCTCATAATTATGGTGATAAAATGTTGTATGGAGTGTTGTTATCAAAACATGGAGCCTAGGCATAGTTTCTCTTTGTGGATGCATAGCATAGAGATAGGAAGAAAGAGCGTTGTTATCGAAACAAGGACCCTGGGTATATTTTGCTACGTGAATGGCATAAGGCCGTGTGCTAAAAAAAAAAGGAGGAGAGAGAGCTGGTATAAGAAACCGAACGGCGTTGGTTAGATATGGATGGATGGGGACCTCTTGGCTTTGGGTTGTACTTTTTCTAATCTAAGGTGAAGGAATTCTCCAAGAGGAATGCTGAATGGTGATTGTCCAAGTTGATCACGTTTGCTGGAGCCTACCTTTGCATGATCCGATTTGTGGAATTTTAACAGATCAAAAGTCATCTGAATTGGATCTGATAGACGAGTAGAGCTTGGATCTTTGTTTTCTCAAAGTTTCTAAACAATCTGTTTCCAAGTACAACTTATTAGATGCCAGGATCATCATGTACATGATTTTTGACATATTAGACATCCAGAGTAGGAGCAACCAGGCGAACTCATTGGATCATGCAAGTGCATGCCTCGATAAAAGTGGTAGCTTATACGATCTTACGTGGAGCATCAATTAAGCAGTTCTCATTCCTTAGAGAGATAAAGGATATGAGTCACTTGGGAAACCTTGCTTTTGGAATGTATGATTTTCATCATTTCATGGCTGGTGTGCAACATTGCACATATACACTAATCAGGCAGCAGTTCATTGTCTGATTGACGAATTATCTAACAAAATTCAAGGATTAATTTGTTGGTGTGCTTTTAATCATAAGCTTAGGCAGTTTGTAACAAAACTGTAGTCCAATAAGTACCTTATTGGCGTTAGTGTTTCGTATAGTCAATAGTGTGTGAGGAATGTCCCGAAAGAAGATAATCATATAGCTATCTACAGGACGTTTCCATCTTATTCATCTTTCCTAATAGTTTACAGAACTCCTAATTTATCTGCATCTAATACTTTTAGAACTCTAAGTTGTATATATACCTAGTATGAACTGTTGTAAAATTACATGGGAAAGACAAAGTTTAGTATCTTAATCATTTGCGAAGCATGTACCCATTATTCTTCAACAATAACACAACAAACTGTGAGTTGATTGAACTTTTCCATGTACTTATCAACAGATTTATTACCTTGCCTGAGAGTAACCAATTCATCATAATTCATCTTCACAATATAAATGAAGAAACTTCTCTTTGAGTTTAATTTCATCTCTTCCCACAAGACATCGAGAGGCTGTCGTGTTCTGCGAAGTTGGAATTCCACAAGTCTGCACTGAAATTTTTGCTAATCTGACTAAATTCATCTTAGTGAATTGAACTTATTGTTAATTTTCTATGTCATACTTACAAGAAGTCAATCCAAAACTTATTTGGATCCATTTTTCCAGCAAGATTAGGAACTAAAAGCTTACATTTCGTAGTAATATCATCAAATTTATGCATTGAATGAACAGATTGGTCATCTAGAAAGAAATTGTCAAATTGTTTTGAAATCATAATGATCATTCGTTGGATTTGAGAATTGAAGATTTGTATTTTATTTTCTGCATTGTAACCCTTATTAAGATTAAGCCCAGAAGCAGGATTCAGTGTATCACATGCTTCCTTATTGGCACTGTATCATCTGATGCTAAAAGCTTACACTTCATAGTAATATCATCAAATTTATGCTTTGAATGAACAGATTGGCCATCTTGAAAGAAATTGCAAAATTTGTTTGGAATTTTAACAATCATCTTGTGGATTTGAGAATCAAAGATTTCTGTTTTGATTTTCTTTTTGAGATTAAGCCAGGAAGCAAGATTGAATGTATCATGTGCTTATTTATCGACGCTGCTATCATCATATTGTTCTTTGTGCAACTGTTTGATAGTAGAAAGTTGCTAAATAAACTACCTCGTTCTGCTTCATTCATCAAAAGGTTGATAGGATTTTCCTGTCCTAGCTGACATGGCACTGAGCTCTGATGCCAAACTAATGCAGAACGAGTGGAGAAAAGTACTCAGGAATAATTTTCAGAACTTGAAAACTATTTGAGAATAGTGAGAATAAAGCAGAAGCAAGAAAATCAGCTCGGAAAATTTGAACTTAAGTCTGAGAATTTCTGATATTTGCAGGAATTCATAAAACATAAATAGATATTTTGATATACTTTCAAAAAAAAAGTTTGGGTTGAGAATCCATCAGAAACCCAGTTAAGCTTGAAACCAATGAATTTCACGAAAGCTCAAGTTTCTGGGTTGGAAGCAAATTTTCCAACAACTTCTTGACAATAAAATAAACAAAAAACTAAAACTTCTCATGGAAAATGAACCTAATATAAGCTGGAATTAAGATGAAACAGGCTTGAATCAAGGACTTCTGATTACTGAAATTTGAAATTAAGAAAGAAATAACAAGATTTTTGGGTTTTCTAAGTATTTTGGATAGTTTAGCAAGCGTCACATGTATTATCTTAAGCAAAAAGTCTCTATGTTGCACATGAGGGTTCACAGAGAGCTTCTAAGCATTGCACTTGGAAGTTATGGCAGCTACTATATGTCAAACTTAGGCCTTCAAATGATTTCCCGAGAGTTGCGGACTCAGAGGAAGAAACAAGGATATCACATCGTTTTGAAAACAAAGAATCATGCAGATTTTAATGGTGAGAAAACACTCAATTGAAAGTGCTGAAGAAAACCAGATATAAGCAAACAAAAGCTCAAAGCAATCAAATCTTCATAACCATGTTCATATACATAGAAAAGCCTTACATATTTTATAGAGATCGATCCCCTCTTCTAAACCCTTCTATGTGCTTGGCTATCAAGTGGCACCACTTTCCTAAGGTCTGTTTCTAGCTTGGCAACCAGGGAAAACTAAAGAAAAAAAATGAAAAAATATAAAATAGAAGAAAACTGGAGGAAAGAGGAAGAACCAAACAGCCTATTGGGTTGATTTCTTTTCTCTATGGGAAAACTCGAGTTAGGCCCATCAGTCTAGCAAATCACAAGTGGGACCCACTTAGGTTTTCTTCTTGTGCTTTCTCAAATAGACCTAGATGCCCTCGTCAAGATTTTTTTTTTAAAGGATTCTTGAAAGGTGATTAAGAAAGATTTGCTGGAATGATTGATAAGGTTAGAGATTCTACAACCAATAAGCAATGCTGGTGGAGGTGGCATCCTAATAATTTGGTAACAGTTCTTTTCTGTACTCAAATTCAAGAAGCTTACTGATGGTGCCCTCAGGTATCAGATAACATGCCCGTTGAATGCGTGCCTAATAAAGAGCTTATAATGGAAGAACATGTGTAGCCTAGATATGAAGAAGTTCATTTCGTACTCTTGATTATAAGTTAGGTTAGATGATTTTAGTTAGGGGCAGATAAATTGGATTAGGACTTGCATTTCATAGTCTGGAATAGGATGGTTTTATATTGGTTAATTGGTTGTCCTGAAAATTTCTTTCAACAATCAAGGGTTTCTGACCTTACGCTTTTCCTTTTTCATGCACTTTGGTGTATGAGACATTGATTATTTGGTGTAAAACTTATTGTAGGGGCTCTCTGAATGTTCTAAGTTGGATTAATCTTTGGATTTCACATTTATAATTTCCATGGATGCTCTTTTGTTGGGAGTGTCATTCAAATAGGCTTTGCATCTCAAGGGCATTGTAAGGTGCACTAAGATAGTTCTTGGTCTGGCATGAATTAAAAGTGATACACCATCACTTGGTAGATGGATAGAATAATGTTTGTGACTGACCATTTAGACCAATCCTGGAGGTTTCTATAGATGGTTATATTAAGTAGAATAAGTATATGGATTTATCAAGTGTTCAATATCTCCAGTATATGCAAGAATGAGTAAGTGCTTTGTTGTTGAGGAAAAGAAGACTTTGCATCTTAAGGCATGTATTTAATTTATGCGGAGCTGTCAGAGCAGGATCCACATTGTGGGGAATATAAGTTGAAGCCCAACTTGGATAAGATAGTATTGGTTCCTCTTCCTTATGCTTAGATGCACTTGCCAATACATTATTCTCATCTGTTTCTGGATTAAAGTCCCTTATGGGAGGCTCCATGACCAAGAGCCCCTGTCCTTAGTTAATCCAGAAATGTACTGTTGAGGAGTTTCTATTGCAGCTTGAGTAGTAAAGTCTTTTTCCCTGAATGTGTGAGCAGGTAAAGACTACATGTGTGTAGCTGTCAAGAAAGAATCTGGCTCATGGTCCAGGCTGAACTGAATAAAAATGTTGTTATTTATGATTATTATGGACTGCCAGCACATTGTATCTAACCAAACTCTGCCAAATGAATACAAGAATCAGTATGAGATATCTCTGGCCATTTTTTTAGGTTATGTTGGAGTTCTTATAGACAGGTGGGTTGAGTAAACAATACCTGTTTTTATCTGAGTGAAAGTGTATATGCGAAGGTAGTTTCAGAACATGTATTAGAGAAATAGAAGCATATTAAGAGCCTGTCAACATGTATCCCTAAGTTCTTCTAACTCAACCCAAGTCTTGCGGGTTGAACTCCTGTCAAACCCCCAACTTTCAAGAAAGGAAAGAAACCATTGATATATTACCAATCAACTGAAAGTGCATTTTGACGTATTGCAGAAAACACTTCTTGGCTCTTGCTTCCTATTTTCTTAAGGAACTGAGGAGAAGACAATAGCCTTCCAATGGGATTCAGATTATAAATAAGTACATATCAAATAAAGGTGTGAAGTGGCTTGTAAAGAGACTAGGATGGAGAACTTTAAGAAGGTACCAACACTAAAAAACTCAATAGCATTGGCACGAAAAGTACATGAGTGCTAACCTCCTTTTCGAAGCATAAGACAACAGTTACAAGTTCCCATGGATGATTCCTATTAGAACTGCTAAATTTAGCCTAATTCCTGCCCTACTAGCATTTCCTTTGACTCAAATTTCAAAAGCTAGAGAAGGCTAATTGTGATAATGTGCTAGTATGATGCAAACCTCTGACGTAAAAGAAGAAATTCACAAAGCAAAAGTCTAAAAACGTAAGAAGGTAGATTCAATTCTGATGACAGCAGTACAGATTACACAGAGGAGCATATAGAGACTAAACAAGGAATACCACTGTACAGCTCTTAGAGGGAGCTGTGGCCTCCAGTCACTTCATCTTCTCTTCCTCCTGCTTGTATCATCTCTCCTTTTTAACCATCTAACTCCCTCCTATTGCAGACTAATCAGTGCATGCCATGCGTAAGTTGTTTCTTTTTTCTGGCATGAACCTTCTATGTTGTAACCGCATCATAGTAAGTAGTAAGATACCATAAATAATCCTAAGACTTTCTATTTTGAGTTTCTTTCAATAGGGAGGGTAAGGAAGTTGCTAGACCACTAGATTTGCGTCAAGGATTTTTGGAGAGTTTAAGGACTTGTAAATGGAGCTTCATTGGCCTTGGTAATATTAAGGTTTTTGGGTTCAAGCTGTTTCTTAGTTTCTTTTAGCAATTTTGGCCCTGGCATACGTAGCTTTCTATGACTTTACCATGCCTTGGGGCAAACCACGCCTTGAGGATTACTTTTTATTCTGAGCTCTAAAATTGGTGTAAATGCATTTGCTTGTACCAGAAATGCTTTTGACCAATTATTATGGTAAACATTGATTTTGTGGTACTTTTGAGGAGTGCACAAGGTGACCCTCAGGACTTCTTTTGGAGCTAATGAAGGGATGCAAACTCTCTTCACTTTTGAGCATGATCCTCAATGTCTCATGTTGTTGTGATTTTACAATAAGTTGCATCTGGAATAAATCAATTATCATTGAGAATTCTTAAGATTGTCAATGCTAATTGTTAATCACATTCCACGTAACTCTAGTGGTGCCTGCACAAACTCTGGTCTTCTTTGGATGCCCGTGCTCTTTCTTTCTAAGCTGTTGAACCAGACTCTCTCTGTTGCTGTACCATTCACATGCTGCATTTGTTTTCTGTGATGTTAGCATGAAGTCTTTCAGGAATTGACAGAATTCGGATATAAGTTTGTTTGTTAACCTCAAGTGACAGTGTTTCTAATGCTAAGGGCCACATGTGTTGGCTTATCTCATCAGGTATGCTATTGTTTGTGACATGACAAATCATTCAGCAATCAAGCAACTTCGCAGGTAGTGTCTTTGATTGTCAGTTTTCTAGGATCCAAAGTCTCTTCTATTTGATTTCTAGTTCCTAACTGCATGAAGTGATATGAGTTCTTCTGGCAATGTCCTTATTTTGCAGAATGAAAGGCATAGAAACTTCTAAGGCAAGGAATATTTCCACCTTCATGTCCAATTCTTTCATAGGTGGAAAGCCTCATTATGGCACTGAACTTGCTTGTGGGTAGAATTAGTCGTCTTACCAATGTTAATGATTAATACAGGCTATCAGTGAGAGTAATTGGTATTTCCTGTTTGCTTGTTGTTCTAATAAGTTCTTGCTGTTATGCAGCCCTTGAGCATTTTATGCCACTCTTTTAGGGACATAGATACCTACACTTTGGGGTTCCCTCGTGGTACTGCCCCAGGTCACATTGATATTTTTCGGGCCGTTAAGCACTGCTTGCCAGGGCCTGTAAGGATGATTGATGATCTTCAATTTACTTGCCACAGAAACAGAAAATTTTATTTGTGAAGTTAATGTTCATATAATTGACATGCCTTTAGTTAACAGTATACATTCATCTTGCCTGCAAGCAAAGCACTGCCAAAACAGTGCACAAAGTTTGGAGCTACAATTAAGTATGCATCAAGGAAAACAGTCGGTGTTCGCATGCCAGAGGATGCTATTTGTCAAGCTATATTGGGAAAGTTAGGATCGCCTTTAATATGCACAAGGTTGGTAGAGAATTTCTGTTAGTTGAGACAGTTTTCTTTCTTCAGCTCATCATTTCACAAGTTATATTCAAGATAGCTAGGCTATTTTCTGGTTGTGCTTATGTATCATTTGTCTTAGTGTGAAGTGGCCTACACGAGATGAGTGGATGGTAGATCCTGTTATAATTGCTGATATTTTTGAACCACAGGTGTGAAGAAATGTTTAACAAATGCTGAATTTGTTTAGTCTTACATAGTAGAGCTTACATCATCATTTGGACTACTATCTGAACTGTTTACCGTCTTCATTATGACTTTTTGGATCCACCATTCAATATATTTCAGGGTCTTGATTTTGTTGTGGATAGCGGCATTAGAATTGGCAATCCATCAACTGTAGTTGATATGACTGGAACTTATCCAAGAATTCTTCGGTTAGGAAAGGTACGTGGATCTCTATCTGCAGTCACATATTACATCATCCATTTGAAAACATTTCTCATTTACATATCTACATGGTGAAAGGTAATGTTGCTCTTTGTCTCCTTGCTGTCAGTAACTGCACCAGCTTATCCTTTAATCTCAGTAAAGATAAAGAGATCTTTCTCACCATTCAAAGAAAACATGAAGCTATCTCATCATGTTCCTTTTAACACTAGTGACATATTTCTTATTTTCATGTGAATAGATAGTCGATGACACTTTAATTCTTTTAAGTGGTAATTATGTACTGATGAAAGACATTCTCAGTAGATTCTCTTCCCATATTTCCTTCTCTTCTAACCTCTTCTTTTTCTTCTTTAAATCTTGATTCTGAGAGATCCTATGTCAATTGCTTATTGTAATTCAAGGTCTCAGAGTAAGTTGCAGCGGAGAAGCCTAGAAGCAAACCTTAGACTTGGCACACCCTTTTCTCCTCTTAAGCTGATCTTAGTACCAAGAATAAAGATTTCGTTTCTTTGTGTGTGGTAGACCCTAGTCTTTGTTTTTTCCCCCCTTAATCTCTGGGTATTTGACAGTCCTCTTTTTTGATTAATTAAGGACTAATGCTCCTAGGCTATTGCTTGTCACATAGGTTTGTAGTTATACTCGTTATACTCATTGGGCTTTTATTTGAGTTGCTGTATTTATTATTTGTGTTGTGAACTGGAGCCTTTGTGATTTTCACAAAGCTGGTGACTTGACTTCCTAAGAACAGTACCAACTTGAATTATTTGTTGAGCTGCTGTATCAATTTTCCTGTGCTGTTGTATTGATTACTCCTACACGATGATGCTATCTTGAATTTGCTATGGAGCTGCTGTATTCCTGCCTGGCTTTTGCTTGTAACTGTTACTTCTGATATTTGAGGTCATAAATTGTCTTGTTTGTGTGTTTTGGATGATGCAACCGTAGTTGTAGGCCTTCCAGGGCATCTCTTCTTTCCCTTGGTTTCTCTGTCCTTAATTTATCCCTTTCCGTTTGATTTTTAAAGCCCCCTCGTCTTCTTGTACTCTGTACAAGGACCTAAACCCTTGTTTCTTTCAGTTCTCTTTCTTTGATTATCATGGTTTTGTTATGCTCAATCTCAAATCCATTTTTCTACCTCATATTATATTCCCAATGTCATCAACATACTGACCAATTACAATTTGTTACGTGGAAAAACTAACTCTTCTATCCATTCTGCCAAGGAGATCCTTGGTCAGGTTTCTATCCCACCCTGTAAAAATTTGAAGTAGAACAAAGGATGAAACCGGACATCTTTCATCTGCAAACATATTTTGTACCCATGGCATCAAATCTACGCCATATCAAATGTTCGTGGAGAGGATTAACCAGGTGCTGTCCCTAGAAGTGCTTGCTGAAGTTTTAATGTCACATTTGCCCAGGATTTGTCAAAGGCCCGACACTGTTTCTGCTCCAAGCAATCTGTAGCTTGTTTATGCAGGGAAACCATTAACCCAAGGTTAGCTTTTGCTGAAAGGAAATTATTTTGTCAGTTGTCCTCATTCAGTAACCTCTTGATAAGAAGACGAGGGTAACTACATTTTAGAGGATGAGTGGATGAATGTGAAATTTTCTTAACTTTTCATAGGCAATCCCAGTTTCAGTATGCCACCTAGCTTAGCCTACCAAATTTATCATGATGGCTCGATGTCTGCACTCAAGGCCAGTTCATCTCTAAAGCCTCTCCTATCGTAGCCTTCACTACTGATTCTTGTGAGATCTTGTACTATACCTGTCTATGAAGGAGGACCTATACCATGGTGTTGGGAATTTAGTAAATACCAGGTCTGCTTTTGACGTGATGTTCAATCTGGAGCTTACACTTGTGGCTCTGCACGTTGGATGACAATGTCTGCAAGGTGGTCTCCCTGCACCACAAATTTAGTCCTATTCTTCGTGACTCACAAATTGCTTTTCTGTTACACTGGATGTCAGGTATGTAGCCTTATGAAGCAACACGTGAATGGACTTTGACCATCGGTCGCATGGTTCTTCAGCCACTGCAGTTGTAAAAGCTTGACGACCTCCTGTTCTTGTTACGTTGATAAGTTTTGTGGGTAGTGGGTACAGGGGCCAACCGTCACTATTGTCCAAATTGAAAATTTGTCTGCATTTTAGCTCTTCTCAGAAAGTCTGGGTAAATCGATGTACAAGTAGTCTTTGCTTTCTGAAGATAAACTTTCATAATTTTCAGGGACCCAAGCAAGACTGGATGGCTGCAGAGGGGGATGAAGAGTCTGTTAAACATGAATAGGAGTGTTGGCGGTCAGAACTGATACCTAAGCATCTCTTATGCGGTTGCAGCCTCTAATCTTCATGGTTACACTAGGTGACAAGATATTAAAGTCAGGCTTTTGACATGTAAATAATTTTTTGAACGAAGAAAATATTTACGGCGGAGGCAAGGAATGCCCGCACATAGAAAGCTACTGCGGATCTTTATGCATGCGTAATATGTAAGAGTATTACAGGTACAGAACTCAATCATTTGTGTAAGCACCAAGCTTCTCATGGGCCTAACACCTTTTTTATATGTAAAAGTCCATGTTTGATCAACTGCTTTTCACCGACCGTGGAACTCCAATCTTGTGGCAAAATAGTCAATCCTATTCGGAGAGAATGTTTTAAGGCCTGCGTATTTCACCGTAATAAAATGTCTTATTAGTGGCTGGAACTTTCTTAGTTTCTCTTTATACTTAACTTGCCAATCCGGCATAAAACAATGCTTATGTAATGTTTCGGTTACCCCATATGCAGGAAGGTTAGAATCTCGGATGGGATAAGAAGATCCCTAACCTGTCTCCATCATGCAGGACAGACATGTTCAATTTCAGGAAGAAAGATCTAAAAGAAAACATGTCTAAACTTTAGGCCCCTTCACCCCACTAAATTATCAAACCTGTATAATTCCTTGGCTGGAGGAGAGAGAGGAAAGGTCAGTCCGTGAAGAAATTATATGGTGTCTATGTGATGCACAGCTAAGAAAGTGCATGGAACTCACGGAATTTGGAAATTCTTCAGTATCCCGGATAGGGGTGGCAAATACAAAACGACACAATAGCAGGACTCAACACGGATTTAGTGGTTTAGGGTTGAGTTATTCGTGTCATTTATCGAGTCAACCCAAAATTGACATGCCAAAATTGTGTCATGTTTTTGTTAGATGATGTTGACCTATTGTGTTGACACGTTTGACATGCAACTTGTTAATCAGTCATGTTGACCTGCCCGACACGCGACCTGTTAACTTATTGTATTGACTTGTCTAATTCTCGACCTATTAAATTGTTGTGTGGACCCGTTTGTTGCGAAACGGACACAACCTGATTTATCTATCTTAATAAAAGAGGCAATTAACCAAAAGTCGTCATTTATTCTTATTGATATTGATAAAGACCTACATAGGATAGTTTGTACAAAACCGTCCTATATTCTTAGATTAAATATAGGATAGTTTGTAACTAGCAACATGTTATAATGTAATAATATAAGATGGTTTTCAATAATCATCCTATATATTACTATAATAATAAATGACGGTTTTCAACAAGCATCTTATATTACTATAATAAAAAAGGTCAGTTCTCTACACTTGTCATATGTTCTTTAGTAATATAGGACGGTTATCGAAAACTGTCCTATATTCTTACACTACTACAGAATACAGTAAGTTGGTAACCAGTAAGCTCAATAATATAAGACGGTTTTCAATAACAGTCCTATATTCTTATAATAATATAGGATAGTTTTTCAGTAACCGTCCTATATTCTTTAGTAATATAGGCAAAACAATCCTATATTGTTATAGCAATATAGGACGATTTTTCACAAGTCATTTTATATGGGCTATAATATAAGTTGATTTTTGAATAACCATCCTATATTGTACGCCTTTCTAATCTTAACCTGTTTCTATATTTGTTTGTTGGTTTTTATTTGTTACGTACATTGTTCCTGCAATTATATTTTTCAAAGTACATTGATTCAACAATCACTATGTAACAAAATAATACATTCACTCCTTTCTGGAGCCTACATTTATAATCATTGTACACATTTATTTTCAAGTTTCAACATTCCTAATTTAACTTCTCCATACACTTCACATTGATTGAACTAAAGAAAGAACACTCATATATTCACGCTTTTCCATAGGCAACCATATGTTTGGTTCAACACATAGTTCAATCAAAAGAAAAATGGAATACATCTATAAAAATGAACTTATATTTTATATTTCATTTGAGTAAAAAGTATATTAATTAAACAGTCACCATGTGACAAAATAACACACTCACTTCACTTCTATAGGCAACATTTACAATCATTGTATACATTTCTAACATTCCACATTTAACTTTTCCATACACTTCACATTGAATTGAACTAAAGAAAGCACACTCATACAGTCACACTTCTCCATAGACAACCATATGTCTGGTTCAATGCACCATGTCATCAACTTTCCACCACTGAAATAAAGAAAGCACACAAAATTTTCAATCAAAAGAAAAATGGAATACATCCATAGAAATGAACTCATTTTTTGTATTTCATTTGAGTAAAAAGTACATATATTCATTAACATCAGTGAATTGCAAATTAAAATTCATAATATGCTTTGTTCATTCCATTCTAATGTCATCTAGTTCCAACTAGGAGTAACACTTGCTTCCCAAATCTGCTAGCAAGAAACATTTAATAAATTGGTTCAAACATACAATCTTGGGTTTAGTTAGGAAATGTACAAAACTGTAACAATGATAAGTAATTATTTTATCCTTTTCAATTGCAAGATTATAAATTTCCTGCGAATGAGGGTTCTCATGTATCTGAGAACATAATAACCACACTCCCAATCAGATTGTTGTTTAGGGAACTGTACCCCATAGGCAATAGAAAAGGTTTCAATATCATGTGAAATAAGTTTAGGTTATAAATTATAGTAAAGAATTAGTAATTAGTAAACCTCACCTCGACCCTTTTCTAGTTGAGTTTTGCTGGGTGGTCAATACCTTCCAGCTTAGCCCATTTTTGCCATTCACTACACATATAATTGAGAAGCATTAGATTATGAATAATATAATAGTTACCACTTATTAGCGCTTAGTTATTATAATGAATAAAATAATAAACACTTGTTGATAATTTTCATCAGCTATCCTTGAATGTGCGTTTCACAAGAATCGAAAAACATTGCATGCCCACCATGCACATCCAAAGCTAGCAACACCCAATGGGACCTATTAAAATAATAATTCAACTGTAAGTTTCAAATCTTAATTGATATAGATATTCATGTGTATGAAATGACATGATTTAGCAGCATATGTTATAACTTATCCGCTATTGTAGAGAATTAGTAAGGCTTGCCCCTTCACACTATGCAAGAGCCTAGGTATGCTATCTTCTATTTGTTTCTCCATGGGAAAATGTTCCTTTAGTTCGAAGAAGGCAGTAGGGCTAGTTGCTCAGTTACTATTGCAGTCATTTGCGTACTATTATGCTCTTTTAGGACCATATTAGTGGTGTGAACTATGTTGCTTCTGTTTTTCAGATACTCATGATAATATTTATTCAGATCCTCCATTTCTTAGAAATAGTCTTTCTATCATAAGCTTGAACTTCAGTTCAGAAGGAGATCATGGAAGAGAAAGTATCGAAGGTCAGCATTGTTTTGGAAAGAGAGTACGTATCATCCAATGCTACTTCATGTTTATATTTTAGTAAGATATGTCTTTCAGAACTACATATGTAATCATACTTTTTTCTTGATCACATTTTGAGGACCATCTAAGAAATACTAGTAACAAAGTTAGTCATCGACCAATGTTGTCATTTGTCACAAAGGTATTACTCTTCTTGTTGTGACGCTAAAAGGAAACTACATTTTGAATTTTGACTTCTTCATTGAAGGACCATTTAGTCTTCATATTTGTTAGGTTGTATTAATTTGTTATGTTTGGTTTGTACCCCTAGTTGAAGTCTATGTGCAAAGAGGTTAAAGCTAGAACTTAAACTGATGAAGGATTTGTATAGTACCACTTGCAAAGAGGCACTCAATACAAACAAGAAGGTGAAAGAGCTTGTATGTCTCTGTATATGAAAGCCTTTTTCGATTGAACATTCAAAAGAAAACCTTGTTTCATAACAGGTAATAGAACTCCAGCACTGGAAGATGGAGTAAGAAAGGAGACTAGTCAAGGGGCCCAAGATTGTTGAATTTGTCGTTGTGTCGCCTTGTCTGATGGAGAACATTTAAGGAGCCTAATCTTAGAATGGTTCTCTTTGTCAGAGCAAGGCCTAGCTTGAACATACTAACTATCAACTAGAAAAAACTAGAAAGAAAAACAAAAGAGTCAAATATACCATTCAAATACTTAATGAGGAGCGAAAAAGTGGTTGCATAGAAAATGCTATCAAAATCTTACTCTTAGTTCCCATAATGGAAGTGGCTTTCATATCGCACACAAAGTCTTCTTATCAACCTAATCATTATAATATAAACTTGTGAAATTACATCTGCAAATTTGTATACATTGGAATTAAGCCCTTGATAAGGAAAAATAATAATGGATGATTAGAGGGTCTCTTTTTGCATGGCTTAGCCCATCATCATAAGGTTACTTGAGACGTGTTGAGATTCCAGCCTTTATCTATAAAACCCAGATAGTTGGTACAGTCCAAGCCAAGTGCCATGTTTTCATCTACTTGTAAAATTCCACTCCTTTTCATTCTTTCTATAGCATGTGTTTGAGGGACAAGACCCTTTATTTTTGGCTAATAAGATATAATGATGCTAGTTATACTTTTTAGAATCTTTTTGTCTTATGTGCACATATATACACGGAGCAAACTAGATTTTTTGCAGCTAAGCTCTACATCTGATGGATGATTTGACATAGTTCCTTTAAGTTGCTTTCTATCTCAAGACCCAATCTTTAAAGACATCTTAAAATATTAGATATGCTTGTTTATTTGATTAAATGCTTATCTCTCTAGTCTTTCTTTGCCATGGTGGTCATTTCTTGAATATTTCCTTTTATATGCTTTGTTTGGGTGTGGATATAGTTCATTTTAACAATGGTCAAAATATGTTGGCACTTCTTCCATGTGCAGACTCTAGATTGTTAGTGACTCTTGCATTTGTAATAATGCGAATTGAACTATATTATTCTTAAGAGTTTGCTCTTGTTGCTGCTATTTCTCTTATCTATTTTCTATCAACAACAATGATAGCATGAATATTGTGGTCATTATCATTGTTCTAATTAGCACAATCTAATTTGTGGATGACCATGCAGCACAACCTCTTGGATTAATCAAAACTATTCAGTTAATCTAGTCAATTGAAATTTTATTGACTGGAGCTGTCATGGGAGAAGTGGCTAAGTAATCAATGGTTGAAAGGATGCTAAGCCTGCTGGCTGGTGTCCGTTGAATCACTTTGTGTTTAATTTAATGATTTTGCTTACAAATTGCATCTTTTGTTATTTATTCCTTGAAAGGGGTACACATTTTCCACTCATAAATGAAAAGCATTTATTTTTGAAATTTCTATGTAGGTGCCACTCACTTGCAGATGGAGGAAGAAAGGAGATTAGAGGAGGAACGAATGGTTGAGGAAGTTTCCCTGCAAATGGTGGAACTTTTAGGAGTACCTCAACCATCCGAAGATTAGAGAAAGCCTGTATGGATGAGCTTGCTGAAGACATTACAAGCATAAGTAATAGTGCATGAGCACTTCAACCAATTGAAGACTTTGGAACAATTCATTTAGATTAATTTGTACTTCTGTATTTTTCATAACTTAGTAATGGGACATGTATGTTGTTTAGTATATTCATATTTTTGGGTTATATTATTTGGTCTTTATTTCTCATAAATAGTTTGTATTAATTTGTTATGTTTGGTTTGTATCCCTAGTTAAAGTCTATTTTATTTATTTATTTTACTTTTAAAGAGTTTTTATTTATGTGTTAGTAAGATATTTGCGGAAGAAAACATTATAGGAATTGTATTGGTAAGGTACACTAATATTAAATTGTGTCATGTTAGACATGTCGTTCCTTTCGTGTTGTGCCAGACATAATAGTGTTACATGTCTTGTCATGTCGACTCGTTTAATAAACATGTCATGTTATATGAAGAGTGTCGTGTTGTGTGACCCGAACATGACTCATTTACATAATCGTGTCACACGAGTCATGTCGTGTTACTTGAACATGACCCATTTACATAATAGTGTTACATGAGTCATGTTGTGTCGACTCATATAATAATTGGGTCGTGTTCGTGTCGACCCATGTACCCTAATGGGTTAGTCTTGACACTACTCGCGGACACGATTTGTCACCCTTACTCCTGGACAGGCAATGCTTCAAAATTTTTGGTGCAATAGAAGAATACTAAGCAAGTAAAATAGATTTGGATGCTTTTCCAGAACCTCTTCCAAGCTTCAAGGTAGATATAGGTGTTGCTCTTCCCGGCAACATGAAATTCTTCGATGCTTTAATTAGAAGTTATTCAAAACTAAAATGCTTAAAAGAAGAAAATGTTTTTCATTAATTATCTAAAATCGGTGACCACATGTTCTCCTTTCAAAGAGAAGCTTCAAATAAGCAAGAATGATCTTTACCTTTAAACTATAAGTAACCCATCGCACCAAAGCCTTAAAAGCGTAGTGGCACAAGGATTCTAACCACAGTCAATTGTGCACGGGTGTGTACCACTTAAAAAAAAAAGAAAAAACTATGGACCAACTAAACATAGAAAACTTTTTGCTGACAAGTGTATAGATACTGCGTTAGTTTTTCTTTTTTGCAGAAATTTCGTCCTACAAATTGAACCATGTTACTGAGTGTAATGAACTCTGTATCTTGCTATGCACCTTGGTCCATCAATTATTTTATGCTTGACGACACTTTTTCTCAGTCCCATAGGTTTTACCTCTGTCAAGCACATACTCCATTGTAGCAAGCACATTAATATCGTCTACCTGTCTTAGGTAGTAAACTATATAAATGGGATTGATGTATGCGTCGAACACAACTGCCGCTAATGAGCTACTCCTGTAGGCACGGAAAAGTGATGGATGAATGTAAGTAGGAATAATAGATCTATATTTTGACCATGATGAAATATCAAGTACCTCTTTTGAACTAAAGTACAAAGTGTTAGTAAATGCACATCCATGAATATAAGTTATACAGTAGGGCCGCCCCCATTATGGAATGCTCTGAAATGCATGCAACTGAGTTAAACCTCCATCATATCTCCATGCCAAGTATCACTACAAGGTTCCTTCCCCTCAAGGTAGTCATCATAGATAACCCAACACCATTATCACAATTTCTATTAATAACATCTACACTTACCCCCCAAATGAAGGGAAGCCTTGGTGTAATGGTAAAAGTTGTCGTCATGTGACCTTGAGGTCACGGGTTCAAGGTGTGGAATCTGCCTCTTGCAAAATACAAGGTAAGGTTGCCTACTATAGGCCCTTGTGGTCTCCCCTTCCCCAGACTCCGCATAGGCGGGAGCTTCGTGCACAGTGGCTGCCCTTTTTACTTACCCGCCAAATAAGATAGTGATCAAAGAATCTGATTTGGGTACTTACCAAAAACACTTCCATTATCATAGTCCTCACCATTGATATAGTTAACTTTTGAAGCATGTCCAACATCAAACATGGAGGATGCATCTTGGCAGCTCCTAAAGTAATCACCAATGAGATCCTCCTCGTTTTCAATTCATCATAAAATATACCTTGAGAATCATCATATTCTAATCCTCACCTTTCCATCATATTCAACCTCGTGTGTGTCAGCTATTTTGTGCCTCATAACTTCCAATCATCGAATCAAATATGTGATTTCATGGTCAAAAGTTTAATTCCATTACAGAATAAGCACTTCTTGAACTTAGACATGTTACAGGTAGCAATCATGTGTCTCGAATCAAGCTAAGATTGGCTCATATGCATAGATACAATTAAATGCACATGCTATTTTCTATGCAAAAATTCTATCTCAATCCACTGTTCTCCAAAAATTGTGCGACTATGTGAAAAAATCTATAATAATATGGTCAAGAACTCCATAAAATTTCAGCCAAAAATCTCTATGTTTGACCACTTCTGCTCAATGCTTTACTGAGTCTCTAAAACACTTCTAGCAAAAGCTTATTATTTTGTAAAAATCATATATCATGATATAGACATTCCAAATCTTTAAAATTCACTTAAAACTCAATAATAATGTGAGAAATTTTGGAATAAATTTTTAGCCCTAGTTCCTTCTATAGATCCCTTTGCAAATATTCAGCCTTTTATTAGTACAAAATTCAAGAAAAGTAATAATTTCAAGAGATTTCATATTTTACCTTTGATGGATGCTTTTTCCATAGAAATCATCATATAATTGACTGGCATGGGCTCCCTTTTCTTGGGAAGTGTGTACCTAACTCCACCTCTGATACCAAAATCTGGCGTAGTTGAATAAGAAAATAGATTTGGGTGCTCTTTGAGTTGTTTCATTGGAATACAAAACAAGAAAATAGATTCTAATACTTTTTGAGGAACCAAAAATGAAGCTTTGAGATGGATTGGTGTTAACCTTCTTGGCAATACTTGAAACTCTTCCAAGTTTCAATTAGAAGGTATTCAAGAAGAAGAAGTATTCTTCTTTCATAAAATTAGTAAACATCATCACAACCAATTCTCCCCCATTCCAAGAGAAGCATTAATAAAATTAAAATCTAAGATAAAATGATCTCAACCATTAATCTTTTAGTTAACTTAAGACTGACATTTACAAGAGAATATAATAACCATATAAATAAAAAGAGAAATCAATGATCTAAAATAATTGAAAATGCTTGAATAGTCACTGCATCATTCCCCTCTAAGTTGGAAGAAATTTGTCCTTGAGTGAAGTGCTCACATGTAGTCTCGAAAATCAAATACTAATCGAGGTGTGCTATTAACTTTTTCTGCAACAACCACCAGCTAGTGACTGTGCATTATCCCTATAGCAATATGACTAAGAAATCTATTACTCCAACCTTTTTCAATCTCACACATCAAAGCCTTTTTCAATCTCCATTCATTTAGGGATGTGCAAGCTATAAGTGTTCCTATATTTGAAATTTCTCCCACCAAAGAATTCATATCTATTGTCATGCATTAGGTTGTATAGGCGAATGAGACAACTATTATCGTTTACCACAAGTAGCCACTCGTGCGCTTTGTTTCCCATCAAAATACTCTAGGGTGAGTTGATTACTGTATTCTTTTGTCCAATACAACTCAAAACAAGTGTTTGAGTTCAATTCCTACAATCGCACAACTAATTAAATCTAGTATTTTGCAGGATTGAATCCACAAGAAAGATATATTATGAAAATTAAGGCACCAAAGTAATCTAAACTAATGTTCCTAAAATAAAGAAAGAAACATACTAAATTAATAAGAGAAGAATGTGATAATTATCCAATTAATGGATGAGATGAAAGTGAATTTTTAACTAAAATTAAATTGGTAGGATTAAGGATCATCTACTTGAAATTAGTCTTGCTACTTACTATTTCCTTTTATAATTAAAAAATTGAATTGAATCTACAATTACTTTCTTAGACAATGGCTTATTTGAAAAATTAATTTAGAAATTACTAAACTTTAACAAACTAGATATATTATCAAGTTCTAAGCATTCTATGTAAAACCTAAATATAAAAGATCCAGGACTAATTCCAAGCATTCAATATCAAAAGTAATGACATAAAATTAAATAATTGTATTAAGCATAAATCTTTCTATTCCAACATGAAATAAATTATAAAATCAACTTTCTTAAACAATTAAAACATTAGAAATGCATAAGTGGGGTTTCTAACTAGAGGCTAGGATCACTCTAACCCTAGGCAAGAGAAACTAACATAACATGATTACTAACCTAAGCATAAAATTGTTTAGATCTACTATATTAAAACAATGCAAACTAAACATATTAAGTTAGCCTAAAATTATATGGAATAACATATCTAAAAAATATATTAAAAGTCCTAAAAATAATACAAATTTATCATGAAAATAACATGAATGAAAGTGAAAAAGATACATCTAACTTAGCTAAGACTAACATGTATTCTAGCAGAAGATACTTCTAACTTAGCTAAGACTAACATGTATTCTAGCAGTCCACAAAATTGATGAAATCAGTCTTAGAATTGCTCAAAAATAGTATTTAATCCTATGCCATAATTGATCCAAACAAAGTCTTAAACTATACTAGAATTAGACATTCCAACTCTACTAAAAACATGAATAAATACTACCATAACATTCTAAAACATAAAGCATGAATTATAAACTTAAAATATGAATAAAACAGTAACTAAATTCCAAGAAATAAACTTTTACTAACTTCTAATCTTCGATCATTACAAGAGCAAAATAAAAGTAGAAAAATTAATATGAAACTTTCCTTCATTAAGAACTCTCTTTTCCAGTCTTCTCTTACATATAATAAAGACGTCTCATACTACTGTCCCTTTCTAATTCACTCCCCAACCTTCCTATACTAACTTTCTTTCGATCTTATATATTCCTTCCTCAACTTGTGGAACTTCTCTCCCACTTCAATGTCTTTTACTTACCTCTTTATTAGCATCCATCTTTTAGGAAACTGTCCCACTCTACTCCTAATTAGCAGCCATCCTTTACTAAATATAAATCTTCACCTAACTAGGAAACTATCCAGACCTATCTAGGCGAAGGACGTCCCACCTAACTTCCAAACATATTCCATCCTCTAATAGTAGCTTCCAACGTTATTCTCTCGTGTAGTTCCTTCAGGAAAACTCGTTATGACATCTTCTAAAGTGAAACACCTTCAAGTGGCCCTTATTCCTAGTCAAATATCTCCTCTTGTCACCCCTTACATGGATTTCTGAATTGGATAAGGTGTAAAAGCGTGTAATATTGCTTACGCTTGCATGGGACGTGAAATTTTTTTAGACTTGCAGATCCTCAAGTGTAAGCTTGGTAAGATGGTAAATGCATGCATTGGATATTCTTGCTACCTTTGTATGTATATTGGCAGTCCGAAAGTGATAATGTGCACGAGACTTCTGAAAATAATACTGACACTCCCTCTACACTTGGGCATTGTTAGAACATAGGCCACTGCCTTTTGTCTTAATTAGAGTCATCCAAAATTTATCTCATTTTAATTTGAGCTATTCATTTTTATTTAAGCTTGATTAGCAATATATAAGGTTAACGGACTGGATCTAACTATTTATCATCTTGACACCCCACAAAATACAGAGCAAGTCCCAATTAGTATTGTTTTGCATGATTTAACACATACTTACCTCTAGATGCCTATCCAACCTTGAAAATACACCAACTTATGGTTAGATGACAAGTAAGTATTTTAATGCAAATCTATCCCATAAGTATGAAAATGACCTATAAAATGCACTAAAAACAATGCAAAAGTTAGGATTTTTGATACACATATGAACACTCAACAACTTGACCAAGTATTGACAGAGTTGTAGCCAAACTTGACATTCGGGACTAAGCTCTTGCAGATCTTGGAAAGGAAAGAATGGGAACTGAGAAACAAGAAGATTTCTTTAGTCAAGGACCTCTGGCAACAACGTCCAGTTGCAGCCTGAGATGAGAGGAAAACACCTAGAAGTATTTGTAGCTAGAGACTAGTAGAATTTCTAGGGTGCAATTCCTTGACGGGCTAGATAATATAATATCTTTAAATTTATAATAATCTCCACTCATAATAAAATAAAAATTTATCCTAATTTGTGGGTGGAAAATCCTAGATGGTAAGGACTAATGGTGATGTGTCACTAACATGTGAGAGGTGTCTCACTATAGTTGAATAGTCCAAAGGTTTAATTCCATCTTAAATGGACACTTGGAGCTAGGAAAGCCTAGGATAGAGTAGACATCTCCTTGCTTAGACCTAAGAGTCCAATCAAACATAAGCCCTGAAAATATAAGTGGGTTCTGGCATCATGTACTAATGGGAAGGCCCAAGTAATAAGGCCTTAAGTGGGCCTATCTATGACTTAAAACCAGCACCTAGGACGGTTCAAGGTGGGAGGTCCTAGATCTCTAAGTTTGGGGAAGGAATGGATATGATTTAAATTGACCTAACAAGGTAACAAAAAACCTAAGTCCAATAAAAGATTAGGATGTCTCATACCATGCGAGGTGGCAGTAACGTGTGAGATGTTATAGGATGAGATACCATGCAACGCAAGTCAAGAAAGATGTCTTGGTTAAAGATGTCATGTCATTAATGAAACTAGATGGCCGGGATAAATGGAAGTGGATGAAATCCATGTGTAGCCATAAAGGATCGTGGAGGCCACGAGGATTGGAAAGTGTGTTAAGAGTGATATCATGGAGTCTAATGAAATTAGCAAGTGCCAAGAGGTTTTTGGCAAGCTAGGCAGACAAGGACATGTGGCCTTGGGAAGTTAGAAACCAAATGACACCTAATTAAATGAAGTTAGAAAGTGAATAAAAAGTGTGGCTAGATGCTGGGGAAGATAAGAAACTTGTTGAGTCAGCTGGTTGAGAGAATTAGAAAAATATCCCAAGATGAAAATCATGGGATCAAGCATGGAAATTTATAAAAGCCTCGGGATGTTCCAGCCAAGGTAATTGCTACAGGATGTCCCAAGTAAGCGAGTAGAAGAGAAAGAAAGAAAAGAAGAGAAAGGGAGAGAGAGAGAGAGAGAGAGAGAGAGAGAGAGAGAGAGAGAGAGAGAGAGAGAGAGAGAGAGAGAGAGAGAGAGAGAGGGAGTGTAAAAACACGCAGAAATTCCTAGGAAACAAGGGAGAAAGGTCGGAGAAACGACGACGAATGATTGACTCTTTGGCAGGTAATTCAAGGCTGCTAAGCCTTCTTGATCTTTCCAATGTTTTTGAGTTATTTTGATGAGTTTTCTCCTTGAGATTTGTGTCATATCTACATGCGAATGTTCGCAGGATCTAGAGGCCTTAAGAGGCTGAGATGTCATCCCAAGTCCTTATATTATACGCGCATGATATAGGACTTTAAAAGGCCTAGATTTTATCCATAGATTACAGCGTATGTGCGCATGGTAGTTGGGTCTTTGGAAGGCCAAGATTTCATTCCAAGATGGTATATGCGCATGGTTGCTGGGTTTTTGAAAGGCCAAGGTTTCATTCTAAGTTACATGGTATGTGTGCATGCCTATTGGGTCTTTGAAAGATAAAAGCTTCATTCTAAGTTATATGATATGTGCACATGAACCTTGAAAGGCTGAGATTTCATTTGAGTATGTGCGTGGTGCTGATTCGTTTGAAAGGTTGAGTTTTCATTCTTAAGTTTTTTATGTAACGTTCGCATGATTGTATGTGCATGAAAGGCTAAGATTCCATTACGATGAATATGCAACTGAGTCTTGGTCATTAGCGTATAATGTTAAATGCATGTTTATCCTGTTGATCTAGTATAAGAATGACCAATCTCTCTATGTTGGGTTTAGTGGATTTGTTTCATGATCAATAGTTTTTCACGACTCAGTTTAAGATAGTTTCTATCATGAGAAAGTATCATTATATATTTTATTAATTCTTTTCGAAAATATACATGTTTTACATGGATTGTTTTTGGATGTAAAACTTTCTACGTTATCTACTGCTTCCAATGGAAAATTATGACTAAGGAAACATGTTTTTGAAACCTAAGGATAGAGTCCAAAGGGGGTGGCTATAGCAAGTTGCTAAATTGATAAAAAACCATGGTTATGGAAGAACCTAAGATGAACCATTTTTTAATGTGTTTGCATGCTTGAAAAGAGGTGATTTTTATAAAACATGACTTGAGATTATTTTCATGATTGATCTTGGTATATAGCCAGACCTTGTCGTCGAGGCTTTCAACGAGATCTCAAAGCTAAGTAATGCTTGTAATTTAGCTTAAGTGTGCCATTTTGTTATTATTTTGAAAACGGCTTTCAAAACGGGATTTAAAACTTGTTTTGACTCTAGAGTAAGAGGTGGACGTACATTGGTATTTTGGCTTGAGAAAGAGCCTAGTGATATTTTATATATGTACACAATGTGTTTTGCATAAGAGATTGCAAACTATTTGACGATACAGTGATACCCAAGTTTTCTTTGCATGAGATAGGCTAACAGCCTGATGGGAACTATGCTAAGCGGTTATATCGGATAGTTTACCAGCCTTTGATCACTAGAGGTGGAATGGTATTCAACACATGAAGAGTGGCACATTTTTCTTGATTGTGTGGTTGGAGCCATAAGTGGTGATTACGCACCCTTGAGATGAGTGGGCTCTATGTGGATGTGGTTGAGGACCCTTTAGGATATCGTAGGGCACTTGCTGCAGCAAAGCTAGCTTGAGCATAGTTAAGCCCATGAGATTTTATATAATTTGTGCTCCTTAGGGAGTTGTGATGGTTCAATAGATGAACCTGGATGAGTACTCAACATTATATTGGCAAACGATCCAATAAGAGTTCAGTGAATCTTTGCAGGCATTAGAGTTTGCCTAGGTGGCTATTTTCACACCGGTATTTAGATGATTTTAATGTATCCTAACTTTACTTGCATTTTCAAGTTGATTATATGTTCTCTATAGATAGAGATGTACATTTGCAAGTTGATGCTTATGAAGTGTGGATGCATTGCATGAAATGGCTAAAGGCGCGTGAGATTTTAATGCATTAATAAATGCCTTCTAAAAACATGAGAGTGGTTGTATGATGACATGTTGATGCCATGGTTTTGCCAAGTGATTTTTTTATGCTTTTGATAATCTAAATTTACCTAACTTATGGAAACCTGATTATTTGCTCGTGTAAACTGATGATATATGAATACTTTGTGTGCGCTTGTAAATGCACAGCATGGAAGGCATAAAGTAAGGTAGTTGTGAGATTTTATTACATCGAAAGACATATTTTTAAAGCATGTGTGTGTTGCATGTCATATTTTTTTGAGTTTGTGGTCTTTGTTTATCTATTGGGTTGGTGTATACTCTACCTATAATAAAACCTGAAGATCAGCGTAGAAAGAGGAAAATCAAGGATGAGGTACTCAGAAGACTAGGGACCAAGAGTTGCTACCATATGAGACTAGTTGTAGAGAAACTATTTCTAATATTTTCAATTTTATTTTGATTATTAATGCAAAAGCACTTGGTGCTAACAATTATTATTGTTAGTGACTACTTCATGTGAAGACTTGTGATTTTAGGCCACTTTTCTTGATTCTTTTTATAAACAACACCAGAAACATTTTTCCTTCAAAAGATTTTAAAAAATATCTGGATTACCATCTTTGTCAGTTAAAATACATTTAAAAAAATATAAAATGCCAAGAGTTTATATTTAAACAGTGCAAATCATGTCATAATATTTTCCAGGATTTATCCAGTCATAGCTCAGTCTAATAGTATAAATGGTATACTTATATATGTCCAGAATGATCAATTAGAAGTCATATATTGACATTGTCAATGTGGTTCTGTTTTGCATTGGATTCTTTACCTAACCTTTTTGCCCTATTTGTATCAATATGCATTAATATATTAGGTTGAGTATACACTTTACCAAGTAGATAGAATCAATACCACAAAAAGAAAAAATCAGTGAATCCATATATAGATGCATCCAATGAAAATCCTTGGCTATCACCTTCAAGGTTTCTTTACTAATAATATAGAAATACTTCAATGAAATTTCATAACTGCATTACCAGCATTCAATCCAAGTGTCCAATCCAAGTTCCAAACTCAATCATGTACCAAGTAAAAATCATAATATGTTTGTGTGGAGGAAAATCTATGCCATCACGATGCATAAATTATCAATGAAGTGATAAGACATTGAAATCACATCTAAACTCAATAATAGGCAAATCCATGCCCAACCAATCGTTCATACCTCATGCATCACCTCAACATCTTTATCACAAGAGAAATAATCATAACATAACAATTCAAAAAAAATATGACGAGTCAAATCTCATTTGAAGTAATTATGTAGTAAAACCACAAGTCTTTGCACTCTCTTATGCCTCTTTCATTGGCAATACATGCCACATAAGTCTTTTCAGCAAAACATGCCAAGTAGACAAGCCAAATAGGTCATTTTAACAACACATACCAAGTAAACAAGCCAAATGAGTAATTTTAGCAACACATTCTAGAAACAAATTCACAAATCAAATCATGCATGTAAAAGCATCTCATAAATCATTTCAACCCGAATCACGACTTTATTGTGAGCCCCTAGAAAGCTTATTACCTAGATGCTTGCCTCTCGCACTTGCCCTTGTTGATTGGCCTTATCGATCACTCTCATCGCCAGCCCTCATTAGTTTCCCACAAGTATAGATCATGAATCAAATTTTAATTACATGTAAAAAGATAAATTATGCATGAAATCAGAGCTATGCATCAAATCCAAATGAGAAATAAAATCCATGTAATGCATATATAAAATACAGTAGGTAGTAATGAAATGTATTTCATATTTCTACCAAAAATTGGACAGAGCCTCCTTTATTTTTTCGACATTGTGCATTTAATGAATGCCATGCGATTCACTTGATAAATCATCATTTCACATTTCCAACACAAATTAAGATTTAGTCTCTTTACCATTGTAAATAATGAATTTTCAATAATATCAACGGATCATATTAATAATCCAGCACTATCATCAAAAGGATCACATAATTATCTATTCCATCCATATGAATTTTCATCAAAAGGATCATATAATCATGAATTTTTGCCTATTCCTAAAGATGTTCAATATACACACTATTAGATGGACAAGTTGAAGTTAAGTTTACTAGCTAGGAACAAATAGAACAAACCTCCTCTGGAGGTTTTGTGGATGCATTGGCAACCATGATGGCATTTACTTGGGTAGTAATTGTCTGGAACATATTTTCTACCTTGTTTGCTCATCCCGCCAAAGAGTCAAGCCTATAAGACTAGTTTGTGGTCACTCCTATTTCATACAGGCCTCCTTTCTTTGGAGGCTAGGTATCTCTCTCTCTCTCTCTCTCTCTCTCTCTCTCTCTCTCTCTCTCTCTCTCTCTCTCTCTCTCTCTCTCTCTCTCTCTCTCTCTCTCTCTCTCTCTCTCCTATTAGAATAATCCCATTGTTGAGAATTCTTAGCTAATGTATGATTTGTCTATTTTGAGGTGTAAGTGCCTCATAGAAGTACTAAACTTGTTGCATTTTTCAAAGTCATGGTGGGGACACTTTTGTAGCAATTCACTCTACCTTTCCTAGTATTCATAATGTTGTTCATCATCACTTTTTTGGAAATTGATAATCTCCCTATGAAGGGCATTGGTCGTATGGATAGGGAAGAATCATTTTAGAAAAGTTTTAGACAACTGGTCCCATGTGGCAATTGAACTAACCTTTAAAAAATTTAGCCACGATTTAGCCTTATCTTTCAATGAGAAGGGAAACAACCTAAGTCTAATAGAATCATCTGAACATTTTTGAATTTGAATGTAGTGTAAATATCAAGGAATTCCTTGATATGTAAGTACAAATCCTCTCTTTCTCGACCATAAAAGCATGGGAGTAACTCTATGACTCCAGGTTTAAGTTCAAAGTGGTTTGCATTCATTGGTGGGTGGTAAGGTGATGCATGATGGGGTATTTAGTTGGAGTGGTGCATAGAAGTTTGTAATAGCCTTATGCTCAACTACTACTGGTGGGTCCACCATGGGATTAGAAATTTCATTTCTTACCCCTTCCCTATGGGTATGTTCAATCTCAGGATCTAATGGTATTAACTCAGTGTTCAAGATTGATGACCTTGTATGCACTAAGATGAAAACCTATCTAAATGATGCAACTTGACTCTAAACATGACTCCTAACTATAAATGATGCACAATCAACCAATCCCTAATGCTAGCAAGCTAATTTGATGATCTTTGATAATGTGTAGGGTGGTAACTTTTAGACCTAGATCTAAATAGCTCTACTGCTTACTAGTTAGGTCCTGCTCAATGTGGTTAATACAATTCTCTTGGAAGGAGGCATTTAGGCCTCAACAATAGTCAATGAAAGGCATGAAAAAACAACTTGGATTTTGGATATCGACTATAATCACAATGATCAAGAACCATTGGAGTAACAATATATCTCCTCCTAAAAAGGGTCCAACAAGCTTGAAATCCTTAGTCTCTTGTTACTTGATTTTATATTAAGCTTTAAGGGCTCTGATCGTGAACATACAATAAATTGATTTGATTACCTAGGTGAGCCAAGGATCTAGTAATGAAATTCAGTCCTTAACTTGTGAGGGTTCTTATTGGGTTCTTACTAGTAATGTGTTCCATCCACCATAAAGTAATAACTGTGCAATGTAATACAAGGAAATAGAAACTAATGCCTAGATATATGCTATAACCAGACAACCTATGCCTTAGTTATAGCCAAGCTCAAACAATAATCCTAAATAAGATGCAACAAGTATAATGAATGACAATAAACTATATGAATTACATTGCCATCCAAAATGCAAATTACAGTAAATGTAACTACACTAAGAAAATAAAAGAGAGTGAAGGAAACATACAGTGAGGTTTTTTATGAGGATCAACTGTGAGCCACCATACCTGCTATATTATTACAATCCATTTAAAATGATATAAATAATTGCAAATTACAATGGGGCCTCAATATAAATTCTCTAAAAATCCTAATCTAATAAAGCAAGGAAATCCTAATTAAGTTGTTGAAGCTTTGGCCCGCAGGATCATTGCTGCTTCTTTGCAAAATTCCCCTTGCACGAAACAAAGAAAGATGGGTCAATTTGTGAGGAATTAACAAAATATGCAAGAATGATGTAAAAACCCGAATCCAATGCAACTTAAAACTATGACTAGAGATAATTCCTAACCAAAGCAAAGAAACAATGAAACAAAATGATGGAAAGAGAATAAACTAACCTAGAAAAGGAGCTTGGAAACTAAAGGAAGCAAGCAGAAGGAGGTATGGAGGACAAAAGAATGGTGGTCAAAGTAGTGCACCAAAAACCTTTAACGAGAAACCTTGGAATAAGGTGCCACTTTCTTAGGAAAGAAGGGTCCACTCCTATATGATTTTGACACGGAATGCTTGGGTCTTTAAAGAGTTTATTTTCTAATTTGATGAGATGTAATCCAATGGTGAGGAAAGAAGCTAAGCATTAAAGTTAAGTAGGACTTTAAGAAGGTAAGTGGAGGATGGATTAGGAAAGTGAGGTGGAAAACTTTAAGGAAGGAGGCAAGATTGGAGGTGCCACTTTTTTAGGGTGGTGTGTCTCCACCTTGATCCCATGTGTGGAAAATTTTAGTGAATGAGGTGGATAGTAGGAAAGAAAGAAAAAAGAGGGAAGAAACAAATTAACAAAAGATAGAGGAAAGGGGAGCAAAGGAGAGTAGAAATAGAGTGAAAAGAGAAAGGATAAGGCTCTAGTTTTTTAGGGTGGTCCATCTCCCCCTTTGTAAAAATCATGGGAGCACTAAGTTGGGTTGGAAAATAGGAAAAAAAAATAGAATGGAAAAGATGGGTTTTCTCTCTTGATTGGCCCACCTAGGCTTGCTTAGTTACCATGTGATATTAACCATATTCCTTGCTATTTATCCTTTGAAAAGTTCAATTTTAGCATGGATAATTGCTAGAAATCTCCTCCAATAGTGTGACTCCATGTGGTATGGCTATCATGTGTCTTAATAGCTCACTTTGATGGCTTATTGCTTAATGGGTCGAGTACCTAAATCCTTTGGCTTCAAGGCTTGAATGGTTTGGTTTCTTTATCTTTCCTTAGCTTAGGAAACTTGCATGTATGGCTCCAATTGTAATACAAAGGCGGTGAAATTGCATAGCTTTTTGCATGTGCCCATTTAGTCACCTTTGGATCTTCTCATTGCCCTTTTGCTTGACTTAAGATGATTTTAAACCTTGATTGAGCTTTTAAATTTGGTTCTTTGGCCTTGGTTTGATCTTGATCTTTAAATCTTACCTTTCCAGATCTCAGCCATTGGATCATCTTCTCAACACTTAGAAAATAGTAAAAACCCTAATTAAATTCTAAAAAATTATAATTACTCGCATACTTATTTTAGATTAGCTTTTGAACTTGCAAAATATTGAAATTTTGGATTATTAGCTAAGAAATGCATGTGTTATGAATTTCCAAAAAAACTCTAGGATAATGCCTATAGTTTATGACTCATGGGCTACTAATTAGGTATTTTTTCATACAAAATGGAACACTTATCAAACGCCCCAATAAGTATTTTGCTACTCCTAAGCACAACATACAAAAAATCATGAAAACATAAATAGTTGCCATCTTTGTAGGTGCTCCCTAGGTTACCCCTAGGGGACGAGTTATGACTTGTGAGGGTTTGTTGTGAATACAAACACAAAATTCAATACGGTTAAGTCTTTATCTCAGAGAATTCTCATCCACTAATAGTCTCTTGACTTTAACTTAATAAATATGAATGAAAAATTCTACAAGTTAACTATATACCATAGTCATTCCATTCAAGTTATACCTTAGAGTGCAGCGTGTGCATAGGCTACATAAGTATAAACTTCTAAACAATATTGGTTATCCTCCATCAGAATAATTTATTAACATCAAATTCTCACTTAAAGCTCTCAAAGGAAAAGGTCAAACAAAATTCTCTCACTATGTGGCCAAATCCAACAATACTGATTGTTCACATAATTCTATGAGCACAAATGATACAGAGTAACATGATCCCTTAGAATGGATGCCATTATCAAGACCAGTAAAGGTAATTCACCTTAATTCTCTAATATTTATATCCTTATTAAGGCTATATTCCACCTTAAGATCAATAGGTCTCTATATAGGACGAAACATAGACTTGGAAATAGTTTTGAAAGAAAGGGTAAAAGGATTCAAATTTTCAAATTTGAGTAGAGGTATTCAATAATTGTTTGACAACTTTTCTTTTGTTTGTACAGAAGTGAATATCTTTTCTACTTTTTCTTCCTCTTCATTTTTATTTTTCTTGATATTTTTATTTTGTGACTTTTCTATGTATTTCGTTGTCTTTTGAGGGAAAGGCTTTCCTATGTAAACACTTTGATATTTTTCAATTCTTATATTTTTGTCCTTTTTCTGCCATTTCTACTTATTTTTTTGAAAAATAGGTAAGGGATATTTTATATTTGGGTTTGTAGGTCAAGGTAAATGGAGTTTTCAGAAGAAATAGCTTACCAAGAGGCTCAAAGGGTTTAACTAGTGGTATAATATATTGGCTAGGCTTTATGTCCTTGGGCTAAAACAAGGATGGGTTATATAATTTCCTAGGTTTCTTAAAACCTATCAAATTCAATAAATGTTAAGGAAACTAAGTTTGTGCTCCTATTGCTTCTTGGCAATTGACCAAAACAAAGATATTGGGATCTCTCAAAGTTTATGTACATTGAACAAATTATGCAATTAAACATATCCCTAAAAAAAATGATAATCTCTAATACTCACTTGGGTATATAGGTCCCCATTGGTTATGCTTATGGTCTCTAAGTCATAACCATCTATTAGTCTAGATTATGCACCATGTGTAAGTATGTTCTAAGATTTAACTTTCATAAAATACTTTAAGACATGAATAAAATGCAAAATTAATCACATGTGTTTATATTAAGAAGCTAAAGTAGAAGAAATACTAAGATTTTGAAAATTCAATTCTCATGATAGTAAAGAAACTTTGATGTTAAAAACTTTTGAAAACACATAAAAACTTTGTTTTTTCCCCAAAAATACAAGAAAACTTAGAAATCTCATGCATATCTACACCCCCAACCTAAACTAGACATTGTCCCTAATGTTTTGAAACATAGGTCCCTATATGATAAACGGATAATGTAGGACAATGAGGTTGCCTCCCAATAAGTGCTAAGTTTAACGTCTTCAGCCTAACATACAATACTATGCTATGATGAATGATAGTGATAAATGTTGAACTCATGATGGTTGCAGGTTTCGTAGGACATATTAAGGTGCATCCTAGTAGATTGGTTCCTCTATCAAGGTTTCTTTGACTTCAGGGCTCACCAACTCTAAACAGGGTTTCAACCTTTGCCCATTGAATTTACAAATACCTCCATCCTTTTCTATCTTGAAGATCCCATGAGGATAAACATTCATACTATGTAGGGCTCGATCTATTGAGATTGAAGTTTTCCTAGGAACAGATTCAATTTAGAATTATACAAAAGGACCTTTTCTCTTGTTAAGGACTTTAGCAAAATGAGTCTATCATTATTGCTTTTCATGTAGTCTTTGTACATCTTGGTTGACTCATATGCATCTTTCCTTAGTTCATCCAACTCATTGATCGGAGTTTTCTTTGGGTCCTAGCAGTATCTAGGTGAAAATTGAACTTTTTAATGGCCCAAAATGCTTTATGCTCAAGTTCTACTGGCAGGTGGTAGGCTTTTCCATAGAACAGGGGTAGGGTGACATGCCTATAATCCCATAAAGCAGCACTAAGTCTTAAAGACTAGCCTTTCCTATTTGGATTGACTGTCTTTTCTAAGATTCAATTTATCTCCATATTTAACCCTTCTAACTGTCCTCTAGTCTAAGGATGATAAGGGTAGCAATCCTATGGATAACACTATATTTCTTTATTAAGTTCTCAATCATTCTATTGCAAAAGTGTTTCCTCCCATCACTAATTATGGCTCTAGGAGTACCAAAGCGTGCAAAAATATATTTCTTTAAGAATTTGACCACTACCCTGTGGTTTGTTGTCTTGCATGGTATGACTTTCACCCATTTAGACACGTAGTCCACTCACATAAGGATGCACATATAGCCCAAAGAGTTGGAAAAAGGTCCCATAAAATCAATGCCCCAAACATCAAAAGGCTTAATAATAAGAATGGGGTTTAAGGATATCATATTTTCCTCCTATAATCACTATATGTTGCCATCTAGCATATGCTATGCAATAAGCATGCGAATCCCTAAAAATAGTGGGACAATAAAAACCACATTGCAAAATCATTGCAATTGTCTTTTTATAACTGAAATGGCCACCACATGCATGGTCATGGCAAAAGAAAATGATTTTATGATGTTCACTATTTGGTATAGATCTCCAAATGACTTGATTAGGATAGTACTTAAACAAGTATGGATTGTCCCATGTAAAGTGCTTGACATCAGCAATGAATCTTTTTCTATCTTGTTTATATTAGTGAGTTGACATTTGACCTGTGATAAGATAATTAACTATGTTTACGTACCAATGCAACTAGAAAATGTGCAACAATTGTTTATTTAGAAAAGTTTCTATTATAGGCACATTTTTGCTAGTAGACTCCATAATTAACATGTATAAATGGTAGGCTACAACATTTTTAGAACCTTTGTTATCCTAAATTTCCAAATCAAACTCTTGTAGGAATAATATCCATTGAATCAGCCTAGATTTAACATTCTTCTTTGAAAAAAGGGATTTTAATGCTATGTCATTTGAATAGACAATGACTTTAGATTCTAGTAAGTAAGATCTAAATTTATTCAGGGCAAAAAAAATTGCCCACAACTCTTTTTTTGTAGTGGAATAATTGTGTTCGGCATCGTTGAGTATTTTACTAGCATAATATATCACATGGGAAAGTTTGTTAATACATTGCCCAATATAGCCCCGATTGTGTAGTTTGAAGCATCACACATGATTTCAAATGGTGCACTCCAATTTGGTGATCAAATAATAGGCATAGAAGTTAATTTATCATTTAGGCACTCAAATGCTTTCACAAAATTTTCATCAAAGTCAAAATTTGCCTCCCTTGTAAGTAAATTACATAGGGGCTTAGCAATTTTACTAAAGTCCTCGATGAATCATCTATTGAAACTAGTATGGCCTAAAAATGATTGGACATCTTTCACCAGAATCTACTTTGGCTTTATCTACTTCTATGCTTGCATATGATATGATGTGACCTAAAATAATACCATTTTGTATCATGAAATGGCATTTCTCCTAGCTTAATAGTAAGTTCTTTTCTTAACACCTAGCTAGCAAGGATAAATTTTAAGTGATGTAGACACCATCAAATGATCAATAGAATATTGAAAAATCATCCATAAACACTTCTAAGAACCTCTCCACCATATCAGATAATATGTTGAACATATACCTTTGAAAAGTAGTTGGAGCATTACAAAGTCTAAAAGGCATACAACTGTAGGCGAAGGTCCTAAAAGGCAGGCAAACGAAGTCTTCTCTTGGTCCTTAGGTGCTATGGGAATTTGGTTATAGCAAAAGTATCCATCAAGAGAGTAGTAATTACTATGACTAGCTAACATTTCTAACATTTGGTTGGTAAAGGGAAGACGAAAGTGGTCCTTCCTCAGGATCGAGTTTAATTTTTGATAATATATGCAAACTCTCCACCCGATGGTCATGCGAGCGGGGACTAACTCGTTATTGTCATTTTGTATTACCATGACTCTAGACTTCTTGAGGACAACCTGAAGTGGGTTGACCCAAGTACTGTTAGATATAGGGTAGATGATACCAATATCTAGGAGTTTTAACATAGATGATACCAATATTTAGGAGTTTTAACACTTCATCTCTCACTACCTCCTTCATATTAGGATGTAGTCTCCTTTGTGTTTTCCTTGATAGTTTACCATTTTCGTCTAGGTGAATTATATGCAACACATAGTAGGGTTAATCACTTTGATGTTTGCTATGGTCCACTCGAAGGCTGTCTTATGTTCTATGAGAACATCAAGATGCTTACCTTCCTATTCTTTATCTAGATTTTAGGCTATGATTACATACAAGGATTCATCTATTCCTAAGTAGGAATATTTCAGATTTTTTGGTAAAGTCTTAAGGACCAAGCTAGGTGCATTTTCTATTGATGGTATTGGGATAAAATTTAAAGGGGGAAGAGGTTCCATTAGAGGTCCCCATTTAGAGGTATGCATTATAGGTGCAGTATCCAAAAGGTTATTTACCTCACCAATGGACTTATCTATATCAAAATCATAATTAAAGTGAGCTAAACATGCCTCAAGTGGGTCTAGGATATTTAATGGCGTATTAACATCTTGAAGTAGACCTTTAATTAAGTTAACCACACAAGAATCATCTAGGTCTAGATGTTGATGATCGGCATTAAAAACCATTAAGCTTAACTTTCATATTGCCTAAGGACAATTTCATCACACCATTTTTATAGTTGATGATGACATTGAGCATTGGTAGAAATCAACATCCAAGAATTATTGGGGTTTGACTACCAGGCTTTGACATAGGCTAGGTATCTAGGACAATAAAATCTATAAGGAAGTAAAACTAATTCACTTGTATTAAAACATCTTCAGCCATACCACATGGAATCTTTACTAATCTATCTGCTAACTACAAAGTGGTATTAGTTGGCTTAAGGTCACCGAGCCCAAGTTGCTCATAAAAAGAATATGGTAACAAATTTACACTAGCTCCTAAATCTAGTAGTGCCCTATTAATGACATGATCTCCATTAACACAAGAAATGGTAGGTCAGCTTGGATCTTTGAACTTAGGAGGGATCTTCTGCTTGATTAAAGAGCTCACTTCCTCAATGAGGAAGGCTTTCTTGTGCACATCAAGCTTGTGCTTTTATGTACAGCGCTCTTTGGGAAATTTGGCATAAACAAGAATGTCTTTAATAGCATTGCGTAATGCGATATTTATTTTAATATGTTTAAACACATTCATTATCTCATATAAATTTGTTCCTTTCTTAACCTTATTTAATAACTAAGGGAATCGGGGCTTTAAGCACATGAGATGCCTACACTATAGGCTCTAATGGAGTAGGAGGTTCCTATCTTTTCTATTTCTCCTATATTTTAGCTAGTTTATTCTCCTCTAATATTTCCTCAGTATGCCCTACATTGTTATCAACCTGACGGCCACTCCTAAGGGTAGTTATGGACTTTGTTTTTTCATGTGGTCTACTTGACCTTGGCCCTATTTCAAACTAGCCCTTAGGGTTTGGAATTGATTGACTAGGAAATTGTGCCTTTCCTCTATCATTCAATGTAGTAGAAAGTTAGCTCATTTCTATTTTTAATTTGGCAATAGCTTGGGAATTTATAGTTGATCTCTATCTACTCTCATTCTAGATATTTGTGTAAGGCCATATTAGTCTCCTCTTGTTTCTTAAGGAGAGACTCTATATTGCCCTCAACTGATGGTTTCATTGGTTGTTGAGGAAGTTGAATGCCAAGTGGCTATAGGGGAACTGAAGCTTTAAGAAAGTTTTGTCTAGGGGGTTCATAAATGGATCCCTTGGTAATTGTTCTTTGACCATTTCAAGTTAGGATGCCTAGCCCATCCTGCATTATAGGTCTCAGAGTAAGGATTATTGCTAGGATTGTGATAATGCACTCATTGCAATAGCCTGTTCCAAAAGATGTTCAATGTACACACTATTAGATGCACATGTTGAAGTTAAGTGTGCTGAGCTGGAGCAAATAGTACAAACCTCTTTTGGAGGTTTCATGGATGCATTGGCAGCCATGATGACATTTCGTTTGGTAGTAATTGTTTGGAAATATTTCCTACTTTGTTCGCTCATCCCGCCAAAGAGTCAAGCCTATAAGACTAGACTATGGTCACTCCTATTTCATACAGGCCTCCTTTCTTTTGAGGCTGGGTATTACTCTCTCTCCTATTAGAATAATCCCATTGGTGAGAATTCTTAGCTAAGATCTCAAAAATTCCCAAGCCTCAATCTCATTTTTTAACATGAGGGCCTCTCCACTAGCTGCATCAACTATTTGTCTATTTTGAGGTGTAAGTGCCAAATAGAAGTACTAAAATTGCTGCCATTTTTTAAATCCATGGTACGGAAAATTTTGCAACAATCATTCTACCATTCCCAACATTCATAATATTGTTCATCATCTCTTTGCTAGAAACTGATAATCTCCCTATGAAGGGCATTGGTCTTGTGGACAGGGAAGAATTTGTTCAGAAACTTTTTAGACAACTAACCATGTGCCAATGGAACAGACCTCTAAAGAATTTAGCCTCATTTTGTCCTTATCTTTCAATGAAAAGGGAAACAACAAAAGTCTAATAGAATCATCTGAAAATTTCAAAATTTGAATGTGGCACAAATGTCAAGGAATTCCCTTGATATGTAGGCATGGATTCTCTCTTTCTTGACCATGAAAGCATGGGATTAATTGTATGACTCTAGGTTTAAGCTCAAAGTGGACTATATTGGTGGGTGGTAAGGTGATGCATGATGGAGTATTTAGTTGGAGTGGCGTGTAACGCCTGAGCAATTTACGCTATTTTTAACAAAAATTGGACATTTTATAGGAAACGAACTGAGTTCAATGTATCACTTTATTTAAAATAGTAAATGAAGGAATTTGTGAGGAAACTTGGTACCATTAGATTCTACTCAAAAAACAGAATACAACGCCTCAAAGAATGCCAAAACTAAGTTTGTATGAAGAAGTTACGGCCGTTTAAAGATTAAGGGTATTTTTGGAATTTAAACAGAAAACGAAAAAGACGAAAAACGCAAGGGGCTGTTTTGATAATGGCACCCCCTGTCGTCTTCCACCTCCAGATCTCTCCAGAAACCCTCTTTCACAATTTTTCCAGAGAGATCTGCCATCGCCAAGGGCGGCACCGCCATTGGCAGCACCGCTATAGCAGGGCTATAAAAAGCCCCATCTCCCCCCCTCACGAAAACATGATTTCCGGTGTTTTTGGGACTGGGGTTTCCGGCAAAAAGCGAAAACTCGTCTCTCTGTGTTTTCCAGCAATGGCCCGGCCCAAGTCAGGCTGGCCATTGCCATTTTTCTCCATGCCCTCTCTTCTTTCCAGTCTTGGCAATGGGGTTTCCCCCTTTCTTCGAGTTTTTCGGTGAGCAGGAAGGTTCATAGTGAAATGGGGCTCTACCACTGGCAATGGGCACTCCCCAGGCTACCAGGTAAGCCATTCTTCTTTCCATTTTTGTTTTCTTTCCTCCTCTCAGGCTAGATCCATACTGGATCTAGTGTTTCCAGCCATTTTCCAGCCGGGTTCCTGGTCGAAAAATGCTCCAAGCCGGCTTGGGCTGGCCTTGCACGAACCAGGCATCCCAAGGACGCCATGCTCCACCTGCACCTGGGACTAGGTCCCTGGGGTGGGTTTCGAGCATAGGATAGTGCGTACACTGTCCCAGGCATGGCCTTCGGGTATGTGCACGACATGAGGCACGGGTCCTGGCTTGACCAGGATGCACGGGTTGCCCTGGGAGCTGAGACGCGCCATGTTACACAAAAGGTGCGTCCGTGCAATGCCATCCAGGATGCGCATCATAGCGCGTCGCTTGAGCATGCATGTGCGTGTGCAAAATGCGGTCCCTGGCCTGGCCTTTGGGCGTGCACGCATGTGAGGCGGTCGCGGTTCAACCAGGATGCACGAGTGTTCTGGGAACTGGGACACGCGGACCTAATGAGACTTTAAAGTTTAGATTAAAGGACAAATTACATAGTTTAACTACTGAATAGTAGATCCAGATCATAGGATCTAGCCTGACAATGAATTAGGCAGTTTAACTATTGAATAGTAGATCCACATCATAGGATCCAGCTTGACAATAAATTAGGCAAGGACCCATGGACCCTAAAAGGCAGATCTAGCAATCTAATAGATTGAAATTGATAAGGACTCCTTGTATCCATTTATACCCAAGAGTTATAAACAAGACCCAGGGACGGGTTGAAGTGATAAAGGATGCGACTCCAGGAGACTTTGAGGTAGGTGCTCTATCGCTACTAGACTTTTAAAAAGAGCTATAATTGTTTTGAGACTGTATGTTTTAAGTATGCGTATATGACTTGTTTAGTATGACTTATTTTATGACTTGTTTAGCATATAAATGAATTCAGCATGCATATGATAAATACATTATGCATAGACATGTTTTGCAAATAATTGCATATATTGCATGATTTGTGAGCATTGAGTTCTTGCAAAATTGCATGTCCTTGAGGGTTACCAAAAGACACTGGAGTGCCCAAAAGACGCTGGGTAGGCAGTTGTGAGGGACCCAAAGAGGACATGTTTTGAAAAAGAGGTTTTTGGCTTGTTTGATCATATATGATTTGGGCTAATACGCTAGTGGGCGCTATGCCAAGAGGTCTAGGGTGGCCTCCCAGCCTCTACCACTATTAGGTGGATGGGTACCACGCCCAAAAAGGGCATGTCCCTGCGTCAATTGCATGTGGTACAGGGGGCTACCACTGGTGTCACGGCTCTGGGTCGAAGTGTCATATGCCCCATGGAGGTATATGACCCTGTGTCCCTAGGTACCCAGGGACCACACGGCGGTGAGGTCATGGGCATAGTTAGGATTTACTTACATTGCATATGGCATGACATGAGGTTGGGCGACCATACTAGATATCCATGAGTTGGATTCAATTGAGCATCTTATGCATATCATTATGTTTATGATATCTATAATACTTTCGACTTGGATTATGCGATTCTTTAGTCGTTAGTATTCCAATCCGACAATGGTTTTTAATATCGATATTGAACATGGTTGTTCGAACATGCATATGTTTTAAAGAGCATATAATTTTAAACATAGCATGCATTGCAAAACTAGTAGTGATAGACTCCTACTGAGTATAGTATATACTCACCCTATCCTTAACATTTTTCAGGATAGTTCCACTCACAAATAGAAGACGCCTCAGGAGATATTAGTGCTACGAGCAAGTGAATCAAATAGGAGACAATTATACATGTAAGTAAACTCTCTACCCTTTGGACATGTATTTGTATTTATTTAAAGTTGGGCTGTGTGCTGTGACTGGATAGACCTGGGGAAAAACATTTATGATTTCTGAAGTTTTTCAAAAAACTACTTTGATTGTTATGATAGCAAATGACACTCGGGGTTTTCAAAATGAGTTTAAAACAAAAGATTTTTCGCTGCATTGCATGGTTTTTATAAAATGGTTTTCAAATAGGGATGCATCCCGCCTTAGGAATTAGATATTGCATTTAAAAATGCATGGCAAAACCCGGGTTGTCACAGTTGGTATCAGAGCCCAGGTTTTATCCTTTCATAGCCAGTCCAGCATGTCCAAGGGTCATAGACAATAGAGAAAATCAAGAAGAAGTAGTATAAATAGGAGTAGTAGAGATGACTACTTCTATTTGAGGATTACAATATTAATGCACAAGGTAGTTCACCATAAATAAATAGGTGAAACACAGTTTGGTTTAACAAATAATTAGGCAGAGGATAGTGCAACCCTTATCCAAGATCTAGTCTAAGACAACTTAAGGATTAAGGATTGTTGTGTGGTGCAAATATGAAAACTCATATATGGATCATATTATGATGGATGAAGATGTTAGTAGACTTGTTAGTAGATAGTTCTAACCTACAATAAAGCAATCTCATCAAAGGTGAGAAAATTGAAGAACCTAGATGGCTATCTTACCATCATAAAGAATATCAGAATATGAGTACACTATCACAAGGATGTGATATAAGTATGATAGGGGATGTAAAAGACAAACTTTGAGAAGATATTGATGATAATCTAAGAGGGATGAGAATGCAAGATGATATTAGGAGATAACTGTGCCTCGTGCTAGATCACAAAGGTATGAATCTTGAAAGACTTAGCTCAATTTTGGATACCTTAATTGGAGTCTCATGAAGAGTGAAGTGAGATTGAATAACAACTACCTGAGTATTATGGAGCAAACCAGACGATGTGTACAAGTGACGTATTATGTGAATAAGAGAAACATAACACGAATATGATAGGGAAATGAATTCTACCAAGTTACCAAAAGACTTTGACGATAATATTGGGGATGATAGATCTGTGATAATAGATTTATCCTAACATGAGCTTGTAAGAAAAGTATAGCATGATCAAAATGTCAATGTCGTTATTAAGACATTGTATGAATTTTATTGAGGCTATAGGCAATTAAGGATTTCAATGATCTTAAGACAGTTTAGAATTTCTGAAAAGCATTCAGTTTATCATATCTGTTAAGTAAAGGAGTAGATGCAGTATCGATTATATGCAACAAAGCACATGAAGACATTGATCTAGGTAGACAAAAATGAGGATTTTGAAGAAAAGAAAGAAAGAGATAGAGATGTAACGATAATTATTCAATGAAATATTGAATATTCAAAAGAAGAAGATCATGACTTTATAGAGATACATAGAATTCTATCATCTTGAATCCCATAGGAAGGTAGATCAAACAAATGCAAAGGAATAATACTAGATGAGTTGGTGATCTTATTGTAAAAGAGTATAAAAGAGAGAAAGCATATGGGGTTTAAGATTTTGAGTAGAGTATCAAATTTCAGGAGATTATGCGACAAGAAATTTTCGAAGAGGAATGGTGACCAACTAGAAATTAAATTCTACAAATGGTTTGATATCAATTATTACAATTAGATTCTTACCGGATCCATTAGCTTATGGGGAACATCAATGGATATAATCCATAAAAAGGAAAATTTGGTGATATCCCACCTTGCCAATAAAGTATATTGAAAAAGGAATTAAGTCAAGACAGTGACTTGTCCATTTGTCTTTCTTCATCAATTAGGGTACTATCAAAGATCGAATTGAGGTCTATTATCATAGATTGGAAGAGCAAAAATCTTAAGACCATTATTTAGTCATTACCTTTAGAGTACTGTTGACTAAATAAAGGTATCCCACCCTAATTAATCAAGTATGTTAGTATCTATGAGTTAGTAGTCGAAGTTATATACTTAGAGGGATGTTATAAGTCTTTAGACCTGAGTTTTCCTTGAAAGAAGTACTCGTTAAACTAAGTCAATTGAGGGTATAAGGTCAGTTAATAAGGACAGTTGCAACTGAGATAGGAGAAAAAAATGAGAAGTGATCTAAACCAATGTGAAAGATTTTTTCAAACCTTAATAGCTACCATAACAAACCATAGAAATCACTGTGGGTCTGAAAGATGCTGGTGACTTGGATTGAAAAGAAAGGTAGATAAGTACCGATCACTTTAGAGACCCTTGAGTTTATGACAAAGATATATCTAGAAAGAGACCAATAGGTAATCAAATAAAGTCTTTCTATGTGTCTACGAAAATGTTCCATGCTTACCTGAGTGTTTTTCAAATTTGATGATTTAACAGCTTCAGCGTAACTTGATGTAGTAGCTATTGAATGAGAACTGCTAGTATAAGCTAAGTATGAGGAGGCACTTGAAGGATAAAATTTGAGGGATCGAGAAAATCACTACTTATGAGGATACCTCCTGACAATACAGATTGCATGGTTGATAATAAAGCCTTGATAAAAGATTGAACAATCTATTGACATAGGGGAGGGAAGGAGAAAAGGTGAGATGGCTAGGACACTATAAGGTGAAGATTTGATATTACATTGCCTTTAGACAAAAGGTTAGTTGTTATGTGCATATACCAAGTACGAAAAAACAAATTGAAGGAATTTCCTAAGGACTAGCCTTACTAGATCAAGTATAGAACTTTTGGTCTAAAAGGTTATAAAGAAAACCATCAAGCAAAGAAAAGATAAAGAAGATAATGACAAAGGATTCAACCATGACCTAGTAAGGGTACTCGGTTATGAATAAGAGACTTTTTGCTTCGCATAAATGGGGACATTATTGAAAATCCTAATGACAAATTGATGTGAACAGTGAGATAGGCTTCTGGACTAGAACATGTGACCCATGATGATGAATCGACCATTAACATTTGACATGAGTTTGGATAAAATCTTCATGGAGAAAAGCATTTAATGAATTCAATAGTTATGAGACTGGATATAGAGTTAGGACATTTTACTTTTAGTATATGATAAGGTCCTCAATGGAAGATGCTACTAATTGGTTTTCATGATTTTATTTTGAATGTAACTTTGGTCGAGGAATAAAGTCACATATGGAAAATGACAGACAGTTGAAATTCGAAGTTAATTAAGAGTTTGGCTGTAGAGCACATGATACCATATCAGTTATTGAAGTATCTTGGGGACAAATATAAAAAGATAAGAAGCAAAGTTAGACACATAGAAAGAAGGTAATTTTTGGACTCTTACTAATGACATATAACCAACCATTAGAAGGAGATATGGATGATGAAGAAATCACTAGATGAAAGACAAGAAGAAAAAGGGATCATCCTATGATATTCAAAAAAAGACTATGAGAAATAAGATAATATGATCTTGAAAGAAGTATGGAGTAATTTATACATGAATAAAGAAGCACGATCCTACGAGGAGACTACCCTATACATGATGAGAAAAGTATAGGCATTTAAGGATTTCAAGATAGATGAATTACAGCTAGAAACCGGTATTGTTAAACTGGCACGTATGGGTGTATGCATTAGAGTACGCAGCGAAAGCGGCCCTTATAGGTAAGGCCTTGTAGGGGGAACAATAAAAATGATAAATTGAGGTTGAGCCTAGATTTGATTCCTAAGGGGAAAATGCATTCACCAAGAAATTATCTAAAAGACAAAATACCTTGAAGATGATAATTTATGGAATTTCGAGGACGAAATTCTTTTAAGGGGGTAATAATGTAACGCCCGAGCAAGTTATGCTATTTTAAACAAAAATTGGACATTTTATAGGAAATGAACTGAGTTAAATGTTTCACTTTATTTAAAATAGTAAACGAAGGAATTTGTAAGGAAACTTGGTACCATTAGATTCTACTCGAAAAATGGAAACCAACGCCTCAAAGAATTCCGAAAACAGAGTTCGTATGAAGAAGTTACGGCCGTTTAAAGATTAGGGGTATTTCTGGAATTTAAATAGAAAAACGAAAAAGACGAAAAACACAGGGGGCCATTTTGATAACGGCACCCCCTGTAATCTTCCACCTCCAGATCTCTCTAGAAACCCTCTTTCACGATTTCTCCAGAGAGATCTGCCACCGCCAAGGGCGGTACCGCCATTGGCAGCACCACCATAGCAGGGCTATAAAAAGCCCCATCTCCCCCCCTTGCGAAAACACAATTTCTGCCGTTTTTGGGACTGAGGTTTTCGGAAAAAATTGGAAACCCGTCTCTCTGCGTTTTTCGGCAACGGCCCGGCCCAAGTCAGGCCGGCCATTGCCATTTTTCTCCATGCCCTCTCTTCTTTCCAGTCTTGGCAATGGGGTTTCCCCCTTTCTTCGAGTTTTTCGGCGAGCAGGAAGGTTCAGAGTGAAATGGGGCTCTACCACCAGCGACGGGCACTCCCCAGGCTACTAGGTAAGCCGTTCTTCTTTCCATTTTCATTTTGTTTCCTCCTCTCAGGCTAGATCCATAATGGATCGAGCGTTTCCAGCCATTTTCCAGCCGAGTTCCTTGCCGGAAAGTGCTCCAAGCTGGCTTGGGCCGGCCTTGCACAAACGAGGCATCCCAAGGATGCCATGCTCCACTTGCGCCTAGGACTGGGTCCCTGGGGTGGGTTCCGAGCATACAATAGTGTGTACACTGTCCCAGGTATGGCCTTCAGGTACGTGCGCGACATGGGGCACAGGTCCTGGCTCGACCAGGATGCACGGGGTGCCCTGGGAGCTGAGACGCGCCATGTTACACCAAAGGTGCATCCGTGCAATGCCATCCAGGATGCGTGTCATAGCACGTCACTTGAGCATGCATGTGCGCATGCAAAACGCAGTCCCTGGCACGGCCTTTGGGCGCGCACGCATGTGAGGCAGTCGCGGTTCAACCAAGATGCACTGGTGTCCTGGGAACTAGGACACGCGGACCTAATGAGACTTTAAAATTTAGATTAAAGGACAAATTATAGAGTTTAACTACTGAATAGTAGATCCAGATCATAGGATCTAGCCTGACAATGAATTAGGCAGTTTAACTATTGAATAGTAGATCCACATAATAGGATCTAGCCTGACAATAAATTAGGCAAGGACCCATGGACCCTAAAAGGTAAATCTAGGAATCTAATAGATTGAAATTGATAAGGATTCCTTGTATCCATTTATACCCAGGAGTTATAAATGAGACCCAGGGACGGGTTGAAGTGATAAAGGATGCGACTCTAGGAGACTTTGAGGTAGGTGCTCTATCGCTATTAGACTTTTAAAAAGAGCCATAATTGTTTTGAGACTGCATGTTTTAAGTATGCGTATATGACTTGTTTAGCATGACTTATTTTATGACTTGTTTAGCATATAAATGAATTCAACATGCATATGATAAATACATTATGCATAGACATGTTTTGCAAATAATTGCATATATTGCATGATTTGTGAGCGTTGAGTTCTTGCAAAATTGCATGTCCTTGAGGGTTACCAAAAGACGCTGGAGTGCCCAAAAGACTCTGGGTAGGCAGTTGTGAGGGCCAGGCAGTTGTGAGGGACCCAAAGAGGACAGGTTTTGAAAAAGAGGTTTTTGGCTTGTTTGATCGTATATGATTTGGGCTAATACGTTCGTAGGCGCTATGCCGAGAGGTCTGGGGTGGTCTCCCAGCCTCTACCACTATTAGGGGGATGGGTACCATGCCCAAAAAGGGCATGTCCCTACTTCGACTGCATGTGGTACAGGGGGCTACCACTGGTGTCATGGCACTGGGTCGAAGTGTCATATGCCCCATGGAGGTATGTGACCCTGTGTCCCTAGGTACCCGGGGACCACAGGGCGGTGAGGTCCTGGGCATAGTTGGACCCTATGGTTTGAGGATTTACTTGCATTGCATATGGCATGACATGAGGTTGGGCGACCATACTAGATATCCATGAGTTGGATTCAATTGAGCATCTTATGCATATCATTATGTTTATGATATATATATATATATATATATATAATATTTTCGACTTGGATTATGCGATTCTTTAGTCGTCAGTATTCCGATTTGACAATGGTTTTTAATATCGATATTGAACATGGTTGTTCGAACATGCACATGTTTTAAAGAGCATATGATTTTAAACATAGCATGCATTGCAAAACTAGTAGTGATAGACTCCTACTGAGTATAGTATATACTCACCCTATCCTTAACATTTTTCAAGATAGTTCCACTCACAAATGGAAGACGCCTCATGAGATATTAGTGCTACGAGCAAGTGAATCAAATAGGAGACAATTATACATGTAAGTAAACTCTCTACCCTTTGGACATGTATTTGTTTTTATTTACAGTTGGGCTGTGTGCTATGACTGGAAAGACCTGGGGAAAAACATTTATGATTTCTGAAGTTTTTTAAAAAACTACTTTGATTGTTGTGAGAGCTAATGACACTCGGGGTTTTCAAAATGAGTAAAACAAAAGATTTTCCACTACATTGCATGGTTTTTATAAAATGGTTTTCAAATAGGGATGCATCCTGCCTTAGGAATTAGATATTGCATTTAAAAATGTATGGGAAAACCCGGGTCATCACATGGCGCATAGAAATCTATGATGGAGTTGTGCTCAACTACTATTGGTTGGTCTACCATGGGCCTATTTGATCTCGTTTCACAATTTGGAATCCCCCCTTGAGAAGAGAGGCCGAACCTTTGTTGGTGCATAACTGATGCCGCCCTAGAATTCCTTCGTTGCTATGTGAACTCTTTTGGACTTTTGATTAGCGCGGTTCAATTCGCCTCTGACCTTCTTATACTTATACGAGACCAGCCAATGTTGATTTCTTAACCCTTGCTTATGGGTACGTTCAATCTCATGATCTAATGCTAGTAACTCACTGTTCTAAGATTGACGACCTTGCATGCACTAAAATGAAAACTTATCTAAATGATGCAGCTTGACCCTAAATGTAACTCCTAACTCTATATGATGCACAATCAATCAATCCTTAATGCTAGTGAGTTGATTTGATGATTATTGATAATGTGTAGGTTGCCACCCTTTAGACCTAGATCTAAATAGCTCCTCCTTTTATTTAGGCTTGACTGTTGCTTACCAGTAGGTCCTGCTCAATGTGGTTAATACAATTCTTATGGAAGGAGGCATTTAGTCCTTAACAACAGTCAATGAAAGGTATAGTAAAATAACTTGGATTTTGGATACCACCGTAATCACAATGATCAAGAGCCATTGGAGTGATAATAGATCTCCTCCTTTACCTAAAAACTTGATATCCCAAGTCTCTTGCTAATTGATTTTAAATTAAGATTTAAGAATTGGGATCACAAACATATAATGAATTGATTTGATTGCCTCGGTGGCCCAAGGATTTAGTAATGAAATCTAGTCATTAACTTGTGAGGGTTCATGTGGGGTCCTTACTATCAATATGCTCCATCCACCATAAAGCAATAAATGTGCAATGCAGTACAAGGGAAACTAATGCTATCCAATAATGGGTTTACACCTTAACAGACAAGATACTATAACCAGATAGCCTATGCTTTAGTTATAGCTAAGCTCAGGCTAACCTTAGTTAAATAGGTGCAATCTAATGCAATAACCCTAAATAAGATGCAATAAGTATAATGAATGACCCAAAACTATATGAATTACACTACCATATGAAATGCAAATTACACTAGAAGAAAATAAAAGAGAGTGAGGGAAACTTAAAGTGAGGTTTCTGATGAGTATCAAGTGTGGGCCACCATACCTCACACTTGCATGTATTATTACAATACATTTAAAATGAAATAAATAAATGCAAATTACAATTTGGCCTCATTACAAAATCTTTAAAAAATCCTAATTTAATAAGGTAAGAAAATCCTAATTAAGTTGATGAAGCTTTGGTCCACAAGATCGTTGCTGCTCCTTTTGTCAAATTCTCCTCGCACAAAACAAAAAAAGATGGGTCAATTTGTAAGGAATTAGTAAAATATGCAAGAATGATGAAAAAATACTAATCTAATGCAAACTAAGACTACAACTAGAGATAAACAATCTAAACAAAAATCCAACCTCAAATCCAATGCAATTCTTGTGCAACGGTGCTAAAAACATAGTGTAGCTTTAAAATTGCTCGCAAGCGTACTAATGAATATAGTAATTTGCAGGCGAGAGAGGTTGATCCCATGAGAAATCATGTGAAATTTTCAATTGATTGAATCTTATTAGAGTTGCTTGTCTTGGCCAAAGAAAGAGATTATTTTAATTAAACTAGGAATTTAAACAACATGGAATGGCGGAATCTATGAAACTTTACTCAAGGAAACTTGTTAAAATTAAACTATCCTAAACTATCACTTTGGCATTTCAAAATCTTTCGAAAAACAAAACTTTACGAAGCTAAATTAAGAAACTTTTTAAAGTTAAACTAAGATGCAAATAACAAAACAACTAATGCTAAACTATCACTAAACAAGGGAATAATAAACCACTTAAAGGCAAATCACCTAATCACCATTTGCATGACCCATGGAGTTGTGTGCATGGTTCTTGTGTGAGAAAATGGCTAGAATGCATGAACTAAAAGCTTGCTAACATGGAATCTAATCATAACATGGACACTTACGTGAATCAGTTGCAATAATTCACGTAAGGAGGTCAATCCCATGAGGAATTGATCAAATGTGTGATTAGTGGGGTTCTTCCTTAAGTTACTTAATCCTACCCAAAGGTAGTGAGATGTTAGCCTAAATTAAGGAGTGAATTAACCATAGAAACATGACATAAATGAAAACTATGGAATATAGAAACATGCAAAAAGTAAAAAAACAAAAATTTGGAAACTTACCTAAACTAAGACTTACCCAAAATAAAATTAGAAAGCTTTTTAAAACTAAAATTAGAACTTCTTAAAACTATTCTAACATGCAATAAAAGTAACAATGATCAACCGACCTTAATATACCCTAAACTAAACATGCAACTAAAGTGTATGGATGCATGGTGATGTGTGTGATCTAACCATGGAAAATAAAGTAAACTAGAATGTATGAATTGAACATGAAAGGATGTCTAAACTAAGATGCAACCTAGGCTAACATAAAATACATAAATGGCTAAACAAAACAAGATAATTTTTTTAGGAGAAACACTTCAAAACCATGTGTTTGTGTGCATGGATTTTGAATGTAAATAATGAGATATTCAAAGCTATGAATTCTAGATTTAAATAGGTGGAATCTATACTTAATAAAATCATCTAAGCAGCCATGAATAAGAAAATTTAAAACCCACAAAACAGCCATAAAAATGGAGCAATTAACATTGAACATAGGATTCCACTGATTGAAGCTAAGTAACTACAAGTGTAGTGTGCACTCTTTCATGAAGTTTGAACACCGTTCCATGCTCAATTACAATAAAAATAAAGAACTTCAACATTCCAACATTCAATCATAAGTTTACATGTGATGTCCAATAGAGATTCATGGAAGCAAAGGTGGAAAGAAAGGAAAAGGGAGCAAGGTATGGCAAATAACTTAAGGAAAAGTATGGGCAACACCTTGATCTAAGAACTACACTCTCTTGGCTGTCACTACAAGAGATTTGTAGTCTTAGATTAAGAAGTCTAGGAGTGAAATTAAAGAGGCAAAAGGCATGGAAACTAATGAGCAAAATAAGATTAAACAAGCATGGAATCAAGGAACACGTAAAGCAATAAAATTAAGCAAACCACCAAGGAATTGTAGGAAACACTAACCTGAAACTTAGAGGACATCAACTAAAGATCAAACCAAAAGGAGAAGAGGCATGGAAGGGATGGAAGAGATGGCTGCACAAGGGAGAAAAAGTTGGGGTGCTTAGAAGGTAAGAAGACTAGAGAATGCCTCCTTCCTTGGAGGGGGCATTCTCCCTTTCTCCAAGAGTCTGTCCTTGATCTCCTCTTTGGGATGTTTATTTATTTGGTATATGGAGTTTCCTAAGGTGACTTAAAGAGAAGGTGTGGTGGAGATGAAGTGGAAAGAGGATTGGATGGTTAGGATAGGAGCCCCTTAGTGTTTTCATCGAAGAGGAAACAAAGGAGCTAATGTTAGAATGCATGAAAGTGGGAGATGCCAATAAGTGCTAGATGGTAATTGCATTAATCAAGTGTGTTATATGATGCATGTACCTAGGCTAGGAACAACTACAAAATACTCATGCATGGTGTTTATCACTTCAACTAAATGCGTGATGCATTGATTTCAGCTCATGAATGAAGTGTGTGCATAATTTTGGATCAAAGAATTATACTTGTGCACGTGTATCAAAATACTAATCTAAGGTGCACATGTTATAGTCTGAATCCAAAACTAGAATTATGGATGGAAGATGAAGTGCACATGCTAGGGGTTTAATGAAACTAAAGTAACATAATCAAAGTGGCGTGTAAAGTACTTAGTTTAGAAAATCTATGAAGAGCTATACAGTAAGTCAAAAGTTATTAATAAGAATGGATTTTGAAATTGGTCACACAACTACGTGCTTTCATAGGAGATAGAGTTGACAAAAGATTTTCATGTGTATCGGTCAAAATAGGACCAATGGTATAAAACAATCTAATCTAATACATATCAAATCATCTAGAATCAGCACTATAATCAAATCAAACCAAGCATGCTTGTGCTTCAAATTGTCAATCAAAATGGAAAGTTAGTGGTGTGAAACATCCTAAGCACAGTAAGAAATCATGTCTCAATAAGATTAACATCTTAAACCAATCAAATCATGGCACATACAAAATCATGAGTCAATTACAAACCACAGTATTAAATAGTTTTAGCATGATGTGTGTGAAATCACAGGTTAGCTGATATCAATATTGGAAAATGCTCTAGCATTTTCACATGAAATAATGGGACAAATCAAATCAGTAGAGTGGAACAATCTAAGTAGGGTCATTATGAAATCTAAGATCAATAAAAGTATGCAACCGGTAGAAGAATTACGCAGATAAAAGGCATAGAGATCTTGAATTTGAAATTGGGGAAAATGTCTCTTTGAAGGTCTCACCTATGAAGGTGGTAATGGGATTCTATGTGAGAGGAAAGTTAATCCCTAGTCTTACTTCCATAGCTATCCAAAGTCCATAATGTGTTTCATGAGGCAATGTTAAGCAAATACATTTCAAATCCCACACAACATACTTGAGCAGGTGCCAAAAGAGTTACAACTTGATCTCACATTCAAAGAAAGGACTATTCAAATTTTGGATAAACAAGAGCGATCATTGCTTTAGTCAAAGTTTTGTGGCAACACTATTTGACAAAAGAAGCCACTTGGGAAACATAAAGTGAAATGCAGATAGAAATTTCTAGAATTGTTCTTTGATTAGTTTTAAAAAATTTTGATGTCAAATTCCTAAAATGAGGGAAGAATTTAATGGTTTGAATTTTGTACTATATAAACATATTTATTTCCACAGATTTAGCAGTAAAATCAAGTTGGCCTAATGGCTTAAGTGTTAGTTGCTAAACATTAGCACAAGGGTTCAAGTCTCTAAGTTAGCAAATTAAATTAAAATTTTGAACCAAATTGCAATAATGCTCAGAAATCCAAGATTTGGTTCCAATTTAGAGTTGATGAGCATAGATAAATGTATAAAAGGTATCTAGGAAAATGTGAAGCCTACATTGGAATTGATTGACAAATGGGAGAATGTGAAGATGTGATAGGTTGGAGTGAACCCAAGAGAGGAGTAAAGATGGTTCACAGTTCCATGATAACAAAATGATCTGTATAATGTGCAACCTTAAAAAAACATGTAAGAAGTGAAGATCTAAGAGATAAGAATGGAAATCATAGAGGAATGGGTGGCTGACTTAATGCAGCCAGCATTCAATACAAAGTCCACATACATATGGACGTTTTAGGCTGGGAAAAGAGGGCATGAGCATTTTGTCCAGCCATGAGAGAAAGCAAGGAAAAGAAAAATAAAGAAAAGGAAGGAGAAAGGAAGAGGAAGAAAGAAAGAAAGCTGGAGGCTGGAGAAAAATGCAAGATCCATACTTTTGGAAGAGAAGAATGACAAAGAAATTGAAATCAGTTAGTGGGTGTAGGATGATTTCTAAACCACATTACAGTTTAATTTTCAAAAAATGAAAATACTAGCTTGATTTCAATATATAATTTGTTAGACATAAAATTCTAGGACCTATAGCATGTGCATAGGATGAATGTATGTATCTTTGAATTGGATTTTTTACTTTCAATTCATAGTTAGTCGTGCATGAAATTATATGGATGATTGAGCACGTTTGATTAGTTTGAACACTTTACTATTGGATGTATATGCATGATGCTTATAACTTAATTGAATGGATTTTATTACTTCAATTCCTAACTTATGCATCTATCAAAGATATATATATATATATATTTAAATTTAAATGTTTTGATTTGTGATAGATTGAGCATAGATATGGGCTTGCTTTGGTTGAAACTTTTGATGCATGTGCATGATCCATATAACTTTTTGATTTGGATATTGATTCTCCAAATTATAAATTACATGCACGATAGCTTAGTATCCTTGTAATGATTTGTTGCTTCTTTTAATCAAAGTTAAATGTGCACAAAAATTAAGTGGTTTTGATATCTTAAAACTAGGATGCATGTGCATAGCTCTATTGCAATTCTTGTTTTAATTTTAATCTTTTTAAGTGAGAAATATATGTGCATGGAAATTGCAATAGTTTTGATTACTTTAATTCTTCAACTATAAGCACATGTTTTTCTTTCGGCTTAAGTGATTTAAAATTTTGAACATTTAAGTCCTTTTCATCTTCGCATGGATTATGTGCAAAGTTCAGTAGGACTATTGGAAAGATTTTGTATTAAGTTTGGATTATGCGCATGAGTTTGAAGTTCATAAATTGTTATTTATGCGCATGACTTTTCTTTTGAAATTTTCATAAGTTTGGATATGGTTTAAGAGTTCTTGGGTTTATTTTAATCATAGATTTAAGCATTAGCTATTCATGCATTTTATTTTGAAAACTTAGCATGCTTGAATGCATGAGCTTTGGGCACAATTTGTTCTTTATTATTTATTTTGGTAATTGAATCATGCTGGAATTGAATGATTAAATGCATAAAATTTTAAACAATTCCAACATAATCTAATAGCTAATAATGGTGCAGCCTAACATCATATGTGCATCTTGGTTTATTTCAAAGTATAGCATGATTTGGATGCGTGGAATTGCATTTTAGTTAAGTACAAGAAAGCATGATTCTAATGATTATTTTATTTGGTTTTGAATGTTTAAAACTATAGATTTATGCACATAGTTTTATATAGAAAACCAACTAGTGATATACTTGAAAATGGGCAAAAGTTTGGATTACTTTTATTATTTACTTATTCATTTGAAAGTAGAACATATGACAGTGCATAAAGTGCACTTGTAAATTTTATAGAAAAATATGTACAATTTATAATAAGGGATAACCTTGTGATTTTATTTGAATTCCTCTAAGCATTAGGAAATAAATTTTAGAAAATAATACTTGTGCATATAAAAAATGAATGAATGAACACACACACACACACACACACACACACACACACACACACACACACACACACACACACACACACACACACACACACACACACACACACACACACACACAGAGTATAGGAATAAGGTACACATATGCATAGAAAGTTCATTTGAATGCTTTTACTATTATTGAATAGAAATGATATCAATTGTTATTTTGGACCTTGTACTAAGGGTACAAGCATTATCGATTGTGATTTGCATATGTATTGATTGATTTATGTATGACTCTTGATAGTCAAAGCGAAGGTTAAATGACTTACTAGCTCTTTGCTAGGAGGATTAGATTGGCTCCTGACCTCTGAAACAAATACCTACTTAGAAGGGGCTGACAGATGAGAGTATGTGTCATGGGGAGACTACTACTTGTATTGATCTAGTGCCCCCATAAGGACTGGTGTAGATTGTGTGGTATCCATGGTCAAGCTTAGTAGTGACGATGGTTGCTCTACATGCATAGTGGATATGGACATGGACTGACATGTTGCCTATCCTTGAAGATATTGACCATTGCATATTGGGCATGTTTCAATTGCTTTTGTATATATTTTGACTATAGGATATTTTTTTAAGTGATTTTAAATTATAGATTTTAATATGAACAACTGATCAAATGTGTTTATTTTATGCATGCACGTGAATGCCACAATTTCTATTAACATGGGCATAATGCTCGGGTGCTTTGGAAACAATTGAAGACATAGACTTGATTTTGAAAAGAAAATTTTAAATAGGGATCATTACTTTCAAAATGTATACATGTCTTCAAAATTGTGTTCTAAAAACTTGGAGGAGCCACAAGTGCATCAAGGCCTTGTGTCGCAAGTCTAGGCTAGATCACTTCTAAGAATCACCCCATAGTATAAGAAGGATAAAGCACATATTGTCTATCTTTCTCTTGCAATATCTGATTATACTTAGATAATTTTCAAGTCTTTGGCCATGCCTTGGTCCTTCTAATATGTACTTATCCATCATCTGAGTCACGGCCACAGGGGTAAACCATCATTCTAAATCAATTTTTCACTATCAAGCCAAATTGAAAAATAGTGCCCTTTGTCATTCAGCTAGCATCTTCACAAGTGCAAACTTTCCCCTATCCAAACCATAGATCAAGTTTCTCATGTCACCTAGTATGATGTTCTCTAATATTTACCACAAGTTCATGGTTCTATTGATGTATAGACTAGAAAATATGGATAGATCCCCCAAGGACTCACATAAGGGGTTTTAATTAATACTTAGATTGTTTCCACTTTAACCTAGCCAATCTAAGCAAAGGAAGGAAATTTAAACATTAACTAAAGCAAAGAAAAGTAAATTACAAGAAAAATAAGTAAATAATCTAAAACAAAAAGCAAGGAAAGAAAAAAGTTAATAAAAGAAAGGAATCAAACAAGGAACTTGCTAATAACTAACTAACTAACTAACTAACTAACTAACTAACTAACTAACTAACTAACTAACTAACTAACTAACTAACTAACTAACTAACTAACTAACTAACTAATAATTAAAAGAAACTTCTTATTAATTGATTGATTACAAGGAATTCTTACATAAGAAAATAAAGAAAGTAAGAAAGGAAGGAAAATAAAATATCTTCAACTCGGGCTTGAATTTTCTGTAGGTCTCTCTTGTTGTATCACTCAATAGGAACTTCTAGGCTTCTCTTCGACCAATATTATACTACTTTTACCATGAAGCTATTCTCATCTCCTTAACCCAACATGCTACAATCCAAAAGTCAAATCCTTTCCAAAGATCCTTAGGAATGAAGTGCTATGGAAGCCAAGAGAAGAGGCACCTAAAACCTTTCCTAAAAGGTCACCACCCTTTATAAAAGAAAAGAAGTGATGAGATGGAATATGTAAAATAGATTTTTGCATCTCCTTAGCTAGTTACTCTCAGAAAAGAGGGTAGCTTCCTAAGGAGAGAGGCAAGAGAGGATAAGAGGCCATTCATCTTAAAGTAGGCCAACCATAGAGAAGGCTTTCTAACCTAAGATTGAAATGGAAGAAAAGAAAATTAAAGGGGAGATAGTGGCCCTTGGCTTAGGACTCACCTAGTCTATCATTAGGAGATGAGGAAAAAGATAAGTACTTTACCTTAGGTGTGGTCCTACTCTTGAACATGATTTCTTTGGCTAAGAATTTGAGTGGCTTTATAGAAGGATTTGGTTTCCTCTCAAACTTTAATCTATGACTGGAAAGACTCCTTACTACAATAGAAGGAGATGACTTCTTTCCTTTTCCTTTTGTACCCAAATCCCAAGAGAAAAAAAAAGAGAAGAAGTAAGGTGGAGAACAAATGTAAATGCAAGCAAGAAGCGTAATGAGAGATAAGAGAGTCCGTGGAAGTGAGAAAGTAGGTGGGGGTTGTAATTGTGATGATTAAGCAAGGAAGTGTGAGGCATCTAGAAGAAAGGAATATGCATGTAGGACATAGATGGAGGATGCATTCAAGATAGAAGGGAACTAAGATTAATAATGCCTTACCATGACACATGAAAATCTAAAAAGAAAATGTGTGTAATAAAGGATATAAATTGCTATACTTACATGCTTGAACCAAAGATGCATGCAAGATCTAAGTTTAAAGAGAAGGGATGCATGCCACCTAAGATGTATTTAAAAGCATAAAATACAAGGTGGAAATCTCAGAATCCAAGGAGTATGTGTGCAAGATAAAGTGCAAAGAAGATGGGTGCATGCTAAGCATGCAAGGTGGTAGAATGTGGAAGAGGGGAAAGACTATAGAGATGAAATGCAATCTAGGGACAACCTAATGCAAGAAAGGTACAAGCATGCTATGCTAGAGGGGAAGAAGAATTTGTGAAATGCAAGAGTGAATGAGCAATAAAAGAAACTATGTGTGCAAATAGAACATAGAAGATGGAAATAAACATGCAAGTGCAAGATGGTGGAACTTAACTAAGATGAATGCAAAAATCTATGCCTAAAATGGAAGCTTGCTTGCATTCCTAGATGAATGCATGCAAGTTAAAATGAAAGATAAAAGGGAATGAAGATAAAGAATGAAAAGAAAAGAAGGGGAAATGGGTTTAGTTAAGAATCCTATCCATACTCCAAGGAATGGGATGTGTGAGGCTTGTGGGAGCTTAGGTTAGGGTGATCTTCCTCCCTTTATTTCTACTAGCTTTGGCTTTGAACTCTAGGAAAAGTTGAAAGATGGGTTCCTTGTAAAGCACCCACCTATTTATAGATTTTTGGATTGGAAGCCTTGGGGAATGGAAGGTAGAGCATATGAGTGAAAGAAAGGATAATGGTGGGGATTTAAGTAAGAAATAGATTTTAAAAGGTAGGAGGGGCATGGAATCCATGGGGATATGGATGGGAATGGGAAGGAAAGTGATAAGGTGGAAATAGAAGGAATATAGGAGAATTTGAGAGAGTAGGAAAGAGGATAGGCTAAGGGAGGAAAGAGGAGAGGAAGGAAGGGAGAAAATCTAAGAAAAGAAGTGGAAAAGGAAAAGATACAAGGTGGGAGGCATGGAACCCTTGTGTATATGTGTGGAGTTTAGAAATTTGAGATGAATGTGATCCATTGGATTGAAATGAGTGGTTGAGATCTTTCCTTCCTTAGGGTTTTGATTTGACTTTTCAGCAAGGACAAGATGGCTAGGGCTTATGACTTTCCAATGCTTTATTCTTGGCCCTTAGATTATTTATTACCCTAGTTTGAATTGGTGAGATTTGGTTGGAGTGTTCTTATCCTTAGATATCTTCTTTAAGAGCTTCTTTACTCTCCACCATTAGATTGTGTTACTTTAGAGAGGTGGCCTACATTCCATTGAGATTTTCTTATCCACTAGTGTTGCTTCAAAATTACTTGTAACACACAAAGCAATGTAGAAATTTTCACATGAGAGAGGTCAATCCACAAGGAGTCTTATGAAATTTTCAATTGATTGGATCTTATTTAAATCACTTATGTTTAGCCAAAGAGAAATGGTTTTCGATTAAACTTGGAATTTAAACAACATGGAATGTGAAATGCAAAAAATTAGAAACATGAACTAAAGGAAACTTTGTAAAAATAAATATTTTTAATGGAATTAAAAACTTTGCTAACTAACATGCATTCAATAAAAGAAACTAATGCAAAACTAGAATGAATGAATATAGAAAACTTTACTAAAGAAAACTTGCTAAAAATGAATCTTTCTTGACTAACACTTTCCTAATCCTAAAACTTTCTAAAATTAAATTAAGAAACTAACTAAAACTAAACTAAAATGTAATGAAGTGGACAAGTAATACTAACTTATCATGAAACAAAGAAACAATTAACCAACTTTAAGGAAAATCACCCAATCACCATGCGCATGATCCACACCCAATCACCATGCGCATGATCCATGAAGTTGTGTGCATGGTGCATGGAGTGAGATTATAGCTAAAATGTATGCGATACAAATTGGATAACATGTGATCTGACCAAAAAGTAGCTAAAATACCTAAAATACTAAATGGGTTCCTAAGGAATCAAGAAAATGAGTTGTATGAACTACAAAAAATTATGTATGAATCAAGAAAAGTAAAATTCTAGAAATAAGATTCTTAGGAAACTTAAACCAAACAAGGCATGGACTGACATGGTGTGTGTGATTCATGGAATGAAACATGATCACAGAACCATACATTTAATGAACTTCAAGCATGGAAACAACCAGGAGAAACTTTGCATGCATCATAAACTTTATTTGATGAAATTTGGTACATGAATTGTGCATATGTACATAGATAAATAAACTTGAAAATTGCTCACTATTCTAATGCCCAGATATTGATTCAAAGCAAAGCTTAAAAATAGTCCAACAATCTCAAACTAATCTCAAATATTATGCATGGGAAACCCAAAATAAAAATTAAGAGAGTAATAGCATGAATATGGAAAAGAAAGCAGCAAGAGCTAGTCCTAAATCTTAGTGTGAAATAAGGAAAAGATGAAGGCAAAACAAAGAGATTCAAAGCTACTATCCTCTTGGAGCTAGTCCTAAATCTTAGTGAGAAATAAGGAAAAGATGAAGGGGAAACAAAGAGATTCAAAGCTACTATCCTCTTGGCTGTTACTACCACAGAAAGATAACTTGGATCTTGAGAAATTAGCTAGAAAAGTAAGAGAAATGGAAGCTAAGAAAAGAGGAAACAAAGAGAAACTATGTGTACGGAAGTGAGGCAAATAGATAAAGCAGGGAAGCAATGACGTAAAGTAAACAAGCAAGGCAACAAAGCAAATTACTAACCTAGAATTTAAGTTCAAAACCAAAAGAACAAAGCAATGAGAAGGTCGGGAAGATAAGTAAAGGCAGCCAAGATGTTGAAGTCCAAAGCTCTACGAATTCCTCCAAGTTGATGTGCTTGAATTCAAGGAGTTAGAAGCAACCCCTCTACTTGAATTGGGCTAGAAATTGCATGGGTTATTTATAGAATTTTTGTTTTTTGAGTTTCTAATCTTGGTGAGATGTAATCCAATGGTGAGGAAAGAATCTAAGCATTGCAGTTAGGTGGGTGGAAACCTTAAGGACTACAAGAGGGGGGGGCATCACTTTTCAAGGAGGTGCACTCCTCAACTGTTTCTTGTGGAAAACCCTAATGGATATGAAAGAAGGAATAGAAAGAGAGAAAAATATGGGGAATGTAGGTAAGAAGTAGGTGGAGATAGAAGATTAGAAAGTGAGGTGAATTGGACTTTTTGAATATGAGCAAAGGGAAGGGGGAGGCATTGAATTCCAGCTTAAATGGGGCGTGGAATTCCTTCTATTAAGGTGTCTCACATGACTGGATGGAAAGATGGTGAAAAGAGATAGTAAAGATGGAGGAAAGAGACAAGAAGGTGAGGCAGTTGAGTAGGGAATGAAATTAGAAGGTGGACTTGGTGCAATGGATGGAATTAGAAGGGGGAGGTGCCACTTTTCAAGGAAGGTAGCGTGGAACTCATTCCTTTCTAATTCTATAATGTGGTGGGTAGTAAGAAAGAGAGAGAAAAGAGGGAGGAAAAGAGAGAGTAAGATAAGAAAATTTGACTTAGTTTCTCTTTTGATTGGTCCACCTATACATGTATATATTACCATGTTGATTATCACCCAAATTCCTTTCTATTTTTCTATTGAAATTCATGTTTGTAGTGTGGGATAATTGCTTCTAAAGCCCTCCAATCATGTGGCTCCATGTTGCATGGCTCTCATTTGGCTTGGTGGCCCACTTTGATGGCTTTAATGGCTTAGTCCCTTGCCTTCAAGGCTTGAATGACTTGGCTTAGTTATGTTTCCTTAATGGATTAGGAAACTTCATGCATGGATCCAATTCTCATGCAAAGGTGGTGGAATTGTATGACTTTTTGCATGGGCCCATTTTAATCACCTTTGGTTCTTCCCATTGCATTCTTGCTTGCCTTAAGATGATCTTAACCCTTGATTTTGCTTTGAATGTTGAAATGTAGGTTCTTGGCCCTCTTTTGATCTTGATCTTCAAATCTTATCTTACAAAAAATATCTCCACCAACAGGGCTTGATTCTAGTCTTCACTATAGTCTATCTTCTCATTGCTCCATACTTGCTTGAGTGTATATTCATTGGTATCTTAGAATGTGTATCTACAAAGATAGATCTTGGCTTTCAAGTGCTTGAAAATTAAGATGAATTTTAGGCATGGATTTTTTGTAATTTGTCTCTCTTATCCTCATTTTTCTCCACCAATCATACTTATTTCTCCTTGTAATTTGCATGGAATTGAGGGGAAAATACTACATTTTCATGAAAATTTCATGCTTCCTCTTTAGTGGTCCATTCCTTTGGTTGAGTAGGAGAGAGAGTGTAAGGAACAAGTCTTCATGTGGGTCCTAGTCTTCCGACTTATTTTATATTAGAAAGCTCTCATCGTATATGAGCTGGGCTCCCTTACCAACTTCCCAAAAGTGGTGGGTAGCTCTCATGCAAGCATGGGAAATTTTGTCACCTTACTTTTGATATGAACACCCTATTTTGAATGGATAAGGCTTGGTCTTCCACTTGGCTCTTTGACAACCTTAACTTTGTATTTGACAGCCAACTTTTAGTTTGAACTCTCTGACTTCATGTTTGGCATGTGTGCATCTACAATGTAGATTGGAAGGCAAACTTGCTCTTAAGGGTAAAATTATCAAATTTGTGCATTTCTTCATTTGTACCCTGAACCTGTAAAATGTAGAATTAACCTTAATTAGTGCTATTTATGGAAAGCTCAGGGGCTAAAACTTGTTAAATATAGAGCTATGTGTGTAATATTTATAAACATATCAAATGCCTTAGACTTAGATTTTTGCTTGTGAAAAACTATAAAAAAGACAAATAAAAATGTAACCACTTTTGCAAATATGTTCGTATGCATTTAGCCTATGTAGAAAGCCTTTGAACCCCAAGGTTACCACTAGTAGATGAGTTGTAGTCTCGTAAGAGTTTATATAAATGCTAGCCATAAACATTTTCAAAACCTTATGAAAGTCCTTCATGTATCTTAGAGACTTTTTTTATTCTTAGTATTCATTAAATTCCTAACTTTAGCATGCTAATAGAAATGTCCATTAGTTCAAAAGTCTACGCCTATTCTAAAGTTATTCCATTATATTATTAAGCCTCAAAATATGACTTTGTGAGTATAGCCAATTTACATACAATTATCAATTTCCAAGTTATCATCCGAAAGTATGTTTTGACTTCAAATCTCACAGGATATTCTTGACATGTAGAAGAAAGTTAATTAGAAAGGATTAAATCTCTCTTCAATATGTGAGTAGTATAATGTTATCAAAGTCAAATGCTTGCATATTTCATTCCAAAGAAAGATAACTTAAGAAAAAATTCTGATACTTGTCTCATGGAATGGATATCAACTATTAATGAATGTTATACTTCTACCAAGTTTCCTACTTACTCATAACCACATCGAAGTTATCCTTCTCTTAAGATCAAGTTAGGACTTCTAATAGGAAGAAACATAGGCTTGGGGTAGGGTTATCAAAACAATGGTTTATGGGTACACAAAGGTGTTTTGAAAGATAAGGAAAGGTCTTCTACAAAGTATTTACAAATTTCTTTTCTAACCATAAGAATGAACATTTTTCCTCCTTTTCCTTGACTTTTGAATATGGATTTTTTTGAAGTTTTTTTCTTTTATGTTCATCTCTTGAACTGTATTGTTCATTCTATTCTTCAAGATAATTCTTCAAACATCTCTACATGTTTCCAAAAACACTAGGTAATGGATATAATACTAGGATTCAATAGATTAGTGGTTGATGGATTAACAAAGAATAGGCTTAGTAAAAAAGGCTAAATGGGTAACCTAGTGGTGAAATAATATAAGAAGGTTAAAGGGTTAGGGTTTACCAAAGATGGCCTCCATGATTTCGTAGGTTTCATATGACTTAAAAAGACCATAAACTCATGAGATGAATGGTATAGTCTTTCACATGATTTCTTAATAGTTGACCAAGACAAGAATAATAAGACCAACTAAGAAATTATGTTCATTGAAGAAAAATTTGAATTTATATATAACCCTCTCAAAGAAAGATCAACTTTGAAGCTCACATGGGTTATAAGTCTTTACAATTCTTTAGGATCTCTAAGTTATATTTTCTCTTCAACTTTAACTATATATTGATATGGCTATTTTGTGCAATGATTATTTCAAGTTTAATTTTTCATGGAATAGTTTTGAAAAAGGATAAAAAGATGAACTAATTGTATATAAAGCTATTAATAAGATAAAGTAAAAAATATACTAAATATTAGAAAATCCAATTCTTATCCTTGTAAAGGAACTTTCCATAAGTTTTTGCAAAATTTTTAAAATTTTTAAAATTTTTTGAAAAATAAATTAATAAGAAATGAGTAAAAAATAACTAAGAAAAATTGTGACACATAAAAATTTAAATACCTAAACCCTTGAGTTAAATTAAACATTGTCCTTAATGTTTCCAAGTAAAAGCATGGACAAATGAAAAACAAAGCTAGGAGAGAAGGGTTAGAAAGATAGTACCTACACTCTAGTGATCGTGCATTAATTTGTGAATGTGGCCAATGATATGGCATAGTATAAAAATGGAAAACACAAACTATTACCCCCACACTATGATAGAAGTGGCTTGCTATGGTTTCTAGTCTTGATAAATAGGCTCCTCTAGTAGGAGTTCCTCCTCTTCATCAAGATTTCTAGCTTCAAAGTAGTTTCAATCATTATACATTGATTTTGAAAAGTTTACCATCTTTCTCTATCTCGATGGACCCATGAGGATAAACATTTCTCACTATGCGTGGGCCAGTCCATCAAGAACATAAATTTCCTAGGAGATGTAGCCGAGACTTATAAAGGACCTTTTGAAGTGGTTTAAATGTTTTGTGTAGTATGATTTTGCCATGAACCATCTTCGTACAATCCTTACAGTCTCCCAAGTTATTCCAACTCTTAAAGTTGGAATTTCTTATGGGACCTAGCTTTGTCATGATCAAAATTGACCTGTTTGATTGCTAATATGCCTTATGTTCTAGCTCAATAGGTAGATGACAAGCTTTCCTAAAAAGTAGACGATATGGCAATATACCGATATGGGTCTAAATCTGGAGCACCATCAATTATTCTAAGAGACCAATATTTCCTACTGGAGTTCTCCATTTTCTGCACTTTGCTCTTAATTTCTCTATTGGATATTGCAACTTGCTTGTGTAGCTTTAATATTACTCATAAGCACACAAATCAATGTAGTAGTTTGCATGCGAGAGAGGTCGATTCCACAAGGAGTCTCATAGAATTTTCAATTGATTAGATCTTATTTAAATTATTTATCTTTAGCCAAGGAGAGATGGTTTTGATTAAACTAGGAATTCAAACACATTGAAAAAGCAAACATGCATCAACTAGAAACATGAACTAAGGAAACATTCTAAAAAAAAAGCTAAGCAATGGAATTAAAACTTAACTAACTAATAATCAATCAATAAAAGAATCTAACACAAAACTAGCATGAATGAATCTAGGAAATATGAAATTAAAGAAACCCTCTAAAAAGGAAACTTTTCTAATTAACACTTTCCTAATCCTAAAACTTTCTAAAAATTGAATTTTATAGAAATAAAAAAGGAAACTTTCTAAAACTAAAATAATATGTAAATAACTAATTAAATATTACTAAATTAAGATTAAAAAAATCAAACAAAGTGAGGCTTAAAGGGCATTTACCCAAGTACCATGCGTATGATCCATGGGATGGTACGCATGGTTCATGGGTTATGGATTAGCCAAAATTCTTGAATGAAAAGGTTACTAAGATGAAATATAATCAATGAACTCACTAAAACACCTAAAAATCTAAATGGGTTCCAAAGGAATCAAGCATATAGGATGAATAAGGTGCTGGAAACTAAGCATGAAGATTGAATGGAAAAAACTCAGATTTTAAGCACTTAAGAAAGTCAAACCAAACTAAGCATGAAAAGCAATTGAACTAGAAATTTTTATGAAATATAACATTCAATATCTAAATTAATTCAATTTTGGAGTAGAGAATAAATAATGAACTTCAAAAAAATTTATTGAATCAAAGACAAAATACACCCAAAATGGTGCACATAATACATATGTATGTTGCGCACTCTTCATGAACTAAAACTTAATTCCAATGAAAGCTAAAACACATTACTATGCTCTCAAACTAAATTAATATGACATGTAAGTGAAACCCAAAAGAGAATCAAGAGAATAGATGGTTGGAATTATGGGGTTAGTTAAGGCAAAAGATGTTTAGAACTAGTTCCAAATTCAAGAAAAAAAAACATGGAATTCAAAGATGGACATTAATGAATCATGATTTTCCTTCTCTTGGCTATCAATATTAGAGGATATCTAACTTAGATCCTTAATGACTAAGAAATAAAAACTAAGATGGTGGAAGCAAAGATTCAAGGGAAAACAATAGAGATCTATGTGTCTAGAACTAAAGAAGGAAAACAAGAACAACTAAGAATGAAAGAAAGGATTGAAAGAAAAGTAATAACCTAGAATTAAAGTGAAAAATCAAATCAAGATACTTAATAATCCAAAGGAAGAACAGCCCAAAAGAAAACCAAACTCCAAAGCTCCAAGAATCACCAAGATAGAGTACATTTTTCAAGGTTTTCTCATAAAACTTCTACTTAGAAAAAAATGTGGAATTCACGGAGCTTTGTAGATGGCTGGGATTCCAATTGAATGAAGCTTATTCTATGAAATAAATTGGATCTAGATTTATTTTTTCAATGAGGAAATTTAGGTGGAGAGTGAGGTGAATAAATGAGGTAAGCAAGATGACATCATATTAAGGCAAGGTGGCTGCCATGTATTTAGAAAGGGGGAGGCATCACCTTTTTAGGAAGGTGGCATGGAGGTCCTTCCCTTCTAATTGCATGGTATTTTTTTGTTATAAAAGAGTTATAAATGGGAAAGAAAATGGTAGAAAAGATGGAAAGGAATCTAGGATTTGAGGTGTTTTGAGTATGACTTAGATCTAGGGGTTTCTAACTTAGGAAACGACCTAAGATGACAACTAAGCAAGGGGGAGGCATCACCTTTTAGGAAGGTGCCTCCTTCCTTAAGCCAAAAAACCATGGGACCCTAATTGGAGTGGAGAAAAATATGAAAGAACTAGAAATGGAAAGTGGGGTTCTCTCTCTTGATTGGTCCACCTATGCACAATTATCTTACCTCTTACAAATATCTCTTAAAACCTTTCAGTTTCCCTTGAAAATCACACTTTTAGTGTGAGATAATTGCTTGAATTGGTGCTCCAATCATGTGACTCCATTTGGCATGGCTCCCATGTGGCTTGATGGCTCACTTTGATGATTTATTCCTTGATGGCTTGAATGGTTATGTCCTTTGGCTTCAAAGCTTGAATGGCTTGGCTTCCTTAGGTTTCCTTGTTAGACTAGGAAACCTCATGCATGACTCCAATTCTCATGCAAAGTGATGGAATTGTATGACTTTTTGCATGACCATTTTAGTCACCTTTATTCTTCCCATTGCCTTCTTACTTACCTTAAGATGATCATGAACCTTGATAACACTTTAGATTGATACCATTTAGACTTTGGTTTGATCTTTTGATCATAATCTTCAATTCTCATCTGAACAATCTCATCCTTTGTATCACCTTCTCAATACCTACAAAAGATAAAAAATCTAAATTAAATCATAGAAAATTATGATAATTTACATGCTTACTTTAGATTAGCATATGAACTTGCAAAATATCAAAATTTTGAATTATTAGGTCAGAAATGCTTGTGCTAAAATTTTTCAAAAACCCTAGAAATTATACTATATTTTATAACACATGTACTACTAGAAATTATACTATATTTTATAACACATGTACTACTAATTGAGTATTTTTTACACACAATTGAATGCTTATCCACTTGCCTATTAGTTTGGGGACAATAGGGCATTGCAACTCCATGCGTAACTCCATATTTTTTCTTTAAGGCCTAAAATACCTGGTTGCAAAAATGTTTTCCTCCACCATTGATAATAGCATGCGGAGTGCCAAAGTGTGAAAAGATATTATCTCTTAAAAGCTGGACCACCACCTTGTGGCCATTTGTCTTACATGCCACTGACTCTGTCCAATTGGACACAATCCACTCCTACTAGGAATTACAGATTTTCATAAGAGTTTGGGAAGGGACCCATGAACTCAATGCCCCAAACATCTAAAATTTCAACAATAAAGTTTGCGTTCAATGGCATCATGTCCCATTTGCCAAGTTTTGACAGCAATTACTTGCTTTACAATACATGCAAGAATTATTAAAAATCACGGGCCAGTAAAATCCACACTACAAAATCCTTGCAGCAGTCTTCTTTGCACTATAATGGCCTAACACAGGCATGGTCATGGAAAAAGGAGATGAATTTATTATGTTCATTTTATGGAACACAACTCATGATTTAATTAAGAAAGTACTTGAATAAGTATGAATCGTCCCATATAAATCACTTAACCTTGGCTAAAATGTTAGATATATCTTGCTTTGACCAATGTGCTTTCATTTTATCAATCATAAGATAGTTGACAATGTTAGCATACCAAGGTAACTAGGAAGCCTGCCTAAGTTGCCCATCTAGAAAGGTTCTTTAATTAGTACAAGTTCACTAGTAGACTTGACTATTAACTTGGACAGGTTGTCTGCTACTATATTCTTGGAACCTTTCCTATCTTGATTTATATGTCGAACTCTTGTAGCAAGAGAATCTATTAGATGAATCATGGTTTATCATCCTTCTTTGGAAGAAGGTACTTCAATGTAGCATGATCTAAATAGATGATCACCTTAGACCCTAAGAGGTAGGACCTAAATATGTCCAAACTGAAGACTACAGCCAACAACTCCTTTATAATGTAGTAGTTGAATTGGGTGCCATGAAGAGTCTTACTAGCATAATAAATCACATGGGAAAGATTAGTGATTTGTTGCTCCAGAACAACTGATTGTGTAATTGGATGTGTCACACATTATCTCAAATGGTGTGCTCCAATCAGGTGGTTGTCTAATGAGTACAAAGCTAAGCTCATCCTCCAGACATTCAAAGGCCTTCATGCATTCTTCAACAAATTTAAAAATCACCTCCTTTGCAAGCAAATTGCATAGGTGCCTAGAAATTTTGTTGAAATCTTTGATGATGCATCAATAAAAACTAGCATGGCCAAAGAATGAGAGGATCTCCTTCACCATCCTAGGAGGGGGAAGGTTAGAAATGAGGTCAACTTTGGCCTTGTCAACCTCTATACCTTGTTGTGATATATGCCCTAGTACTATGCCAATTTTCCCAATTTATTATCAAAATTTTCACTTGGCACCTCCCTAACACTAAGCTAGGTAGGCTAAGCATTCATCAAAAGAAGATCTAAACATCAAGAAATCTCCATAAACATCTCATCGAACCTCTACACCATATATGTAGATATACTCATTATACACAGTTAAAAAGTCACTGATGCATTGCATGTAATGACCCCAATTTTTGAGATATTAAAAATCCCATGAAAAGTTCAGTTTTAAAGATAAGGGCATTTTGGTCATTTCACTAGTTTCCTTAACTGAACCCAGGAATTTGGTCCTAAAAATGGTTCCATTAGATGCTTCTCGGAAAAAGGAATCCAACGAGACCAAAATCACCCAAAACGGAGTTAAAATGAGCAAGATATGGCCCTTTGAAGTTCAGGGGCAAAATTGTAAATTTCACAAATCGACTTAAACTGAAAAAACACAGGTGCCCGTTTTGATACGGGCACCCCGTCGTCTTCAACCTCCTAGAGGTTTCTGGAATGGCGGTGTTTCAAGAAGAAACCACCGCCATTCTAGAGGATTCCCCACCGCCATTCAAAGGCGGTTAGAAACCCTCTAGAACCCTCTTTAAAAGCTCTATAAATAGAGCTCTTGGGTGCCTCTAATGGCAGCCCAAAAGCCTTGGAGAAAACCAGTCGTGAAGCAGTGACCAAGGGGGGAAAACGTGGAGAGAAAACCACCCACGAAACAGGTACGCTCAAAAACTCCCCAAACCCATCTCACCCATAGTCCTAGGCTCATGGAGAATAGGCCTCCAGGAGAGCCACAAAGACCCCTGGGACGTCCCCAGGCCGCACTGGTTTGACAGGGTCGAACCAAGGTGACTTGAGGATGACCTAGGTCACTAACAGATAGGACGATCCAATAGGACCGTCCCACATCGACGCAGGTCGACGCCGTTTGAAAAACCAAATGGGAGCGTCCACGGATGCGCCCGCTAAAGAGAAGGACGGACGGAGATGACGCGTGCGTCTGCAGACGCGCCAGCTGAGGCGCGCCGCTCAGATGCGCAGCGCTAGCACACGTCGTTTTTTTGGTTGTTAAGGAAGCCAGGGCGCATGACGCTGACGCGCAGCGCCCTCGCATTCTGAATTTTAATTCTTATACTGACATTGAACTCGAGTATTCAAACATACGCATATTTTGAATTTCAGTTGATTATGGATTCTTATATTGATATTGAACTCGAGTATTCAAACATACGCTTGTTTTAAATGAGCATATGATTTTGAAACATCTCATGCATTCATAAAACTAGTAGTGATAGGCCCTACTGAGTATATTATATACTCACCCAATCCTTAACATTTTTCAGACATCAGCAAGCACTCAAGGATAAGATACGTCCGTATGTATCATGGTTTAGGACAACTTCACTCACAAAGAGGACATCTATGTTAGTGCTATGAGCAAGTAAATCCAAAAGGAAACAAATACACAAGTAAGTAAACTCTTAACCCTTTGGACATGTGTTTGTACTTAGTTCTGAGATAAATTTGTGCATTGTGACTGGAAAGACCTGGGGAAAAACATTTATGATTTTTGAAGTTTTTCAAAAACTACCTTAGTTGTTGTGAAAGCAAATGACACTCGGGGTTTTCAAAAATGAGTTTAAAACTAAAGGTTTTCCGCTGCATTGCATGGTTTTTACAAAATGGTTTTCAAATAGGGATGCATCTCGCCTTAGGAAATTAGACATTGCATTTAAAAATGCATGAGAAAACCTGGGTCGTCACAGTTGGTATCAGAGCCCAGGTTTTATCCTTTCACAGCCATCCTAGCATGTCCAAGGGTCATAGACAATAAAGAAAATTAAGGATAAGTAGTATAAGAAGGAGTAGTAGAGATGACTACTTCCATTTGACGATTATAATATTAATGCTCAAGGCATTTCACCATAAACACATAGGTGAAAAAGGAGATAGTCCTAGCAAATACTTTGATATTGGATTGATTAAATCCTATCAAAATCATGAGAAATAAGGATTGTTGTGCAGTGGTGCAAAGATGAAATCTCATATAAGGATCATATTGTGATGAGAATGATGAATGAGTATGTTAGTGAACTTGTTAGTAGATAGTTCTGACCTGCACTAAAGTAATCTCATCAAAAGTGAGAAAATTGAAGGACCTAGATGACCATCTTACCATCATAAAGAATATCAGAATATGAGTACAAGGATATGATATAAGTATGATAGGGGATGTAAGAGACAGACTTTGAAGATTTTAATATAAGAGTGATGAGGATGCAAGAGAATATTAGGAAATAACTGTGACTCGTACTAGATCACAAAGGTATGAAGGACTTAGCTTAATTTTGGATACTATTCAGGAGAGTAAAATGCTATTGAAAAATAATTACCTAAGAATTATGGAGCAAATCAGAAGAGGTATACAAGTGACATATTATGTGAATAAGAGGAACATAACACGAATATGATAAGGAAATGAATTCAACCGAGTTATTAAAAGATTTTTTACGATAATATTGGGGATGATAGATCTATGATAATAGATTGATCCTAACATAGCATGATCAAAACATCAATATTAAGACAGTATATGAATTTTATTGAGGCTACAAGCAATTGAGGATTTCAATGATCTTAAGACAGTTTAGAATTTCTGAGAAGCATTCAGTCTATCATATATGTTACTTAAAAGAGATAGATGAAGTATCAAATATATGCAAGAACGCATATAGAGACATTGATCCAGGTAGACCAAATGGATATTGAAGAAAAGAGAGAAAGAGATAGAGATGTAACTATAAGTATTCGATGAATATTGAATATTCAAAGAAGAAGATCATGACTTCATGGAGATACATAGAATCCCATAGAAAGGTAGATCAAACAAATGCAAAGGAATGATGATAGATGAGTTGGTGATCTTATTGCAAAAGAGTAGAAAAGAGAGAAAGCATATGGGGATTAAGATTTTGAGTAGCGTATCGAATTTCAGGAGATTATGTGACAAGAAATTTTCAAAGAAGAATGGCGACCAACTAGAAGTTAAACTTCTACAAATGGTTTGATATCAATTAGATTCTTATCAGATCCATTAGCGTATGAGGAACACCAATGAATATAATCCATGAAAAAGGAAAATTTGGTGATATCTCACCTTGCCACTACATGAGTAAATAAAGTTGTATTGAAAAAGGAATGCGGTCAGGACAGTGACTTGTCCATCTATCTATCTTCAGCAAGAAGGGTACCATCAAGGATCAAATTGAGATCTTACTATCATAGATTGGAAGATCAAATATCTTAAGACCATTATTTAGTCATTACCTTTGGAGTAGTATTGACTAAAATAAGGGTATCCCACCATATCTAATCAAGTATGCTAGTATCTATGAGTTAGTAGTCGAAGTTATATACTTAAAGGGATGTTATGAGTCTCTAGACTTGAGTTTTCCTTGAAAGAAGTACTTGTCAAACTAAGTCAATTAAGGGCACATGGTCAGTTGATGAGGACAGTAGCAACTGAGATAAGAGCAAAAATAAGAAGTGATCTAAACCAATGCGAAAGGTTTTTCAAACCTTAGTGGCTACCATGACAAGGTAAAGAAATTACTTTAGGTCTGAAAACTACTATAGACTTGGATTGAAAGAAAGATAAGTACTGATCACTCTAGAGGCCCTTGAGCTTATAACGCATCTGGGAAGAGATCAATGAGTAATCGATTAAAGTCTTTCTATGTCTAAGGAAATGTTTATGCTTATCTGAGTCTTGTTGAACTTGTTGAGTTAACAACTTCAGTACAATTTGATATAATTGCTATTGGGGGAGAATTATGGCTATGAGATGGCACTTGAAAGATAAAATAAGGAGGCACTTGAAAGATAAAAGTTGAGGAATTGAGAAAATCACTACTTATGATGATACCTCCTAATAATACAGATTGCATGGTTGATGATAAAGCCTTAATAAAAGATTGGGCAATATATTGACATAAGGAATGAAAAGAGAAAAGTTGAGGAGGCTAGCACACTATAAGGTAAAGATGTGATGTTACTTGCCTTTAGACAAAAAGTTAGTTGTTATAAGCATATACCAAGTACGAAAAATTAATTGAAGGAATTTCCTAAGGACTAACCCTACTAGATTGAGTATAGAACTTTTGGATTGAAAAAGTTACTAAGAAAATCATCAAGCAAAGAAAGGGCAAAGAGGATGAAGACAAAGGATTCAACCATGACCAAGTAAGGGTACTCGATTATAAGAAACTTTTTACTTTGCATGAATGAGAGCATTACTGAAAATCCTAAATGACAAATGGATGAGAAATAGTGAGATAGGCTTCTAGACAAAAACATATGACCCATGATGATGAATCGACCATCAACATTTGACATGAGTTTGGATAAAATCTTCAATAGAGGAAAGCGTTTAATGAACATGGAGTTAGGACATTTTTCTTTCAGTATATGATAAGGTCCTCGATAGAAGAGGCTACTAATTGGCTTTCATTTTTTAATGTAACCTTGGTCAAGGAAATCAAGTCACATATGGAAAACGACAGATAGTTGAAATTCAAAGTTAAGTAAGAGTTTGACTATAGAGCAAATGATACCATATCAGTTATTGAAGTATCTTGGAAACAAGGGCAAGAAGCAAAGTTAGACGCAATAGAAAGAAGGTAACTTTTTGGACTTGTGGATAATGAAAGAGATCACTAGATGAAAAGGATTATCTTATGATATTCAAAATAGGAGGAATAAGCTAATATGATCTTGAAAGAAGTATATGCATGAGCAAAGAAGCATGATCTTACGAGGAGACTATCTTATACATGATAAGATAAGTATAGGAATCTAAGAAATTCAAGATGGATGAAGTACCGCTAGAAAATGGTATTGTTAAATTGGCACGTATGAGAGTATGGCGGGGCATTAGAGTACGCAGAAAAAGCAACTCTTATAGGTGAGGCCTTATAGGAGGAACAATCGAAATAATAAATTGAGGATGAACCTAGATTTGATCCTAAAGGGGAGAATGCATCCACCAAGAAATCATTTAAGAGACAAATACCTGGAAGATAATAAGTTATGGAATTTTGAGGATGAAATTCTTTTAAGGGGTTAATAATGTAATGACCCCAAATTTTGAGATATTAAAAATCCCATGAAAAGTTCAGTTTTAAAGATAAGGGCATTTTGGTCATTTCACTAGTTGCCTCAAATGAACCAAGGAATTTGGTCCTAAAAATGGTTCCATTAGATGCGTCTCGGAAAAAGGAATCCAACGAGACCAAAATCACCCAAAACGGAGTTAAAATGAGCAAGATATGGCCCTTTGAAGTTCAGGGGCAAAATTGTAAATTTCACAAATCGACTTAAACTGAAAAAACACAGGTGCCCGTTTTGATATGGGCACCCCGTCTTCTTCAACCTCCTAGAGGTTTCTAGAACGGTGGTGTTTCAAGAAGAAACCACCGCCATTCTAGAGGATTCCCCACCGCCATTCAAAGGCGGTTAGAAACCCTCCAGAACCCTCTTTAAAAGCTCTATAAATAGAGCTCTTGGGTGCCTCTCATGGCAGCCCAAAAGCCTTAGAGAAAACCAGTCATGAAGCAGTGACCAAGGGGGGAAAATGTGGAGAGAAAACCACCCACGAAACAGGTACTCTCAAAAACTCCCCAAACCCATCTCACCCATAGTCCTAGGCTCAGTTTCCCTAGGTTTTTCCATGAAAAACCATGGAGAATAGGCCTCCAGGAGAGCCACAAAGACCCCTGGGACGTCCCCAGGCCGCACTGGTTCGACAGGGTCGAACCAGGGTGACCTGAGGATGACCCAGGTCACTAACAGGCAGGACGATCCAATAGGACCGTCCCACATCGACGCAGGTCGACGCCGTTTGAAAAACCAAACGTGCGCGTCCGTGGACGCGCCCGCTAAAGAGAAGGACGGACGGAGATGACGCGCGCGTCTGCAGACGCTCCCGCTGAGGCACGCCGCGCAGACTCGCAGCGCGCTAGCGTACGTCATTTTTTTGGTTGTTAAGGAAGCCAGGGCGCATGACGCTGACGCGCAGCGCCCTCGCATTCTGAATTTTAAGTCTTAAGGGACTTATGTACATACAACACTAAAACGCTTATAACTTGAGATCTAGAGCTCCGATTGAGGCCCTGCAAAAGGTGTTGTGTCCGTATCGACGACACGGACACATCGAAACCATAAAATCCTTGATCAAGGTCCAATCAAAGTATGGAATTACCCTTAGAATAGGATGGTGGCGCGTGGCCACTAGAACTTTGGAAAACTGAGGATACCAAGGCCCAAGTAGGACCTTAGGACACCCATAGGCATAGGGATGGATCCCTAATGCCTAAGCAATAAGACCCAACTGCTCTAAACCCATCAAAGATAGGTTAAACTAACCTTGAGTCCCAAACCATGTTTAGGAGCGTACGAGGACAAAGGGGTTAACGCAACCTAGTCAGGTAGGTGCTCTATCACTATTAGATTCTTTTAAAAGAACTATTGTTATTTGAGAACATATGTTTTAGATATAAGACTTGATTTGCATGTAATTTGCATGAATTAATCCAGCATGCATGTTAAATGCTTTGTACATAGCCATGTTTTGAAATGACTGCATATACATTATGCACATATATGTGTTGCAAACAAGTGCACGCATTGGATGATTTAAGTACTTGCAAAGATTGCATGTCCTTGAGGGTTGCCAAAAGACGCTGGAGTGCCGAGGGCCAGGCAGTTGTGAGGGACCCAAAAGAGGACAAGTTTTAACAAAAGGTTTTGACTTATCTTATGTGATTTGGGCAAGTAAGGCCGTGGGTGCTATGTCGAGGGGTCTAGGTTGGCCACCCGGCCTCTACCACTAATAGGTGGATGGGTACCACGCCCAAAAAGAGGCAAGTCCCTACGTCGACTGCATGTGGTACAGGGGGCTACCACTGGTGTCATGGCACTGGGTCAGCGTGTCATAGGCCCCGTGGAGGCTATGACCAAGTGTCCTCAGGTACCCGGGGACCACACGGTGAGGAGGTCGTGGGCATAGTGGACCCTATGATTTGATGTGCATTTCATATAGCATGATATGAGGTTGGTCGACCATACCATACTAGAGATCCATGAGTTGGACTCCATGAGGCATCTATTGCATATCATGATGTCATCATATATATGATACTTTCACTTTTGGATTATGTGATCTTTTAAGTTATGAGAATTTCAGTTGATTATGGATTCTTATACTGACATCGAACTCGAGTATTCAAACATACGCATATTTTGAATTTCAGTTGATTATGGATTCTTATACTGATATTGAACTCGAGTATGCAAACATACGCATGTTTTAAATGAGCATATGATTTTGAAACATCTCATGCATTCATAAAACTAGTAGTGATAGGCCCTACTGAGTATATTATATACTCACCCAATCCTTAACATTTTTCAGACATCAGTAAGCACTCAAGGACAAGATACGTCCGTATGTATCATGGTTTAGGACAACTTCACTCACAAAGAGGACATCTATGTTAGTGCTATGAGCAAGTAAATCCAAAAGGAAACAAATACACAAGTAAGTAAACTCTCAACCCTTTGGACATGTGTTTGTACTTAGTTACAGATGGGCTGTGCATTGTGATTGGAAAGACCTGGGGAAAAACATTTATAATTTTTGAAGTTTTTCAAAAACTACCTTAGTTGTTGTGAAAGCAAATGACACTCGGGGTTTTCAAAAATGAGTTTAAAACTAAAGGTTTTCCGCTACATTGCATGGTTTTTACAAAATGGTTTTCAAATAGGGATGTATCCCGCCTTAGGAAATTAGACATTGCATTTAAAAATGCATGAGAAAACCCGGGTCGTCACATTGCATAACCCAAAGACCACACATCTATAGGTGAAGGTTCTAAAAAGACAAGTGAAGGAAGTCTTCTCTTGATCCTCGAATGCTATAGGAATTTGGTTGTAATTGGAATATCCATAAAGGAAATAGTAATATTCATGGCTGGCCAACCTTTCTAGCATTTGATTGGAAGAGGAAAGTGATCTTTCCCCATGATCGAGCTTTGTTTCTTGTGGATGAGATAGACTCTCCACCCCATGGCCATCTAAGTGGGAACTAACTCATTGTTCTAATTGCGAACTATAGTGACTCTAGACTTTTTAGGGACAACTCGAAAAGGGCTGATCAAGCACTATCATATATTGGGTAGATTGTGCCTACATCTAACATCTTGAGTACCTCTACCTTAACTACCTCCTTCATGTGAGGGTTTAACCATCGCTGCAATTTTTGAGACATTTTAGCATTTTCTTTTAAATAGATAATGCAAATGGTTGTGCTAATGCCCTTTATGTCCGATATGGACCACCTAATTGATGTTTTATGTCTCTAAAGGACATTAAGCATCTTACCTTCCTATTGTTGATTGAGATTAGTGGCAATGATAATAGGTAAGGTTTTAGAAGGACCTAAAAATGCATACTTTAGACTTTCTAGCAAGGGGTTTTAGGTCTAAGGTGGGTCCTGAGCAATGGAAGGTGGTGTCAGGAGCTTTACTCTCTATCTTCATTTTGAAGTGTCTATTACCATTGTAGCTTCAAGTAATGTGTCCACTTCCTTCATAGGATTAGCTTGATCCAAAAGTGGATCAGAATTTGAGAATTATTGGAATGTGTCACGAGTTAGACTGTCTAACATTAACAACAAATGATTTTGTAGAGTCCATCCATTGTGCTGCATTGAAAATTTTGAACTCTAGTCTCATATTAGTGAAAGATAGCTTTATAACACTACTTTGACAAATTATTATGGCATTAGATGTGGCCAGGAATGGTCAACCCAAGATGATAGGAATCTCGTTTCTAGATTAGATATAGATTTTGTGTCTAGGACCAAAAAGTCCATGGAAAAGAGAAATTTATCCACATGTGTCAAGACACCTTCTACCACTCTTTGATGAATTTTGATAGATTGACTTGCTAGTTGGAGGGTGGTAGAGGTAGGTTCTAGCTCACTTAAGCCTAGTTGTTTGTAGGCTAAATAAGGTAATAGGTTAACATTGCTTCTTAAATCTATAAGTGCCTTATCGAATCTATGTTCCTTAATAACACATGAGATTGTAGGGCATTTGAGATCTTTGTACTTGGGAGGGGTCTAGTGTTATCTTGTTCAACAAGGACGGCCTTTCTTTGTACATTAAACTTAAGCTTATGTGTGAAAAGGTCCTTCATGAATTTAATTTAGCATAAGGAATGAACTATTTGATGGCATTGAGTAATGAAGTATTATATTTACTTGTTTAAGAACATCCATTATCTCATTATAGTTGTTCTCCTTCTTTGTTGCATTCAGTCATTGAGGTTAATGTTAAGTGTTCAATTTAAACCAAAATACCCTTAATCTAGTATCTAATTAGGTCATATCATTTATCAATTTTACTTATAATTTTGCATTTTAGGTCCAATTGATCATCCAACCGTTGATTTACAAATATAACAATTAAATGATCATCAAAGCTAATTAGATGTATAATGTACAATTTAGATGATTCTAATTTAGTCCTATGTTTTGTAGATCAACCAAATTGGAATTGGATGATCTAGATCAAAGTAAATGGATTAGATTAAGAAGGAGGAAACTACTTGGAAAAAGAAGAAATTGAAGATAATCACGAAATAAAGTACAAAATTTGAATAAGAGAGAAGAAATGGAGTTTGAATCAAAATCAAACACTTCTAGGAAATTCTATATAAAGAAAAGGCAAGAGAGTTGGAAAAAAAGGCTGGAGGTGGTAATTCTCTCTCTTTCTCTAGTTCCGTCTCGCTCTCTATCTCCTGGCACCCTTCTTTCTCTCTCACTCCCCTTATGCGATCACTCTCTCTCTTGTCCTCTTTCACTCCCTCTCTTCTTCTCTTACTCACACCTCAAACGCACTCACCATACTTCTCCCTCTCTTTCCCTTTTAGCTATTTTTTTTCCCTCTCTAGGTCCGTTCCTCTTTTCTCCTTCACCACACTTTCCTTCTGCTCTCCTTTCCCTCTTTCCCTCTTTCCCTTACCCTCTTCTTTTTCATCTAATGTTGCACAGGCAGCCAGAGCCTGATGCCAAACAGCCCCCTCGTCATTCTCTCATTTCCCAATGTCTTCTTCTCCACTATACAATGGCGAAGCTACTTGTTAGAGGTAGACACATCAGCTGCACCACTCCCTATCACTGTAGTTCCCTCTCTATTTTTTTTTCTTTCTCCATCTTTCCTCTTACTTTCTTCCTTTCTCTATCTCGTCTCCTTCTCTCTCATCCCATATGTCACTATTCTCTCCTCTCTCTCCTTCCACCTGACAAGCACATCACCACATAGTATGCATGACACTGCAGGAGAGGAAAATTGCATCCACTGCCCTCTCTGCCACATCTCTCCCTCTCTTCTCCCTCCTATCTCTTTTCCTCTTCCTCACATCTCCCTTTGTCTCCCTCATTTCCCCACTCCTCCTCTTCTCCCGCACTCTTCTCCTTTGGTGGTCGGCTCTGACAATCTCAGAAGGAGCACTAGCCCACTTATTCTCTGCCCAACAAGCACCTCAGAACCCACTTCCCTATTTCTCACTTTGCTCTGTTTTCTCTCAGTTCTAGTCCCAGGTAGTAAGCGAGTTCAAATTGTAGCCACCACTTGAAAACCCACTTGTTCTCTCTCTCTCTCTCTCTCTCTCCTCTCTCTGTAATAACCCCAATTTTTGTAAATTGATTGAGAAAAATCAATAAAGTTTGAGTTTCAGATATTTTAGGCTAAAATATTAGGGTTATTTAAAATATACTTTTTATAAAAGTATAATCAAATCATAAGATATGTAAAATTGAAATTAAAATTAGCAAACCCTTCAAAATGACTGTAAGCACGACAAATTTCGAATTCGGATGAGAAATCCTTAAGTTTTTCATTTTTTGGACAAAAGGGGTAAAATAGTAATTTTACCCAAAAATCAAAATATTCCAAAAATCAAAATATGAAACATCAAAATTTATAATGTACTGGGAAATACGAATCCAATGCCACTAAGTACACTCAAATATGAGATCATGGGAATAAAACCCAAAAATTTTATGCATAAAGGGCAAAACAGACTTTTTACACCATGTGGGGCCCACATGGGGACCACCACGTCCCCAACAACCAATTTGATCAGCAGTCCATGTGAAACATGGGTCAACAAAGATCAGCTAGTCATGGGGAAGAAAAATTAGGCATGGGAGCATTGAAGACTTTCATGCCATTTTATATTAAAAAAATAACATATTATAATCATGGAAAATGACCCAAAATGCCTATAAATACAACCCCAAAAATTTTCCAAAAATCCTAATAAAATCCCCACGAAATTATCTTCAATCTCCTTGAAAAATTAGATCTAGAATCCCTCCCCAAAACCCCAAAATTTCTAAGAGTTAGATCTCTTTCCAACTTGTTTTTCTTTTTAGATTAGAATAAGAGACCTAAAATCAATTAGGCACTCTGTTCTAGGCCTAATTTGATCAATTCTACCATCCAAAACATCCCAACATATCTATTCTACAAAACCCCCAAAGAAATTTCAAGATCCAACGGTTCAAACAACGGATATTTGCAAGAAAGGTGGATTATAGGATATATCTTCATCAACAAGGTATTTTTTTTTAATTGGGCATATAATTGAGGTTTTCTCTCCAATCAAGTAAGTGGAAATCCTTTTCATATATTTTTAATATTTTTTTATGTAATTTTTATTTTACTGTAATTAATTTTTGTAATAAAAAGATATAAATAAAGTAAACAACATAACCCTTAATTCTAGATGTTGGAGTGCTTAGATGAGAAATCTGATTGTACCAATCAATCCAGAAGGGTCCAAAACCCCTAGGGTAGAAGTTTCATCAAAATCAAAGACGTTTTGGGCCCTCAATTGCAAGAGGATTGATTGGAAGGTCCAGAATGGACAGTCTGATCTCCAGATCAGACGACGCCCAAGACACACGCGTGATGCACCATCGGAACGGCACATGCGATACGTGTGGGGTGCGCAGACGACGGGCGTTCCGCTCGCCCCGTCTGTGTCTGTGGACGCCCCGTAGTCGCGCTTCGTCGTTTCCTCCCAGCGGATGTGCCCGACGACGCCTGGTTCATTCCGCTCGGTTCATTCTGCCTGTCGTTCCGCCTGACTAATTTGGGCTGTCCATTCCTTGGGCCCAGATCAAATTTAGGCCCTAGGAAGGACTGTGAACTTCCAGATTCAATTCTGGAGTCATCTGAACTCCAAATTGAGATCGGAAAGAAGCTATGGAAAGCTTGAAACCTCTATTTTCTTATGAAATGATAAAATAGATATGTTATTTAGTAAAAAATTTCTATATTTAAGAATTAAGTTTCCAATTACATAGATTTTCAAGATCTGAGATGATCAGATCTTAGAAACATGTTTTAATAATGATATAATACTTAAATAAAGTAAGATCTATGTTTAAATTGGATAGATATGAGATATATTAAGGGATCTGTCCTTTATGGTAGAAAAACCCTAAAAATACAAAGGGGCCCACTTCATCAATGAGATCAAGTGTGATCAGATCCTTGGGATGGAAAGAATAAATGTTCATATGATGAAATCCAAGAAAATTATGGATGGATTATGATAAAAATAGATCAATATGATCTTTTGGCCTTAATAGAGAAAATTCCCTAAATATAACTAAAATCCTTAATCGAAGGAAAAGATCTAAGATCAAATGGTTGGATCATAAGTAAAGGTTTCTAAAAATGTAAATATAATTAGTTTCATTTTATATTATTATGTTATAAAGCATGCTAGTATAATATTTAGAGTTTAGCATGATATGTGTTTCATTGTTATCATAAGGTGCCAGATTTAATTTAAGTACCTTGCCTCATTTTCATTGAATGTTAGATTATGTAGTTTTATGCTTTAAATTTATAATTCATTTATGGTTGAATGTTAGTAGTAGATTTACTTGTTATGGGATAAAGAGCATAAAACATCAAAAATGTATTCTAATGAGAAAGTAGAGTTTCATGACACAAATAAGAATGGAGCACTTTGGACTTAATTAGTAAGGGCTATAGTTAGTAGGACAATATAAGGATTATCAAATCCTTGGCCCAAATTAAGAAAAGAATAATAAACCCCATGAATGACATTATAAATATTCATGGACTTAATTAAAATCCATTAGAAAGAGTACTTAGGGTAAACATGCTTATAGGAACCTTATGAAAGGTTGAGCTATGGTCATTCTAGTGAATGATGAACATAGTGGTTAAGGGGGTTATCTAATAGAGCCTCGCTCTTCCCCTACCTTTTGTTGACATTTGTGAGGTCTAAACGCCTCCTTATATGAGGATTGAAGTAACCACTTTGTGTTCACCCATTCAGCTAGTAAGCCTTAGCCAATTGGAAATAAGAGGAGCAGTTTAGATTTAGGCTTGAATAAGCTACCTTCAACTAGCACAATAACTGGTTGAATAATAATAATAAGAGCATAAAAGGTTAGTAAATTACCTAACCCTAATAAAAATAGTAAGTAAGATAAGGATGATCAAACAAGATCCGTTAGATCTTGGATGATCAAGAACAATAAGAATAAGAACACTATATTGTACTTAGTACACATGTTTATTAGTATACTTGTTATAGTTCATCAGATTGGATAATCCAAACCCTTGATCAAAGATGATTCAACGAAGAAAACCAAGATCATCCTCCATAGGGATGATCCAAGAACTAAATTTAGATCAAAGAAGAACTAGATGATAGAAGATCTAGGACCTTGATCTTTATCAACATGTGTAGATTGTCAATCAAAGGATCTATGAAAGATCAAGATCAAGGAGATGAACATACAAAGACTTGGAGATAGAAAAATACTTAGATATGAATGATCTAAAGATCATTCTAAACATCAGATCTAGTCATCAATAGGATTGTTCATAAATTATATATTGACAATATGTATGGATGTACAAATTACATACATTGGTCAGGATCATGGAAGATTGGGGAAAACAGATCAATCCTTAAAGGTAGGAGGATTTGATGAATATATACATGATTTTACTCATGATCTTATGTTGACAAGAGTAATGATAATACTTGGACTAAATCTCTTGAAAACCTTATGATCCAACCAAACACCTATAAGATGGTTAAGGACTAAACTATAAGTAAATAGGGAACTAGAAAATATTTCAGCCCTAAGTAAACAGACATATGGTCTGATATATATGACATCTATTTTACATACAAGCTTGGAGGCTTGTGAGTTTGTTTTAATAGGCATGAGCCTAGGGGATGCTATTGTTAGAGGAGTTATGAGGGTTTGGGGACCCGCTCCTTGAAATTTGATGATATGATGATACCTTGCCCAATGAGAGGCTAAAAGTCGGGTGGTGGCAATTATGGGAAGGCCACCACTGTGAAAGTCTTGCTCCCCCATATGGGCAGTGACATAATATTTTCCACCGTGGTATCAGTGGTGAACAGGGCAGTTATCCGAGCGCACTAGTACGGATCAGACTGCAGCGTAGCAACCTTTCTGATTATTTTGCACTATGATGCATATGGGAATAGGCATAGTGAAATGCCTTATGTTATAGCATAATGAAATGCTAGGTAATTGTATATTACCAATATTTCCCAAGAAGGAAAATTCCCAGTATGAGATTAGCTGTAATACTAAATTCTCAAAATGAAGAGAATTGATCAGCTTAGTTGGGAATGATATTTGACTATTTTCACGAATTTAACTGGTTTACCCATGAAGGGTATGTATGTATATAGATATACATAACTTACACAGTAAAGAGTATGTTTAAGGATAATGAGATTATGAAGTATTGGAATTACATTGTCAATGTTATGTTTCTTGAATCCCCTACCAAGCATTGCTTACTCAGATATTGTACTTGTTGCAATATCTCAGATCCAGGGAAGGAGAGTTAGGAGCTGAAGACTATAGAAGACTTGAAGAGAATAATCTTCAAGGTATACCCTTGAAGACATGTATTTTTCTTTGTTGAGAGTTTTATTGTATGGTGAGCTTGAGTTTTGGATTATGTAATTTGGACAAGTATTGTACTAGATTTGGCTGTACTGTGAACCACTGGATGGATCCTGGAGTTTAATAAAAGTATATTCCTTCAATGGAATTTTATTTTGACCACAAATTGTACTTATGTTATGTATAAAGTGGTGACTTGGGTTTTCAAAACAAGTTCTAAAGAAAAGAATTTCTGCTACTTTGTTTTGTGAAAAAATTTTACACTCTTAAGGGCCCTGCCTTTCAAAATACTTTACAAATCATGTTTTCAAAAACCCGGGTCATCACTCTCTCTCTCTCTCTCTCTCTCTCTCTCTCTCTCTCTCTCTCTCTCTCTCTCTCTCTCTCTCTCTCTCTCTCTCTCTCTCTCTCTCTCTCTCTCTCTCTCTCTCTCTCTCTCTCTCTCTCTCTCTCTCTCTCTCTCTCGTTTTCTCCATTTTGATCGATGTAGCTTGATTGGCAGGTCATGCTGGTCCCAATCCTCTCTCCCTATTCCACTCCACTTGCACAACATAGATCGGATGCCTAAGCAGGCTGGTCCTACCCTTTTTCTCTATTTTTCTCCTCCTCCCCTATATCTCTCTTCCCTCTACTTCACCATCTTCTCCATCAGTTCCCTCCATTTTTTGGTTTAAAACCAGAAATTAGAGAAATTCTAGTTTTGTCCTTTAGTTTTTAATTTTAATTCCATTCTCATCCTTTTCTCATCTTATTCCAATTTTGTTCTATCCCTGTTTTGCTATCCAGATTATGCGTTATTCTCAACTTCATTTAGGAACTATATTATCTAAACATGTTTTATTCAAGCTAAACCAAATCAATAGTCTAGCTTTAATAAAAAGGATTTTTTTATTTCTTGATCTTTTTCATTTTAGATTTTCAATCAATTCCTAGATCTTATTATGAGGATATCTCCTAGTTGATTCATAATCCCTGATCTTCAATTTGAAATCCAAAGATTCGATCTAAGCCATCCAAAAACCAAAATTCTTCTTTACTCCAGATCATTAAAATTTTGGGAAATTTGCTCAATCTAGCCATTGGATCCTTGAATGGGAGTATTAGTGAGAGGTAGATGAAAGCTGATCAATTTTGATGATATCAGATTTGAGGTAATTTGTTATAATCAAGCTAGGGAAGTAAACTTTATTTGTTTTTTAGTTAATTTTTTTCTTTCTGAATTTGGATTTCTGTAACTTTTCATTGGTTAAATAGATCTAAATTTTGAATTCATTGTTATTTAATTTTTAGAAATTAAAATTTATTTAAACTTCATCTTTTGAAGTGGAGTCCTTGTGGGATCGACTCGTACTTGCATCAGCTACACTACAATAGCCCACGCACTTGTGAGAAAGCAATTAACAAGTTTTTGGCATTGTTACCACAGACTTGCTATAGAGTTTTCATAAAATTTAATAAAAAATTCAAAAAATAAAAAATTGAGTAATTGCATTATTTATTTATCATTTTATGCATTTTTAGGTGCATTTTTAATTTTTCTTAGGTCAAAATCACTATATTTCCCAAATTTTGTGCTTATTGCTATTTTTATTTATGGAAATTGGAATGAGAGGAAATCAATGAGGACTTCAATTAGGATAGCCAAATTTTCATTTTGAGTGAATTGTGGTGAGGACACATTATATTTTTTATTAATCACAATTCATTTGAAAGGGTTGTAATAATATAGGTCAAGGGTGGACCATCGTAACCTAGAAGTGGAGGTGAGATGTAAATAGTCCCACCCTTCTACGAGAAGACTTTATCAAGGAATCCACTGTGAGCAATCCTAACTCCTTAAAATTCCTAGATTAGGGTTTGTATTATTAGAATAATTTTGCATTGTTTAGTAGTATAATTTCATGCAGAAAGTTTACTTTATAATTGTTGCATTTTAGGGTTTGCATTAGTTTACTATTTTTAATTGCATTTTAGGGCACATTTATCACTTTGAGATGATTTCTATGTTGATCAAACTACCATGGACTGTGAAAATTAATTACCCATAAGATTAAGGGTAAATTTAATCACCACCTCTTAACCCACTTAGGATAATCACCACAAGTGCACAACCCAGCCTTCATAATTAATTTAAAATTAATTAGAAGAGACTTGTAGAGGCCATCACATGCTTGTAGGACCATTTTAAAAGGACATGATCTATTATCACTCTAATGGTTTATGAGCATTGTGGTTGTAATGGTTGTCTTAAAATCCAAGTGATTTTTCAATGCCTACTGTTGATGTTTGTTGAGGTCTAAATGCCTCCTGACATGAGGATTTTATGAACCACTTTAGAGTAGAACCCAACTAGTAAGAGGTAATCAAATCTAAAATAGAGGAGGAGCATTAGATTAGGTGAATCTAAAAGCATCTCCTTAACACAAATTCAAGAAAATCAAAATATTTCTCCTTACTAGCCTAAAGGATTGTTTGATTGCGTCCTTTGTTTGTGCATCATTTTAGACATTAGGTTGCATCATTTAATTTAGTTTTTTTCAAAGTAAAATAAAAACAATATGATCGGTTGCATTCAATAAATAATCTAAACATTGATCAAAGGGGTAATTTCCACCCCAGCATTAATAGACATGATATTTCACCATGGAAGAACAATCCCCTTGTTAATGATGATGAACCACCTCTCATCCTAGACAATGATGATGTTTCCTCATGTATGAGCAATCCTCTCTTTGATGTTGATGATCCTCCCCCTCTATTTAATAATAATAGATATCCATGGAGGAATCATTCTCTATCACATGAAAATAGGAGAAGGAATCAACTTAGAACACATGAGAATAATTGCCATAACCAAAATCCTCATAGGAGAACATTAAGAGATTATTTACAGCCTAATTATAATAGCATACCTTCATGTATAAATTTACCTTCAAATGCTGGTATGATTAAATTAAATGTGAGAGTAATTCAATCACTTGCTAAATTTTATGGGTTGGATAGTGAGAGTTCTTACCTACATTTAAAAGAATTCGATGACGTGTGCATGACTCAATATACACAAAACATTGAATTAGACATGGTAAGACTCAAACTATTTCATTTTTCTTTAAATGAAAAGAAAAGATGCGGTTTCATTCATTACTAGCAGGTTCTATAAGAACATGGCAAGAAATGATTGGGAAGTTCCTGAAAAATTTCTTTCCTATACAAAAGACAAATACTATCTACTGAAATATAATGAATTTTACCCAGAAGGATAAAGAAACTTTCTACCAATGATGGGAAAGATTGAAGGAATTATTGTTAACTTGCCCACATCATGGCTACAAACTTTTGTGTATTATTAGCTTCTTTTTTGAAGGACTTAATTTTGATATGTGCCAGTTTGTTGAAATGATGTGCAATGCAAATTTCTTAAATAAACAACTTGAAGAGGTACAAGAGAATTTGGAATGGTTGGCAGAGAGTACACAAACTTGGGCTGATTTGAAAAAAGTAGGTAAGCCAAACATGCCTAAGTCTACCACTAGATCAGCTAGGGGAGGAATATATGGTATGACTGAAAAAGATGATATGAATACTAAAATAACATCCCTAGCTAGAATAGTTGAGGCCATGAAAATGGGAAAATTGTCCACTAAGAAAGTTGAACAGGTGTGTGATATTTGTGAAAGTAATACACACCCCACTCAAGAATGTCCCATCATTCCTGCATTTGATGATGTGCTTCATGAATAAGCACATTCTTATGAGTGACCTTTTTTCTCATCTTCAGAGACACATAATTCCAATTGGAGTAATCATCCTACTTTCAATTAGAGAAATGGATATAGCACTAATGTCTCACATAAGGCTTAATACCTAGCGTCTCACATAAGGCTTAATACCAAACCTATCACCAAAATCAAGGACCACTTGCTCTTGAACCTTACCTTCCTCCTCTGAAGAGGGAAGTGGAGGATCACTTTCATCAATTCATGCAATACCAGGAGAAGAAAATAGCTCAAATTAAAGCCTAAACAAAAGAGAATATAGAATCCATGATTGAATGGAAGGACATGATGTCTCAAATGCTGCTGACCATTGACAAAAGGCAATGTCCTATCCCACAAAATCAAAGCCCTGATGATGTGGATGTGGTAAGTGAGATTAATTCTTCATTTACAAACATGGAACAAACAAAGGCAGTTACCATTCTTCATTGTGGTAAAATAATTGAGAAATTTGATCTTAAAAAGGCTGAGATAGTATCAAAACCTGTTAGAAAAGAGATAATTTTATTGATAAGGAAAACATCTCACCTACTAAGCCATATGAAATCCTTGCTCCATCTCTGCAAAGGCTACAATAAGCTCCCACAATTGTCTCTAATTTTGAGAAGCAGCCAGGAGACATTTGATACCTTGCCCTATGATAAAATGAAAATTTCAAAATTGCAAGATAAATTCACTCACCTTTCTTTTTTAGAGCCCTATCCATCTCATTTTGTATGGGATCCAGTGAAGTTTGAAATTTGTAAATTTTTTCTCTAAAAATTTTCCATCTGTAATAATTATGTACCATAATTTTTTTATTATAGAACATTCCTTTTCTACATCTCTCATTTTGTCATTTCTCAATACATTATCATCAGCCTACTTTTTAAACATTAAGGATAATGTTTCACTTAGGCTGGGGGGTGTAGAATTCTAGAAAATTCTAGGTTTTTTAGTTTTCTTTAGCTGATTTTCTTAATTTAAAAAAAAAATGAAACATTTGTCAAAAGATTTGTTATTTTTTGAATTTTTTTTCATCAAATCCTACACTATGAAGTGAATTGGATTTTTTGAAGTATAATCTAGATAACTTTAGCTTATTAATAGAATTGTATATGATTAATTCAATTGTATATGATTAAAGCAAAGTCTCAGATCACATCTATACACACAGTTGTATATATATATATATATATATAGTCTAAATTGATAAGTAGTTATAACCTAGAGATCCTGAAGAAATTCAGTGGAGACCTATAACCTAAGTTAGTTTTAGATCTATTCATTCTTTTTGAGATGTTATAAATGTTCCTAAGTTTTTTTCAATGTTCTTAGTCTAAATTTGATCCCATTAATTTTTAAATTTGGCTAATTACCTGAATTATTAGAGTATTACATTTAAAATTCTAAAAGTTCATTGAATCTGATAGAATATATGAAACTTAGAAAAGGATTTAATCCATCCTTATTATTAACCTAGAGACATAAAGCCTACCCAAAAGAGTATTTTTACCACTAGTTAGCTAATTTGAGTCTTTTATATAAGCCTTTTCCTTTCTTACCCAAAATTACCTTTATCCATATTAACCTAGCATAAATTATCCATTACCTATTTTCTTTGAAAGATAAGTCAGAGATGAATGAAGATATAATCTTTAGTTGCAATAAAAGTAGAAAAATGAATATCAAGAAAAGAATGTTCTTCAAATAGATTCAAAAGTGTTAAAAAAGAAATAAGAAAAAAAAGAAATTTGAATAATACAAAAAAGTTAAAAAAAGAAATTTTCACTTCAGGTAAGCAAAGTAAAGAAGATTTGTAAACTTTAGTATAAGACCTCTACTTATTCTTGAAGAAACTTTGAATACCCTTTATACCCTTTCTTTTGTACCTTGTCTTAAGCCCACATTTTGTGTGATGACCCGGGTTTTTGTAACAAGTTTTGTAATGTATTTTGAAAGGTAGGGCCCTTAAGAGTGTAAATTTTTTTCGTAAAACAAAGCAACGAAAATTCTTTTCTTTAGAACTTGTTTTGTAAAACCCAAGTCATCACTTCATACATAACATAAGTAGAAATTTTGTATAAGATAAAATTCCATTGAAGGAATATTCTTTTATTAAATTCTAAAATCCATCAAGTGGTTCACAGTACAGCCAAATCTATTACAATACTTGTCCAAATTACATAATAAAAAACTCAAGCTCACCATACAATAAAACTCTTAACAAAGAAAAATACATGTCTTCAAGGGTATACCTTGAAGATTATTCTCTTCAAGTCTTTTATCGTCTTCAACTCCTAACTCTCCTTCCCTGTATCTGAGATATTGCAACAATTACAATATCTTAGCAAGCAATGCTTGGTAGGGGATTCAAGAAGCATAATAATTAATGAGGTAATTCTAATACGTCATAATCTCATTATCCCTAAACATACTCTTTAATTTGTAAGTTATGTATATTTATATACATACATACTCTACATGGGTAAACCAGTTAAATTTATGAAAGTAGTCAAATATCATTCCCAACTAAGCTGATCAATTCTCTCCATTATGAGAATTTACTATTTCAGCTAATCTTACATTGGGAATTTCCCTTCTTAGGAAATATTGGTAATATACAATTACCTAGCATTTCATTATGCTAAAACATAAGGCATTTCGCTATGCCTATTCTCATATGCATCATAGTGCAAAATAATCAAAAGGGCTACCATGCTGCAGTCTGATCCATACTAGCATGCTCAGATAACTGCCCTGTTCACCACTGATACCATGGTGGAAAATATTATGTTACTGCCCATATGGGGGTACATGACTTTCACAGTGGTGGCCTTCCCATAATTGCCCCCACCCGACTTTTAGACTCTCATAGGGCAAGGTATCATAAAATCATGAAATTTCAAGGAGCGGGTGGCCAAACCCTTATAACTCCTCTAACATAACATCCCCCTAGGCTTATACCTATTAAAACAAACTCACAAGCCTCCAAGTTTGTATGTAAAATAGATTTCATACATATCAGACCATTTGTCTGTTTACTTATGGTTGAAATATTTTCTAGTTCCCTATTCACTTATAGTCTAGTCCTTAACCATCTTATATGTGTTTGGTTGGATCATAAGGTTTTTAGGGGATTTAATACAAGTATTAACAAATACTCTTGTCAACATAAGGTCATGGGTTCAATCATGTTCATCCCATGTAAATGCATTCATCAAATCCTCCTACCTTCAAGGAGTGATCCCTTTTCCAAATCTTCCATGATCCTGACTGATGTATGTAATCTGTACATCCATACATATTGTCAATATATATAAATTATGAACAATCCTATTGATCACTAGATCTGATGTTTAGAATGATCTTTTAGATCATTCATATCTAAGTATTTTTCTATCTCTAAGTCTTTGTATGTCCATCTCCTTGATCTTGATCTTTCATAGATCCATTGATTGACAATCTATACATGTTGGTAAAGATCAAGATCCTAGATCTTTTATCATCTAGTTCTTCTTTGATCTAAGTTCAGTCATTGGATCATCCCTAAGGAGGATGATCTTGTTTTTATTCCTTGAATCATCTTTGATTAAGGGTTTGGATTGTCTAATCTAATGAGCTATAACATGCATACTAATAAACATGCATACTAAGTACAATATAATATTCTTATTCTTATTGTTCTTGATCATCCAAGATCCAATGGATCTTGTTTGATCATCCTTATCTTACTTACAGTTTTTATTAAGGTTAGGTAATTTACTAACCTTTTATGCTCTTATTATTATTATTCAACCAGTTAATGTTTTGCTGGTTGAAGGTAACTTATTTAAGCCTAAGTCTAGACTGCTCCTCTTATTTCCAATTGGTTAAGGCTTACTAGCTAAATGGGTGAACACAAAGTGGTTACTTCAATCCTCATGTAAGGAGGCATTTAGACCTCACAGACGTCAACGAAAGGTAGGGGAAGAGTGAGGCTCTATTAGATTACCCCCTTAACCACTATGTTCCACATTCACTAGAGTGACCATAGCTCAACCTTTCATAAGGTTCCTATAAGCATGTTGACTCTAAGTACTCTTTCTAATAGATTTTAACTAAGTCCATGAATATTTACAATGTCATTCATGGGGTTTATTATTCTCCTAGTTTGGGCTAAGGATTTGATAATCCTTATATTGTCCTACTAACTATAGCCCTTACTAATTAAGTCCAAAGTACTCCATTCTTATTTGTGTCATGAAACTCTAATTTCCAATTAGATTACATTTTGGTGATTTATGCTCATTATATCTCAACAACTACTTAACATTTGAATCTACTAATAAAATTTGACCACATTTAAATCATAAACTTTAAAGCATAGTTCCAATATAAATTTAACAAACATTTATACTAACATGCTCCTTATGAATGTAACTTAACCTAATAGAATAAAACTATACTTAAACTAGCATGATCCTAAGTTACAATGGCATGATATGATACTAACTTGGTCCTAAGTTACACTTGCATAAAATCACACTAACATGCCCTAAGATAATTAAATCTAGCGACTTATGATGACAATCTAATTGCATGTCATGCTAAGGTCTAAAAGTTACACTAGCATGCTTTATAACATAAATCATATTTAAAATGCTATTATCAATTAATAGAAAATGAAACTAATTATATTAATATTTTTAGAAACCTTCACTTATGATCCAACCATTAGATCTTAGATCTTTTCCTTTTGATCAAGGGTTTTAGTTATATTTAGGGGTTTTTCTTTATTAAGGTCCAAAGATCATATTGATTCATTTTTTTCATAATCCATCCATGATCTCCTTGGATTTCATCATATCAACATCCATTTCATCCATCCGAAGATCTGATTACATTTGATCTTATTGATCAAGTGGGTCCCTTTGTAATTTTTAGGGTTTTTCTACCCTAGTGGGCAGATCCCTTAATATCTCTTAGATTTGTCCAAATAAACAATTTATATAACTTAACTTCAATATTATATCATTATTAAAACATATTTCCAAGATCTGATCATCTCAGATCTTGAAGATCTTGGCAATTGGAAACTTGTTTCCTAAATACAAAAAGTTTTATTACATATTTTCTCCATTTTATAATTTCATAAGAAAATAGAGGTTTTAAGATTTCCATAGCCTCTTTCCGATCTCGATTTGGAGTTCATATGACTCCAGAATCAGATCTGAAAATTCACAATCCATTCCTAGGGCCTAGATTTGATCTGGGTCCATTGGAATGGACAGCCCAGATTAGTAGGCCGGAAACGAGCCGAGCAGAACGCTTAGTTCATTGGGTGTGTTTGTAGCGGAGGCGATACGGACACTCCAGCTCGGGAAGTCCACAGACGCGTGCGGGACGAGTGGAATGCTCATCGTTGCGGCCTGTAACTGCAACGCGAGGCGGGTGCATCCACTAAGGAGAGATGTCGACGCGCGGTTGTCCCGCTTGGGATGACATCAAACATGTAGTGTGCACGGAAATGCTTCCGCGTGTGGAGTTTTTGTGTTGCGTCGCGCACGGCGTCTTGGGCGCTGTTCGATCAGGAGATTGGACAGTCCATTCTGGACTATCCAATCAATCCCCTATAAATTGAGGGCCCAAAACTTATCCGATCTTTGTGAAACTTTTACCATAGGGGTTTTGGACCCTTCTGGATTGATTGGAAACGTCAAAATTTTCATTTGAGCCCTCAATTGTTTGGAATTAAAGGTTCTGTTGTTTACTTTATTTTTACCTTTTTATTATCAAAATAAAATTTCATTAAAATAAAAATTTCATAAAACATTAGTAAACATGTAAAAAAGTATTCCCACCCACCTGATTGGAGAAAAAATGTTGGTTATATGTCCAATTTAAAAGAATACCCTTTTGATGAAGATATGGTCCAAGATCCACCTTTCTTGCGATTTTTGTTATTTGAACTATTGGATCTCAAAATTTCTTTGGGGGTTTTGTAGCTAAGGTATGGTGGGAAGTTTTGAAAGGTGGTATTGGTGATATTAGATCTGGAACAGAGTGCCTAATTGATTTTAGGTCTCTTGTTCCAATCTAGAAAGAAAAAGAAAATGAAAAGAGAGAGATCTCTTAGGAGTTTTGGGTTTTTGGGGATGGATCTAGGTCTAAAATTTTAGAGAAAGTGAATAAAATTTTGTGGGAATTTTATGAGCATTTTTGGAGGATTTTTGGGGTTGTATTTATAGGCATTTTGGTCTTCTTTCATGATGAAGTGTAATAATGATGGTTCATTTATTATTATTAATTTAGCATTGGATTCTCCCATGCTCCATTTTTCTTCCCCAAGACCAGCTGGTGTGGTTTGACCCATGATTTCACTTGGGCTGGACATAGGATTCATTTTTGGGTCCCTTGTGGGCCCCACATGGGTGTAAAAAGACCATTTTGTCCTTTATGTAAAAAAATTAGGGTTTTATTCCCATGATCTCGGATTTGAGTGTACCTAGTGGCGTTGGATTCGTATTTCTCAGCACATTCTAAATTTTGATGTCTCAGATTTTTATTTTTAGGTAAAATTACTATTTTACCCTTTTGTCCAAAAAATGAAGAAAATTAAGGATTTTCCTCTAATTTCAGAATTTGTCATGCTTACAGTCATTCTGAAGGGTTTGCTAAGTTTAATTTCAATTGTACATGTCTTATTCCTTGATTATACTTTTATAAGAAGTATATTCTAAATAAACCTAATATTTTAGCCCGGAATTTCTGAAACTCAAACTTTATTGATTTTCTCAATCAATTAAAAAAATTGGGGTTATTACATTTTGTCCCAATTAAAGACCTATTGATTCCAAGATGAATATAGTCTTGATGAGAATATGAATGATTAGGATTTAAAGAGTAGCATTTCTAAGTATTCAAAGGTAATGTCATGTTATTCATTCTAAAGAGATCAAAACTAAATTCCTTCGTAACTCTCGTTTCTTCATGAATATATGTGAGATAAATTTTCTTTTATTTACTCTACTCAAATGTTTAAAAGAGAGATATGTTTTGAACTTTTAATTTCACAGATTCTATTTCTAAGCGTATGTCATTAGTGAGGATTAAGGTTAAAACATATTTCAGATGGAGTTCAAAAGTTAGAAGTCTACTTAGAGATAAAGATTATTTTATATGTAGGCTGCACACACACATACACACTCACTCTGAGATCTAAGCTTAAAAGGAAAGTTTTTATCATACGAGTAGGGTTTTGAATTCTTCATTCATTTTTATTAGTTTGCTAAAGTTGATGGATTTGTTGAAGATAATTCTCTAAGAAAAAAGTGAAGATGACTTGAAAATAATTTTTAGAATTTGTTTTTTAGCATATTTTGATTGAGATTAGCAAAATGTTGGTTGGGGGATGTGTTAAATGTTCAATTTCAGCCAAATACCCTTAATTTAGTATCTAATTAGATCATCTCATCTATCAATTTTGAAATTTTACTTAAAATTTTGCATTTTAGATCTAATTGATCATCCAACCATTGATTTGCAAATATAATAGTAGATGATCATCAGAGCTAATCAGATGTAAAACGTACAGTTTAGATGATTCTAATTTAGTTCTATATTTTGCAGATCAACCAAATTGGAATTGGATGATCCAGATCAAAGTAAATGGATTAGATCAAGGAGGAAACTACTTGGAAAAGAATAAATCAAAGATAATTAGGAAATAAAGTGTAAAATTTGGATAAGAGAGAAGAAATGGAGTTTGAATCAAAATCAAACTCTTTTGGGAAAATCTATGTAAAGAAAAGGTAGTAGAGTTGAAAGAAAAGGCTAGAGGTTGTATTCCTCTCTCTCTCTCTCTCTCTCTCTCTCTCTCTCTCTCTCTCTCTCTCTCTCTCTCTCTCTCACCATACTTCTCCGTCTCTTTCCCTCTTAGCTATTTTTCTCTCTCTTAGTATGTTCCTCTTTTCTCCTTTACCACACTTTCCCTCTGCTCTCCTTTCTCTCTTTCCCTTACCTTCTCCTTTTTCATCTGGTGCTATGTAGGCAACCAGAACTCGATGCCAAACTGCCCCTAGCCTCTCTCTCATTTCCCAGTCCCTTCTTCTCTACTGTAAAATAGTAGAGCCACCTTCCAGAGGCAAACAGATCAGTCACACCACTCCCCATCACCACAGTTCCCTCTTTGTTTTTTTTTCTTTCTCCATTTTTCCCTCATACCCACTTCCTTTCTCTATATTGTCTCCTTCTCTCTCACACCCTCTGTCACCATTCTCTCCTCTCTCTATTGTTCCACCCAACACTCACAGCACCACACCGTACACACAACACCACAGAAGAGCACAGTCACATCCACCCCCCTCTCTACCACATCTCTCCCTCTTTTCTTCCTCCTTCTATCTCTTTCCCTCTTCCTCTCATCTTCATCTGTCTTCCTCAGTGCCCCACTCCGCTTCTCTTGCACTCTTCCCCTTATCTAGATGGCTCCGATGATCTTAGGAGGAGTTCCAACCCCCCTATTCTCTGCTCGACATGCACTTAAAAACTCACTTCCCTTTTGCTGTTTCTCTCTCTCTCTCTCTCTCTCTCTCTCTCTCTCTCTCTCTCTCTCTCTCTCTCTCTCTCTCTCTCTCTCTCTCTCTCTCTCTCTCTCTCTCTCTCTCTCTCTCCATTTTGACTGATGCAGCCCTATTGGCAGGTCGCGCTGGTCACAATCTCTCTCCCTGTTCCACTCCACTTGCTGTGATACGGATTGGCAGACAAAGTAGGTTGGTCGCACCCTTTTTCTTTGTTTTTCTCCTCCTCCCCTCCTTCCCTCCTTCCCTACATCTCTTTTCCCTCAGTTTCAATATCTTCTCCATCAATTCCCTCTGTTTTTCATTTAAAATTAGAAATCAATGAAATTCTAGTTTTGCCCCTTTAGTCTTTAATTTTGATTCCATTCTCATCCTTTTCTCATGTTATTCCAGTTTTTTTCTATCCCTATTTTGCTATCCAAATTCTATGTTATTCTCAACTTAATCCAGGAATAGTGTTATCCAAACCTGTTTTATTCAAGCTGAAACAAATCAATTGTCTAGCTTTAGTAAAAAGGATTTCTTTATTTCTTTATCTTTTTCATTTTAGCTTTTAAATCAATTCCTAGATCTTGTTTTGAGAACATCTCCTAGTTGACTCATAATCCGTAATCTTTAATCTGAATCCAAAGATTCAATCCAAGCTATCCAAAACCCAAAATTCTTCTTTAGTCCAAATCATTAAAAATTTGGGGAATCTGCTCAATCTAGCTGTTGGATCCTTAATAAGGAGAATCAATGAGAGATAGATGAAGCTTGGTCAATGTTGATGATATCATATTTGAAGTAATTTGTTATAATCAAGTTACCTAAGTAAACTTTATTTGTTTTTAGTTAATTTTTTGTCTTTATGAATTTGGATTTTTATAATTTTTTATTGGTTAAATAGATCTGAATTTTGAATTCATTGTTATTTAATAGCTCACACACTTGCAGTAAAACAATTAACAAGTTTTTGGTACCGTTGCCTATTTTGAGGAGAAGGAGAAACTAGAGCTAGCTGGATATGATGGAGCATAGTGACTTAGATTACAAGAGATTTAGCATACCTCAAACTGAGCTTGCATAGGATATCTACTCATCATGAAGGCATTCAACCATTGCGTTAGATAATCTATCTTGCCTACCTCATGAGTGAACATGTCAATTTTATTTGAAAGATTTGGAATGACCCTACTTCATGTAATCTACCTTTCCTTTGCGGCTATGAATTTCTTTCATTCTGGTAGAGTGGTCCCATTGCTGGGAATTCTTAGCAAGTGACTCAAAGAAATTTTAAGCTTCCACATCACTTTTAGTCATGAATGCTCCTCCACTAGTGGCATCTATCATTCATTAGTTCTGTAGTGTTAGACCTTCGTAGAAATACTAAACTTGTTGCCTCTTTCCAAATCCATGGTGGGGACATTTTAGAAGCAAAACCTTTTCATGTTCCTAGTATTCTTAGAAATGCTCTCTTTCTTTTTACTGAAAATTTATGATTTTGTGGATGAGGGCATTGGTTTTGTAGACTAATGTTTCTGAATAATCACCACAAGTTTGTGACTCTATTGGAGTATATAATTGCAATACATGTCAATCCCATGAAGACTCTTTGAAAAACAGAGTTAATTAGAATTTAAGTTAGCTTACCTTAACCTAGGCAAACATTCAAAAGGAATACAATTTTGAACTAAAACTAGCGACTTGGAAAGTAAGGTAAAGAAAGTAAAGACACAAAGGAAAGAAACAAGTAACTAACTAAAAAGGAAACAACTAATTAAGAAGGAAACAACTAAGTTAACTGAGCAACTAGAAAGTAAACCCTAATTAAGAAATAAAACAATTGAAAAAAATAAAAACTATCTAAATAAAGCAAGGAAATAAACAAGAAAACTTACTAAAACTATCACTAGCTAAAAATTAAAGTAAAGAAACATCTTAATTAAGAAAAGAAAATAACTATTTCACTAATAGGAAAATTACAATAATTTGCTACCAAAGCAATAAAAAGAAAGGAAAGTTAAAAAAGTCCTTCAATTCGGGCTTGAATACCACTGTAGGGCCCTCATGTTGTGTCATTCAATAGGAATATGTACACTTCTGTTGAACCCAAACTACAATAAAGTTATCACCAAGATTTTCTCATCTCCTTAACTCAACATGCCACAAACCCAAAACAAATCCTATCCAATGATCCTTAGGAATGAAGTTTAGGCCAACCAAGATAAAAGGATCTTAACACCTTTCCTAAACAATCACCAGCCCAAGAAAGAAAGAAGATGATGGAAATGGAACAAGTTATGACATTTTCCTTAAGCTAGAAACTCTAAAAAGAGGGTTACTTCAAGGAATTTAGATAAAGAGGAGATTAGAGCTCATTCATCTTTAAAATAGGGTGAACCATAGTGTTGAGAGTATTCCTCCAAGTGCACAGTTAGTCAATGGTAGTATTGTAGGGTCAAATCCACATGGAGGATATAGTGTGAGTTTAAGACATCAAATTATTCTCCTCTAATGATCCTAAAAGATTTACACTAAACGAGGTGATGAAATGATCAAATGGAGTAGATTTCTTTGAATCAAAAGAGTAAAATATGATTGAAGGTTAGGATTAGAGATTATTTGCACTATCATTAAGTCCACCACTAGTTATTCCTCTTTATAACTCAAGAAGTAGGTTGAAACTATGATCTTTTCTAAGAATGTGGTTTATTTGAAAATTTAACTTAAAAATAATTGATTGTTAGAAATTAGATCGATTATCCTTAGTAATCCATGTAAAACCTAACTATGATGAATTGAGGATTCATTCTAAATATTCATTATGAAAGATAATGGCATTGAATCAAAGAATTGTACTAAGGGCAATACTATCTTTTCTAAATTAAGATAAATTTCAAATTAAATTATCTAAGATGTTTAAGATATTTAAGAAATAATAAGTGGTGTTCCCTAATGTTATGCTAAGATCACTCTAATCCTAAGAAAAAATAAAGTAGCCTAATATAATTTCTAATTTAGAATAGATTAATTAAATCTATATTAAAGTAACAAAATTCTTAATAAATTAAACTAATCTACAACTAAAGGTAACAAACAAATAACATTAAAATTTTAATTTATGATAAGATTTTTTAACATTTCAATATTTCATCATGTGTCAAATGTATTCAAGAACTTCCATCTCAAATCTCAGTCAAATCCAATAAGAAATCAAAGAGAAACCTGTGCCTGCAGTTAGTACAATTGTAACTTTGGAAAGTGTCACTATCATTTCTTATAGAAAATAAACCTTAAAAGCTAGTGACTAACCTTAGTTAATTAGCTTTAAAATAAGTTATTACATGTCAAAATCAGATGAGATTTAAGTGAGATATAAAGTTACATAATTTGAATGGGAGTGTCGCTAGTAATTAGGAGTTGTAGGAATTTTCTAACATACACCTGATAAGCGTGATGAAAAGGGATACTTCAGCCAATGATTTCACCACCTTAAAGATCAAATTTTTCTTTGAAATTTGGTATCTAATATAATTGAATATCAAAGAATCCAATGGTATGATTATATTTTGAACAAAACTTATCTGAAGATTTTTTATCAGAAAGATGATTAATTCATCACTCATAATAATGGTTCTTGTTGCTGTCTGTGTAAGTAGGTACACTTTGGCTGAGTCTAACCTAAATAAAAATTGAAATTTTTAGTAAAATTTCATGCATCAAAAATTTATGTATATAAAAAAATCCATCGGTATGGTTAGATCTTAAAGAAAATGAAAATATATGGGGATATTTTTTACAGCAATGTGACAGATTTATCATAGCCATTGATAGTAGTAGCTATTGTTTTCTTCATGAAATCTCGCTCCAAATCAATGAAATTGCAAGAAACCAATGGAAAAATCTTCTTAAGGCATAGGATAACATTCTCAATGGTTTAGATCATTAAAGGATCATTCATAAAATGACTAAAAGTTGAGAAACTAGTACCTCTCTTTTTCTTGTAGACAACAATGATAAAAGGAGACAAAGTGAAATATCTTACTCTACTTTGCTTCTACTCAAGAAAAATTCACTTCACTTCTTCTTGGGTGACATGAGGGCATTATCAATGGTTAAGATCATTGATGAATACTAAAAAAAATGCACACAAGGGAGAAATCTAATGGCCTACTACTACACTCCTAATGAAGCAGCATCAGTGAAACATGGGAGGAAGATGATAAGTGTTTGATTTTATATAAAAAGTACTAAAGTAGTAATCCAGTCTTATAAATTATAGGTATTATTCTAAGATTTTTCTCAAAATTCATAACACATGCATTTTTAATCTAATAATTCAAAAGTTTGATATTTTGTAGGTTTAGAAGCTAATCTAAAGTAAGTATGCGAAGAATAATTTTTTTGGGGATTTAATCAAAATTTAACTACTACACTCCTAAAGCAGCAACATTAGTGAAACATGGGAGGAAGATAATAAGTGTTTGATTTTATATAAAAAGTACTAAAGTAGTAGTCCAGTCTTATAAATTATAGGTATTATTCTAAGATTTTTCTCAAAATTCATAACACATGCATTTTTGATCTAATAATTCAAAAGTTTGATATTTGGTAGGTTTAGGAGCTAATCTAGAGTAAGTATGTGAATAATAATTTTTTTTAGAATTTAATCAAAATTTAAACTTATGTAGGTGTGGAGATGATGATCTAATGGCAGAGTTTGATCAAAATGTTAATCGATAATCAAGAAAAAAGAGAGTGCTAGGAATTAAATTTTATCATTTTAAAGCTCGATCAATGTTAACTATCATCTTAAGGAATGCAAAAAAGCAATGAAAAGATCTAAAGGAGACTAAAATGGGCCCGTGTAAAAAGCTGTGCAATTCCACCACCTTTTCATGAGAACTAGAGTCATGCATGAGGTTTCCTAGTCCAACAAGAAAACCTAAGGAATCCAAACAATGCAAGCTTTAAAACCAAGGGACTTAGCCACCTAAGCCATTAAGCAATGAGCAGTCAAAGTGAGCCATCCAAGCCATAGTAGCCATGCCACATGGAATCACATTGTTGGAGGAAGATTTCAAGCAATTATTCTATGCTATAATTGTGGAATTTCAAGAGGATAATTAGAAGTTAGTGGGACTTCATCAACATGGGTAGATAGGCATGCACATGTGGACCAATAAGATAAGAGAATAACTTCTTTATTCTTTAAGCTTTCCTTTTTTCTATCTTCCTAGGCTTCCCACTTCTAAGCATTTTCGTTTAGGTTTTCACTTCCCAAATCCTTCTTCATAGTTTCCAGTTTTTAAGTCTCCTTGCCTTAGGCAACTACCTTTCTCTCATCCTTATCTTATGTTCTTTCCCTTCTAATCCCCACGTTCCTAATCTCCATCCTTATCTCACTCTTTTTACCCCTTACCTTATCTCAATTTCTAAATCCATCTCTTTCCACCTTCCACCCATTTTCTTAAAGTCCTACCTATAATCCTTTCCTAATTTAACAAAACATTATCTTTTTTAGAAGGGAATTCATCTATAAATAGCAGCCACCATCTCGCCATTCCATATAGAAGGAGTTTCATGCCCCCTCCATGGGCTGGTTCTCCACGTTTTGTTCTCCACCAAAGCCCTCCATGTTTTCATATCTTAGGCTATTCCTCCTTGGCTTCAAGTTATTTTCAAGGTTAGTTCTATTGGTCTAGTTCTTTCCTTGTTCATTGCCTTTTTTGCTTCTTAGTTTAATGTTTTTAATTCTTTGGTTTGATTACTTTGTTTTCCTTGGTTATTTGTTTCTCGTTCAAGCCCTAGGTCCTTGTATTCAAAGACTACACATCTCTTGTAGTGACAACCAAGAGATTGTAGCCCTTGGATCAAATTACTTGGTTCTTAAATTCTTTGATTTCCATTGCTCCTTCCTGTCTTCCTTTTTCTCTCCTTTTCCTTGATTCTCTTTAGATTCACTTATACATCTTTGTGATGTTGGATACTTGAAATTGAATTGGGTAATTTTTAATTGAATGATAAAGAGTGTGGGAAATTTTCTTCATAATCTTCTAATGTTCACATGCCACTTTTTGTAAGAATTTTGATTTAATAAAGTTTCATACTTTGTGCAAACCTTTCCTTGTTATTTATAATGAATTTTGGTCCACTGAATATCATGTTCTAAGCTTAGTGTCCATGCACTATTCTTTCATGTTCTCATCCACACCCTTGATGTTCCAATTAGTCACTTTTTCCATTTTAGAATCATGCACATAACTCCTAGGTTCATGCATCATCTTGTCTTTGTTTTTCTAGTTTTGCATGTGTATTTGTTAGTAGTCTCATGTTAGGTTATGTATAGGTTCTGGATAAGTGTTGTTTGAATTGATTGCTTAAGTGTTGTTTGAATTGATTGCATTTAGTTTAGATTTCAAAAGCTTCCATGTTTAGAATTAGAAAGTTTTATTTTTAGAAGGCTTCTAATTTCATGCATCTTTATGTTTCCTTGTTATGTTAAGATAAAAACCATGTCTTTTGGATAGGATAGATAATTTAAATAAGATGCAATCAACATAGACAATCATGAGATTCCTTGTGGGATTGACCTCACTCACGTGCAATTACAACATTGATTTGTGTGCTTGCCAATAAATTTAAAGCTACATCGAGTTTTTGGCACTGTTGCTCGGGAATTGTAATGAATTTGTGTTGAACTTTAGTATAGATTATTTATCTCCAATTGTAGTCTTAAGTTGCATTAGATTAGAATGTTGCATCAGATCTGCATATTTTACTAATTATTCACAAATTGGCATATTCTTTTTTTTTTGTGCAAGGGGAATTTGGCAAGTGGATCCTATGGGCCAAAGCTTCATTGACATTATTAGTTCCTAGATTAGGGTTTTCTATTTTTGAGAGGATTTGTTGGGTGACTACATTGTAATCTTAATTTTAATTATTTATTTTAAATGGGTTGTAATAATACTTGCCAAGTGTGGGTTATGGTAGCCCACACTTGAACTTCATCGTAAACCCCACTGCAAGTCTCTAATCCTCTCTTTACTTTCCTAGTGTAATTGCATAATTTTTAGGACTGCTGCAACACAATAGAACATAATTTTTGTAGACCTTTTGGGGGCTCTGTCCCCGAGCCCCTGATAGGGGTGTGCCACACACTGCACCCCTGGCAAGCTAACGATGTAGATCGACCTTTGAAAACTCTTCGAAGTGCAATATAAGTCATTTTGTTGCATTTTAAAGGTTTTGTGTGCATTTCATTTAGATTTAGAGCATAGCATACAAGTAGGCATGAGTTACCTTTTCTTGTAATTGCATTACATGTTTACTTGCTTTATGGTGGATGAAACACATTGATAGTAATGGCCCCATGGGAACCCTCATAAGATAAGGATTGTATTTCATCACCAGATCCTTGACCCATCTATGTAATCAAATTAATTCATTGTATGTTCATGATCCCAGCCCTTAAAAGCTTAATTTAAAATCAAGTAATAAGAGACTTATGGTTTCCAACTTGTAGGAACCTTTTTGAAAGAGGAGATCTATTGTCACTCCAGTGGCTCTTGAACATCATGGGTATAGTGGATATCCAAAACCCAAGTGATTTTCCCATGCCTTTCATTGACGATTGTTAAGGTATAAATGCCTCCTCTCATGAGAATTGTATTAATCACCTTGGGGCAGGACCTAACTGGTAAGCAATATAGAGCCTAGATTATAGGAGGAGCTGTCAAGATTTAGGTGTAAAAGCTACTGCCCTACACATAAAGAAAGATTAACAAAATAGTTCACTAGTGAACCATTAAGGATTGCTCGTGCATCAATTAGAGTTAGGAGTTGCATGTAGTTAGGTTACATCATATAGTTAGTGTTTTCCTTAGTTTCACATAAAAAAGAAGTACTTATTCAGTGTATACAATGATTGTTTTGTTGTATGTAAAGTTGAGTGCAATGGCCTATCAAGCAAGAGATAATCAACCACCACTTTCATACTATTTCATTCTTAAGCCCTTAAGCTAAGAAGATATGTATGAGACAAAACCAACGTATAGTCCTAATTTTTCTAATACATATGATAGAATGGCTACTACGATGGATAGGATGGAAAGTCAAAATGAATAGGTTCAATGCTTTTAGGCAAGATACTGAGTCATTTCAATGGCCTCAATACAATAATTCGTACACCTATTCTGCCCAAATATATCCTATTACTTCATGGCCATCAAGCTCCATCTATAATCAATATTATCAGGAGCAAGTGGATGCATCCATTGCATTCACTGAACTAAGTTATAATTATTATGCTGAGACAAAGTATTAGGACTATAATGGACAGGTTAGGCATCATGAATAGCCATGGTCTTAGAATTATTAGGAAGAACCATAATGGTCCCATCCTGCTCAACCCTACCATGATTTTCAAGAATATCAGGGACAATAATCATGGTTCCAACCAGACCAGTCCTTTCCCAAAATCCCAATGCCATAATAGTATGAGCTATACAAGTTGGAACAATCATTAGCACTGACCCAAATTGTAGAAAAAATGGACTTGATATCATTTAAAATGGATCAAATGCATGATGTCATTATACAATGGGCTGAGGAAATGAAACAAATAAGGGAGAATAGTGAGAAAACCCTTGATAGAATTACAAGGATGGAAATACCATATGTTCCTTCTAAGCGACAAGATTTCCAACCCTCCTTGTAATCCTCCAATATATATCCACTCGAGTCATGTCTTGATCCTTTTTTTATTATAATGAATAGACATTCATTGATGATGAAAATGAGTTTTTAGATAGTGAACCATATTGGACACTTCTCAGTGGCAAGACTGAGTTGAAACCCCTACAATTCTTGAAATTCAAAATGAGCCTTACAGTGTAGAGATGTACCCAATTGGGACCTACAAACTTTATTTGATCAAACAACATATAGTAAAGTAGGACCAATTGAACTCCTACATGTGCCTAAAGAACATGAAGAAGAAGGGTCAATTGATGTTGTCAACCAACATCAACCAACTCTAGGGTACACATTAGAAGTTAATAAGGATTTAAGCCCCACCATTACTTTGTCTTTAGAAAAACAAGAACAATCTTTTAGGGAAATGTAGAGTCAGCTTAATCCCCAATTTCAGGAAAGTGTAAGGGAGAAGGAGGAAAAATATGTGATGATTGCAATGGTCATTATCATCCTCAAGTTTGATAAAAAATGAAGCCATTCCTCTTGAATTAGTCTTAAGAAATTTAAATGCACTTTGGTCTTTCATGTTATATTGTTATTGCCACCTAACATTTTGAGGTGGAGGATATAATTGACTAATGTGAAATTCTTAAATGACGTGAGAAATTTCTCCATTTCATTGTTAAATTTAGGTTAATTTAACTAGGTAAGGTTAGGATTGAAGTAGAGTAGACTAGATCATTATAGAATACGTTTGGCTGAAGACGTTAAACTTAGTGCTCACTTGGAGGCACCCCAAGGTTTGAGAAAGTCTCATTGTTCTATGTTACCCATTTATCATATGGGAGTCCCATGTTTCAAAACATTGGGGACAATGTTTAGTTCAAGTTAGGGGTGTAGATATGTAAGGGATTTCGAGTTTTTCTACGTTTTTAAGGTCAAAGTTCATTTACTATGATGAGAATAGGATTTTTTGAAGCTTATTATTTTTAACAAAAGTTAAATCTTGGAACACAAATATACACAGTGCATAAGTTTAGACTGATAGATGGTTATGACATAGAGACTCTGAGGAAAATAAATGGAGACCTACATGCTAAGTGAGTATTAGAGACTATCATTTTTCTCTGGGATATATCTAATTCTATATTTTCTTCAGCATACATAAATTTGAAAGATCCCATTATCTTTGTTTTAGTCCAAATGATAAGAACTAAAAGGAGTATTAACTTTCTTTCTTGAACATTTATTGAATCTAATAGGCTTTAAGGAACCTAGGAAATGATATAGGCCATCCTTGTTTTTATCTAGACATATAAAGCCTACCCAATATATTATACCACTAATTAGACCCTTTGAGTGTCATTGTAAGCATTTTTTTTTCAAAATCCTATTTACCTTAACTTAGAAACCCAGTTAAAAATATTCATTACTTATTTTCAAAAATGGGTGGAGATGGTAGAAAAAGTAGAGAGAAGACAAAAGTAAAAGAAGTGAAAAATATTAAAGTGCTTACAAAGAAAAATCCTTCCTTTATAATAATACAAAAGAAATAGAAAAAAAAAATTAAGAAAAAGAAAAAGAGTTGTGAAGAGAAAGGAAAAATAGAAAAAATATTCACTTCAATGCAATTAAAAGAAAAGTTGTCCAACGTTCAATTGAAGACCTCTACTCAAATTTGAAACTTTGAATCCTTATACCTTTCTTTTAAAACCTATCTATGCCTACATTTCATCCTATCCAAAGATCTATTAATATTAAGGTAGAAGATAGCCTTAATGAGGATATAAATGGAAAGTAATTAAGGTGAGATATCCCTAATGATCTTGGTAATGGCATCTATTCTTGAGGGTCACATATGCTGTCTCATTTGTGCTTATAAGATTATGTGAACCATCAATACCTTTGGGTCTAGTCACATAGTGAGTAAATTTTGTTTAACCCTTTTTCTTTGTGAGCTTTATTTTTGAGTGTATGTAAGTGAGACTTTGAGGTCAAGACATCATTTCAATGGAGAAATAAGCATATCTATTTGGAACTCTTGACTTATGTAACTTGTCCACACAATGCACTCTAAGATGAAATTGGAATAAAATGGCTTTGGTATATGGGTAACTTATAGAATTTTTTGTTCATATTTATTAAATTGTTAAAGCTAGTAGAGTGCTAATGGTTGATAATTCTATGAAATAAAATAAAGGACCTAGCTTTATGGGATTTTATTGGTATATTCACTACAAATCCTCACAAGGCTTAACTCATCCATTAGGGGTAACATAGGGGTTTAAAGGATTGTTGCATATGCTAAATGCAATTGTGAGTACTTATGAAAATGACAATTGTTATTGTTCATATTTTTTACATGTTTTAGTCAAGGACTTACATAGTTCTAGTTGGGGGTATGATAAGTATTCAATTATGTATAAAAATTACCCAATTAGTAGTCTATGTGTTATAAATTATAGGTATTATTGTAGGACTTTTCTCAAAATTCATAATACATGTATTTCTGACCTAATAATTCAAAAGTTTGATATTTGGTAGGTTCATGAGCTAATTCAAATTAATTATATAAATAAACATAAATTTTAGGATTTAATTAGGATTTTGATCTTTTGTAGGCAATTATAATCCAATGGCTGAGATTGATCAACTTAAGAATTGAAGATTAAGATTGAAAGAGAGAACTAGGACTTAAATTTCATTAAAATTGATCAAGGTTGAAGATCATCTTAAGATAATCATGAAAGCAATAGAATGATCCAAAGGGGACTAAAATGGGCCCATGCAAAAATCTGTGCTAGTCCACCACCTTTTCATGAGAATTAGAGCCATGCATGAGGGTTTCTAGTCTGACAAGGAATCCTAAGAGGCCAAGCCATTCAAGCTTTAAAGCCAAGGGACTTAGCCTCTCAAGCCATCAAGCAATGAGCCATCAAAGTGTGGGATTGAAACCTTATTAGCCAAGCCACATGGAGTCACACTACTGGAGGAAGATTTCAAGAAATTATCCTTGCCTTATCCAACTACCTTTCCCTCATCCTTGTCTTATCTTATTTTATCTTCTTTCCCTTTTAATCCCCACTTTCCTAATCTCCATCCGTATCTCATCTTATCTCCTTTTGTTTCACTCTCTTACCTTATCCCACCTTCCAAATCCATCTCTTTCCACCTTCCATCCACTTTCTTAGAGTCCTACCTATAATTCCATTTCTAATTTAATAAAATGTTTTCTTTTTAAGAAGGGAATTCATCTATAAATATCAGCCACCATCTCATCATCCCATATAGAAGGAGTTCCATGCCCCCTTCACGGGCTAGTCCTCCACATTTTCTTCTCCACCAAAGTCCTCCATGTTTTCATCTCTTAGGGTGCTCCTCCATGCCTTTGTTTGGGTTTCCTTCCTCCATGGTTGCAATTTATTTTCGAGGTTAGTTCTATTGTTCTGAATCTTTGCTTGTTCCTTTCAGCCTTACCATTTTTGCTTCTTAGTTCAATGCTTTTAGTTCTTGACTTGATTACTTTGTTTTCCTTGGTTATTTGCTTCTTGTTCAAGCCTTAGATCCATGTATTCGAGGACTACACATCTCTTGTAGTGACAGCGAAGAGATTGTAGTCCTTGGATCAAGTTACTTGGTCCTTGAATTCTTTGACTTCCATTGTTCCATCCCATTTTCATTTTCCTCTCCTTTTCCTTGATTCACTTACATACATCTTTGTGACTTTGGATACTTGAAATTGAATTGGGTAATTTGTAATTGAATGATAAAGAGTATTTGCAATTTCCTTTATAAGCTTCTAATTTTCAAGGGCCACTTTTTGTAAGAATTTTGATTCAATAAAGTTCCATAATTTGTGCAAACCTTTCCTTGTTATTCCTAATGAATTTTAGTCCATTGAATATCCTCTTCTAAGCCTAATGTCCATGCACTATACATTCAAGTTCTAATGCGTACCCTTCATGTTCCATTTAGGCACTTTTTCCATTTTAGAATCATGCCCATAACTCCTAGGCTCATGCATCATGTTGTCTTTGTTTTCTAATTTTTCATGTTTATTTGAATAGTAATTTAATGTTGGGTCATAGTTAGGTTCTGGTTAGGTATTTGTTAGAATTGATTGCATTTTGTTTAGATTTAGAAAGCTTCCATGTTTAGAATTAGAAAGCTTCTAATTTCATGCATGTTTATGTTGCCTTGTTAGATTAAGATAAAAAACCATCTCTTTTGGCTAGGATAGACGATTTAAATAAGATCCAATCAACATACAAAACAGTGAGATTCCCTCTGGGATGGACCTCACTCATGTACACTACATTGATTCTTACAATTGCGAGTAATTTTACTAGAAAACTTAATCTCATCCTGCTTTCTTACTCTCTCCCAATGGGAATCCTTTGTGGGGAGGCTAGAAAACTAGTTTCTTGCTTCTCCTTTTCCAAATTTAACCTCTAGATCACTATCACTCTTAGCATTTGGAAGCTAAAATGATATTAGCAGTGGGTGAAGCAACCCAATAATCAATCCTTGTATGAAATTTCATAGCAAATGAAATAGAGAGAGACTTTCAATGAACAATTCTTCGTTTCATTTCAAACCTTAACTCACTATCATTCTTAGAATTTGGAGGCTAAAATGACTATAATAGTGGGTAGAGCAATGCAATAAGAAAATCGTTCTATGAAATTTCATGGCAAATGAAAGAGAGAGACTTGTAATGAACAGTTCTTCAATTCACTTCAAACTCTTACAAAGGATAGATTACTATAAGTTATACCAAGTAAACCAGTAAAAGCAATGGATTACAACCTTATGTATCAAAGAGAAAGTACAATTTTTTTCTCCTCTCCTTTTTTCTTGCCCCCTCTCTCCTCATGACACATGGTTGCAATATAGAGTATCATCCTTAAGATCTCCACCATTCATCCATCCATTTACATGTTTTTTACTTGATCTCCACTCTAGGAACCCTTTATGTGAGATCCCTTATCATCTCATATTCTCCCATACACTCCCTTAGCATTCATATGTTATACATTCTTCCATTTTATACAATCCCAACCTTGTGGGGCCTTGATATGTGTAAGAATGGAGTGAGTGAGGCCATGTATGATCTTCCACTTTCACACAATATTGTGGGCAATCTATGCTTGCATGAGCTTGGTGGTGAAATAGATGGAATGTTCATCAAAGACTCAAGCTTCTACTTCTTTAATTGATCTTATTCATCAAAATTAGATTGATCTGAGCCGTCCATTTTCATTTAAGCTTGATTAGTGAGATAAAAATATTGATTAGCAAATCTCTCCTATTGGATCTTAACATACAACCTATGAAACATAGAAAAATCCTAATTATTAAATTTTTACTAATGGTTTTAAACATAATTACCTTTGAATGGTGATCTAGCCATAAAAATATGTTGGATTGTTCTTTTAGTGAAAATCCATCATATTAGTGTAAAAATGATCAAGCTAAAGCACTAAAACAATACAAAATTTTGGTCTTTGGATATATTATTTATGGACAAAATTTGAAAATAGTTCAATTCCTAAGTTTATCTCCGAGAACTTTGTTATATTAGTCTTCAATAAATTTAGCAAGCTAATAAGAATAGGTGAAATTCTCACAACCCTACTCATAACTAAAGATATTTATTTTAAACTTGTATCTTGAAGTGTAGTGTGTGTACAGTCAACATAGAAATAACTCTGGACTTCTAAGTATATTATCATTCATTCAATAGGAAATATGTTTTGACCTCAAATCTCAAAACTAAATGTATACTCAGGAATAAAACTCTCAGATAAGGGGTCAAAAGTGTCTCTATTATGAGAACAAAGTTTTTGGAATTCTAATAACTTACATGATATTTTAAAGAATAAAGGTACTAAGGAATTATTGTGATCCCTTTAGAAAATGATATCATTACCAAGAGAAAATTGAGGAGTATCACACTCTAATTTTTATTTGTTTATATCCCTATCAAGACCATATATAGCCTAAGATCAATAGGTTGTTACCTAAGGCCAAACATAGGCTTAGGACAGGGTGATGAAAAGAATAAATAGGGCATGCAGAGTTTTCAAACATAAGTCGACGTATTCTATTAAAGGTCAGCAATTATTCTTTGTTGATAGAAGGTGAGCATTCTTTTGCACTTTTCTATTTTTTTTCTTTTCTTTCTTCTTTCTTTTGCACCTTTTGAATTTTTTAGATATCTTTAAAGGGCTTTGTTTTATTGATATTCACTTCTTTTCTTGAATTTCAATTTAAAGGTACTTCAATTTAAAGGAAATAGATATTTAATATTAGGTTAATATAGGTGTAGGTAATTTGGTTTATAAGAAGAAAGGCTTATATAAAAGGCTCAAAAAGGCTAACTAGTTGTAAAAGTATCATCGGGTAGGCTTTATGGCTCTGAGTTTCAACAAGGAGAGCCTAAATTATTTCAAAGGTTTAATATTTTCTATTAGTTTCAACAAACTTCTAGAAGATTAAGGATAACACTTAGTAATTGACCAAATCAAACAATACTTGAATTAATTAAAATTTAAGCATGCTAAACAAAATTTTGGAATTTCATGTACAACCCTTAGAAAAAATGAGTGGCTCCACTAATCACATGGTTTATAGGTCTCCACTAGTTTTTTTCTTTTTCCTTTTCAAGGTCTCAAAGTCATAATCATTTATTAATCTAAACTAAGTACATGTGACTATGTGCATAAGAGTGTTCGAGAGTAGTTGTCATGAAAAACTTTAGAAAATGAGTAAATGAAGGGATTAATCATGTCTTATTATATTAATGATCTAAAGTAATGGAGAAGCACTAAACTTCAGAAAATCCAATTATCATCACAGTATGGGAGTTGACCTTGAAATTTAAAAAGATTTTCAAAATTTATCATTTTTTAAAGAAGAAACAACTATAAAAGACTAATTAAAAAAAGATCAACTACAAAAATGACTAGAATTTGCTAGAAATCCATACCTCCCAACTTAAGGGAAACATTGTACTTAATGTTTACAAAGTAGGAAGATGAAACAACACTAAGAAAAAAAAGAATGGATAATGCCGAAAAAATAATTTCTAAAAAACTAGGGTACAAAAATATAATAGGTAGTTAAGGTCTACTCAATGCTTGGGTCTTGAATGAAAATGTACTGGTACTTCACCAGTACTACCATATTTTCCTTCTCACCATGGTTTAAGACATTTCTAAAATTTGCAAAGCATATGTCAAAAAAATCCTCAAAAATAGAAAAGTTATTCAAGCAAACCTTTAAAAAGTGCTCTACCATAACATTAGAGATACTCAACATACATCATTGAAAGGTAGTGGGAAGGTGATCTTCTTGATATACATACTTAAGAATGGATGGTAGAGGTGGTAACTCAAGTTTAAGAGGTTTCGATGAGGATAAAATGGGAGTGAACTCCCTTATGTGAAATTTCTCAAAATGAGGTTTATAGTTGTTGAAAAAACAACACCAAGAAAAAAAAGGAATGGATAATGCCAAAATTTTTTTTTCTAAAAAACTAGGGTAAAAAAATATAATAGGGAGTTAAGGTCTACTCAATGCTTGGGTCTTGAATGAAAATGTACTGGTACTTCACCATGGTTTAAGACGTTTTTAAAATTTGCAAAGCATATGTCAAAAAATCCTCAAAAATAGAAAAGTTGTTCAAGCAAACCTTTAAAAAGTGCTCTACCATTACATTAGAGATACTCAACATACATCATTGAAAGGTAGTGGGAAGGTGATCTTCTTAATATACATACTTAAGAATGGATAATAGAGGTGATAACTCAAGTTTAAGAGGTTTCGGTGAGGATAAAATGGGAGTGAGCTCCCTTATGGGAAATTTCTCAAAATGAGGTTTATAGTTGCCAGTGTCCATGATGGGCATAGATTCAAGGATGATATTAACTTAGTTATTAATGCATCACCATTAAATCCCTTAAAATTGGCCAAATAGACCTCAAGTGGGTCTAAAAAGGAAGACTAATTAAATTGATCTTACACCACAAAATTTATCATATTAACATTGTGCAAGTCATTGAAGGATTTGTATGTTATATTGGATTACTCTAATGAACCTTTTGGTTTTGTTGCATATCCAAATGTGAGTACAATACATTTTTTTTCCCCCAAACTTTGTCTACAATGGAAGAGTTTTTTCTACTCTTTTATTTTACCCTATATACAACAAAAGGCTTTTCTTTTGCATACAACAAAAATTTTCCCTTCTCCTTTTTTTGCTGAACAAAAAAAAAAAAAGGGAGCAACTTAAGATGATGCATAAATAAAAGACACAATTAACAAACCCATTTTTAACAAGCTGAAAGCTATTTTGATTATTTGGATTTCCTACAAGGCGAGTAGCTTTTAGATTAACCTAATTTAGATAGCTCCTCCTCTCTTTTAGACTTGTCTTGCAGCTTACCAGTTAGATCCTTGCTAAATGAATGTTATCCATAGGTGATTTGAGTCATAGTATGTGTTGGCAGAGTTAGTCATTTAAATACCAAAACAGTGATTTAGCACAGGGCTACTAAAGTGACAGTAGATCGCCTCCTTCCAAGAAAGTCCTATGAGGTCAAAAGCCTTTATAGGTTTCTTCTAATTAGTTTTAATTAAAACATAAAGGCTAAGATATGTGAAAGGTGATAATTAACCTAGTTGGCCCAAGAGGTGGTCATGAAATCCACCCTTGATCTTACTGGGTGTGATAACCTTACTAATCAATTTTTATTCATTATGGCATAGAAAATCACCTTAAAGCAGACAAATGTATCATAAGAATGTAAGAAAAGTAATAAACTAATGCAATAGCCTAGAAAATATACAACAATTAAATGATGAATGCTATCTATATAATTTATATTGCCAAACAATTATGCAAATCCGCTTTAATAATGCAATTCCACTTCCATTAAAGGATGGCTTACCCTCGAATTGTATTATTACAACCTTTGAATTGAATTTGTGGTTTAAAATAAAATATGGGTTGATCTCACTACAATTCCACTCAAAAGAAAAATAAACTAATCTAACGGGGCTTTGGCCACATGATCACCTCCCCGATAACGATGCCAAAAACTTGTTGAGAGTTATTTTTTGCAAGTGCACGATTACTCAATTGTAGTATTGTACGTTCGAATCTATAGGGAGGATATAGTGTGATTTTAAAACATCAAATTGTTCGAGTCTAATGATCCCAAAATATTTCCTAAATTTACAAATGAGCTGAAGAAATGATCAAGTGGAGTAGATTTCAATGAATCAAGAGAATAAACTATAATTGAAGGTTAGGATTAGTGATTACCTACACTAGGATTATGGTCTACAACTAGTTATTCCTTTTTACAACTTAAGAAGTAGGTCAAAACTACGATCATTTTCTCAAAATGTGGTTTCTTTGAAAATTTAACTTATCATTGATTACTAGAAATTAAATAGATTAACAAATCCTAAGTATTCCATGTAAAACCTAACTATAATAAATTAAGGATTAATTCCAGGTATTCATTATGAAAGGTAATATCATTAAATCAAGGAATTATACTAAGGGCAATTTTATCTTTTTTAAATTAAGATAAATTTTAAATTAAATTTTCTAAGACATTTAAGATATTTACGAATTAATTACTGGAGTTCCATAATGTTATGCTAGGATCACTCTAATCTTAAACAAAAATAAACTAGCCTAACACAATTTTTGAATCTCACCCTTCTTTCTTGCTCTCTCCTAATGGGAATCCTTTGAGAAGCTGCTAGAATACTAGTTTCTAGCTTCTCCTTTTCCAAATTTAATCTCTAGTTCACTAACATTCTTAGTATTTGAAAGCTAAAATGATAGTAGTAGTGGGTGGAGGAAACTAGCGTAATGACTCCAATTTTGTAACATTGAAATCCCAAGTTAGTAATGAAAAGTTCACTTTTTGGAGATATGGGTATTTTGGTCATTTCACTATTTCCCCTGATTGGACCCAGAAATTTAGTCCTAAGAGTAGTACCCTTAGGTGCGTCTCGGAAAAAGGAATCCAATAAGACCAAAATCACTCAAAACGGAGTTAAAATGAGCAAGTTGTGGCCCTTTAAAGTTCAAGGGCAAAAGTGTAATTTAAATTAAAAACGGATTTGGCTTGAGAAAAATAGGGACCCGTTTTGATACGGGCAGCTCTCTTCTTCCCAAACCTCCTAGAGGGTTCTAGAACGGCGGTGAAACCACATCCATTTTGGAGGTTTCTCCACCGCCATTCCATGGCGGTAAGAACCCCCTCTAGAACCCTCTTCGAGCTCTATAAATAGAGCTCTTGGCTGCCTCCAATGGCACCCCAAAAGCTTGGGAAAAACCCATTGTGGAGAGGCAAGCAAAAGGAGAAAATGTGGAAAAAACCTGGCCACGAACCAGGTATGCCCAAAACCCTCCCAACCCATCCCCCCCTTAGTCTTAAGATGAGTTTCCCCAAATTTTTGAATGAAAAACCACGCAAAACGGGGCTCTAGGGAGCCACAAAGGAACCACGGATGGTCCCTTGGGCGTACTGGTTCGATAGGGTTGAACCAGGGCATCGCTAGGATGCCTAGGTCTCCGTCAAACCGAAACGCGTCTTGTGCATTGAGGAAACTCGACAAGTGCTTCTGTGGACGCACTCGCAATTGAGAATGACGGGCGAAAGCCCGGTGCATCTGCAGACGCGCCCTCTGGGGCGCACGGCGTTGACGCGGGATGCGTTAGCATCCTAGGCTTCCACCTCGTATGGGCTTTATATGTACACTTGAGAGTAAAATGCCCATAACTTGGGTTCTAGGGCTCCGATTGAGGTGCCGTGAAAGGTGTTGTGTCTGTATCGATGACACAGACACATCTAGACCATAAAATACCTGATTAAGGCCCTATCTAAGGTGGGCATGACCCATAAAATATGATAGTGGTGTGGGGCCACTAAACCTTTGTAAACCTGACGATACCAAGGCCCAGTTAGGACCTTAGGAGACCCATTGGCATGGGAATGAACCCTTAATGCCTAAGTAGTGAGATCAACCATTCTAAAACCTATAGAAATAGGCCAAGCTAATCTTGTTCCCCTAAACTATGAGCAGGAGCGTACAAGGACAAGGGGCCTAGCGTGACCAAACCAGGTAGGTGCTCTATCGCTACTAGGCTTTTAAAAAGAGCCCATGATTGTTTTGAGAATACATGTTTTAAGTATAAGTTATATGACTTGTTTAGCATGACTTAATTTTATAAATGAATTCAACATGCATATGATAAATGCATTATGCATAGACATGTTTTGCAAACGATTGTATAAATTGCATGATTTGTGGTTATTGAGTTTTGAAAAATTGCATATCCTTGAGGGTTACCAAAAGATGCTGGAGTGCCCAAAAGACGCTGGGTAGGCAGTTGTGAGGGCTAGGCAGTTGTGAGGGACCCAAAGAGGACAGATTTTGAAAAAGAAGTTTTTGCTTGATTGATCGTATATGATTTGGGCTAGTAAGCTTGTGCGTGCTATGCCAAGAGGTCTGGGGTGGCCTCCCAGCCTCTACCACTATTAGGTGGAAAGGGTACCATGCCAAAAAAAGAAAAAGGCATGTCCCTACATTGACTGCATGTGGTACAGGGGGCTACCACTGGTGTCACGGCACTGAGTTGAGGTGTCATATGCTCGGTGGAGGCTATGACCGAGTGTCCCCAGGTACCTGGGGACCACACGGTGAGGACGTTGTGGGCATAGTGGGTCCTATGTTTTTGAGGATTTACTTGCATTGCATATGGCATGACATGAGGATGGTCGACCATACCATATATCCATGAGTTGGATTCAGTTGAGCATCTTATGCATATCATTATGTTTATGATATATATGATACTTTCGACTTGGATTATGCGATTCTTTAACTCGTCAGTATTCCAATTCTACAATGGTTTTTAATATCGATATTGAACATGAGTGTTCAAACATGCACATGTTTTAAAGAGCATATGATTTTAAACATAGCATGCATTATAAAGCTAGTAGTGATGGACTCCTACTGAGTATAGTATATACTCACCCAATCCTCAATATTTTTCAGACACAAAGTAAACACTTAAGGATAGGGTACGCCTATGATATAAGACACCCATATTAAGTACAAGTAAGTAAACCCCTACCTTATCTTTCAATGTTACTTGATTGTAGTTACTCTACAGAATCGAGGCTGTGACTAACACTTTCTTGGGAATAGTGTTGATTTAAAACTATGCCATGGCTATATAATTTGAAAATGTGTTTTGACACTCGGGGTTTTATACGAAAGATTGCTTTCCAAAACCAAAAGAATTTCATGCATTTCATATTTCTAAAACAAAAGATCTCGCCTTTTTATCAAACTTGCATCATGTAAAACCTGGGTCGTCACACTAGTAAGCAATCCTTATATGACATTTCAAAGCAAACAAATGAGAGAGAGAGAGAGAGAGAGAGAGAGAGAGAGAGAGAGAGAGAGAGAGAGAGAGAGAGAGAGAGAGAGAGAGAGAGAGAGAGAGAGAGAGAGAGAGAGAGACTTGTAATGACCACTTCTTTGCTTTAGATCAAGCTCTTACAGAGGATAGATTACAAGAAATTATACCAAGAAAATCTATAAAAACATTGGATTACTACCTAATGGATCAAACATAGAGTATATATATATTTTCTCCTATTGTTTCTCCTTGCTCCCCTCTCCTTGTGACACATGGCTACAATATAGAGTATCATCCTTAAGATCTCCACCCTTCATCCCACCCATCCATCCAATTACTTGTTTTTTACTTTATTTGCACTTTAAGAACCCTTTATATGAGATCTCTTATCATCTCATGTTATTCCACAAACTCCTTTTGCAACATCCCTAATCTTTTAAATCCCAATTTGAGTAAATTTTGGAAAATGTTAAATTGGGATGAAAAGAACATATTGAATTTCCTATTTTTGGAGTTTTATAAGTGAAAAACTTGATAGACATCAAATCAAGAGTTGAGACCTCCATAATTGGATTGTACTTGAAAAGAAGATTCCAACGATACAAAGTTTGCAAAAATCGAAGTTTAGATGGAGGAGGTATGAGGGCTTAAATATGAAGGGAATTTTTGTGAAAATAAGATAGAAAAAAAAATGAAATGCCCTTAACAGAGGGGGCCATATTTGATACGGACACCCCTCCCCACTTCAACTAAATGAATAGACCATCCAGTTTATTCTCAAACCTAACAAAGAGAGAGAGAGAGAGAGAGAGAGAGAGAGAGAGTGAACCAAGAGAGAAGAAGAAAGAAGAGGGGAAGAAGGAGAAGGAGAGAAGAAGGAAAAGGAGGAGAAGAGGGAGAATAAAGAGGAAGGGTAGAGAAACCTTAGAGTAAAAAAAACCTAGCACGCTAGTGGGAGCAGAAAAAAAGAAAAGAGTTTCTAGGTTGCCAGATTTATAGGCCGTCGCCAGAGACGACGTCTGCTCCGATCATTGATCCAAGCCGATCATTGCATCCAGTATGATGAAATGATCAAAACCCCTAAGGTTAATAGGAAATCTGGGGTGATCTTGACCTTCGATCAAGGAGATGAATGGTGCATGGTGTGATCGAACCATTTCATTGGAAAATGGAGTCAATCCAGCTCATCCAAGGGTGGAAAACTCCCAGAAATAAATCCAAGAGGTAAGATTTATGAAACCTAACTCTATATTTGAGACTTTTAGCAAAATCCATACTATTCATGTTAAATCTTGGTTTTATGGACTATCTAACTGTTCATTTCCTAATCCAAACCTAGGAAAAGGTGAAAAGGGGCTAGATATAGCTTGAATTTAATTGAGATTGTCCATTTAGGGCACTGACCTTTGATAAGTAAACATACTCTAAAATTTTAAGAGTAGGGCACTAATTTTCAAGTAACTGATGGATTGTAAGAAATCTAACTATTCAATTTGAACTATGGGATTATGTTCAGTTGAATAATCTAATGTACAAATGGTGAGGGATGTTCAGACATGAAGCCCCATTTATGATGTAGATGCAACTTGAAAGGAATGCTAAAAGCAAAATTTTATACACTATTTAGATTTAAGCATGATTTAGATACTTATATGATTCTATGTTGATGTGGAGATTCGGATGTTGGATGTGTTACATAGTTTCAGGTGTGGTTTGACCAAATTGAAGTTAAGTTTAAAACTAAACCTAAAAGGGAAGAACTTGTAGAAAATTGGCCAACGAGGTGGGTAGTTTTAACATCGATATGCTTTTGTCAAACATGAAAACTATTGGTAACTACTCGGTCATATTTGGAAATGCTTAAGATTTGGAATTACGATATTTTTGATTTATGCAGGTAACATCTTTTATTTCATGCTACTTATTGGTTTAGAATGCCATGTTTTTTTACTATCAAATTGGAAACTTATGCATGAAAACATATTTGAAATTACATGGACCTTATGAATTATGAAATAATGAGGAATATGAAATCCTCAAACTTAACCCTTGTGAGGGTGGATTTTACATGGCTATATTGTATCATGAGACTTAAATTGCATGATTTCAATAATTTATGGAGTTTTATGGTTTTGTCGGTTATATTGGCATGTGATGATGCCTAGTATTATTATGTTATGATAGACATATTGGTGACATTGGACGCTGTGCTAGGAAGATTGAGGATTGATCATCCTCCTTCTAAAATTGTATATGTGTGGTAGATACCTCACTGAAAGGGCCAAATTCAAGTCAATGACATCATGGGTAGGTCGTGGCTTGCATATCGTATTTTTCGTGATCACGGTGTGGGGAGTCTATCCGCTTGGTATCAGCATGATATCCCTAGACTTGATTGGTTCTTTTCCATCACATAGAGGGTCCATTATTTTTAGATTCATATGTGTATTGCACGATAGCGCAGGTGCATGGTTATGTGTGTGTGTGTGTGTGTGTGCGTGTGTGTGTAGAGATGCATTGATTATATTGAAGCATTATATGATTTAAATGCTATTCATCTATTGATTTTGACAATGGTTCACTATTTAGTTTGGATGAGTATATTTATAAGATGATGCATGACATGAGTTATGGTGGTTTTTCATATTTTGTAAAATACTGTGCAAAGGTTACTCTTGAAAATAGTAAGTTATTTTTATAAAGGAAAAATGACAGTTGGGATTTTTAAGGCAACCTCATTATACTTGTTTTTCACTGTTTAGTTTCTAAATAAGTTTTTTAAACTCAGGGCCCCACAATTGTGAAAGATTTTGTGAAAAAGTGTTGGAAAAACATGAGATGTCACACCTTTAGCATTCATATGTTACAGTGCCTTCCATTTTATACATTCCCAACCTTGTGGGCCCTTGATATGCATAAGAATGAAGGAGTGAGTGGGACCCATGTATGATATTCCACTTTCACATAACAGCATGAGTGACCTATGCTTGCATGAGCTTGGTGGTAAAATAAATGGAATGATCCTCAAAGACTTGGGCTTTTACTTCTTTAATTGATCTTGTTTATCAAAATTAGATTGATCTAAGCTGTCCATTTACATTTAAGCTTGATTAATGAGATAAAATGTTGATTGGCTTGATCTCTCCACTTAGATCTTAACATACAACCTACAAAACATAGAAAAATTCTAATTAGTATTATTATACTAATGGTTTTAAACATAATTACCTTTAGATGGAAAACTAACCTTGAAAGTATACCACATTATGGTTTTAGTGTCAATCCATCATATTCATGTAAAAATGACCAATCTAATGCACTAAAACAATACAAAATTTGGGATTTTTGGACACAATATTGAGAACTCAACACTTAGAAGAGGCTTCATACCTTAAATATGAATTAGAAAAGAAAAAATAAAACAAATTAAAGACAGTGGCCCTTGGATTAGGACTCACCAATTTCAAATTTAAGAGATGAAACAAGGAATAAGTACATGGTGTAATCCTACCCTTCAACATGAAGCCATTAGCTAGGAATCTAGGTGGTTTTATGGATAAATTTGGATGTTTCCTCAGCCTTAAGAAATTATAAGAAACCTTATTTCCATAAAAAGACATAAGAATATTTTTCTTTTCATTATTCCAACTCCATAAAAAGATTAGAAAGAAGAAAAAGAGAAATGATGCATGAACTAACAAACATGAACTGAACGTGGACTCTAAAATTAGAAAGTGATTGTGTGTTACAAGGAAATAGAAAGTGAATGGATAAGGAAAGGTGGTGAAAGGGTGTGTGAAAATGAGACATGAAAGAATGGAACATGGATGCAACCTTACCATGGAAAGTATGTAATTATGCAATTGTGTGTGTGTGAATCAAAATTAGAAAGTAAGATGCATGTGACCTAAATGCACTATAATGCATGAAAATATGATGTTATGCATGGAATTCTAAATGAGGAATGCATGATATATCTAAGCAACTCACATATATGAAGTTTCTAAGTTATCCTAGAGCGTATGCAAAGGAAAATAGAAAGTCAATATGCCAAACATGAGTTTCTAAATTAGGAAAGTTCATGTTTCTAAACTAGAAAAGTGCTAAATCTAAGAATCTACCATGAAACTAGTTTCTAAAATGGTCCTAAATTAATTCTAAAATAGTCCTAAGATGTATTGAAGGAAATTGGAAAGTTACAAAAAATAAATAGCAAGGAATCTAAGATCTAAGCATGTAAATCTAAAATTAGAAACTATCCTAGTAAATTAGGAAAGTGCTTAAAACATGGAAATTATAGAAGAAAAAGGGAAGTGAAGAACAACCTTAGAAACACAATCAACTCACTAAATCTACCATGAATGCAACCTAAGCAAGCTACATAATATGCCATGGGCACAAATTGGAAAAAAAAAAATATGCACCATCCAATTTGGAAGGAATGCATGTAAAATCTAACCCCTAAATGCATGTAAAACTTGATTAAATGGAAGGGAAACATGATCATGCACTTATGATACTCTACAATGAAGGAAACTACTACACTACACATGAACTACAAAGCAAGGAAAGAAGAGAAAATAACATTAAAAACTAAAGCAAATCTAGTGTGATATATGCATGCAACTACATGTAACATGGATGATGCATGAGCAATCTAATTTCAATAAAAACCTAAGTGAATGCATGCTAGAAGAAAGTGATGAAAGAGATAGAAGATGGAAGAGAAATAAAAAGAAAATAAGCAAGAAAGGAATTGGAAATGGTTGAGGCCCTACATTTATCTCCAAAGGATATGAACATGAAAGCTTGAAGGGAGCTTGGTGAGGATGATCTTCCTCCCTCTATTTCTTCTAACTTTGGCCTTGAACTCTAGGAAAAGTTGAAAGATCCTTAACTCATTCAAAACACATTTATTTATAGATTTTTAGAATGGGAGTTAAGATGGTCTAATGGTTGAGATTTATCCATTTTAATTAGAAGCTAATGAAGGGCTAGATGGTGGAATGAAATTCATAAAGGCAAGTGGGAGAAAAAAAAGGGGGATAAGATTGGAAAGGAAAGAAATAGAAAGAGGAAAGGTTAGGGGAAGAAGGGAATAAGTGGAGAAAGGAGAAAGAAAGATGTAGCTTAAGAGGGAAGGAAGGAAGGTGGAACAGAATTAGAAAGTGGTTCAAAGGGGGTAGGCATCTTTATCCTTGTGGGGTTTTGGGTGGAAATTGGAAAGTGGAGACTTCAAGAAATTTAGATAAATAGGAGATTGTGGTGTTTTTAGAAACCCAAAGATAAGTTGAACCTTTGGATGAGAATAGGTGGTCAAGATTTTCCTTTTCTTAGGGTTTTGTGTTGACTTTTCAACATAGAAAGGTGGATGGGGTTTTGATCTTATCAATGCTTCGTTCCTGGCCTTTAGATCACACTTACCCTTATTTGGATGGATGAGATCCCTTTATGACATGTAAATCTTCCTTAAGCTTCATTTTCCCTCCATTGTTGGATTGGATTAGCCTAACATGAATCGCCTTAATTCTTGTAGATCTTCATATGCTTCATGTGGACCAAGTGTGCTTCAATACCTTGCATGGATAAGACTTCAAATCATTGGTTGATCTTCTTCTTTTGGTTGAGTAGGAGAGAGAAAATAAGTACAAAGTCTTCATGTGAGTCTTAATCTTCTTTTATTTCTGAGAAGCTCTCATTTTATATGATCTCATTGTATTTGAATTAAACATCTCTCATAAGTTTCTTAAGGTTTTGAAATGTATGAAGTGTGAATGGATTTGAAATTTGCCACCTTTTCACCCTCGTTTGAATTGGAGTTGTGCATAAGGTTTATGGCCAGTTCGACTTTGATAATGACACCCAATGTTTATATTAAACCTCTAGGACTTCATTTTTGGCATGTGACCCATGATATAACTTGAAAAGTGAAATTACCTTTTGAGGGGTAAAATTGACAATTTTATGCATTTTTTCATTTGCATGCTAGACTTACAAAATAGTAGAATTAAACCTAATTAGTTATATTTAAGTAATTTCCAGGCCAAAATATTCTAAATATAGAGGTATGTATGCAATATTTTTATATATATCAAGTACTCCTAGTCCTCAAGTAAAACTACAAAAATAGAAAGAAGAAATCTAAAAACAAATCCTAACTACTTTTGCAAATGCTATCATCTGCATTTAACATATGCAAAAAGTCTTTAAACCCTTAGGTTACCCTTAGTGGATGAGTCGTAAACTTACAAGGGTTTGCATAAATGATACTCATAAACATTTTCAAAATACGTATGAAAGTCCTTCATTTTTCTAGGAGAATCTTCTTATATTTAGCTTATATTAAACTCGTAACTTTAGCATATTAATAGAAATGATCAATAGTTCAAAATCCTACGATTATGCTAAATATATTCCATTAATTCACTAAATCTCAAAAAGTGAGTGTGTGAATATAGCTGATATATATACAATTATCAATCTCGAAGGACATTGTAACCTAAATAACCATCCAAATGTATGCTTTGACCTCAAATCTCATAGGATATTCTTGATACCCAGAAAGAAGTCACTCAGAAAAGTGTAAAGCTCTCTTTAATATGTGCATAGAATAATGTTCATCAAGTTCAAAATTCTCACATATTCCTTATAGAATAGTGGTAAAATAAAAAGAATTATAATGGTCTTATGAAAGGATATCCCTACTTTTGCATAACCATATCAAAGTCATACTTCTCCTAAGATCAAGTTAGGACTTCTATTAGGACAAAACATGGGCTTAGGATAGGGATACAAGAATGGGTATAAGAACAAACAAAGGTTGCTAGAAGATATGTAAAGGTCTTCAACTAGTGTATTTGCAACTTTCAATTTCTCATAAGAGTGAAAATTTCCTTTTCATGGGCTAGCTTTTTCATTTTCCCTTTTCCCTTTATCTTTTGACTTTTGGCATAGCCTTTATTTAAATTTTTTCTTTTTTAGCCCTTATGTTCATCTCTAAAACTACATTGTTCATACTTTTATTCAATATATTTCTTCAACCATTTTCACATATTTCCAAAACAACTAGGTTAAGGATATATTATAAGTGTTAATATGATTAACAGTCAATGGGTTCATAAAGAAAAAGCTTAATATAAAGGCTCAAGGGTTTAACTAGTGAAAAATAACTTAGGAAGGCTGGAGGCTCTGGGTTTACCAAGCATGGCCTCTATCATTTCCTAGGTTTTATATGAATTAAACATAACAATAAAATCAATAGATAATTAATATAATCTATCAGATGTTTTCATAATAGTTGACCAAGGTAAAGAATAATGAGACTAGTTAGGAAATTTTAGTACGCTGAAGAAAAATTTGGAATTTATGTATAATTCTCAAAAAGAAAGAATAGCTATAAAACTCATATGGGTTAATAGTCTCCACTTATCTTCTTTAGGATCTCTAAATTATATTTTCTGTTCAAATTAAATTTTTTTTTTTTAATGAACTAATTGTATGCAAATCTATTAATAACCTAAAGTTCAAAAATAGACTGAATATCCAAAAATTCAAATTATCATCCTTGTAAAGGAAATGTTCATAAGCTTTATCAAAAAATTTAAAGAAATTTCCACCTTTTCAATTTTTTAGAAAACTTAAAAATAACTAACACATCAAAATATAAAATACCTTAATCCTAGACTTAAATTAAATATTGTCCTTACTGTTTAGAACTATATACCATTAACAAATGAAATAATAAACCTAAGAGGAAAGGGTAAGAAAAATAATACCTGCACTATCGAATTAGTGCATTGATTTGTTGATGTTCATGACACATAATCCAAACTAACTAATATATTTCTAATCCCTAAACCTAACTAATCTACATGTCCCTAATTCTAACTATCCATGAACTAGTTGCTAAAAAAACCCACTCCATTGCAAAATCTCAAGGTAATCGATGTACATTTTTTGCCCAGAGATGTATGGTCCTCCCTGATAATTCTGAGACCAAATTTCAGGATGCCTAGCCCATCCAGCATAGTTGGTTTCATCATAATGATAATTTCTAGGTTTATGAATGCATTTGTTGCATACACTTGCTCTAAATAATATGCACTATATGTGGAGTTTGACAGCCATGAAGTAGTGGGATATGTTAGGTGAGAATAGGTACAACAATTCCTATACTAAGGCTACCAAGATGAATTGCTGGCCTACTAAAAAGCTTTTAACCTATTCAATTCACTATCCATCTTATTAGTGAATGAATCTAATGCATTGAACATATCAGCAATATCCCCTATCTCTGTCTCAAACATATGCTCATAGCAAAAGGGCTGAGGATTGAAATAGTATGATAGTATCCTTTTATAACTACTTCATTGGCCATATCTAAGGCATGGCTAATTAGATCCACTTGAGTATGTAACCCTTGCTTAAGTTGACTCAACTTTGCAAACACCGAAAGATATTTTTATATACAATAAAAGACTACCTTTTAATTTTTATTTAAAAAAATTTCTACCTAGTGTAAGGAAACCTAAACTAAATAATGCAACCTAAATGCTAAATGATATAGAACAAAGCAAACAAAGGGCATGCAATAGAATTCTCACCATATGATAAACAAGCTGAAAGGTTTCTTTTTCTTCACTTTCTTTATAGGAGAATAGCTTTTAGGTTATGTTTAACTTAAGTAGCTCCTCTCTTTTAGACTTTCCCTATTGCTTACCACTTAGATCTTGCTTGATCACCCACTTCATACCTTCCTCAGACAACCATAGATGATCTAAGTCAACGAATGTGTTGGTTGAGTTACTCATTTAAATACTAACATATTTGATCAAGTAGGAGCCACCAGAATGACAATAGGTTGCCTCCTTCTAAGAGGGTACTATGAGCTCATTAGTTGCTATAGGTGTCTCTAAATTAATTTTAAATGACTTGTTGAGGCTAGGGTTGTTCATAAGATGATGTTTATCCTAGGTGGGTCAAGGGATGGTGATCAAATCTACCCTTGATCTTGTAGGGGGTGAGTACCCTTACTAATTCATTTAAGCATTCCCACATAGTTCAATCACCATATATTCACTTAAAGCAATTAAATATGCCCTAATATGCACGAAAAGTAGTAAATCTAATGCAAATCCTAGAATGAAACAAATAAGGAAATACATTTTATATGCTCTACACTACCATCCAAATGCAACTAAATTAATAATGCAACTAGTGAGAAAATGGAAAGAAGTTAGTACAGTTCACATCAGGGTCCTAGAAATAGTCTTCTAGTACAAGTGTGGGTCCATGTACATGTCACCTCCTCTTTAGGTTAGGATGGACCACCCACTACCTATATTATTACAACCCTTTCTTCAGGAATAAGGAAATTATCCAAAAATGGAAACTAATCTATATGCAATCCTAAGTATGTGACTAGTAGTAAAGCATTACAACCCAAATTTAATTAAAACACAGTTGCAAGTCCCTAACAATGGCTGCAAAACTTGATATTTTTGAATAATTACAATAAGGGTATGGCTATATTAGAGTATAGAATCGACAAATACGGGTCGATCCCACAAAGACTCTTTGAAGAACAAAGTTACTTAGAATTTAGGTTCTCCTACTTTAATCTAGCCAAATATTCAGAAGAAGGACTTTTAACTAAAACTAATGACATGGAAAGTAAGGTAAAGATATAAAGAAAAGAAATTAACTAAAAAGGAAACAACTAAGCTAACTAAGCAACTAGAAAATAAACCTAATTAAGAAAGAAAGAAATTAAGGAAACTAAGAACTATCAAAATAAAGCAAGGAAATAAATAAGGAAAGAACTACTTCATTAATGGGAAAATTACAAGAATTGCTACATAAGTAATAAAAAGAACGAAAGCAATAAAAGTCCTTCAAATTTGAGCTTGAATTTCAATACAATGTCCTCATGTTGTGTCACTCAACAAGAGCTTGTACACTTCTATTCAACCCAAAATATGCTAAAGTTACCAACAACTTTTTATTGTCTCTTCAACTCAACATACCATAAACCCAAAACAAATCCCATCCAATGATCCTTAGGAATGAAATATTAGGGAAACCAAGAAAAGAAGAGCCTAACACCTTTCCTAAGCAATCGCATCCTAGGAAAGAAAGCAGATGATGGAAATGGAAATAGAAATAGATATGACATTTTCCTTAAGCTAGAAACTCAAAAAAGTGGGTAACTTCAAGGAATTTAGATAAAGAGAAGATTAGAGCTGTTTTTAGAAACCTTAAGATGACATGAACCTTTGGATGAGAATGGGTGGTTGAGATCTTCCTTTCCTTGGGCTTTTGGGTTGAATTTTCAACAAGGAAAAGGTGGCTAGGGTTTTGATCTTATCAATGCCTCATTCTTAGCCCTTAGATCATGCTTAGCCTTACTTGGATGGATGGGATCCCTTAATGACATGTAAATCTTTGTTAAACTTCATTTGCTCTCTATCGTTGGATTGGATTACCCTAACATGAGTGGCCTTGATTCTTGTAGATCTTCATATGCTTCAAGATTAAGCGTGCTTCAGTACCTTGCATGGATAAGACTTCCAATCATTGGTTAATCTTCTTCTTTTGGTAAAGTGGGAGAGGGAAAATAAGTAAAAAGTCAACATACTGGTCCCAATCTTCTTTCATTTCTAAGAAGCTCTTAGTGTATATGAATTCAACTTCTCCTATAAGCTTCTTAAGGTAGTGCATGTATGAATGTGTGCATGGATTTAAAATTTTCCACATTTTCACCCTCATTAGAGTTGGAGTTGTGCATGGGGTTTCTGAACACTCTAACTTTGATAATGACACCCAATGATTATTCTGAACCTCCATGACTTCATTTTTGACAAGTATGACCCATGATTTAGCTTAGAAAGTGAAATTCCTCTTTTAGGGATAAAGTTGGAAAATTTATGAATTTTTCATTTGTACCTTTGATCTACAAAATAATAGAATTAATCCTAATTAGTGATAATTAAGTGATTTTTGAGGATAAAACCTTCTAAATATAGAGGTATGTACATAAATTTTTAATATATATCATGGATTGGGAAAAACTTATTCAAAAACTTAAGGGATAATGAGAATAGCCTCAACCTTATAGATTCATCTAAACAGATGTAGAATTTGAAGGTAGAACAAGTTTCAAAGAATTCCTTGACATGTGGTATGTGTCCTCCTTATCCAATGCATAGAAATCTGGTAGGATTTGAATAACTCCTAGTTCAACTCAAAGTGGTCTACATTAGTTGTAGGTAGAGCTATACAAGATGGTGATTTAAATAGGATATGTGTAGAGTAATCTTTCAATGGTTTCAATTCTACTACCACATTTTCCATTTCTAAGACAAGGATCTCTTGATCTTGTTGTTTCCTTTGGCCTTGCCTAGTAGTTTTCTCGATCTCTGCATCTAAGGTACTAAATTAGGATTGAACAATGGACGACCATGCATACACCAATGGATGGTGTAGTAGACTTAAGTTTATATACAATGCAGCCAAGTCTTTGTGTACATTTAAAGAGAGTTTTATTTTTCATCCTAGTCCAAGGGTGACCTAAACTAGGTAATGCAACATGTATGCTAATACAAACAAATAAGGAGGGACACATACAATTAATCTAACCCTTTGCAAATAAGATAAAGGATTTTTATCTTGAATTTATTTATGGGAGAGGCTTCTAGATTATTTCTAATCCCAAGTAGCTCCCCTTCTCATTCAGATTTATCCTAGTGCTTAGTAGTTAGATCCTAATATGAATCAACTGCTTCACACCTTCCTCAGTCTATCATAGCTGATCTGAGTCATAGAATATATTGGCAGAGCTAGTCATTTAAATACTAACCCAATCAATTATATAGGGGCCACTTGAATGGAAATTGGTTTTCTTATTCCAAGTGGGTTATATGAGCTCAAGAAGTTGCAAAGTCTCTTTTATGTGATTTTTAATTAAAAGTGGAAAGTAGGGATGTGTTAGGTGTTGTTTAATCTAGGTGGGCCAAGATGTGGTGATGAAATCCACCCTTGATCTTATTGGGGTGATTTCCCTTACTAATGTTTTAAATAATCGAACATAGTTTGATCAACATATGAAGCACCTTAAAGCAATAAACTTGTCCTATTATGTAAAGAAAATGGTAAATCTATTGCAACTATCTATATGCTACTTAACAAAGGGTCAAGGCATCAACAGATAGGTCACTATAACCCTGACAGCCTATGTCCTTGGGTCATAGCCAAGCTTAGGCTATTCTTGTTAAGTAGTTGCTTTCTAATGCAACATCCTTGAATATTATGCAACATGTATTTATGGAATGCAACTATATGATATTACTCTACCATCCACAATGCATAAATAAAATACTTATGCAAACCTTAATCGAGGAATTGGAAAGAAGTTAGTAATGCTCCTAGTGGGGTCTTAGAATAAGTCTTCTCTTACAAGGGTGGTCCATGTACATGTCACCTCATCTTTTAGGTTAGGATGGCCCACCCTTGACCTATATCATTACAAACCTTTATTTTAGATGATTAAATTGCGGTATATAATAAATTACAATATCAATCTCACTAGTCCAATCAAATAAAAAGAAAATGGAAACTATCCAAAGGTCTTCCTCCTAGTCATTATTCTAGTCCAAATTCCTCCACAAACGAAAAGGCAAGTATCAAATTTGCAAGATTAAGGAAAGTATGCAAAAATGACAAATGCTACTATATATAGTCCTACACTACAACTAGAGTTAAAGCATTACAACCAAGATCTTAATTAAAGTTAGTAGCGAGTCCCTAGCAATGGTGCCAAAAACTTAATGTACTCTATTATTTACCACAAATACATGGTTCTATTGAAGTATAGACAAGCAAATATGGGTCAATCCCATGAGGACTCATTTAAGGAGTTTTAATTAATACTTTGATTATTTCCACTTTAACCTTGCCAATCAAAGCAAAGGATGGAACTTTAAACATTGTTTAAAGAAAAGAAATGCAAATAATAAGGAAAGTAAAGTAAACAATCTAAGACATAGAGCAAGGAAAGAAATAAGTGAACAGAAGAAAAGAATCAAACAAGGAACTCACTTACGAAATAATCTTTTAAATGCTACACTTATAATACATACCTTCAAATGGGGACCTCTAGTGGAACCACTTCCTCCCAATTCTGTCCTAGTACCATTAGTAGAAAAATCACCTACCTTGGTCCTTGGGCCATTACCTAAGAATTTAAAATAGTCTTACTTAGGACCTAATGAAACGTTGCCTATATTCATAGCCTCATATCTAGATAAAGAACAGGAAGGTAATCTTCTTGATGTTCTTAGAGAACATAATACAACTTTAGGCTGGACCATAGCAGATATTAAAGGGATTAGCCCCTGTTGTGTGTATGTAGAGAATTCACTTAGAAGAAAATACTAAACCATCTATGGAAACATAGAGGAGACTAAAGCCTAATATGGAAGAGGTAGTGAGAGACAAAGTACTTAAACTTTTAAATGTTGGTGTCATCTACCCCATATTTGATAGCACTTGGGTTAGCCCAATTCAAGTTGTCCCCAAGAAGTCTAGAGTCATGGTAATCCAAAATGAGGATAACGAGTTAGTCCCCACTTGATTAACCAATGGGTGTAAAGTTTGTATAGATTATTGAAAACTGAACTCGATCACTAGGAAATGCCACTTTCCTCTTCCCTTCATAAGCCAAATCCTAGAAAGGTTAGCCGGTCATAGTGAATACTACTTTCTTGATGGATACTTTGGCTATAGTCAAATCCTCATAGCAATTGAAGACTAGGAGTAAACTCCCTTCACTTTCCCTTTTGGGACATCACCTATTGTTGTATGCCTTTTGGACTTTATAATGCTCGAGCTACTCTTCAAAGTTGTATGTTGAGAATATTTTTGAATATGGTGGAAAGATTTTTAGAAATGTTAGTAAACAATTTTTTATTGTTTGGTTCTTCACTTGATGAATGCATGCACCATTTAAAATTAGTACTTGCTAGTGTTAGGAGAAGAATTTAAGGCTACATTTGGAAAAATGTCATTTTATGGCAAAAAATGACATTGTTTTAGGCCACATCATATCACATAATGGTATAGAAGTAGAGAAAGCCAAAAGTAGAGTTAATCTTTAACCTTCCTTCTCCAATGGCAGTGAAGGAAGTTTGTGCATTTTTAAGCTCTGTTGGTTTTTATAAACAATTCATCAAAGACTTTAGTAAAATTGCAAAGCTCCTACGTATTTTACTTATGAAGGAGGCAACTTTTAACTTTGATGATAATTGTACAAAAGCATTTAAGTGCCTAAAGACTAAACTCACTTCTACATTTATCATTTGATCACCTACTAAAGTGCATCATTTGAGATAATGTGTGATGCTTCAAACTATGTGATTGGCGCTATTTTGGGGGTAGCATATTGACAAATTTCCCCATGTTGTATACTATGCTAGCAAGACACTCAATGATACCCAACTCAATTATTCCACTACAAAAGAAAAGTTGCTGGAAGTTGTATTTGCCTTGGTTAAATTTAGATCTTACTTGTTAGGATCTAAGGTCATATATTGAGATCATGAAGCATTGAAATATCTTCTTTCTAAGAAAGTTGCAAAACCTAGGCTAATCCAATGGATACTATTGTTATAGGAATTTGATTTAGAAATTTGAGATAAGAAGGTTCCAAAAATGTTGTAGCAGACCACTTGACAAGGCTAGTTGTGGTGTCTATTAGCAAAAATATGCCCATATCAGAGACATTTCTAGATGAACAATTGTTGCACATTTCCTAGTTGCTTTGGTATGCAAATATTATTAATTATCTTGTCACTAGTTAAATGCCTAATCACTTGTCTAAACAAGATAAGAAATGATTTATCACTAAGGTTAAACACTTTACATGGGATGATCTGTTCTTGTTTAAGTACTATCCTGATTAAGTCATTAGGAGATTCATACCTGATAATGAACATAATAAGATGATTTCCTTTTGTCATGACCATGCTTGTGGGGTAATTTCAGTTATAAAAAGATAGCTGCAAAGATTTTGCAGTGTGTTTCTTATAGGCCCCCTATTTTTAGAAATTCATGTGCTTATTGCATATCATGTGCTAGATGTCAATAATTAGGAAGCATAGGAAAAGAAATGTGGTGCCCTTAACTCCAATTTTGATCATTGATCCATTTGATGTTTGAGGCATTGATTTTATGGGACCTTTTCCTGACTCCTTTGGTTATATGGACATCCTTGTGGGGGTGGTTTATGTGTCAAAATGGGTGTAAGCCATACCATGTAAGACCAATGACCACCAAGTGGTAGTCAAGTTCTTAAAAGAAAATATGTTTACATGCTTTGGTACTCGTAGGGCCATAATTAATGATTTAGAGAGAGAGAGAGAGAGAGAGAGAGAGAGAGAGAGAGAGAGAGAGAGAGAGAGAGAGAGTTTTTTACAAATTTATTGTCAAAGTTCCTTTATTGTGAAAAGAATTGGATTGTCTAAAGTTTAGTATCTCCACTACTTTAATTTCTTAATAGAAATGCATATGGTTAATTTTTCATTTTATTTATGTCCTAAAGTATTTTATGAAAATTAAATCTCGGAACATGCTTACATACAATGGATAAGTCTAGATTGATAGATGGTTAACTTGGAGACCCAGAGAAAAATTAGTGGAGACCTATACAACCAAGTAAGTATTAGTTAGCATTTGCTTGTTGAATTTTGAGTAAGTTTCATTCATGAGCAATGCACACCATCCCATGGATCATGCGCATGGGACTTGGGTGATTCCTCTTTTAACTCTTACTTGTTAATTAATCTTAGTTTAACAATTTTTAATTAGTCATTTACATCTTAGTTTACTTTTAGAAAGTTTACTTTTTGAGTTTTAGAAGGTTCCATTTTTAGAAAGATTTAGAATTAGGAAAGTGAAAGTTTCCTTTTTAGTAAGTTTCCTTAGTTTAAGTTTCTAGATAGGTTCATTCTAGTTTTACATTAGTTTCTTTTATTGAAGGCATGTTGATTAGGAAATTTTCCAATTTCATTCAATATCTTTATTTCTTGAAGTTTCCTTTAGTTTTAGTTTCTAATTTATAGCATGTTTCCCATTCTATGTTGTTTAAATTCTTAGTTTAGTCAAAACCCTCTTTCTTTGGCTAAGATAAGGAACTTAAATAAGATCTAGTCAATTGAAAATTTTGTAAGAATCTTCATGGCATCGAACTCTCTCACATACAAATTATTACTTTGATTCATGCAATCTGTGAGTAATTTTAAAGCTACACCAAGGGGAGCCATGAAACCCCTATGCAATATCAACTCCCCATTCATGTCAAACCATAGGACATTCATTTCCATTTCAACATATAAGTAATGAAGTTATGAACTTTATTCCAAATTCAAACTACAAAACCATAAGCATAGCATTCAAATAAAACTGCATAGGAATGTATTTCATTTGATTATTTCCTTAACAATAATAAATAAGTATGACATCATCACACTGATCAAGTAGTCATCTCCCTCAAGGTTTACCATCTTGGGTGGCCCACTATGAGTATCATACATAAGGCAACTAGCCCTCAGGATTTACCATCTTGAGCAACTCCACCATGATTCCAAAGAACCAGGCAGCCCTTTCCCTTAGGGTTTATCATCTTGAGTAGCTCCAATGTTAGGTTCCTTGAGGATTTACCATCTTGGGAAACTTAACTCTACCAACTCATCCCTCAAGGTTTAACGTCTTGGGCAGCTTCATTGTGATCCAAAAGACCACGTAGCTCTTTCCCTTAGGGTTTATCATCTTGGGAGGCTCAATACCTGATAGCTCATCCCTCAGAGTTTACATCTTGGGAAGCTTCTCCAAAGAAACATGCAGCTCTTTCCCTTAGGGTTTACCATCTTGGGTAGCTTCACCTTAGTTGTAATGAACCAGGTAGCCCTTTTCCTTAGGGTTTACTATCTTGGAAGGGGTCATCATAGTCTACTGGGCAACCCTCAAGGCTTATTATCTTGGGATTGACCATTTTATCACAAATCAATTATCAATAGTATCCAAATCGCATTTAAAACCTGTGACAACCCAGGTTTCATATGATGCAAATTTCATAAAAAGGCGAGATCTCTTGCTTTAGAAATATGAAATGCATGAAAATCTTTTGTTTTGGAAAGCAATCTTTTGTATAAAACCCTGAGAGTCAGAACACATTTTCAAATCATATAGCCATGGCATAGTTTTAAATCAACTCTATTCCCAAGAAAGTGTTAGTCACAGCCCCAGCTACAGAGAGTAACTACAATCAAGTAACATTCATTAAAAGATAAGGTAGGGGTTTACTTACTTGTACTTAATTTGGATGTTCTTTGTCATGGGTGTATCCTATCCTTAAGTGTTTACTTGTATCTGAAAAATGTTAAGGATTGGGTGAGTATACACTATACTCAGTAGGAGTCTATCACTACTGGTTTTACAATGCATGCTATGTTTCAAACCATATGTTCTTTAAACCATGTGCATGTTTGGACACTCAAGTTCAATATCGATATTAAAAGCCATTGTCAAAATAGAATACTGACGACTTAAAGAATCGCATAATCCAAGTCAAAAGTAACATAGATATCATAAACATATACTATGATATGCATAAGATGCTCAACTGAATCCAACTCATGGATCTATGGTCGACCATACTCATGTCATGCTATATGCATGCAAGTAAAACCTCAAAAACATAGGGCACACTATGCCCAAGACCTCAGTGCCGTGTGGTCCCCGGGTACCTAGGGACTCTTGGTCATAGCCTCCACGGGGCATATGACACTTCGACGGGTGTCGTGACACCTCCAGTGGTAGTCCTTGTTTACCACAGCAATCGAAGTGAGGACAAGACGTTTTGGGGTGGTACCCTTTCCACCTATAATGGTAGAGGCTGGGAGGCCACCCCAAACCTCTCGGCATAGCGCCCACGAGCTTACTAGCCCAAATCATATACTATCAAGCAGGCAAGAACCTTTTTTTTTTTTTCAAAACATGTCTATGCATGTAACACATGTCTTGGCAATATATGCGCAATGTATTTTTCATATCCATGCTAAGTTCATTTATGAAATCAATTCATGCTAAACATGTCATTTGCATAAGGATGTAACATAAGCTTATATAATATACACATAAAGACAGGACATGTAACTTAAAAACTTAAAACATGCATTAGAAAAGCAACCATGACTCAAAACATGCATTCTCAAAGCATCATGGGTTCTTTTTAAAAGTCTAGTAGCGATAGGACACCTACGTGGTTTGATTGAGCTAGTCCCCTTGTCCTCGTACGTTCCTGGACATGGTTTAGGGGAAAAAGGTTAGCTTGGCCTATTTTACCTCACTACTTAGGCATTAAGGGTTCATTCCCATGCCTAAGGGCCTCCTAAGGTCCCTAACTGGGCCTTGGTATACTCAGGTTTGCAAAGGTTTAGTGGTCCTGCACCACTATCATAGTTTAAGGGTCATTCTAGCCTTAGACAGGGGATTGATTAGGGATTTTATGATTTGAGTGTGTCCGCGCTGTCAATACGGACACAACACCTCTCACGGCACCTCAATCGGAGTCCTAGAACTCAAGTTATGGGTATGTTAGTGTTAAGAATACATAGGAGGCCCAAAATGGGCATTGCGTGACCGCTCCCGGGACGTACTTGCGTCCCGGTCGAGCAGCGACCTGCCTGCACTTGCGGTCACACGCTCCCTGGCATCATCAGGTTACGCATTCTTCTTACGCAGAACGCGCGGCGTCACCGTCGTAGGCCCACATGAGGCGGGCGCTAGGGACGCTAACGCGTCCCGCGTCAGCGATGCGTGCCCCACAGGGCGCGTCCGCCAACGCACTGTGCCTCCGCCCCTTTTCTCATTTGTGGGCGCATCCACAGATGCTCCCATCTATTTCCCTTTAACTCACTATGTGTATTTTGGTTTTGTAGTGACCTAGACGTCCTTGGGACGCCCTAGTTCGACCCTGTCAAACTGTAACGCCTGTGCCCCCGCCACAGGTGCATTGTGGCTCCCTAGAGCCCAGTTTTGCATGGTTTCTTATGCAAAAACTTAGGGACATTAAACCTAAGACTGAGGGAGAGATGGGTTTGGAGTTTTTTAAGGCATACCTAGTTCGTGACTGGGTATTTTTTCACGGTTTCCCTCTTGCCTGCAACTCCAAGAGGGTTCTGGAGGGGGGTTTCCACTGCCATTCCATGGCGGTGGAGAAAGCTCCATAATGGCGGTGGTTTCCCCCCTGCACACCGGTATTCTAGAATGTCGGTGATGTAGTATGTTTGGGAAGAAGGTGGTGCTCGTATCAAAATGGGTCTTTGTTTTCTCAGGCCAATTCGTTTTAAATTTAATTATAATTTTGCCCTTGAACTTCAAAGGGCCATAACTTGCTCATTTTAACTCCGTTTTGGGTGATTCTAGTCTTGTTGGATTCCTTTTTTTGAGACACACCTATAGGTACCATTATAAGGACCAAAATTTTGGGTCTAGTAAGGGTGAATAGTGAAATGACCAAAATACCCTTATCTCAAAAAGTGAACTTTTCATTACCAACATGGGATTTCAAGGTTACAAAAATGGAGTCATTACATTCTTACCCCCTTAGGGGAATTTTTTCCCCAAAATTCTACAATATATATAGTCAAAAGATCTCGGGGTACTTTTCTCTCATTTCTGACTCCGGTTCCCATGTCTCTTCTTGTATACCTGAGATAGGCTGTCAGTGGATTGGGTATGGCGTATAGGAAGGAAATGGGCTGTCTTAGTCAATCTATCAACAATTACCCAGATCATGTTCTGACGCTTCGAGGTCCTAGGTAACCCTATGATGAAGTCCATGGTAATATGATCCCATTTCCATTCAGGTAACTCAAGGGGTTGTAACAATCCCGCAGGTCTTTGATGTTCAGCCTTTACTTGTTGACATGTTAGACACTTTGCCATAAATTCCCCTATGTTTCTTTTCATACCATCCCACCAATATTGTATCTTTAAGTCTTGATACATCTTAGTTCCTCCCAGGTGTATAGTATACTTAGACCAGTGAGCCTCTTTTAAGATTTCTTAATTCTTCATTAGTCGATACCACTAATCTTCCTTGCATGTAAACGCTACCATCTTCCCCTTTAGTAAACCTTGGTTTTCCTATTAAAGCTTGTATGCCCGGATCCCCTTGCTGTGCTTGCTTAACCTTTTCATTAACAGCCGACTTTAGCGTTAGACCTGCCATAATGATCTTGCGCTTACTTATGTCTGGTTTCCACGTTATTACTTCTTGTAAGAGCTTCCATCTCTTAGTAAATAAACTTGCACACATCCCTTGGGTTTTTCTACTTAATGCATTAGCTACCACATTAGCTTTTCGAATGGAGAAGTCATAGTCTTTTATGTATTCCATCCATCTTCTTTGTCGCATGTTTAAGTCTTATTGGGGAAGGATATATTTAAGACTCTTATGATCTGTGAAAACTTCAAACTTTTCACCATATAGATAGTGTCTCCAGATTCTCAAGGCAAAGACTATGGCTGCTAATTCCAAGTCATGGGTCGGGTAATTGACTTCATGCTTCTTGAGTTGCCGAGAAGCATAAGCAATTACCTTCCCATGTTACATAAGTACACGACCTAGTCCTTGTTGCGAGGCATCATTGTATATCTCAAATCCGCCACTTCCTGAAGGTAAGGTAAGGACAGGTGCTGTAGTTAACCTTCTCTTTAGTTCCTGGAAGCTTTCCTCACATTTATCAGTCCATTCAAATCTTGTGTCTTTCCTGGTCAGCTTAGTTAAAGGTAAAGCAATTCGTGAAAAACCCTCGATGAATCTCCTGTAATATCCGGCAAGTCCTAAGAAGCTTCTTATTTCTGTGACTGTCTTAGGTCTTTCCCATTTCTGTACGAATTCAACCTTCGTGGGGTCAACTGCTATGCCATCTTGAGAAATAATGTGTCCTAAGAAATTAACCTTTTCCAGCCAAAACTCACACTTACTGAATTTTGCATATAACTTGTGTGCTCGTTGGGTGCTTAATGTTATCCTTAGATGTTCCTTATGGTCTTTAGGAGTTTCTAAATATATCAAGATATCATCCACAAACACTATGATGAATTTGTCTAAGTACACCTTGAACACACTATTCATGAGGTCCATAAATGCGGCTGGAGCATTAGTTAAACCAAAGGACATCACTCTGAATTCATAATGGCCGCATCGAGTCCTGAAGGCTGTCTTGGGGATATCTTCTTCTCTAACTCGAAGTTGATGTTAGCCGGATCATAGATCAATCTTAGAGAAGACTCTGGCTGACTGAAGTTGATCGAAAAGATCATTAATTCGGGGAAGGGGGTACTTATTCTTAATGGTGACCCTATTTAGCATCCGATAGTCTATGCACAATCTCATGGAGCCATCTTTTTTCTTTACAAAAAGAACTGTCCCACGGAGATACGCTAGGCCATATGAACCCATTGTCAAGTAGTTCCTATAACTGGGTCTTCAATTCTTTTTGTTCTGCAGGAGCCATTCCGTAAGGAGCTTTGGAAATAGGGGAAGTACCGGGTATACGGTCAATGGTAAACTCAATTTCTCTTGGTGGGGGTAGACCTAGTAAGTCCTTAGGGAATATGTCAGGAAATTCATTGACTACCTCGAAACCTCTAACTTTGGTTGGGGACTCTCGACAGATTCAATCTTAGCCAAGAAGAAGGGACAACCCTTAGCAATGTGCTTAACTACTTTCATGGCAGAAATAACACACGCTCTAGAGTAATCCTTTCTTCCTTGGAGGGTGAAAGTGTCTCCATTAGGTAGGGTAAAAGTGACAAGTTTCTGGCAGCAATCAACAAAGGCTTGATGAAGGGCTAGCCAGTCCATACCTAGGATGGCGTTGAAGTCATTCATATCTAAGTGAATAAGATTGGCATGTAGCAAATGATCTTTGACCAAAACGGGGACATCCTGGAGATAAGAATAGGTGGGAAGTGCCTGGCCTACAGGAGTCATGACTTCTAGAGTGAAGTCTAGGTCCTGTGGTATAATGTCCAAGGTTGATGCAAACTCCCGGGATATGAAAGAATGAGTGGAGCCTGTATCGAATAGAACTTTAGTAGGTGTATCATAGATAGAAAAAACACCTTCAACTACTGCATTTGAAGCCTGGGCTTGACTGGAAGTGAGGGCAAAGACACGTCCTTGGCTCTTTGGAACCTGATCTTCTTTACGCTCTTCAACTTTCCTTTTAGGACAATTCCTAGCAAGATGTCCTAATTCTCCACAAGTATAGCAAGTGATGTTGAAAGTGGGACATGGTTTGCCTGAATGATTCCTGTTATACCTAGGGCATGTCTTCCAGTCTGGTCTTCTTCCTTTGTTTTCAAACGGCTTCTTGAAAGGTGGCCTGGGTCCAGATGACTGAAATGGTCTCTTTCCTTTATTTCTCATGGTGTTGGTGTTCTTAGTTTCCTTTATCGCCTGATTCCTTTGATAATCCTTTTTGTATAGGGAGACCATCTCTACGGCTTTGGCTACGGTGGAAGGTTGGAAACCTAGAACTTTGTTCTTGAGTCCTGGGTTGAGCCCATCTACAAATCTTTCCACCATGTCTTCCTCATCAGCACAAGCATGTGGTGCAAATCTTCGGAGGCTGATGAATTTATTTTCATACTGTTGGACAGTCATGTTTCCTTGTTCTAAGTCCTTAAATTCTTTTTCCTTCTGTTTTCTTACGTGTTTAGGATAATATTTGTCATTAAAAACTTTTTTAAATTCTTCCCATCCTATTGTTTCTTGCTAGTCAAAATAAGTCCTTTCCGCTGTTTCCCACCAAAAGGTAGCCTCTCCCCTAAACACAAACGTGGCCATGGGTACCTTTCTTTCTTCAGCTATGTCCATGGCTTTAAATATCTTTTCAATATCAATTAACCATTTTTTAGCTGTAGATGCTTCATCTTCACTTGTGAATGAGGGAGCTAATTTCTGAAACCTTTCTAACTAAACCTCAGTCCTATCTATTGCTTTATCAGGGGAAGGATCTTGTGTGGTAGGGGTTTGGGTTTGTTGATTACTCATGTATTGTTCCATATGCTATAGGAATCGCTGGAATAATTTAGCCATCCCATTGCCCGACCGAGACGTAGGTGCGTCCTGGGAGCGGTGATGTAGGGCTCGTTTTGGGCCTTCTATGTATTCTTAACACTAAAATACCCATAACTTGAGTTCTAGGACTCCGATTGAGGCGCCGCGAGAGGCGTTGTGTCTGTATCAACGGCTGGACACATCCAAACCATAAAATACCTAATCAAGCCACTATCTAAGGCTGGCATGACCCTTAAACCATGGTAGTGGTGTGGGGCCATTAAACCTTTGCAAACCTGACTATACCAAGGCCCAGTTAGGGACCTTAGGAGGCCCTTAGGCATGGGAATGAACCCTTAATACCTAAGTAGTGAGGTAAAATAGGCCAAGCTAACCTTTTTCCCCTAAACCATGTCCAAGAATGTATGAGGACAAGGGGACTAGCATGATTAAAATAGGTAGGTGTCCTATCGCTTCTAGACTTTTAAAAAGAACCCATGATGCTTTGAGAATGCATGTTTTGAGTCATGGTTGCTTTTCTAATGCATGTTTTAAGTTTTTAAGTTTTATGTCCTGTCTTTATGTGTATATCATATAAACTTATGTTACATCCTTATGCACATGACCTGTTTAGCATGAATTGATTTCATAAATGAACTTAGCATGCATATGAAAAATACATTGCGCATATATTGCCAAGACGTGTGTTACATGCATAGACATGTTTTGAAAAAGGATTCTTGTCTGCATGATACATGTTTTGAAAAAAAAAGAGGTTCTTGCCTGCTTGATAGTATATGATTTGGGCTAGTAAGCTTGTGGACACTATACCGAGAGGTTTGGGGTGGCCTCCCAGCCTCTACCACTATAGGTGGAAAGGGTACCACGCCAAAAAGGCTTGTCCTCACTTTGATTGCTGTGGTAAACGAGGACTACCACTGGAGGTGTCATGGCACCCGTCGAAGTGTCATATGCCCCGTGGAGGCTATGACCGAGAGTCCCTAGGTACTTGGGGACCACACGACGCTGAGGTCATGGGCATAGTGTACCCTATGTTTTTGAGGATTTACTTGCATGCATATGGCATGACATGAGTATGGTCGACCATAGATCCATGAGTTGGATTCAGTTGAGCATCTTATGCATATCATAGTATATGTTTATGATATCTATGTTACTTTTGACTTGGATTATGCGATTCTTAAGTCGTCAGTATTCTATTTTGACAATGGCTTGTAATATCGATATTGAACATGAGTGTTCAAACATGCACATGGTTTAAAGAACATATAGTTAAAACATAGCATGCATTGTAAAACTAGTAGTGATAGACTCCTACTAAGTATAGTGTATACTCACCCAATCCTTAATATCTTTCAGATACAAGTAAACACTTAAGGACAGGATACACCGGTGACAAAGAACATCCAAATTAAGTACAAGTAAGAAGTAAGTAAATCCCTACCTTATCTTTTAGTGAATGTTACTTGATTGTAGTTACTCTCTGTAGCTGGGGCTGTGACTAACACTTTCTTGGGAAAAGAGTTGATTTAAAACTATGCCATGGCTATATGATTTGAAAATGTGTTTTGACACTTGGGGTTTTATACAAAAGATTGCTTTCCAAAACAAAAGATTTTCATGCATTTCATATTTCTAAAGCAAGAGATCTCGCCTTTTCATGAAATTTGCATCATATGAAACCCGGGTCATCATAGTTGGTATCAGAGCCTGGTTTGACCTTACTCATAGCCCAGTTATGAGGAGAATAACTTATAATCAAGTTTCATCCATGAAAGATTAAGGGGGAATATGATAACACATACTAAGGTCCTGTGAATTACCTTATGATTTACAGATGCCTAGAAAGAAAGTAAGCGATGTTCTCTGTCACGAGTGTATCCTGTCCTTAAGTGTTTTCTTGTATATGAAAGATATTAAGGATTGGGTGAGTATACACTATACTCAGTAGGAGTCTATCACTACTAGTTTTACAATGCATGCTATGTTTTAAACAATATGTTCTTTAAACCATGTGCATGTTTGGACACTCATGTTCAATATCGATATTAAAAGCCATTGTCAAAATAGAATACTGACGACTTAAAGAATCGCATAATCCAAGTCAAAAGTAACATAGATATCATAAACATATACTATGATATGCATAAGATGCTCCACTGAATCCAACTCATGGATCTATGGTTGACCATACTCATGTCATGCCATATGCATGCAAGTAAATCCTCAAAAACATAGGGCACACTATGCCCACGACCTCAGCACCGTGTGATCCCTGGGTACCTAGGGACTCTCGGTCATAGCCTCCACGGGGCATATGACACTTCGACAAGTGCCGTGACACCTCCAGTGGTAGTCCTCGTTTACCATAGCAATCGATGTGAGGACAAGCCTTTTTGGCATAGTACCCTTTCCACCTATAGTGGTAGAGGCTGGGAGGCCACCCTGAACCTCTCGCCATAGCGCCCACGAGCTTACTAGCCCAAATCATATACTATCAAGCAGGCAAGAACCTTTCTTTTTTTCAAAACATGTCTATGCATGTAACACATGTCTTGACAATATATGCGCAATGTATTTTTCATATGCATGTTGAGTTCATTTATGAAATCAATTCATGCTAAACAGGTCATGTGCATACGGATGTAACATAAGTTTATATGATATACACATAAAGACAGGACATGTAACTTAAAAACTTAAAACATGCATTAGAAAAGCAACCATGACTCAAAACATGCATTCTCAAAGCATCATGGGTTCTTTTTAAAAGTCTAGTAGCGACAGGACACCTACTTGGTTTGATCGCGCTAGTCCCCTTGTCCTCGTACGTTCCTGGACATGGTTTAGGGGAAAAAGGTTAGCTTGGCCTATTTTACCTCACTACTTAGGCATTAAGGGTTCATTCCCATGCCTAAGGGCCTCCTAAGGTCCCTAACTGGGCCTTGGTATAGTTAGCTTTGCAAAGGTTTAGTGGCCCCGCACCACTATCATGGTTTAAGGGTCATTCCAGCCTTAGATAGGGGCTTGATCAGGTATTTTATGGTCTGGGTGTGTTCGTGCCATCGATACAGACACAACGCCTCTTGCGGTGCCACAATCGGAGTCCTAGAACTCAAGTTATGGGTATTTTAGTGTTAAGAATACATAGAAGGCCGAAAACGGGCACTGTGTCACCGCTCCCAAGACGCACCTGTGTCCCGGTCGAAAGGCGACCAGGCCACACGTGTGGTCGTACGCTCCTGGGCATCATTAGGCTGCACGTTCCGCTTACACAGAACACACGGCGTCACCATTGTAGGCCCACACAAGGCGGGCACCTAGGACGCTAACGCGTCCCGCGTCAGCGGCGCGCGCCCCATAGGGCACATCCGCCGATGCACTGGTCCTCCACCCCTTTTCTTGTTTGCGAGTGCATCCACGGACATGCCTATCAGTTTCCCTTTAACAAAATGGATGCGTTTTGGTTTTGTTGTGACCTGGGCATCCTCGGGACGCCCTGGTTCGACCTTGTCGAACCAGAACGCCCCAGGCCCCTACCTTGCATGGTTTCTTATGCAAAAACTTAGGGACATTCAACCTAAGACTGAGGGGGAGATGGGTTTGGAGTTGTTTAAGGCGTACCTGGTTCGTGGCTAGGTATTTTTCACGGTTTCTCCTCTTGCCTGCAACTCCAAGACTGGTTTTTCCTAGGGTTTTGGGCTACCATTGGAGGCACCCAAGAGCTCTATTTATAGAGCTTAAGGAGGGTTCTGGAGGGGGGTTTCCACCGCCGGGGTTTCCACCGCCATGGAATGGCGGTGGAGAAACCTCCAGAATGGCGGTGGTTTTCCCCCTACACACTGACATTCTAGAATGTCGATGATACAGTATGTTTGGGAAGAAGGGGCTGCCCGTATCAAATGGGTCCCTGTCTTCTTAGGCTAATTCTTTTTAAATTTAATTACAATTTTGCTCTTGAACTTCAAAGGGCCATAACTTGCTCATTTTAACTCCGTTTTGGGTGATTCTAGTCTTGTTGGATTCCCTTTTCCTAGATGCACCTAAGGGTACCATTCTAAGGACCAAATTTCTGGGTCTAGTCAGGGTGAACAGTGAAATGACCAAAATACCCTTCTCTCAAAAAGTAAACTTTTCATTACCAACATGGGATTTCAAGGTTACAAAAATGGAGTCATTACAAAACCTGTCTTAAGAATACAAGTTCTAAGTAAATTTCAAAATTATATGCAATTTACTATAATTACTTTTATATCTCTATTTGTAATGTCATTGATCTAACCTCTCATATCTAAATTGACAATCAGGGCACCAATTGCTCACTATCTACTTAGATCAACACGATTTTTCTTAAATCAATGGTCCAGATTGAATGTGTACCTCTGGAAGTTTCAATTCCCATTACTTAAGGCACATTTTTTAGTAATTCAATGATTTTAATCATAATCCATGGTTTGATTTCCTTTCCTAACCTTCAATCATCTCCGATGAAGTTTTTGATGGTTATGTTTCATCAACTAGTCCACAATTGGTTTGACATTTCTGTCAAAATTCATTACTGATGTGTAATTGAAGTCACATTTTTCATAGATCTAGCTTCCAATCATGTTCTTAATAGTCAAATGCTATGATCTTAGTTCTTCCCTATGCATTATCAAGTTTTTGATAAAAAAAATTCATGGATTAATTGATTCATGATGGACGATATGTCTTTACGAATGAAAAGATTAGGTATGATTTATCCATATTACAAAAATTTTATTTTTTTTCAAATTTTAGGGGTTCGCAGGGAAAGTTCACCATCACTAGAGAAGGTGACCTGACTTTTTTACATGGGAATGTTTAGAATTGCCTGAATTTTAGATTTTTGGTGTTTTCCTCCTCAATTTCCATTAAAACCAAGGTTTATGGTCAATTTTTTAATGGTTTTTAAAGTTGTTGGTGTCACTATTTTTCTCAGACTTGGGCATCGTTTCTTGATCAATCATCATGAAACCAAAGGGGTTTTACTTTTAATCATATAAGGAACAAAATGAATGGTTTGAATCATCAATTCAATGCTATTCCATCAACTATGTTTTTCAGTAGTCAATTTCCTTGTTTGTTTCACCTTGGTGACAGTAATAGTGAATTGTTGCTAAGAACAATTGGAGGAGATACCAGTGCCGGTGAAATGGGGTTGCAAGAGAGAGTGAGGAGATGTCATTGTTGGTCCTTGTTAGGGTCAGCATTCACTTTCCTCTCACCGGAGGAAGATAGGAGAATTAGAGAGAAATAAATAGTGGGGGAGAAAGAGAAGTGATGGGGGGGAAAGCCATCGGGTGATGGCTTTCTCCTATTTTCCCTATTACAGACGTGTGGAGGGAGCTGAGTCCACATGGTGAGTTAAGCTCCCTGAATGTTAACTCTCCTCCTCGTGACTCACTATGTCACTAGCAGTTATTTGAAGGGGGTGTCATTATCAATTTTGGCCCCCACTTTGCATTTGTAAAAATTTTGGATTTTTGGGTTCTTGTCTCCATTTCACATGTTCTTAGTGTTGTTGGAAAGCTCTCATCAAGTACAATACAATAATCAACCTTTCATCATCAAATTTTAATGTTTTTAATTTATTTTAAAATTTCTTTTATAATCACCTAATTTATGATAAAATTTCCATTTTTAAAGCAAAATTCCTTTAAATTTGCTACGAATCTAGAATGAAATTTCAAGTCATTTAATCCTTAACAAGAATACAATTTAATAAGTTTTGAGGATTCAAAATTAACCCAAAACTGTGTTCGATTTGCAATTGAAATCATGCGGGGCCCACCTACTCAATCCTGCCTTGTATGTCCTATTTCACTAAATTTGAGATGATTAACTAGTTAATTTCATATTTAACCTAATTTTAAGACACTGGTGTGACAGCCATTCCTAAGGGATGTGATAGACTTGACTTGCTTATGAGGTCTGTGTGAATTAGACCTTATTTCTAATTGACCCTTAGGGTTAGGGTAGATCGACTGGGAAAATTTCCTTTTTCCCTTTCACTTAAAGATGCCTGCAAGTGAACCACTTGCCTCTCTAACCTGGCTATATTTTGTCGACTCTCATTCTGGGTTTGGAGCAAGGCTTTACTATTTTCATCAAGTTTTTTCATGATATATTGTATATCATCCTCCATTGATGCTTTTTATGTGTGGGGGAAGTTGAAAATCTAATGGTTGTTGTGAAGTGAAAATCCAAGGAAAGTTTTGAATGGGAAGGTTCTTTGATGTCCTTGGTAAGTATTCTTAGACATGACAAATTGGGATGTCAAGCCCATCTTGGATTATAGGTCTCAGAATATGGGTTGTTGTTGTTAGAATTGTGATATGAGCCAAGAGCATTCACTTGTTTTGAAAGATATTCAGGGTGCTTTATTTGATGGACAAGCTGAAGTTATATGGGCTAGACTAGAATAGGTATCATATACCTCTTGTGGAGGTTTATGAGATAAAGTAGCAACCATGAAAGTTTCAAACATGTTTCAAGTTTGTCCATTCTTCCATCTAAAGGCTCTAGTTTTGCAATGATAGAGTTAAGCTTATAGGATAGATCTGTATGTACTCCTATCTCATATAGCCCCCCTTTCTTTGTAGGCTAGTTGTTTCTCTCTCTTTTATTTGAATAATTCCATTGCTGAGAATTATCTGCCAATGTCTCAAAGAACTCAAAGGCCTCTCTTGCATCTTTTAGCATGAGGACCCCTCCACTCATGACATCTACCATTTGTCTATTTTGAGCCATTAATGCCTCATAGAAGTATTGAACGTACTACCATTTGTCAAATCCAAGATGAGGGCATTTTTGTAGTAGTTCATTCCATCGTCCCCAACACTCATAATATTGTTCATTGTCCCTTTTGTTGCAAATTGATAATTTCCCTACAAATGGAATTTATTTTGTGAACAGGAAAGACTTCGTTAAAAAACTTCCTAGACAATTGATCCCATGTATTAATGGAATCTACATCCAAGGAATTGAGGCATGACTTAGCTTTATCCTTGAGTGAGAATGTGAATAGCCTAAGCCTAATAAAATCATCGAAAAATTTATGGAACCTAAATGTGGAACAAATATCAAGGAACTCCTTAATATCTAGGTAAGGGTCTTGTCCGTCTCGACCATAAAAATTGGAGAGCAATTGAATTAATACTGGCTTTAACTCGAAGTGGTCTGCGTTTGTTGGAGATAGAGTTATGCACAATAAGTGTTGAGTTGGAGTGGCACATAAAAATATTTAATAGATTTGTGCTCAACTTCTGCTCTTGGTTCAGCAATGTGGATAGGAACTTGGTTTCTTTCCCCCATCTAAGGTTGCTTTCAATCACTGGGTTAAAAAGTGCTAACTCTAAGTTCTGAGATCGATGTCCTTGCATAAATTATCCTAATTTAAATGTTCTAATTTATATTTTAAATCTAACTCTATGTGATGAACAATCAAATTCTAGTATCCACTAATCGAGCAATGTCTTGATTATCTTTTCTTAGTGCATAGGTGGTAGCTTCTTAGATCTAGATCTAAGCAGCTACTACTTTTGTCCAGAGTTGACTATTGTTTACCAGTTAGGTTTTTCTCAAAAGTGGTTAATACAATCCTGATGTTAAGAGGCATTTAGACCTCAACTAACACCAATAGAAGGCATGGAAAAATCACTTGGATTTTAAGTTACCCACTGCAACCACAATGCTCAAAATCCACTAGAGTGACAATAGATCATGTCTTTCTACAAGGGTCTTATGAGCTTGATGCCCTAAGTATCTTCCTACTTGATTTTAAATTAAATTTTAAGGATCATGACATACAAGGATGTCAATTGATTCCTAGGTGGGCAAAGGAGCTGGTGAAAATCTGGTCCTTATCTTATAAGGATTCCTATGGGGCCCTTACTAACATTAATTTCATTCCACCATAAAGCACTTAAATATGCAATGCAAAACAAAAGCAAACTAATGCAACCTATATGTTATCCAACCAAGATTAGATAGGAGCTCTAATGCAGCAACCCTAATTAAAGATGCAACAAATAAAGTGAATGACCCTAAACTATATGAATTATTCTACTAACAAAATGCGGCCTAAACTAGGAAATAAATCAAAGTGAGGGATACTTATAGTGGGGTTCTTGATGAAGATCAAGTGTGGGCCTCCATACCACACATTTTCTTTGTTTTAATACAACCCATTTAAAATTGAAATTGAAATTTCAAGTTACAATAGGCCTCACTACAAGTTTCACTCAAAAAGTGAAAATCCTAGTCTAGGAAAGCAAATAAAGCCTAAATGATGAAGCAGCTCCTTTGCCAAATTCCCCTTGCACAAAATAGGTAAGATGAATTAATTTTGTGAGTAATTAACAAAATAAGAAACTATGATGCAAAATCCTAACGTAATGCAACCTAAAACTATTACTAAAGATAAGCAATCTAAATAAAGATCCAACCATAAATTTGTTGCATTCCCCTGTAATGGTTCCAAAAACTTGGTGTAGGTCTAAACTTACTTACAAGCACACAATTGTTGTTGTATTTTCACACAAGCGAGATTGATCCCATGAGGAATCTCCCATATTTGCAATGGAATGGATTTTATTTAAATTGATTAACTTCAGCTAATGAGAAAGAGTTATAGTTGAATTAGGAAACTAAAGTACTCAAAATAAAGACATACATGTAATTAGAAACTAAAACTAGAAAGGAAACTTACTAAAATCAAAATTACAATGAAATTGGAAACTTACTAAATTAACATTCATGCAAATTTAGAAATTATAGTAAGGCAACAATAGTAAACAACTTATGACAGTTAGTAAAAATGGAAACTTTCCTAATCTAGAACTAGAAGAGAGGGTAACTTATTAAAATTTAAACTAAGCAATTGGAATTGGAAACTTAATAAATTAATAGTAAACAAATAAAGAAACTACATAGAATTAGAAAGATTCAAATAAGGAAACTAAACTTAAGATAACTACCTAAAAAAGAAACTTTCCTAATTTAGAACCTAAATTTACTAAAAATAGAACTTTTTAAAATTCAAAAAGGAAACATTCTAAACCTAAAACAACATAAAAATAACTAAACTAGCTACTGCAGCACAAGATCTAAGAACTAAATTAACCAAAGTTCATGGGAGAATGGGACTTAGAACCATGTGCATGGTTTTTGGATTGTGTGCATGATTCTGGAACCCTAAAGATGATGAAAATTGCTAATTCTAATGCAAGGTAACATGCAAACTAACTATGGGGTATAATAAACAACATGAAAATCTAAATAGGTACCTAAGGATTCAACCAAAAACAATATTTAAATTGCTGAAATTAAAGGACAAAGTTAAGGAAAAACCAATTTATAGATTTCAGTACTTAAGAATAGTCAATAAATCTTGCATTAGAAAGCTACTAAAACCATAATTTTTATGGAAGAATACAACCCAAATCTCAACTACCTATATGAAATAAACAATCCGTGTCATGAATTCTCAAAGAAATTTATTGAATAACTTACAAATTTACATCAACATTATGTGCATAAAACTTTCTAAAATTTTTAGAATTTGTGCACTTTTCCAAAGCTTGAAATCCTATCTAAACAACAAAAAAATTCATATCTAATGCTTACAAGTCAAATTGTAATGACATGCAAAGAAACCCCTTGAAGGAAATTAAATGAAACAAAGGCTAAGTGGGTGAACTAACAAAGGAAAATAACATAAAACTGTGACACCCCGGATTTTTCATGAAATTTTTTTGCATTTATTTCGAAAGATGGCACGCCTCTAAATTTAAAAAAACAAAAATAGCGGAAGATTTTTCTTTGAAATTCATTTTACCAAAAACCCATATGTCACCTTTATGCTTACACTATATATATATATATATATATATAGTTTTCTAAAAGATAGACATGCATTTCTTAAAAATAAGACCCATTCGATGGTTCACTTGTATAGCCCCTATAACATTATATAAAATGTCAAATATTACAATTCAAATGACTAACTACACAACACAAAAGCTTTAGTAAAATGTATACCTGAGCATAGAATTATGGTTGCTAAATTCTTCTTATCGTGTACATCTTCTTTTGTCTATCTGTATTTGAGATATTGTAAACATAAAAACATTTACAATATCTCAGCAAGCTATGCTTGGTAGGGGAGTTTAAGAAGCATGTTAAATTTAATTATGAATTAATTAATTTGCATTATTCAAAATATTCATTCTCATAACATTTATATTGACTTGAATTTACAAAACATTTCATAATTCATTAATCCATTGTTAGACCACATATTAGCATGTTTTATAATCTAATAATCAATTATTAGCATGTTTCATAAATATCAATAATCTATTAGTAAATCAATATTTACAATTATCATTTATCATTTAATTAAGATAATCCAATTCCATGAACTATACTCTACATAACAGTTCTACCCATGCATATACCTTTATGAAAACTTATATGAAACTATGCCCTCAATCATATACATATAGCATTAATCCACATATATGGAAATGGTTAAAAGACATACAAAATTATGAATAATTAATAAGTATCATAATTAACATTCCCAGACTATTCTGGGTTTCAGAATCATACCCCTCATCATGTGGGGTTCATAATCATCCAGCCTTTGTTGATATATCAATATAATCCTCATGCCCCTCACTATATGGGGTCCACAATCCTCTAGCCATTGCTAGGAAAACAATATAAGGCATATCATCATGCCACATCATATAAGGCATCTCATAATGCCATCATATAAGCACTATAGTGCATAAAATATAAAGACTACTATGCATGCAATCATAATTCATACAACATGCTTGGATAACTGCTCAATAATCTACTTATACCATCCTTGGTGAAAATCACAATTATAGGTCCGTATGGGAGGACCATAGCTGTCACAGTGGCGGCCTTCCCATAATTGCCCCACCCTCTTAGGAACACATAGTGCTTGGTATCCATAACATAATAAATTTCGGACTCCTAGCATAGCATCCATAGGCCTACTTCTGTCTAAAACAAAACTCTCAAGCCTCCACGCTTCGATGTAAAATAATCATTATAGTAGGAAATTTGTCTGTTCATATATTTCATAACCAGAATAACATCCTCATCAATACTGACATGGTACCCATGTACCATAAACATAATTTCACAATTCACGTACATGATGTACACGTCATAATCATCAATTATAACATGCAATTCTTTTAATTAATATTATTTTCATCATTACAATTTAAAGCATGTGGAATATCAATCATACCATTTAAGTTTCATAACATCTATAATCAAACATAAGATCATGTTTAGAACATGCATCTTATTATTTAGACATGTCTTAAATTTCCACCTACCTCGTGTGACATTTTCATTGGATTCCACTAGCTTTAATCGCCCTCTTCTTCACAATCGACCTTATGCACTTCAATTTATATAATGTATAAAATTTCTTTTCTTAATACACACACACACACATATGTTTAAGTATGATCTAATAGCCAAAAGTGGTCTCACTTTGATCCTCATCTATCCTTTAATGATTTTAAAGATAGTATTAAGGCCTAACTCTAAGGATAATTGGCTAGGTAGTTCAGGTAAAACCAAATGTGTCTAAGTGTACCCCTACTAGTCCAACAATATACCAATCATGCATATAATTACTTTCAGCCTAGTTCCCTCAACAAAATTTGGTGTTAATTTCATCTGTAATTAACTTAATGTCATCCACACATATCATACTAAAACTTCATACTTTATAATCCCATTAATGGCTTGTAGATCAGCTAGCCAAATATAGGAGGAAAAGACATTAATTTATGCTTGATTGGGCAAAAAAAATTTTCTTGTCTCTACTTGCTTTCACTTACCATTATGAAAGTTTTAGTTTCTAGTTTAAATACACATTCATGTCAGACATTGATCTTTAATAACCCACATAGAAAAGATAAAGTGAATTGTTCATTAGAGGAGAAACATAAGGTCATTTCTAGTAGTAACATCCCATGTGTTTTTACTTCAACAAGTAGTCTCACATGGAATGAAGTGTGTAAACCCCAATTTTTCTAAAATTATTTGGAATTAATTGAAATTTTTACTAAAATTGAGGTGAAATATTATATTTAATATAATATTAATTTTTAGTAAAAGAATTAGGTCTTGAAACATAGATATTTGGAATCATTCAAGGGAAATTGGTTAGAATGATAGTAAGCACGTTGAAATTCGAGCTCGGGTGAAAAATTTCTATTTTTCTTAATTTTGTGAATTTACATTTACTATAAGGGTAAAATGGTCATTTCACTTTTGTGTGGGTCCACAAAAGTTAGGTGAGCTGGTGAACAGCCAGCTCAGGGAATATCAATGATGAAGAATAAACATATTGATTAATATGCTTTTAATTTTATAAGAAAAGTGAAAAATAATTTATAATAAAAATAATTTAAAAATAGCCCTATAAATACCCCTCCCACTATTCACATGAAATTCCAAATCCCTAAACTCTCTCCCACTCTCTCCCTCTCCCTTTCGCTCTCTCTTTCCTTCTCTTTCCCTCTCTTTTTTCTCCTTTTTCTTCCTTTTTCTTTTCTTTCTAGTTGTAGCGACGGTCCCCACATGCACCCAACACAGGAACCAGCCTGTGTTAGGCTGGTGTGTCCTAGGACGTGTCTTCCACTTGATAGAGGCAATGACTCTACTGGTTAAGGGTTTTCCTAGCCCGACAAAGTCTTCACCCGATCTCCCTCCTCTAGCACTGGAAAGACCCCAAGAGACCCAAAATCCATTTCCCTCACTTCCCTCTCCATTTCACCTTTGCCATTTCTCTTCCCCAACATTGAAAAACACCCTAGCGACATAAAAATCATAGAAACCCTAGCCGTCTGGCCAAGGCTTCAAAATTCAGTGAAAATATCTCTTCTGTGACATTCCTCTCTACCCCAGACTAGATCTAGGTAGGTCTCTGACATTCCTCTCCCATTCCCCCATGGTTTCCTAGCTAAATCACTGTTGAATTTGGTTCATCGACGACTGAATCATTAGTGAACTAGAATCCGATGACCTAATTGGGAAACCGATAAATCAACAATTTTTGGGAATTTTGAACCATTGGATGGATTCAGAGGGTTCCAAAACCCCAAGGTATGCAATCTGGGCCCTTAATGTGGTCATATTTAGGAGATCTAGGGAAGAGCTAATATGACAGTCCATATCAGACCATCTCAGCTATCCCAGGCTGCCTCTCCATGTACATTGGCTATCACTAGTGGAACAAGATGGAGACAGGCCATTGATCATCCCTGTCAATTCACAAAGGCCAGATTGAATCTGGGCCCTTGTTTTGATATAAAAACTTAAAACTTTATTACAGAGCTCATTTTAACTCCAAATCAAGATCGGAAAGAAGCTTTGAATTCTCGGTGAAGAGTAGAATCTAATGGAAATATAAATTTTTGGTTTTATATACTGTAAAATTCTATAAATTACAAAAGGTGGTACTAATTTCTAAGATCAGTCAAATCTAACATGATTAGAATTTGGATTTCTGATCCATTAGTGATGAGGGACATGGAATCAAGAGTTATATGTGACTAATTTAGGAGGAATTAAGAAATTTAACCTTAATGGAAGCGAAATCTTAAAAAATGATCATGGATCTACTTGATTTGAGTAATCAACCATGATTAGACCATTAAAATCAGTTTGAATGATGATTTAAAGATAAGATCATATGGATTGATGAGCCTAATGTGGCCAATTTAGGATAGATTAAAATCTATGCCCTTAATTTTGATAAAATGACTTAAGATCTTCTTGATCAGTTAGATCAAGAAAGATCAAATCATTTGATAAGATGAATCAATGATCTAGTGATGATATCAGATTAAGATAATGTGATAGATCTGAATAAAAATGAAAGATCAATAACTAAGCCCTTAATGGGATGAAAAATGAATAGAAATCAAAATATGATGAATGGATCAAAAGGGATAAATAGGATGCTTTCAAATGAGCATGTGAATTATTATTGTTAATGTTATTTTATTTGCTTAGTAGATGTAATTGTTAAATTTGTGTATTTACGCTTTAATGTTCATGTTATGTAAATTACATGAAAATTGTAATTAAATGAAAATAGATATTGGTTAACATTTACAATCAATATGAACATGGACTTAATGATAGTAAGGGATATAGTTAGTAGGACAATATAAGGAATATCATTTCCTTGGCCCAAATTAGGAGAATAATAAATCTTATAAATGACATTTTAAATATTCATGGATTTAATTAAAATCAAATAGCAAGAGTACTTAGGGTTTAATGCTCATAGGAACCTTATGAAGGTTGAGCTAAGGTCACCTAGTAAATGCTAAACATGGTGATTAAGGAGGTTCTCTAATAGAGCCTCGCTCTTCCCCCACCTTCTAGTGATGTTTGTGAGGTCTAAACACCTACTTACATGAGAATTGAATTAACCACTTTGTGAGCATCTTTTAAATGGTAAGCCTTATAGAATTCTAAAATAAGGAGGGGTTGTCTAGTGTTAGGAAAGAAATAAATTATCTTCAACTAGTAAGGTTGTGATGACTTGGGTTTTTGTAACACGTTTTGTAATATATTTTTGAAAGGCAGGGCCCTTAATAGTAAAAAAAATTTCACAAAACAAAGTAGCAGAAATTCTTTTCTTTAGAACCTGTTTTGTAAAACCCAAGTCATCACTCGATACATAACATAAGTAGAATTTTATACAAGATAAAATTCCATTGAAGGAATATACTTTTATTAAAATCTAGAATCCATCCAGTGCTTCACAGTACAGCCAAATCCATTACAATACTGGTCCAAATTACATAATCCAAAACTCAAAGCTCACCATACAATGAAACTCTCATTACAATACAATACTCTCCAACAAAGCAAAATACATGTATTCAAGGGGTATACCTTGAAGATTATTCTCTTCAAGTCTTCTATCGTCTTGAGCTCCTAACTCTCCTTCCCTGTATTTGAGATATTGTAAACATTGTAACATTTACAATATCTCAGCAAGTAATACTTGGTAGGGGATTCAAGAAGCATCATAATTGATAATATAATTATAATACTTCATAATCCCGTTATCCCTAAACATATTCATGTCTCTACTCTTTACTTTGTAATATATGTACATCCATATACATACTATACATGGCTAAATCAGTTAAACTTATGAAAGTAGTCAAATATCATTCCCAACTAAGTTGATCAATTCTCTCCATTATGAGAATTCAGTATTTCAGCTAATCCTACACTGGGAATTTCCCTTCTTGGTAAATATTGGTAATATACAATTACATAGCATTACATTATGCTAAAACATAAGGCATTTCACTATGCCTTCTCTCATATGCATCATAGTGCAAAATAATCAAAGGGCTACAATGCTGCAGTCTGATCGCTACTAGTGCACTTGGATAACTGCCCTATTCACCACTGATACCATAGTGAAAAATATTATGTCACTGCCCATATGGGGAGACAGGACTTTCATAGTGCTGGCCTTCCCATAATTGCTCCACCCGACTTTTAGCCTCTCATAGGTCAAGGTATCATTAAATCATCAAATTTCAAGAAGCGGGTGGCCAAACCCTCATAACTCCTCTACCATAGCATCCCCCAGGCTTATGCCTATTAAAACAAAATCACAAGCCTCCAAGCTTGCATGTAAAATAGATTTCATACATATCAGACAATCTGTTTGTTTACTTAGGGCTGAAATATCTTCTAGTTCCCTATTCAATTAGAGTCTAGTCCTTAACCATTTTATGTGTTTGGTTGGATCATAAGGGTTTTATGGGATTTAATACAAGTATTAACATTACTATTGTCAACGTAAGGTCATAGGTTCAATCATGTACATTCCATGTAAATGCATTCATCAAATCCTCCTACCTTCAAGTAGTGATCCCTTTTCCCAGATCTTCCATGATCTTGACTGATGTATGTAATATGTACATCCATACATACTGTCAATATATATAAATTATGAACAATCCTATTAATCACTAAATCTAATGTTTAGAATGATCTTTAAATCATTCATATCTAAGTATTTTCTATCTCTAAGTCTATGTGTGTCCATCTTCTTGATCTTGATCTTTCATAGATCCTTTGATCGACAATCTGCACTTGTTGATAAAGATCAATGTCCTAGATCTTTTATCATCTAGTTCTTCTTTGATCTAAGTTCATTTATTGGATCATCCCTAAAGAGGATGATCTTGGTTTTCTTCCTTAAATCATCTTTGATCAAGGGTTTGGATTATCTAATCTAATGAACTAGATTTGATCTATAACATGCATACTAATAAACATACATACTAAATACAATACAATATTCTTATTCTTATTGGTCTTGATCATTCAAGATCTAATGGATCTTGTTTGATCATCCTTATCTTACTTACAGTTTTTATTAGGGTTAGATAATTTACTAACCTTTTATGCTCTTACTATTATTATTCAACCAGTTAATGTTTTGCTGGTTGAAGGTAACTTATTTCAGCCTAAGTCTAGACTGCTCCTCTTATTTCCAATTGGCTAAGGCTTATTAGCTAAATGGGTGAACACAAAGTGGTTACTTCAATCCTCATGTAAGGAGGCATTTAGACCTCACAAAGGTTAACGGAAGGGAGGAAGAACGAGGCTCTATTAGACAATCCCCCTTAACCACTATGTTCAACATTCACTAGAGTGACCTTAGCTCAAGCTTTCATAAGGTTCCTATAAGCATGTTGACCTTAAGTACTCTTTCTAATTGATTTTAATTAAGTCCATGAACATTTACAATGTCATTCATGGGGTTTATTATTCTCGTAGTTTGGGACAAGGATTTGATAATCCTTATATTGTCCTACTAACTATAGCCCTTACTAATTAAGTCCAAAATAATCCACTCTTATTTGTGTCAAGAAACTCTACTTTCTCATTAGATTTCATTTTTGGTGTTTTATGCTCTTTATCTCATAACAAGTAGATCTACTAATGAAATTTAACCATAAATGAATTATAAATTCAAAGCATAAAACTACATAATTGAAAAACTTAATGATAATGATACAAGGTACTTAAAATTACACTAGCATGATTTTCAACTAATATACCTTAATAACTCAATTTAAACTAATATGGGCTTAAGCTACAATCTCATACTATAGTATAATCTTACATGAAATCCTAGCATGGTCCTAAGTTATAATGACATGAAATCATACTAACTTGGTCCTAGGTTACACTTGCATAAAATCACACTAACATGCCCCTAAGATAATTAAATCTACCAACCTATTATAACAATTTAATCACATATCATGCTAAAGTCTAAAAGTTGCACTAGCATGCTTTATAACATAAATCACATTTAAAATACTATAATTAATAGAAAATAAAACTAATTACATTAATATTTTTAGAAACCTTTACTTATGATCCAACCATTAGATCTTAGATCTTTTCCTTTTAATCAAGGGTTTTAATTACATTTAGGGGTTTTTCTTCATTAAGGTCCAAAGATCATATTGCTTTGTTTTTGTCTTATTCAATCCATGATATCCTTGGATTTCATCATATTAACATTCATTCAATCCATTCCAAGGATCTGATCACAGTTGATCTCATTGATCAAGTGTGTCCCTTTGTATTTTTAGGGTTTTTCGACCATAACGGGTAGATCCCTTAATATATCTCAGATATGTTCAAATAAACCATAGATATCACTTTATTTTAATAGTATATCATTATTAAAACATATTATGAAGATTTGATTACCTTAGATCTTGAATATCTTGGAAATTGAAAACTTATTTCCTAAATACAGAAAGTTTCATAAGATATTTTCTCCATTTTATCATTTCATAAGAAACTAGAGGTTGTAAGATTTCAATAGCTTCTTTCTGATCTCAATTTGGAGTTCATAAGACTCCTGAATTGAGTTCAGAAGTTCGTAGTCCATTCTTAGGGTTTAGATATGATCTAGAACCATCAGAACAGACGGCCCAGATCATTCAAGAGGAACGTTCGAGCGAATGGAATGGTCTTTGCGCGCCCATCACCAGGACGCAAGAGGGACACTTCTGCCTGGGACCGTCTCTTATGCGCTGTCATCCTGTTGGAACGACGTCACACACGCACCGCGCATGTGGAAAAGCCACTGCATGGCACGTTTCCATGCCGCGTTTCACAAAATGTTTTGAGAACTCGATCCAATCTGGAGATTGGATAGTTCGTTTGGACTGTCTAATCAATCTCTCTTCAATTGAGGGCCTTAATGGCTATGAAATTTCTTGAAATTTCTAATATAGGGGTTTTGGAGTCTTCTGGATCTATTGGTCTGCTCAGATTTTACATCTGAGCCCTCCATCTCCTGATGTGAAGGGTTCATACCCTTTCTTGAATTTTATTATTTTTATCCTAAACATAATTTTAGAAAAAAATAAAATTACATAAATTAATATGAAAAAAGTGTGAAAAGAGTTTCCACCAACCTGATTGAAGAAAAACGTTGGTTATATAGTCCAAATTAAGAGAATACCAATTTGATGATAAGATAGCCTAAGATCCACTTGTCTTGTGATTTCCATTGTTTGAGCCATTGGATCTTAGAATTTCTTTGGGCATTTTGTAGCTAAGGTATGGTAGGAAATTTTATACATTGCCATATATGGTATTTGATTTAGAAAAAAGTGCCTGATTGAATTTAGGTCTCTTGTTCCAATCTAGACAGAGGAGAGAGAAAATAAAAGAAAGGGATCTTTTAAGAGTTTTGGGATTTTGGGAATGGATCTATGTTTAGTTTTGCAGGAGAAGTCAAGATAATTTTGTGGCAATTTTATGGACATTTTTAGAGGATTTTTGGGGGTGTATTTATAAGCATTTTGGGTGTTTTTCATGATTATTTGGAATGATTATGGTTTATTCTTTTTATTATTTAATTAGCATTGGATTCTCCACCACCACCTTTTTCTCCACTACCAGCTGATAGTGGTTTGACTCATGATTTCATGTGGGCTGGTCATTGGATTCCATTTTAGGTCCCTTGTGGGCCCCATGTGGGCCCCACATAGTGTAAAAAGACCATTTTGCCCTTTATGTATAAAAATTAGGGTTTATTCCCATGATCTCAGAATTGAACGTACTTAGTGGTGTTGGATTGGTATTTCTCAGCACATTCTAAACTTAGATGTCTCAGATCTTGATTATGGGGAAAATTACTATTTTACCCTTTTGAGGATTTTTCATTCGAATTCAGCATTTGTCATGCTTACAGTTATTTTGAAGGGTTCACTGAGTTCAATTTTAATTATATATGTCTTATCCCTTGATAATACTTCTATAAGAAGTACATTCTAAATAACCCTAATATTCTAGCCCAAAATTTTTGAAACTCAAACTTTATTGATTTTCTCAAACAATTACAAAAATTGGGGTTATTACAAAGCACATTAACTAGTTGAATAATAATAAGATTATAAAAGGATAGTGAACTATCTAATTCTAATAAAAATGGTAATTAAGATAATAAAAGATCAAACAAGATCCATAGGGAGATCTTAAATGATCAAGAATAATAAGAAACATAATATTGTGTTAGCATGTATGCTTTTAAATTAGTATGAATATAAATCAATAAATTAGACCTTGATCAATATGATCTAAGGAAAAAGATGCAAATCATCCTATGAAAGGATGATCAAAAGAACAACTAGGAAGTATAAATGAGTTGAGGAATGACTATATATATAAATATATGATTTGATAGATACATGAAGGATATGATGATCAAGATCAATGAGGTGGATTGTTGAAAGTAAAGGTAGGTGGACCTTAAGAATATATTCAATATAGAAGATACATATATTTTACACATGATATTATCCTGATAACTATAGATTGATTATAATTGCCTTAGAATTATGTATAAATAAACAAATGATGTTGAGATGAATACAAAGTGATTGATTTAGTAATTATGAAATTACTTAAGATAACAAATGATATGGAAATGAATACAAAGGGATTTATTAAGTAATTATGAAATTACTTAATGGGTAGAATGACAAGATTTGAACTATATAAGATAGACCCCCAAATCTTAAGAAAATAAGTTATAAGAATGTCCTATTATAACCAGACACAGAGTTTGTAAGTATGAAATATTATTTTCGATACAAGCATGGAGGCTTGAAGTTTTGTTTTAAGATAGGCTTATGCCTGGGGATGCCAATGTTAGGAGAGTTATGAGGGTTTGGCCACCCACGCTCCAAAACTGATTATGATGATGATACCATGTTCAAAGAGAAACAAAATGTCTAATGGGGCAATTATGGGAAGGTCGCCACAGTAACAACCATGGTTCCCCCCATATGAACATGGTTCTGTATTTTCTACTATGGAAGCAGTGGAGTATTAAGCAGTTATCCGGGCGTGGTGTACAGATTGAGACTGCAAGCATGGTAGTCCTTTGATTATTTTGCAGTATGATGCAATTGATTATGGCATGATGACATGCCTTAGGTTATGGCTTGATGAGATGCCTTATTTTATGGCATGATGAGATGGCTTGGTAAAAATTATTACCAATGTTGTATTGGAGGATGATTCCCAATATAGTATGATTATATACTAACCACTAGTATTAATATTGAAATAAGTTTGGAAATGAGATATTATTAATGATATTGACTATATTCACAATTTTCAGTGGTTTTATCTATATGTAATATACACATAATTCATTTGATGGTGAAGGATAAAATGGTTATCCAATTGTATAAATTGATTTATATCATGGATATAATGAACTGTTGATTTTGTGATATAGTGAATATATTTCCTAAATCCCTTGCTAAGATATTGTAAATTTTTGAATGTTTACAATATCTCATATACAGTTAAGGAAGATTGAAAGCTCAAGACTTGAGGATAATCATCACTAAACTACTACTCAGGGTATTTACTTTGAGGAAGATTGTATTGATTGTTTTGTAATTTGGATTGTAATATTTGGAAAAGGTATGTAATGACTACCGGGGCTATGTATATGAACCACTGGATTAATCCTGATTTTAATAAATGTATTTCTATTTATATTCCATAAAAATTTTATTTTATACAAAAATCTATGTATGATAATTAATTTGAGGTGGCACTCCTGTTTTTGACAAATCAATTTCAAAGAAAATATGTTTCCACTGTTTGAATTTCAAAAAATTTCAAAATAAAGGCCCTATCTTTGTAAATATTTATGAAAATATGTTTTAAAAACCCGGGTCATCATAGTTGGTATCAGAGAAGTTCATTCAGTCACTCACAACCCCTATATGTCCAATATGAAGATGACAATCCAAATATAGGTTATGTATATCATAAGTTAATATAGGAGTAGGATAGCATTAGTTAAAGTATTAAGATAGAATGAGTTAATGTAATTAACTCATATAAGAATAGTTATATAAGAGCTTATGCCTTGGAGGACAGCTCAGTAAATTACTGATTCCAATATAGGAAATAGTAACCATGGAATCAAGTAATAAAATAGCATTACAATATATAATGGTGTAATGTTTAACCTAAAGTCTTAACCAAGATATCTGTTTAGAGATAAAATATTCTACCACTGGTATATGGTCATTATACCAAGTGTAATAGTGAGAAGTTCAAAAGGAATAAGTGATAAATTGGAAACAATGATGAAAGGATTTGTGAAGATTAATTCCACCACTAGTATAGGATAATTATTCACCTACACCTATTGGAGTAACTAAAAATTCTCAATTATCACCGGAGAAGTTGGACAAAATGGTAGAAAGATTTTAGAAAATGGTGATAGGCTATAATGGAATGGGTGATGTTGAAAAAGCCGAGGAATTGATATATGAGGTTGAGAAAACTTTTGAAGTCTTACGAACTCTAGAAGAGGTAAAAGTCAAGATGACTACTTATATTTTGAAACAAGAAGCTGCCTTTTGGTGGAGATCGGAAAAGAGGAATTTCTTTTCAAACCCAAAATATATCTCTTGGGAAGAATTTAAAGAGTTTTTCAACAACAAATATTTTTCTTTTCATGTTCAACCCAAAAAGGATAAAGAATTTGTGGATCTACAACAAGGGAGTATGTTTGTTGTAGAGTATGAAAATAAATTCATACTATTAAAGAGGTTTGCACCACATATCGGTGGTACGGATAGGTAGATGCAAGTAGATTCCTAGGAGTACTTAATCTAGGATTGAGAACTAACGTGTTGGGTACCAAACCCATGACTTTAGCAGAATGCGCAGAAATGACCTCCAGATTTGAGGAGGATTTTAAGTATAATCAAAATAGGAAAAGAGTAGAGATGGGAAACTTTAATTTGAGATCTTTTAAGAAAGGCAAGGAGCCCATGAATAACTTTAGGCCTCCACGTAATCAAGGAAATCCTACTTTTGAACAAAATCAAAGGAGTTGTCTCAAGTGTAGAAGATTCCACTCTAGAAGTATAGGCCCTAATCCAATACAACAAAGATCTCCACTCAAGTGTTATAAATTTGGGGAACTGGGACACATGGCAAATAATTGCAATAAACAATTGGTAATCAAAGAGGTGAAACTAGAGAATATCCTTCGACAGCAAGGAAGGGTATTCGCTATTACTGATGGTCAAGCCCAAACCTCAAATGCAGTGATTGAAGGTACTTTGCTTATATTTGATAACTATGCAAAAGTACTATTTGATTCTAGATCAATACACTCTTTTATCTTATGTGAATTTGCATTAATTATAAATCTACCATTGAAATATTTGAGGTATAACTTTGATGTGATAACTCCAATTAGTGAGTTAGTAAGGGTAAGAAAAATTCCAACCTTTATAGGAAAGTTCAAAATTTCTAAAGAATAGATATTACTTGAGAACAATTCAAGGAAATAATGAGTATTTCTCTCCAAAGTCAGCAAATGAGAAGAATTTTGATAAATAGATGATTAATTTTAGGAGTAAGAAGGACTGGTAAACTTGAGGAAATTTTGGAGATAAATCAGACGAGGAAGAATAGTGAAAGTGGGAAATTACAATCCCAAAATTTTTGGAAAAACCAGTTAACCATGATAACATATGGTTCATAATGATATCATAGTCCATACATCTTGTGCATGAAATATGAATTTACTAAGATAACTCAATGGATGAGTCAGCACAAGAATTCATGAGAATTAAGATAGATATTGATCTTGTACTACTGACATGATTGATTTTGTATATTGGAATAATTGTGGACTATAGAGAAAATAATAATAATAATACATTTTTCACATTGATGAGGAAACAATCATGGTATATGTGAAATAAGACCTTGTAAACAAATATAGGAAGTTAATGCATTGTTTTGAAAGTCAAGCATTTTGAATAAATGTGGTGATTATAGAGAATGGATAATTCAAGATTATGGAGAAGGATATAGTTAGAAAATTTCAAGATATATTGAGGAGTTTTCAAGATTTTCAATCTAATATGAGATTGAGTTATTATTGAATTATTACTTGTAATTATTACTTATTACAACTAAATTCTTAATGATATTTTAGAAGATGGCATCAATTGATCTGAATAAGTTGAAAAGTCAAGAACTATTATACAGAGGATTTATTTGACCAAATAAGTTATTTTGGAGAACACCAAATACTATCAGAAAAAGGATGGATATTGTGATTAAAATGCTGAATAATGTTATTGAGGAGGTTAAGTAACCTCAACTCTCATAAAATGCAAGTTATAAATGAAAGACATCATTTAAAACTCAATTTAAATTTTGAGTTATACTTTTGGGATAAATGATATTTGTGAATTTGATGAAGGAAAATTTTCTTAGACAAATGAGAAATAGTATGTATTGACGATATATGGATTTACTTTGAAACATCATGAATTAAAATGTTTACCAAATTTGGTAAGTGTAAAGACTAGCAAGAGAAAATAAATTTCTATGACATCTGAATTTTGGGGATAATATTGATGTTGATCCTGAATTGGAGTAAAGAGAGTTACTATTTCATATAAGAACTTAGAAAAGATATAGAAAAGTCATTGTGGATGCTTTATAATGAATTTCAAGTATACAGTTTAGAATTTGTAACACTAATGTTACCTATATAGTGAAAAAGTAAATCACTAATTATGAGAACCTCAAGAATATTGATGTGACTTAGTGATATTAAAAGAATAGTTTTTGCAAAAGTTATGACAAGATGATAGTGAAAATTTGAGGAAGGGAATATCATCAAAAGAAAATGATATAGAAGTATGAATATTTTGAGTGGAGATGAAATGCTTACTTCCAAAGGTTGAAAGGTTATACTTAGAACATAAATTACTTCAATTGAGATTTAACATTTTACCCATGGTTGATGAAAAAGAACTATCCATACCTTGGAGGTTATGTAAGGAGTATTTCTATTGAATGAAATGGGGAGTAACAATATGATAGAAAAATATATTATGAGAAATATAGATTGGTAAAGTAAAGATTGATGACACTAGTCGAAGGAAATATGAAATATGAATAAGAGGATTACTCACAAGAATTAGGCATTTTGAAATGTTAGATTTAGCTTGAATGGCTAAATTATCCAACAAGTTTTATGACTTTGAAAAATTCTACATTTAAGGAAAAGGTAATATGATTGATGGATCAAAAGGGGAATAAAAGATTTCCTTAAGTGTTAATATTTCACAGAACAAGATATAGAAGAAAAATTATAAATGAGATGATAATAACTCATAAGAGAGTTGTTATATTAAATTTCGAGGATGATATTTTTATAAGGGGGAAGAATGCGAAAACCCTAATTTTTTTGGAATTATTGGGAATTAATTGGAATTTTTATGAAAATCAAGGAGAAATATTATATTTAATATAACATTAATTTTTAAAAAAAGAATCGAGTCTTGAAACATAGATATTTAGAATCATTCGTGGGAAACTAGTTAGAATCACTATAAGCACGTTGAAATCTGAGCTCGAGTGAAAAAATACCTATTTTTCTTAATTTTGTGAATTTACATTTACCCATAGGGGTAAAATGGTCATTTCACTTTTGTGTGGGGTCCACAAAAGTTAGGTGAGCTAGTGGACAGCTAGCTTAGGGAATATCAATGATGAAGAACAAACATGATGAGGAATATGCTTTTAATTTTATAAGCAAAGTGAAAAATCATTTAAAATGAAAATAAGTAAAAAAATAGCCATGTAAATACCCCTCCCACTATTCATATGAAATTCCAGATCCTTAGACTCTCTCCCACTCTCTCCCTCTCCCTTTCCCTCTCTCTTTCCCTCTTTTTTCTCTTTTTTTCTTCCTTTTTCTTTTCTTTTCTTTTCTTTTCTTTTCTTTTCTTTTCTTTTCTTTTTTCTTTTCTTTCTTTTTCTCTTTCCAATCGTAGCAGTGGTCCCCCCATGCGCCTGACATAGGAAGCAGCCTATGCCAACAAAGTCTTTTTCTCTTTCTCGGGACGCGCTTTCCACTTGACAAAGGCGATGACCCTACTGGTTAAGGTTTTCCCCAGCCCAACAAAGTCTTCACCTAATCTCCCTCCTCCAGCAACAGAAAGACCCAAGGAGACCCATAATCCATTTCCCTCACTTCACTCTCCATTTCCCCTCTGCCATTTCCCTTCCCCAGTACCAGAAAACACCCCAGCTACATAAAAATCACAAAAACACTAGCCGTCCGGCTAGGGCATCAAAATATGGTGAAAATATGTCTTCTCTGGCTCTCCTCTCTACTCTAAACTAGATCTAGGTAGGTCTCTGACATCTCCTCTTCCCCCCCCATGGTTTCCCAGCCAAATCATTGTTGAATTTGGCTCATGGGAGACTAAATTACTGATGAACAAGAATCCGATGACCTAATTGGGAACACTGGTAAATCAACATTTTTTGGGAATTCTAAACTATTGGATGGAATTAGAGGGTCCCAAAACCCCAGGGTATGAAATATGGGCCCTTAACATGGTCAAATCTGGGAGATCTGGGGAAGAGCTAACCTGATGGTCTAGATCAGACCGTCTTGGCTATCCTAGGTCACCCCTCTACTGTCACTGGTGGAACGAGGTGGAGATGGGCCGTTGATTGTCGTTGTCAATCCGCAAGGGCCAGATTGAATCTGGGCCCTTGTTTTGATCTGAAAACTTAAAACTCTAGTTTAGAGCTCATTTTAACTCTAAATCGAGATTGGAAAGAAGATATGGATTCCTGGTGAAGAGTAGAATCTAATGGAAACATAAAATTTAGATTTTATTCATTATAAAATTTTGTAAATTACAAAAAGTGGTACTAATTTCCAAGATCAGTCAAATCTAACATGGTTAGACCTTGTATTTCTAATCCATCAGTGATCTAGTGATGAGGGAATATGGAATCAAGAGTTATATATGACTGATCTAGGAGGAATTAAGAAATTTAACCTTAATGGAAGGAAAATCTTAAAAATGATCATGGATCTACTTGATCTGAGTAATCAAGCATGATCAGACCATTAAAATCAGTTTATGGGAAGGTTGCCACTGTGACAACCATAGTTCCCCCCATACGAACATGGTTATGTATTTTTCACCATGGTATCAATGGAGTGTTAAGCAGTTATCTGAGTGTGGTGTACGGATTGAGACTGCAAGCATGGTAGTCCTTTGATTATTTTGCATTATGATGTGATTGATTATGGCATGATGAGATGCTTATGTTATGGCATATGTATTGGAGGATGATTCCCAATATGGTATGATTATATATTAACACCTAGTGTTAATATTGAAATCAGTTTGGAAATGAGATATTATTGATGATATTGACTATATTTATGATTTTCAGTGGTTTTATCTATATGTAATATATATGTATAATTCATTTGATGAGTGAAGGATAAAATGGTTATCCAATTGTATAAATTGATTTATATCATGCATATACTGAACTATTGATTTTGAGATATATTGAATATATTTCTTAAATCCCCTACCAAGTATAGCTTGTTGAGATATTGTAAATGTTTGAATGTTTACAATATCTCAAATATAGTTAAAGAAGATTAAAAGCTCAAGACTTGAGATTAATCATCACTAAACTACTACTCAGGGTATTTACTTTGAGGAAGATTGTATTGATTATTTTGTAATTTGGATTGTAATATTTGTTCAAGGTATGTAATGACTACCGGGGCTGTGTATGTGAACCACTGGATTGATCCTAATTTTAATAAAAGTATTTCTATTGATATTCAATAGAAATTTTATTTTATATAAAAATCTATGTATGATAAGTAATTTGAGGTGGCACTCGGGTTTTTGACATATGAATTTCAAAGAAAATATATTTTCGCTGTTTGAATTTTAGAAAATTTCAAAATTAGGGCCCTAGCTTTGCAAATATTTATGAAAATGTGTTTTAAAAACTGGGTTGTCACATGAAGTTTCCTCTCAACATTTTTATACTATCCTTAAGTGAGAATCATTAAATTATACAAATTTTCAAAACTCTCAAATCTCCTAGGATTGCAAGGAGACTATTTAATGTATATGGTCGAATTGACCACTTTTGAGTTTGCAATCGATGCTCTAAACACAAACAGACTCACCGGAGTTCCTAATATTTGTGGGACGAATAAATTATCTATAGATCTACTAGCACATACTATTCCATACATGGATCAAAACAAAAACGAAGGTTTTAAGTATAGATTATACCTTTTATACGTGCTTCCAGTCCTCATTCTTCAACAGATTTTTCTAATTGATTGTTGTTTTTAATGATGGTCTCTGGCCATTTGTTGTGCATCATCAATCTCCACAAAATCCTTATGAAAATGCCTCGATCATGAAATCTTCAAGGGCTTTTGTTCTTTAGGACATGCCGTGGAAGATGACCGGTTCGTTAGATCTATGGAGATGGAGGACTGATGATGATAAGCATTTAGAAATGCATGCACGCCTAAAAAATGGCTGTGCTAGTGACTGGTAAATCGAAGGGGAAAAGATGACCAATGGAGAAAAACCTAGTGGGTCTAAGCACGCTAGCCTTCCCAGGCTTGGCTGTGCCCTGTAGTGGAGAGAATCAGAGGGAAAGGGTTTTTTGGGGGTCTGCGCACGTCGGTGGGGAACACAAAGAGGGTTTGCCAAAAATCTTGGGATCGAGGTTTTGTATAGGTCACTGGTGAAAGCGAAGGAGCTACACACCAAAGTAGATGGGAAAAGCCATCTGGGTTGGATGGAAACTAGGGAATCTTCGTTGCTTAGGGACGCCGAAATAGGGTTTGCCAGCCATGGGGAAGGAGATAGACATCGCCGGTGATAGGGAAGTGGGTTATGGTTTCATTGGTTTATTGGTTTATTGGAGCACTTGGCCATTGGGATTGAGGTGATTGGAGTCTCTTGGGGATGCTGAAGATGGGGAACAGAGACGGGAACACCCAAAATGGCAGCTAGGATTTTCATGTGCGCCAGAATCTTGGGGGTTTTACCGGCTTGGGGATGCCAGAAATGGGTTTCTACATCTCTTAGGGAATTCGAAAACCATGGGTGTTTGCCGATGACTCTACACTGTGAAAACCTTATAAGGGTTTTTAATCAGGGCCGTATTGATGGGGATGGTGGCTTCCATGGGGAAAGGAGTGAGTTGCTCAGTGAAAGGCAGACCTGGCAACCGGAGATGAGGACGATGGTGGGACGATGGCATCTAGTTGCCCGCATCAATTTTGTTTTGGCCTGTCAGGTTTTGGTTTCATGGCTGGAGGATAGATCTTATGATTTGTTCTTCTTTTAGAAAGTCACAAAAGGGGGTGGGTGCCAATATCAAATATGGCCCCTCCTTTTTGTTATTAAAAATTATTTTTGTTTTCTTTTAATTTAGTTTATCTTAATGATGTTTTTCCCTTATGAAACATCATCATTTCAGTCACATGTGTGTGACATCCACTCATGATGGGTTTTCTAACGCCCCTTTACTACCAGACCTCGGAATTCTGCACATGGGGCTCTCTAGGAAAATTACAAAAATACCCTTTTGTAAAAATTACCATTTATTTGTCCAACCCCCAATTTTAGAAATCTTAGTGTCATTGGATTCGTATCGATGAGTAGAATCCAGATTTTATAATTTCAATTTCATGTCCTTAGTTTTTTTTTAACTTTTAATTACCAAAATAGCCCTGACTTCGAAGTCTCATAACTTCCTCATTCAGACTCCATTTTTAGTGCTCTTTGGATAGTTGGATTCCATTTTCTGAGTACAATCTAATTATGTATGTTTTAGTTCTATATTATTATTTCATAAAAAGTTATCCTCCTAGAAAACTCATACATCGATCATGCAATAGTAAAATTTTGGGTTTGTTGCAAAAACTAAGGAAAAAAATCATCAACAAAACATGAATTTTAGGAGGAAAAATCAAGGATTTAAACTAGCCCTTCTCTTGTTTATTTCTACTAGAGAATAACTAAAATATTTATTGTATAATGAAGAAAAACTTATGGAATGGAGTGAAGAAGAAAGAAATTAACGGCTAGAAAGTAGCATGAATTCTAAGGAGCAAAACAATGAAAACTTAAGCAATGGAAACTAAAGTAAAATAACTAAGTTACTAACCTGAATTGGAGAGAAAATAAGAAAGAGAATAACGATAAGAAAAAAGGAAGAAAGAACCAACATTGTTCCAATGTCCAGCAACAACTCAAGCACCAAAGGAAAGCTAGAATTCAAGGTTGTGCCACACAACTTCTACTTAAATTTCGTATGGAACATGGGGTTATATATAGATGAGTGGTTTCCTAATATAGGAAGGTGTAAAAATATAAGGAAAGTGGCTCTAGGGTTAAGGAATTGAATGAGTAAGGTTAGGTGAAAGATAAATTAGCAAGATGATGTCAAAAACATGACATAAGAGAGATAGGAAGCATGGCTGGCTGATTTCTAATTTTAAAAAGGATATAGGATCTTTTTTCCTAAAAGGAAAGTGAAGCTCTTTCCCTTCTAATTTTGTGATGTTTGGTTAATTAAAAGTCAATGAGTTAGGTAAGGAATACGGTTTAGGAAAGATGTTGAAAGATCTAGGATTTTGAAGTTGCTTGAATTGAAGTTGATCTAAGGTTTTATATTTAGGAAGCCTTTGATCACCAAATAAGAATGTTGGGTGAGGTAGGGAAAATTGATTGGCTAAGTGGTTTCCTGAGAAGTGCGGATTGGTTGGATGGTTTGGATGGGAGTTTAGGAGGGTGGAGAAGTCTTAGAAGGTAGGACTCTTGAATGGAAATTGAAATTCATGGTAATATTTGGTGGTGAGGTGGAAAGTAAGGAAAAAGGGGGAAAAACATAAAAAATAGAAGGGAATCATCCTATTGTTTGCATGGCAACTTATCCTAATAATATTTCCTATAAATTCCTTCAAAATATCCCTTAAAATCTCATGGTTGATTGTCCTAATTTTCCTCCAATCCTAGCCTTCCATTTAGCTTAGCTTAATGGCTTTGATGACTAATTTTGAGGGCTCCATTGGCTAGGCTTCATGGCTAGCTTAGATGGCCCTCTTAGCTTGGCTTCATGGCTCCATCCCTTGGCTTGAGTTACTTAATTTTTTTGGATTGACTTCTTTATTTTGTCACCTTCTCTCATGGCTTATATGTCTAATGTGGCTTGAATGCTCCCATTCAAAAGGTGGCAGAAATGCATGGTTTGCTTTATGGGTCCACCTTGGCCATCTTTAGCTCCTTTGATTGCATCCATTGCTTGTCCCAAAGATGATCTCGACCTTTGTTTTCATTTTGAAGTGATGATTTTTATGCTTTGACTCAATATTTTGATCTTGATCTTTAATGTTTATCTCGATTGATCTCGACAATCGGATCGTCATCTTGCTTCCTACAAAAAGTGAAAAATTATAATTAAATTCTAAAAAAATGATTAATCACATAATTACCTCAAATTAGCTTTTGGACCTACAAAAAAAAAAAAAAAAAACACAAACTGTTCTCATTAGCTAAAAAAATTCATGTGTTATGAATTTTGGTCTAAAACCCCTAATTTACCTCTATAAGTTATAACATATGGATAACTAATTGGGTGGGTTTTATGCAAAATTAGAAACTTATAATCTTCTTTAATGCTTCATTTTCTCTCCACTATTGGATTAAAGTACCCTAGAATGAATGGCCATGATTTTTGTGGATCTTCATGTGTTTCATGTGGACCCAAGTGAACTTCACCACTTTGCATGGATAAAACGCCCAATCATTAGGTGATCTTCTTCATTTTATTGAGTAAGAGAGAAAAAGTAAGCTAAAAGTCTTCATGTAGGGCCTAGTCTACTTTTATTTCTAAGAAAATTTTGTTGTGTATGATTATGTTGTACGTGAATTGAGCTTCTTCGATAAGCTTCTTAAGATGGTGAAATGCATGCATGCATGGGGGGATCTTCACCTCCGTACCCTGATTTGAGTAAGAGTAGTGCATGGACTTTTAGACTATTTTGGCTTTAATAGTGGTGCCTAATTATCATTGTGAAACTCTAGGACTTTATTTTTGGTAGGTGTGCCCATTGTGTAGCTTGGGAGGCAAAATTGCTCTTTAAGGGGTAAAATGGTAAATTTTGTGCATTTTTCATTTGTATCCTAGACTTAAAAAATGCAAAATTAACCCTAATTAGTGATGATTAAGTGATTTCTAGGTTCTAAAACTTGCTAAATATAGAGGTATGTATATGATATTTCTATATATATCAAGCAACATGTTATTAAAATCCAAATGGATGTATTTGACACTACACTACAATTAAGGTAGTAAAAGTGTAAACTATGTATGGCTTGTCATCAAAGGAAACATAATATATATGTGTATGTATGTATAGAATATGGTTATGACCTATGGAAAAAGACATCAAAGAAAGAAATGATGCAAATTTATACCTTTAGCAAAGGAAATTCTTGACAGGTGAGAACATTTGATGGTAATGAATGTTTTGTTTCTATGGATACTTTAGCTATGTATCATATGGATTTTGAATGACTTTATAATGAGCATGTCTCATTTATAGTACTACTAAGGCAGCCACCCCATGTACTTCACTCATGTGTATGATACTATTGGTTTTATACCCTAGGGGTTGGATGACTATTTGATATAGTGAATTGTTATCCTATGCAAAGTTATGGAAATTGTTATTTGATAAGTTTGGATGCTTACTTGTTTAGGAAATGTGTTCGTGGTTATTATACATACAAGTAATTGTTAATAGTTAAGAAATGAAATATAGGCTTATGCATTTTATTTTAATTGAACCAAGAGGCCATGTTTGTGATATTGATTTTGTTTTATGATTTTTATCATTATGCCTAATTGTGAAAAATGTTAGAAATATGATCTTCTATGATGTTGTAATTAAACTCATAAGAATGTCAATTGTGATGATTGTATGTAAGTATCACATTAAAAATGATACAACAACTAAGTGTTTTCAAAATCATACAACTCATTGAGTTGGTCTTGGAAAACCCAAGATTCTAAAAATCAAGCAACTCACTGAGTTGGCTTTTGTTTAGTACAACCTATGTGGATCATTCCACTGGTTACCATTCTAGGAAGTTCGGTTGACCGCTCACTTTTGAAAAGGTACTAAGTCTATGATAGTAAGGTTTGATAAATGTACTATCATATGTGAGGACTACTCTTGGATAAGATTGATTTGCCTGTCCTATACTAAAGGTGTACTACCCATTGATGAGCGCAATTATGAACTTGGAGTTTCACTATGTGTATAACTGACATACTATTCTGTTTAACATGTGCTGACATGTCAGTCGTTCACGAGAATATTGACCTATGCCTTGTGATAGGATATTAAAAAGTCACTTAGCATTTGACAATCTGATGTGATTATAAGGATTGACTAATGTGTTGGTCAATAGATGGATTTGATATGGACTCTTTTATAGATGTTGATATGATATAGAGAGTTAAACCAATATAAATAATTGGCATATTAGAACTATTGATCTATTAAAGATGAAGAGATAAATGTTATGGGTGAATACGATATAATTGTTTATGCACTATTGGTCATTGATAGATATGTTTTGAAAGGATACATGGATGTGATTGACATGTTGCTATTTAATGGTGGCATATTTATTAACTATCATTCATATAAGGTTTTCAAGATGCATAGCATAGACTTCTCTATTTTGGCTACTTTGTATTTCCTATGTATCAAGTCAAATTACTCACCCAACCACCATATAGTTCAGGTGTAGAAAGAATAGATTTTGACTTGGAGCTTATCAAAATTAGAATATAAGATTATCAAAGTATGAAGACTTAAAGGTTAGCTTATTTTACTTAAGTTTTAGTATTGAAGGAAATTTAGTAACTTTATAAATTATGAAGCTTAAGATTGTAATTAAGCTTAGTATGTTTGGGTTGTGACTAGTTAATCTTGACAGTTTTATGACATAATTATTATTTTGATATTGGTGAAGATTTACTTTAAACATTTTGTGCTTGATGAAGTAGTTTTAAATCTATTTAATATTAATTAATATTTTCTAACTTTTATAAAAAAAAATTCAAGGATCTATCATGGCCATTTTCCAAACAATTTGATGAAAGTCTATTTCAAAAACTAGGGCTGTCACACCTAGTCATCATAATGGTGACTAGTTAGGGTGCAAGTGATGGGAACTTTTCTTCAAAAAGTGTGAAGGATTCATTCTTCATAACCTTGTCACATGTTTGCATCTTTGGTTATAAGAAGAAACCTAGTTTCCATTCTTATAAATTTCTTTCCAGCATATTTCAATTTGGTGTTGTTTCGCCATGTACTTAGCATGGACATCCTGTTTGGTTGCTTTAATGGGCAGACCCTTAGTTGGAAACTCTACAATTGATTTCTTTTGTGAGTCTTTTTAGCTTAATTTTCTTTTAATCTCCTCTTAGCATTGAGGTAGACCATATACTTCTCTGTTCGACCTTATTATATGTGGCTAAGGCATTATTCATCTTTCTTTTTAAAGCAGACAAACCCAACTTACAAAGAAGCATGTAGGAAACTTGTCTTGTACAAATGCAGTACAACAATTTATAAGAAAAATCATTCTCCCACATAGCAATGTCTCACATTCTCATTAGGAAAAGAGAAACACTGGTCACCAAAAATAGAAAAGAGTCTACGAAAATATGTTAAGGAAAAAAGGAAAGAGATGATGATGAGGTTCACCTAATCAATTCAATATGGAAACCAAAGGTTGAAGGACCAAAAACATTATTAAAGTTCCAACACCAGGCACTCACAAATTAAAGATTCTAAGTCAAAAGATTAAGTACATGCCAATTGAAATATGAAGTTCCTAATTAGTGGATTTCAAGGATCCACAACATCTCCAATTCTAGATGAATCATCATCATCATCATCATCATCATCATCATCATCATCATCATCATCATCATCATCATCATCATCACTTTAAGCCTTTCAATCCTTCCCATGTGCACCACTTTTCCATGACTGTAATAATCAAGGGTCCCACAATAATGATATTGTCCACTTTGGGTCCCTCACCCCTTCCGGGCTTCACCCTCATGATTTTGTTTTTCCTAAAAAGGCTTTGTTACTTGGAGATACCACCTGAACCCTTATAATTGGCCTAGCTTCCCCTCTCCAGGCAATGTGGGACTAATTCCCAGAGTCACCTTAGCACAACCATCCTGTAGCTCGCCACCCCTTTACCAAGTTGCACAAATAAATAGCAAGCTAGAGCCCCCTCTTCCCCCCTTAGGAAACACATGTCCCTACATGTTTCCATGACATGGTGCACATGTGCAACTAGCCCACCATCATGAGGGGAACTGGCTCTAATACCAATTGTAACAACTGGGAGTTTCACAGCAATGACTTTGTCCACTTTGAGTTCCTCACCCGTTCTAGGCTTCACCCTCACAATTTTGTTTTTCTTGTAAGTTAAGGCCTGGTTACTTGGAGATACCACCTAAACCCTTATAACTAGCCTAGCTTCTCCTCTCCAAGAGATGTGGGACTAACTCTTAGGGTCATCCCTACATAGCCATCTTTTAGCATGCCACCCCTTTACTTGGCCATGCACCAAGACCAGCAAGCTAGGGCTTCCTCTTCCTCCCTTAGGGAACATGTGTCTCCTCATAGTGACACAACCTTGGTCCTACATGCTGGTAGCCCACCATCACGAGGGAAACTGGCTTTGATACTTGTAATGACCAAGGGTTCCATAGCAACAATATTGTTCACTATGGGTTCCTCACCCCTTCCAGGTTTCATTGTCACGGTTTTGTTTTTCCCATAGGAAAAAGCCCAGCTTCCCTTCCCCAGATGATGAGGGACCAACTCTTAGGGTCACCCTTGCATAGCCATCCTATAGCATGCCACCCCTTTACTAGGACACCCACCAAGATTGGCAAGCCAGAGGTCCCTCTTCTCGATCGTGGTGGGTGGCCCGATAAAGGGGTGACGAGCTATAAGAGAGTTGTGTGTGGGTGACCCTTAGAGTTAGTCCCACATCACTTGGGGATAGGAAGCTGGGCTGATTATAAGGGTTGGGATGGTATCTCCAAGTAACAAGGCCTATTCATATGGAAAAAAAACAAAACTGTGAGGGTGAAGCACTGAAGGGGTGAGGGAGCCAAAGTGGACTCTATCATTGCAATGGGAACCATGGTCATTACAATTACCATAAAATTTATAATCTTCCCACTCCTTCATATGTAAACTTTAAGCATTCCTTATCCCTCTCAAAATACCTAAGTTATAATTAGTTGGAGCATGTGGGATCACCCCTTCATCATGTCAACATTGAAGCATGAGACACACCACATAGTAGAAGAAGGTTCGATCATCACTCAATAGTGGCACATAGTGTAATAACTCCAATTTCTAAATTCCTTTTAATATATCTTTTAATAAATTTTAATTGGAATGAAATGTGAATTTGGATTTCTATCCCTACGGGTTACAAGGAAATGAAATTTTAATGATACATCAAATTGAGTATCGAAACCCCAAATATTTTAATATTCTTGACAAGAGCTTTGCAATGACAATAAGAACATATAAATTGGAGATCAAATGAGAAAATTCGAATATCATGAATACGGATTCAAAATTGATAATGACACCCTTTTCTAACAGTGTTTGGAATGTAGGATTACCAGGACCCACATTGCTGCAATTAGGAAAGTGGGTGATTTGTTATAGAAATCAAGAAACATAATAATGAGAAAAATATGATTAAATATTGTATTAATTAATTAGAATCTTACCATTAAAGTAAAATAAAAAAGGAAAATTGGCTGATAAAAAAAAGGGGAAAATTTGTCAACGAACAACTGATGCCTCTCCTCTTCAATCTCTTCATCTCTCTCCAAAACTTCAATTCTCATTGGCAATGGGCATGATTGATCGATTTTCACACCAAGAAAATACTTTTATCAACATTTTGAGAAGAAACAATTGAATAATTCATTGGAAAACTAACAAATAGTGAGAATAAGAATGTTGGGTGCGAGATCCTCCTTGGTGACTACAAAAAACTCTTGCAATAGTCTTCATCTATTGCTTCAGTAAAAGAAGCATTCAAATCCTCTTTGGATTTGGGTTTTTCCATTGAGATTGGGTCAAAAAAAATATTAACATTGACTATAACTAATTCAGTGTTAGAAAACTTCTCCAACCCATCTTTTATAGTAATGATTTCTAGTCTATAAACATGATTAAGGTTTAGTTCTTTGATTATACTTCATTTCATTGCTTAATTTCTAAGTTTTCCTATTACTTTTGCTCACAAATTTATGGTCATGAAACTAGTTTTGAGTTCTAACAACTCTTTTTTGACTGTTACATCTCATCATGTGGTGAGAAAAACCAGAACCGGCCAAGATCCAAGGTTGAAAATCCATGAACCATAGATTCAACAAATCAAAAACTAGATTGGAGTAATGATCTATGGTTTGGGGCATCGATCCAAGAATCCAATTGTCCTTTTTATTAGATCGGTGATTCCTAGTTCACATTTTTTTTATCTTGATTGTTTGTCCAAAAATTGATGGAGCGATCCAAGTTTTTAATGATAGTTATGTGTTCCAATTAGCGATCCTTGGCTAGACCATTGGATTAAAACTTTGATAGTTGAGAACTAGCATTCCTATTCACCATTGGGTATAAAGGATCGACCAACAATTGATCTTTATCTTAATTGATCTCTGATGATTTGAACCATCAATTGGTGATATGATATGCTTGATCTCTCAAGTTTACATTCATCTACTAATCAAAACTTTCAGTTCACTATGAAATTTGATAATGATTTGTATTTGTGTGCTTATATATTGACTTAGTAGTGATTCTGAGTCTAGTGAGTGCACTAGCCTTTGGATCTACAACAAAGTTGTGTACAAAGCTTAGATTTGATGTTGATTTATGACTGGCTGTGAAAACTAGGCATTGATACACTATTTATGTCGATGCATAATTTGTAATGTGCAATTTGGATTTAATGTGTGAATTGTACTTTAGGTTTAAAGTATGATATAAGTCTTTGATGTACAACTTGAGTTGATTTGCAATCTAAATTTGATTTGTCATCTCAATATCAAAAGTTGAAGGAAGACTCAATTGGATTTGAGAAATCGTCATAGGAGGTAGGTGGTTTTGAGATTGCTAAGTTTTTGCATATTCTAGTTAAATTAGATTTACAATTTTATTTAATCAAATGCATGATATGATTGGATTTTATCTAGATTGATGAACTCTTTTAGAATTTGTAAATGGTGTATACTCACAAACTTGAAGTGCAAAACACTTTATTCTGATGAGGAGATTCATGTATATGATTTTCCTTGTGATAGTTTCAAGCTATTAATATAGTACATGAACATAATTAGAATTCATGTTTGAATGAAATGGTGGGGAGACTAAGTCTCCATTTATATTTTGTAATGTGAAATGATGGCTTACTAGGTGAATCAAATCACATGCATTAAATACTCAAGTATAAAAAATAGAGGAGACTCTACTAGATTTTTGGTAGAAATGAAGGGTTTATGTTAGTGTCAAAGCATATGTTTTTAAATACATTACATAGATTTGATTTCATATCTGGACTTGACGTATGAACAACTTATGATGTATGATTTCTATGTCAATACAAAATCCATATTTTTATACACTATCCAAGATTTGATTCTTAATTCAATTTTAGTATATGAATTATCTGTATTAGATAGTGTAATACTCTTTGATTTACATGAGTAATTAGATTTATTGATTTGGATTCTTATACTAAGGAAGTAGTGTGTATAAATCACTCAAATGTTTGAGTAACTAATGATGAAAGGAAACTTCTATGGTAAAGCCTTTAGGTTGATATATGAGACCCTTATGATAGTTATGCTAGGAATGTGCAATTGGCTACTAGCATTAAAAAATGATACCTGCCTAAAAGAAAGTCTTGTTTTTGGGTAGAGCATCATGAGAAGGTGTGTACCCTACATGATCCATTTTTCCCCCTGAGGAGTGGTGTAGGTTGTGTGGTATTCATAGTCGACCACAATTAGTACTATGTCTTCTCCATGTGCATTGCTTTCCTAATGAGGAATTAAGTGGATTTGGACATGCATTGAAATGTTGGTCATTCTTGCGAGGATATACACCTTATTTTCCAGTGTGGCATATGGCAAGACATTGCTACTTGATCATTGAAGATTATTTGTGTGATGACCCGGGTTTTTGATGATGCAAGTTTGATAAAAAGGCGAGATATCTTGTTTTATAAATATGAAATGCATGAAAATCTTTTTGTTTTGTAAAGCAATCCTTCGTACAAAACCCCGAGTGTCAAAATACATTTTCAAATTATATAGCCATGGCATAGTTTTAAATCAACATTATTCCCAAGAAAGTGTTAGTCACAACCTCAGTTATGGAGAGTAACTACAATCAAGTGACATTGAAAGATAAGGTAGGGGTTTACTTACTTGTACTTAATCTGGGTGTCTTCCGTGACAGGCGTACCTTGTCCTTAAGTGTTTACTTTGTGTCTGAAAAATGTTGAGGATTGGGTGGTATATACTATACTCAGTAGGAGTCCATCACTACTAGTTTTACAATGCATGCTATGTTTAAAATCATATGCTCTTTCAAAACATGTGCATGTTTGAACACTCATGTTCAATATCGATATTAAAAACCATTGTTGAATTGGAATACTAACGACTTAAAGAATTACATAATCCAAGTCGAAAGTGTCATATATATATATATCATAACATAATGATATGCATAAGATGCTCAACTGAATCCAACTCATGGATATATGGTATGGTTGACCAACCTCATGTCATGCCATATGCAATGCAAGTAAATCCTCAAACCATAGGACCCACTATGCCCACAGCCTCGCCGCCATGTGGTCCCCGGGTACCTGAGGACACTCGGTCATAGCCTCCATGGGGCATATGACACATCGACCCAGTGCCGTGACACCAGTGGTAGTCCCCTATACCACATGCAGTTGACGTAGGGACATGCCCTTTTTGGGCATGGTACCCATTCCACCTAATAGTGGTAGAGGTTGGGAGGCCACCCCAGACCTCTCGGCATAGCACCCACGAGCTTAGTAGCCCAAATCATATATGATCAAACAAGCAAAAACCTCTTTTTCAAAACCTGTCCTCTTCGGGTCCCTCACAACTGCCTGGCCCTCACAACTGCCTACCCAGTGTCTTTTGGGCACTCCAGCGTCTTTTGGTAACCCTCAAGGACATGCAATTTTTCAAAAACTCAATGCTCACAAATCATACAATATATGCAATTGTTTGCAAAACATGTCTATGCATAATGTATTTGTCATATGCATGCTGAATTTGTTTATAAAATTAAGTCATGCTAAACAAGTCATATAACTTAAACTTAAAACATGCATTCTCAAGACAATCATGGGTTCTTTTAAAAAGTCTAGTAGCAATAGAGCACCTACCTGGCTAGATCGCGCTAATCCCCTTGTCCTCGTATGCTCCTAAACATGGTTTAGGGGAACAAGGTTAGCTTGGCCTATTTTTATAAGTTTTAGAATAGTTTACCACACTACTTAGGCATTAAGGGTTCATTCCCATGCCTAAGGGTCTTTTAAGGTCCCTAATTGGGCCTTGGTATAGTCAGTTTTACAAAGGTTTAGTGGCCCCGTGCCACTATCATAGTCTAAGGGTCATTTCTACCTTAGATTGTGCCTTGATCAGGTATTTTATAGTTTGGGTGTGTCTGCGTCGTCGACATGGACACAACACCTTTCGTGGCGCCTCAATCGGAGCCCTAGAACTCAAGTTATAGGCTTTTTAGTACCGAGTGTACATAGAGGGTCAAACGAGGTGGAAGCCCAGGATGCTGATGCATCCCGCGTTAGCGATATGTGCCCTAACGGGCGCATCTGTTGACATACCAGGCTTCTGCCCGTCATTCTCATTTGCGTGGACGCGCCCGTCGGGTTTTCTCAACTCACAAGGCGCGTTTCGGTTTGACGGGGACCTGGGAGTTGAACCAGTGCACCCTAGGGACCGTCCCTGGGTCCTTTGTGGCTCTCTAGAGTTCCGTTTTGCATGATTTTTCATGCAAAAACTTGGGGAAACTTAGCTTAGGACTAAGGGGGAGATGGGTTTGGAGGGGTTTTGGGCATACCTGGTTTCTGGCCGGGTTTTTCCCACATTTTCTCCTCTTGTTTGCTTCTCCACAATGGGTTTTTCCCAAGCTTTTGGGCTGCCATTAGAGGCGCCCAAGAGCTCTATTTATAGAGCTAGAAGAGGGTTCTGGAGGGGGTTCTACCCATCATTGAATGGTGGTGGAGAAACCTCCAGAATGGTAGTGGTTTCTCCTCCAAACACCACCGTTCTAGAACCCTCTAGGAGGTTGAAAAAGAGGGGTGCTCATATCAAAACGGGGCCCTGTGTTTCTCAGGCTAAATCCGTTTTTTAATATAAATTATATTTTTGCCCCTGAACTTCAAAGGGCCATAACTTGCTCATTTTAACTCCGTTTTGGGTGATTTTGGTCTTGTTGGATTCCTTTTTCTAAGACGCACCTAATGGTACCATTATCAGGACCAAATTTCTAGGTCTAGTTAGGGTGAATAGTGAAATGACCAAAATACCCTTATTTCCAAAAAGTGAACTTTTCATTACTAACTTGGGATTTCAATGTTACAAAAATGGAGTCATTACATTCTTACCCCCTTAGGGGAATTTTGCCCTCAAAATTCTACAATATATACAGTCAAAAGATCTCGAGGTACTTTTCTCACATTTCTGACTCTGGTTCACAAGTCTCTTCTTCCATGTGCGCATTTCTCCACAAAACTTTGACTAAGTGTATGTCCTTGTTCTGCAGCTTCTTACTCTTACGATCCAGAATCTCAACTGGTCTCGTCTCTAGCTTGAGATCCTCCGTCAACTCTATGGGTACCTAGTTGATGACATGAGCAGGGTCAAGCACGTACCTCCTTATCATAGATATATAGAATACATTATGCACTTCAGATAGCTGAGGGGGTAGTGCAATCTTGTAGGATACTTTTCCCACATTCTCTAGGATTTCAAAAGGTCCTATGTAACGCGAACTAAGCTTGCCTTTGATACTGAACTACATAACTCCTTTAGTGGGAGATATCTTCAGGAAAATGTGCTCTCCTATGTCGAATTCTAGTGGTCTCCTCCTTTGATCAGCATAGCTCTTTTGCCGGCGTTGAGCTGCGAGGAGGCATTTCTTTATGAGTTTGAACTTCTCGGCGCATTGCTCCACCAGCTCAGACTGTAGCACCCTGGACTCTCCAACTTCACTCCAACTGGTGGGTGATCGACAGGGTCTCCCATAGAGCGCCTCGTATGGAGCCATGCCAATGCTTGACTGAAAGTTGTTGTTGTACGCGAACTCCACTAGCAATAGGTTTTCATCCCAGCTCTGCTTCCAATTGAGGGCACAAGCTCGCAGCATATCTTCGACTATCTGGATCGTGCGCTCTGACTGTCCATCGGTCCGTGGATGGAAGGCTGTGCTAAAGTTCAAGGAAGATCCTAAGGATTTTTGGACAGACTTCCAGAGTTGTGAAGTGAAGCCGCTATCCCTATCTGAAGTGATACTAAGGGGTATGCCATGTAAACTCACTATCTCTTTGATGTATAGCTGAGATAGGCTGTCAATGGATTGGGTATGGCGTATAGGAAGGAAATGGGCTATCTTAGTTAATCTATCAACAATTACCCAGATCATGTCATGACCCTTAGAGGTCCTGGGTAACCCTACAATGAAGTCCATGGTAATATGGTCCCATTTCCATTCGGGTAACTCAAGTTGTTGTAACAATCCCGCAGGTCTTTGATGTTCAGCCTTTACTTGTTGACATGTTAGACACTTTGCAACAAATTCCCCTATGTCTCTTTTCATACCATCCCACCAATATTGTCTCTTTAAGTCTTGATACATCTTAGTTCCTCCCGAGTGTATAGTATACTTAGACTGATGAGCCTCTTTTAAGATTTCTTATCTTAACTCTTCATTAGTCGGTACCACTAATCTTCCTTGCATGTAGACAATACCATCTTCCCCTTTAGTCTTGGTTTTCCTATGAAAGCTTGTATATCTGGATCTCCTTTCTGTTCTTGCTTAACCTTTTCATTAATAGCCAACTTTATTGTTAGTCCTGCCATAATGACCTTGCGCTTACTTATGTCTGGTTTCCATGTTATTACTTCTTATAATAGCTTCCATCTCTTAGTCAATAAACTTGCACACATCCCTTGGGTTTTTCTACTTAATGCATCAGCTACCCCATTAGCTTTTCTAGGGTGATAATGAATGGAGAAGTCATAGTCTTTTAAGTATTCCATCCATCTTCTTTGTTGCATGTTTAAGTCTTGTTGGGAAAAGATATATTTAAGACTCTTATGATCTATAAAAACTTCAAACTTTTCTAAATAATGTCTCCAGATTCGCAAGGCAAAGACTATGGCCGCTAATTCCAAGTGATGGGTCGGGTAATTGACTTCGTGCTTCTTGAGTTGCCGAGTAGCATAAGCAATTACCTTCCCATGTTGCATAAGTACGCAGCCTAGTCCATGTTGCGAGGCATCGCTGTATATCTCAAATCCGCCACTTCCTGAAGGTAAGGTAAGGACAGGTGCTGTAGTTAACCTTCTTTTTAGTTCCTGGAAGCTTTCCTCACATTTATCAGTCCATTCAAATCTGTCCTTCCTGGTCAGCTTAGGTAAAGCAAATTGTGAAAAACCCTCGATGAATCTCCTATAATATTCGGGAAGTCCTAAGAAGCTTCTTATTTCTGTGACTGTCTTGGGTCTTTCCCATTTTTGTGCTGATTCAACCTTAGCGGGGTCGACTGCTATGCATCTTGAGAAATAATGTGTCTTAAGAAATTAACCTTTTCCAGCCAAAACTCACACTTACTGAATTTTGCATATAACTTGTGTGCCCGAAGGGTGCTTAATCTTATCCTTAGATGTTCCTTATGGTCTTCAGGAGTTTCGGAATATATTAAGATATTATCCACAAACACTATGATGAATTTATCTAAGTACTCCTTGAACACCCTATTCATGAGGTCCATAAACGCGGCTGGAGCATTAGTTAAACCAAAGGACATCACTCTGAATTCATAATGGCCGTATCAAGTCCTAAAGGCTCTCTTGGGGATATCTTCTTCTCTAACTTGAAGTTGATGGTATCTGGATCGTAGATCAATCTTAGAGAAGACTCTGGCTGATTGAAGTTGATTAAAAAGATCATCAATTTGGGGAAGGGGGTACTTATTGTTAATGGTGACCCTATTTAGCATCCGATAGTCTACGCACAATCTCATGGAGCCATCCTTTTTCTTAACAGAAAGGACTAGAGGTCCCCACGGAGATACGCTAGGTCGTATGAACCCTTTGTCAAGTAGTTGCTGTAACTGGGTCTTTAGTTCTTTTAATTCTGCAGGAGCCATTCGGTAAGGAGCTTTGGAAATGGGGGAAGTACTGGGTATAAGGTCAATGATAAACTCAATTTCTCTTGGTGGAGGTAGACCTGGTAAGTCCTCAGGGAATACGTCAGGAAATTCTCGGACTACCTCGACATCGTCTAGCTTTGGTTGGGGACTCTCGACAGATTCAATCTTGGCTAAGAAGAAGGGGCATCCTTGAGCAATGTGCTTAACTGCTTTCATGGCAGAAATAACCCACGCTCCAGAATAATCCTTTCTTCCTTAGAGGGTGAAAGTGCCTCTATTAGGCAGGGTAAAAGTGACACGTTTCTGGCAGCAATCAACAAAGGCTTGATGAAAGGCTAGCCAATCCATACCTAGGATAATGTCAAAGTCATTCATATCTAAGTGAATAAGATTGGCATGTAGCAAATGATCCTTGATCAAAATGGGGACATCTTGGAGATAAGAATAGGTGGGAAGTGCCTGGCCTACAGGAGTCATGTATCGAATAGAACTTTAGCAGGTGTATCATAGATAGAAAGAATACCTTCAACTACTGCATTTGAAGCCTGGGCTTGACTAGAAGTGAAGGCAAAGACACGTCCTTGGCTCCTTGGAACCTGACCTTCTTTGTGCTCTTCTACTTTCCTTTTAGGACAATTACTAGCAAAATGTCCTAATTCTCCACAACTATAGCAAGTGATGTTGAAAGTGGGACATGGTTTGCCTAAATGATTCCTGTTACACCTAGGGCATGTCTTCTAGTCTGGCCTTTTTCCTTTGTTTTCAAACGGCTTCTTGAAAGGTTGCCTGGGTCTAGATGACTGAAATGGTCTCTTTCCTTTATTTCTCATGGTGTTGATGTTCTTAGTTTCCTTCATCACCTGATTCCTTTGATAATCTTTTTGTATAGGGAGGCCATCTCTACTGCCTTGGCTACAGTGGAAGGTTGGAAACCTAGAACTTTGTTCTTGAGTCCTGGGTTGAGCCCATCTACAAGTCTTTCTGCCGCATCTTCCTCATCAGCACAAGCACGTGGTGCAAATCTTTAGAAGCTGATGAATCTATTTTCATACTATTGGACAGTCATGTTCCCTTGTTCTAAGTCCATAAATTCCTTTTCCTTCTATTTTCTTACGTGTTTAGGATAATATTTGTCATTAAAGACCTTTTTAAACTCTTCCTATCCTATTGTTTCTCACTGGTCAAAATAAGTCCTTTATGCGGTTTCCCACCAAAAGGTAGCCTCTCCCCTAAACACAAATGTGGCCATGAGTACTTTCGTTTCTTCAGCTATGTTCATGGCTTTAAATATCTTTTCAATATCAATTAACCATTTTTCAGCTGTAGATGCTTCATCTTCTCTTGTGAATGAGGGAGCTAATTTCTGAAACCTTTCTAACTGAACCTCAGTCCTATCTATTACTTTATCAGGGGAAGGATCTCAGGTGGTAGGGGTTTGGCTTTGACTACTCATGTATTGTCCCATATGCTGTAGGAATTGCTGGAATAATTCAGCCATCCCATTGCCCGACCCAGTGGAGTCCACTGGTGGGGCTTTAGGTCTTAGAGCATTGTTTCCTTTCTTTTTAGGCATCTGTAATCACAAGGTAATTTACTAGACCTTAGTATGTGTATTCCTATTACCCCTTACTCTTTCATGGATGAAACTTGATTATAAGTTATTCTCCTCATAACTGGGCTGTGAGTAACGTCAAACCGAGCTCTGATACCAACTGTGACAACCCGGGTTTTTGATGATGCAAGTTTGATAAAAAGGCGAGATCTCTTATTTTATAAATATGAAATGCATGAAAATTTTTTGTTTTGTAAAGCAATCCTTCGTATAAAACCTCGAGTGTCAAAATACATTTTCAAATTATATAGCCATGGCATAGTTTTAAATCAACATTATTCCCAAGAAAGTGTTAGTCACAGCCTCAGTTATAGAGAGTAACTACAATCAAGTGACATTGAAAGATAAGGTAGGTGTTTACTTACTTGTACTTAATCTGGGTGTCTTTTGTCACAGGCGTACCTTGTCCTTAAGTGTTTACTTTGTTTCTGGAGCACAAATTTGTGTACGTATTTTGCCTTGTTATGGAGCATGGATTTGTGAATGCATTATGGCTTATTATGGAGCAATGATTTGTGGTTGCATTTGGCTTGGTATGAGCACTTTCATCTAGCTTATTATGGAGCAAAATTGGAAGGGAAATGACGAAGTCCCTGATGAGACCCTATGCTAGGAGGAGTAGGTTGGCCTCTGTCCTTTGATGTTTAGTATTAGCTCGAAAGGAGCTGCTCGATGGGAGCTACTGTAGGATGGTGTTTCATGGGGCACACCCTGGGACCACTTAGCAACCTCACATGGGCTAGTGCAACAATCTGTGAGGTACATGCAACAAGTGAAACAATGGTTAGGATTGATGATGACAAGGGCTAGCATGTCCGTCACTCTATAGAGCTGATATTTCATCCTTGGTGGTGGATGGATATAACCAATTTGTCTTGAAATGGTGACAATGAACTTGACTAATGAGTTAAGACATTGGGTTACAAATTGCTAGTGAATACATCACGGAGGATGATTTAGCAATTTCAGCTTTTATCAATACTAATTTTATCATTCTACTAATCGATGATTTTACTGATTCATTTAGCATTGACTTTCTAAGTTCAATGTTCTTGTGGGGATTGAGATGAAATGGTTTTGTCAAATACATAAGCATCATGAATATTCTATTAATTTATATGATTGATCACCTATAAGTTAAATGACTTGAAATGGCTTAGTATGATTATATGCTTCAATGATTGCAGATGCAGGAAATGATTTTGAGTTATGAATGAAATCAAACCATTATATGTAAAGCTCAAAGTCATGGAAATGGTGCTTTAAACTGCTATTAGAACTTTGTGAAGAAAACTAGTAGATTACATGATAGAGACTTGAAAAAGCATAACACATGTAACTGAAAGTGATACAATTAATAAAACAACTTAAGATTGTATGCTTGTCTGTCATGTTTTCATTCGGCCTCGACTACAGTAGCCTTACTTCTGTTTGAGCAATTGTGCTCACCCACGTCAATATTTTCAAGTGAGTCTTCAAGCAGACTAATTGTATAGAAAAAGGGAAGTGAAAAGTGTAGATCATCATATCAGAGATGTGAATGTTGGGTGGTCTAGGATATCTTAGTAAACTTTTGGACTATATCTAAACTCTTATGGACGTTATGTGTTTTGTATTGAGACATCATTACCCTGGGAATGTAAATGGACTATTAAGGATGATTGGATAATAATGGACCTAGTTTGTTATCTATTCTAGCACACACCCATATATATATAACTTACTTTAATTGAATATATGTGAAGATTTAATGAAGTGACTTATGTCTGAAGGGTGCATTTGTGAAAACTTCCTTTAATATTATATGTTTTCTAAACTCCTAAATGCATAAAATAATTAACTAGAATTTTACTACATGTTTACAATGAATAATTCAAGAATTGTTTTTAAAAATTAGGGTGTCACAGTGTTGATTACCATAAGTGCACGGGCTATTGTAGTATAGCTTATGCAAGTGTAGGTCAATCCCATTGGGACTCAACTTAAAGAGAATGGAGTCTAGATAAAATTTAATAGACCAAAAATTCAGATGACACATAACATTCTTTGATATGTTGCACATCAAATTCTGTTCATAGATTTTTTAAATTTTTCTCAAATTAAAATACCAGAGCAACACCTCTTACTGTATTTGTAAGTGAGAGAGTGTTATTAGAAAAGATGGAGGTAACTAAGACATTCAAACATACCCACGCGTGTGTGACACTAGTTAATAAATAATCTTATTCCTATTTACAATCTAGGATTAATCCAATCTCTATTTATAATCCAGGAATCGTCAGAATCCATAAAGATTTCATTAAATTTGGTCATTGATTTCTTTTACTTTCTGACAGAATTTTTCAATGAAACTTGACACCTAGAATAATTTGATACCAATAAATTCAATTGTGTGGTTAGATTTCAGATAAAGATAACACAAATTAAGATATTCAATTACAAACATAGGCTATTCACCAAACGAATTTGACCATTAAATTTCAAAAGAGGTTGTATGAAACTCTTTCTAACTCAAATAAGAATATAGCTAAAGGATTAGATCATTCAAAAGCTCATAAAATAAAACAAATTAAAGGTGGAAAACTTTAAGTAACTCAATGTTACTGTTCATGTGAACAATAGCTAACTTTAATCAATTCAAGTTACAAGTTTTGGTATTAAAATTGAAAATCAAACACCTAGGTCTTCTTCTCCTTATTGTCTTCTATCCAATGAACTAAAATTTAGAGATTTTTGTTAAGGATCGAAGTGACACCTAACATACAAAGTACCCCTATTCACCAGCCTATGTGTGGACTATTCATCTTCTTCAACCATCATTTTTCTCCAAATTTTCAAGTTTTTCTATCACTTCATCTTCGATTGGGTATTTATAGATGATGGTAAGCTGGTTTGAATTTAATTTTTTAGTAGTTTCCTCCTCCATTCCCTTTCCTTTTCTCCAATGAATTCTAAATCAACCGAGTTTCCTAATTTTAACTTAGTTTTCTATTAGGAAACTATTTCATCTTCAACCTCTTCACTTCCCGTCATTAAACATAAAATCCCTTAGCATTCTAAATTCTCTTGTGCTCGTGCTTTGGATTTGATGCTTGAGAATTGAACTGGAGTCATTGATTTTGATCTAGATAATTTGGATAGATCTCAGCCGTCCATTTTAATTTAAGCTTGTTTGAAGATCTAGGATGTTGATTAGCTTAATCTAACTGCATGGATTTTGATTTACCACTTACAAAACAAACAAAATAACCTAATTAGTATTATACAACATTTGATTTTACTCATACTTACCTCAGATCATCATCTAACCTTAAAAATTTATTAAGTAAAGGTTAGATTATAAAATTTTCAAATGACAAATATTCCATATAAATTTCTAAATAATATCTTTAAAATATATGAAAATCATACTAAATTAGGATAATTTATGCAATAATGAACTCTTAACACACCCCCAACCAACATTTTGCTAGTCGTGAGCAAAATATGCATAAATCCAAATTACAAAATTAATATAAATTGCCACTTTCATAGGTATTTATGATTGCATTTAGCATATACAACAAGCCCTTAAACTCCTAGGTTACCCCTAGTGGACGAGTTAAGCCACATGAGGGTTTATAGTGAATATACCCAAAAAATTCCAAAATACTTTTTCAATTCAATGTCCACTTTTTTCTCAGAGAATTATCTTCAATAAATCTATCAACTTTAGTAAACTAATAAAAATGAATGAAAAATTTAGAACCTGACCTATATGCTAATTACATTCTATTTGAGCTCAGATCTCAGAGTGAATGTATGTGCAATTTACATATACAATAATCTTTATCTCTAAATAGACTATAACTTTTGAACTCCATTTAAAATATGTTTTCACCTCAATCCTCACTAATAGGAATACACTCAGAAATAAAACTCTCAGATAAATGGTTCAAATTATATCTCTTTTTTAAGTATGTGAGCAAAATCAATAAAAAGTAAATTTATCTCACATATACTCATGAAGGAATAGGAGTTACTAAGGAATTTAATTTTAATGCCTTTAGAAAGGATAAGATGTCATTAACTTTGAAATTTTAGAAATACTACTCTTTAAATCCTATCTTTTCATTTCCTTATCAAGACTATATTCATCCTAGAAACAATAGGTCTTCAACTAGGACAAAACATAGGCTTAGGACTGGGTTATGAAGAGAAAGGGCATAAAGGGTATTAAAAATTTCTTCAAAAATAATTAGAGGTCTTGACAATTCTTTTTTTACATTGTTTGCATGAAGTGACTATTTCTTTTTTCACTTTTCTACATTCTTCAAATCTTTTTTTTCTTTCTTTTTCACACTTTCGAATCCTTTTGAAGAATATTTCTTTTCTTGATTTTACTTTTCTACTTTTATTGCAACTGAAAAGTATTTCTTCATTCATCTCTAACTTATATTTCAAAGAAATAGGTAATAAATATATTATACTAGGTCAAATATGGGTGAAGATAATTTGGGTAAGAAAAGAAAAGGCTTATATAAAAAGGATCAAATTGTCTAACTAGTACTAAAAATACTTTTGGGTAGGCTTTACATCTTTAGGTTAACAGCAAGGATAGCCTAAATCCTTTTCTAGGTTTCATATAATCAATCAAATTCAATGATATTTTAGGCTTTAAAGGTAATATTTTAACAATTCAGGTAATTAGCCAAATTTTAAAATTGAAAGGATCAAATTTTGTGTAAGCACGGTGAAGAAAATTAGGAACATTTATAACCTCTCAAAAAGAATAAATGACTCTAAAACATACTTTGGTTATAGATCCCTATTAAATTTCTTTAGGATTTCTAACTTATAACTAATTAATTTACATTATGTATATGCAACTATATGTATAAATGTGATCTAAGACTTTCCTTTCATGGAATACTTTAGAAAATGAGTAAAATGATGAATTAATCATGTTTAATTCCATTAATAAGCTAAAGATGATAATTAATATTAGACTTTGGAAAATCCAATTCTCATCATAGAGTAGGAATTGACTTAAAAGTTTCAAAATTTTTGCTAAAAAATTATTGTTTTAAATCAAGAAAATTAAAACTAACAAAGACTAGAATTTGCTACAATTCTACACCCCCAACCTAAGTGAAACATTGCCTTCAATGTTTATAAAGTATGCTGATGATAATGTATTAAGAAATCAAAGATGTAGAAAAGGAAAGTTCTAAAAAAAAATATGTTACATAATTATTACAGATGGAAAATTTTCAAAGAAAAATATTTATGGAGTTCAAAACTTCCTTGGGTCCCATACAAAATGAGCAAAATTAGCCTGTAAATAGCAAAGTAAGTGAATTTATCTTGTAATTTTGAATTTTCATTTTATCACTAGGTAAGGTATCAAATACATCTCCAAGCTACTTCTCATAATTAGAGACAATTGTGAGAGCTTGATGCAGCCTTTGTGGAAATGGAACAAGGATGTCATATGGCTTAGTAGGTATGACATTTTCCTTATTAACAAATTTATTTCCTTTTCTAATAGGTTTCGGCACTATCTCAACCTTTTTAGGACCAAATTTATCAATTATTTTACCACTATGAAGAATGGAAATTGCCTATGTTTGTTATATGTTTGTAAATGAAGAATTAATTTCACCTACCACATCCATATCATCAAGGTTTTCATTTGGTGGGATAGGACATTGCCCTTTATTAATGGTCTGCAGCATTTGAGACATCATGTCCTTAAATTCAATCATGGATTATGTGTTCTCTTTTAATTGGGCATTAATTTGAGCAATTTTCTTCTCTTGGTATTGAATGAATTGATGAAAGTTATACTCCACTTCCCTCTTTGGTGGACGAAGGTAAGGTCCAAGAGCAAGTAGTCCTTGTAATGGTTGGTAAGGGTGGTATTGGGCCTTATATTAAATATTAGCATTATATTCATTTCTCCAGTTGATAGTAGGATGATTACTCCAATTGGAATTATATGTCTCTAAATATGGTGGAAAATGTTTCTTATAAGAATATGTCTCATGAAGTACATCCCAGAATGTAGGAGAGATAGGACATTCTTGAGTGGGGTATGTATTACTTTCACAAATATGGCACATCCTAAAAGCTCGACACCACCTCTATCTCCTCCAACTAGGGTCTAGACTCCTAAACCACTTCACTAGTGAAATATACCTAGCATTCATGAGTTACTTGTCATGCCACCTGAATGGCAGAGATGATCCTAGTACTGGATGTGTCAAGCCATCCTTTAAACACAAAAGTCTCCGTATCTGACCAACACTATGTCATATGCTTCCTCTTACAATCAACATTCATCCTATGTTCTGCCAACTAATCCATACCAAAGATGATATCAAAGCTAGTCATCTCTAAGATGATAAGATATGTAGTAAGCTTGTGACGGCCCGGGTTTTCTCATGCATTTTTTAAATGCAATATCTAATTTCCTAAGGCGGGATGCATCCCTATTTGAAAACCATTTTATAAAAACCATGCAATGCAGCGGAAAACCTTTTAGTTTTAAACTCATTTTGAAAACCCCGAGTGTCATTTGCTTTCACAACAACCAAGGTAGTTTTTGAAAAGCTTTAGAAATCATAAGTGTTTTTCCCCAGATCTATCCAGTCACAGCACACAGCCCAATTGTAATTAAATACAAATACATGTCCAAAGGGTTGAGAGTTTACTTACATGTATAACTGTCTCCTTTTTCATTCACTTGCTCGTAGCACTAATATCTCCTGAGACGTCTTCTATTTATGAGTGGAACTATCTTGAAAAATGTTAAGGATAGGGTGAGTATATACTATACTCAGTAGGAGTCTATCACTACTAGTTTTATAATGCATGCGATGTTTTAAATCAGATGCTCTTTCCAAAACATGTGCATGTCTGAATACTCAAGTTCAATATCGATATAAAAATCCGTTGTCCAACTGAAATACTAACGATTTAAAGGATTACATAATCCAAAATCGAAAGTATCATATACATATATATCATAAACATAAAGAGATGCCTCAGATGCTCAACTGAATCCAACTCATGGATATCTAGTATGGTATGGTCGACCAACCCCATATCATGCCATATGCAACGCAAATAAGTCCATAAACCATAGGGTCCAACTATGCATAATGTATATACAAAACATGTCTATGCATAAAGCATTTACCACATGCATGCGAATTAAATAATGCTAAATAAGTCATATACTTAAAACATGTATTCACAAAACAATCATCGTTCTTTTAAAAGAATCTAGTAGCGATAGAACACCTACCTAGCTAGGTCGCGTTAACCCTTTTGTCCTCAAACGCTCCTGAACATGGTTTAGGGAGTCAAGGTTAGTTTGGCCCATCTTTTATGGGTTTTAGAGTAGTTGGGTCTTATTACTTAGGCATTAGGGGTCCATCCCTATGCCTATGGGTGTCCTAAGGTCCTAATTGGGCCTTGGTATCCTCAGTTTTCCAAAGGTCTAGCAGCCACGCACCACCATCCTATTCTAAGGGTCATGCCCACCTTTTATTGGGCCTTGATTAGGGATTTTATAGTTTAGGTATGTCCGCGTCATCAACATGGACACAATGCCTTTTTCGACGCCTCAATCGGAGCTCTAGATCTCATGTTATAAGCGTTTTAGTGTCGCATGTACATAGGAGTCTTAAGAATAAAAAAAAAAAAACGGAATGCTAGGGCGCTGCGCGTCTGCGTCGTGCACCCCAGCTTCCTTAAGGAATGAAAAAACCACGTACCACTAGCGCACTATGTGTCTGCAGCTTGCGCCTCAGCGGGAGCGTCTGCAAACGCGCCGGGTTTTCCGCATGACTGTCTCTTTTGCGGGCGCGTCCTGTTTGGTTTTTCAAACGCGGTTGACGAGGGATGTTCCGACTGGAACGTCCTATTCGTTGGGGAACCGGGGCATCCTCAGGACACCCTATCGAACTAGTGCGGCCCAGGGAACGTCCCTGGGTCCTTGGTGAGTCTCCAGGGCTCCATTTTGCATGGTTTTTCATGCAAAAACCTAGGAAAATTGATCTTAGAACTATGGTGGAGATGGGTTTTGAGGGATCTTGGGCATACCTGGCTCATTGCTGGGTTTTTCTCCTTGTTTTCCCCTCTAGGTCACTGCTCCTCAACGGGTTTTCTTCAACATTTTGGGCTGCCATTAGAGGCGCCCAAGAGCTCTATTTATAGAGCTATGAGAGGGTTCTAGAGGGGGCTCTCACCGCCTTTGAATGGCAGTGGAGAAACCTCCAGAATGGCAGTGATTTCTCCTCCAATCACCACTGTTCTAAAATCCTCTAGAGGTTGAAGATAAAGGGGTGCCCGTATCAAAACGGGCCCCTGTGTTTTTGCAGGGTAAATTCGTTTTTTAATAAAATTATAATTTTACCCTTGAACTTCAAAGGGCCATAACTTGCTCATTTTAACTCCGTTTTGGGTGATTTTGGTCTCGTTGGATTCCTTTTTCCGAGATGCATCTAATGGAACAATTTTTAGGACCAAATTTCTGGTTTCAGTCAAGGTGAATAGTGAAATGACCAAAATGCCCTTATCTTCAAAACTGAACTTTTCATGGGATTTTAATATTACAAAAATTGGAGTCATTACAAAGCTTCCTATCAATCATATATATGAAGTTGTCCCATACAATGTCCTGTACAAACGCTTGCTTAATCTCAGACTCACCCACTAGCATGTTGACCTCAAAACAAAATCCCAATCTATGAATGCTAATATTGATGCTTGATGTAAAAGGACTAGATATAAAAGAATGTGTGACACCTAGGTTAATTAAAACACAAGCATGCCTATCATAAATCAAGAGGGTACCTTCCACCACAACGCTAGAGGTTTGGACCTAATTTGTGGTAATAATAAAGACTCTACCTCATAAGGTTAGCTATGGACTTTGCTTTCTCCTGTATTCTACTTGAACTTGACCCTATTTCAAATTGGCCCTTAAGGCTTGGACTTGGCTAACTAGGAAATTGTCCCTTTCCTTTATCATTCAATGCAACAGATAGCTAGCTCATTTGCAATTCTAATTTGGCAATTGATAGTTGTTCTCTATCTATTATCATTATGGATATTGTGCAAGGCCTTATTAGTCTCCTCTTATTTCCAAGGAGTAACTCCATATTATCCTCAACTCATAGTTTATTTGTTGTTGAGGAAGTTGAAAACTAGGTGGTAGCACAGAACCTGAAGCTTTAGCAAGGTTTCTTGTACAGGGTTCATAGATGGCCCTTCTTAGTAATTGTTCTTAAACATAGACAAGTTAGGATGCCTAGCCATCTTGTATTATAGGTGTCAGAGTAAGGATTATTGATAGGATTGAGATATGCATTTAAAGCATTTTCTTGTTTCAAAAGATGTTTCATGCACACACTGTTAGATGGATAAGTTGTGGTTAAATGTGTTGAGCTAGAACATATAGCATGAACCTCTTATGGAGGTTTCATGGAGGCTCTTCCAACCATGAAAGCATCAAGTTTGGCATCAATTTTCTAGAACATATTTTTAACCTTAATTTATAAGACCTATCTATGGTTACTCCAATTTCATAGAGGTCACACTTCTTTTGAGTCTGGGTATTTCTCTCTCTCCAATTATAATAATCTCATTGTTGAGAATTTTTAGCTAAAGTTTGAAAAAACTCTCAAGCCTCTGTCCCATTTTTCAACATGAGGGTCCCACCACTATCTGCATCAACCATCTATCTATTTTGAGTTGTCAGTGCCTCGTAGAAGTACTGAATTTGCTTTCATTTTTTGAATCCTTGGTGAGAACACTTTTGCAACAACTTTCCACCCTTCCTAACATTCATAATATTGTTCATCATCTCTTTGCTAAAAATGGGTAATCTCCATACGAAGGGCATTAGTCTTATGGATGGGAAAGAATTTGTTCAAAAACATTTTAGATGGCTAGTCTCATGTAGGAATGAAACCAACCTTCGGAGAATTCAAATCTTTCAATGAGAAAGGAAACAACCCAAGTCTAATAGAATCCTATAAAATATTTCAAAATTTGAATATAGTACAAATATCAAGGAATTCCTTAATATGTAAGTATGGATCCTCTCTCTTTGACTAGGTTTAAGTTCAAAGTGGTCTGCATTAGTGGCTGGTAAGGTGATGTATGATGAATATTTGACTAGAGTGGCACATAGAAATCTCTTATGGCCTTGTGCTCAACTATAGCTTGTGGGTCTACCATGGGATTAGGAATTTGATTTCTCACCCTTCCATAAGGATTCATTCATTCTCAAGATCTAATGGTACTAACTCCGTATTTTGAGATCGAAGACCTTGCATGCACTATAATGAAATTCTATTTAAATGATCCAACCTATCTCTAAATATAACTCCTAACTCTATATGATGCACAATCAATCAATCCCTAATGTTAGTGAGTTGTTTTGATAATTTTTGTTAATATATAGGGTAGTAACTTTAGACCTAGATCTAAATAGCTCATCCTTTTATCTAGGTTCAACTATTGTTTACCAGTTAGGTCCTACCCTAAAGTGGTTAATACAAATATCATGGGAGGATGCGTATAAACCTTAACAACTGCCACAAAAGACATGGAAAAATCCCTTGGATTTTGGATACCTACTATAACCATGATGCTCAAGAGCCACTAAAATGACAATAGATCTCCTACTTCTAAAAGGGTCCTACAGACTGAAACCCTAACATTTATGCTACTTGATTTTAAATTAAGATTTAAGGGCTGGGATCGTAAGCGTATAAGGAATTGATTTGATTACTTAGATGGGCCAGGGATTTAGTGATGAAATCTAATCATTATCTTATGAGGTTCCTATGGGGCCCTTACTAGTAATGTGTTCTGACCGCCATTAAGCAATAAATGTGCGATGCAATAAAAGGAAAGGGAAACTAATGTTTACCGATATGCTGTCTAACAAAGTTACCTTTGTTAAAAAAGGTGCAATATAATGCAACAATCATAAATAAAATGAAATAAGTATAATGAATGACCCTTATCTATATGAATTACACTACCAATCAATATGCAAACTACACTAAATGTAACTATACTAAGAAAATAAACGAGAGTGAGAGACACTTATAATGGGGTTTCTGATGAAGATCAAATATGGACCACCATACCACACACTTGACTTGTATTATTACAACCCATTCAAAATGAAAGAGATAATTAGAAATTTCAATGGGGCCTTATTACAAGTTCACTCAAAAAACTAATCTAAGAAAGCAAGGAAACCTTAATTAAGTTGATCAAGATTTGGCCCATAGGACAGCTGCCACTCCTTTTACCAAATTCCTCTTGTACAAAGCAAAGAAAGATAGTGAATTTGTGAGGAAGTACCAAAATATGTAGATATGATGCAAAAATCCTAATCTAATTGTGACGACCCAGGTTTCATATGATGCAAATTTCATAAAAAGGCGAGATCTCTTGCTTTAGAAATATGAAATGCATGAAAATCCTTTGTTTTGGAAAGCAATATTTCGTATAAAACCCCGAGTGTCAAAACACATTTTCAAATCATATAGCCATGGCATAGTTTTAAATCAACTCTATTCCCAAGAAAGTGTTAGTCACAGCCCCAGCTACAAAGAGTAACTACAATCAAGTAACACTCACTAAAAGATAAGGTAGGGGTTTACTTACTTGTACTTAATTTGGATGTTCTCTATCACGGGTGTATCCTATCCTTAAGTGTTTACATGTATCTGAAAAATATTAAGGATTGGGTGAGTATACACTATACTCAGTAGGAGTCTCACTACTAGTTTTACAATGCATGCTATGTTTTAAACCATATGTTCCTTAAACCATATGCATGTTTGGACACTCATGTTCAATATCGATATTAAAAACCATTGTCAAAAAAGAATACTGACGACTTAAAGAATCGCATAATCCAAGTCAAAAGTAACATAGATATCATAAACATATACTATGATATGCATAAGATGCACAACTGAATCCAACTCATGGATCTATGGTCGACCATACTCATGTCATGCCATATGCATGCAAGTAAATCCTCAAAAACATAGGGTTCACTATGCCCACGACCTTAGCGCCGTATGGTCCCTGGGTACCTAGGGACTCTTGGTCATAGCCTCCACGGGGCATATGACATTTCGACGGGTGCCGTGACACCTCCAGTGGTAGTCGTTTACCACAGCAATTGAAGTGAGGACAAGCCTTTTTGGTGTGGTACCATTTCCACCTATAGTGGTAGAGGCTGGGAGGCCACCCCGATCTTCTCGGCATAGCGCCCACGAGCTTACTACCCCAAATCATATACTATCAAGCAAGTAAGAACCTTTTTTCTTTTTCAAAACATGTCTATGCATGTATCATGCAGACAAGAATCCTTTTTCAAAATATGTCTATGCATGTAACATATGTGTTGGCAATATATGCGCAATGTATTTTTCATATGCATGCTAAGTTCATTTATGAAATCAATTCATGCTAAACAGGTCATGTGCATATGGATGTAACATAAGTTTATATGATATACGCATAAAGATAGGACATGTAACTTAAAAACTTAAAACATGCATTAGAAAAGCAACCATGACTCAAAACATGCATTCTCAAAGCATCATGGGTTCTTTTTAAAAGTCTAGTAGCAATAGGACACCAACCTAATTTCGCGCTAGTCCCCTTGTCCTCGTACGTTCTTAGACACGGTTTAGGGGAAAAAGGTTAACTTGGCCTATTTCTATAGGTTTTAGAATAGTTTACCTCAATACTTAGGCATTAAGGGTTCATTCCCATGCCTAAGGGCCTCCTAAGGTCCCTAACTGGGCCTTGGTATAGTCAAGTTTGCAAAGGTTTAGTGGCCCCACACCACTATTATGGTTTAAAGGTAATGCTAGCCTTAGATAGGGGCTTGATCAGGTATTTTATGGTTTGGGTGTGTCCGTGCCATCCATAAGGACACAACGCCTCTCGCGACACCTCAATAGGTGTCCTAGAACTCAAGTTATGGGTATTTTAGTGTTAAGAATACATAGAAGGCCCAAAACTGACCCTGCGTCACCGCTCTTGGGAGGCACCAGCGTCCCGGTAGAGCAGCAACTGGGCCTCTGTCCCTTTTCTCTTTTGCGGGCGCACCAACGGACGCGCCCGTCGGTTTCCCTTTAACGCACTGGGTACATTTTGGTTCTGTGGTGACCTGGGCATCCTTGGGATGCCTTGGTTCAACGTTGTCAAACCAGAACACCCCAAGCACTTGCCCTGGGTCTGTTGTGGCTCCTTAGAGACTCGTTTTGCATCGTTTCTCATGCAAAAACTTAGGAACATTCAACCTAAGACTGAGGGAGAGATGGGTTTGGAGTTGTTTAAGGTGTACCTCGTTCATGGCTGGGTATTTTTCATGGTTTCTCCTCCTGCCTGCAACTCCAAGACTGGTTTTTCCCATGGTTTTGGGCTACCATTGGAGGCGCCCAAGAGCTCTATTTATAGAGCTTAAGGAGGGTTCTGGAGGGGGGTTTCCACTGCCATTCCATGGTGGTGGAGAAACCTCTAGAATGGCGGCAGTTTCCCCCCTGTACACCGCCATTCTAGAATGTTGGTGATGCAGTATGTTTGGGAAGAAGGGGGTGGCCGTATCAAAACGGGTCCATGTTTTCTCAAGCCAATTCACTTTAAATTTAATTATAATTTTGTCCTTGAACTTCAAAGGGCCATAACTTCCTCATTTTAACTCTGTTTTGGGTGATTTTGGTCTTGTTGGATTCCTTTTTCCAAGACACACCTAAGGGTACCATTCCAAGGACCAAATTTCTGGGTCTAATCAGGGTGAACAGTGAAATGACCAAAATGCCTGTATCTCAAAAAGTGAACTTTTCATTACCAACATGGGATTTCAAGGTTACAAAAATGTAGTCATTACATTCTTACCCCCTTAGGAAAATTTCACCCCCAAAATTCTACAATATATACAGTTAAAAGATCTCAGGGTACTTTCCTCACATTTCTGACTTTGGTTCCCAAGTCTCTTCTACCATGTGCGCATTTCTCCACAAAACTTTGACTAAGTGTATGTCTTTGTTTCATAGCTTCTTACTCTTATGATCCATAATCTCAATTGGTCTCGTCTCCACCTTGAGATCCTCCGTCAACTCCATGGGTACTTGGGTGATGACATGAGCAGGGTCAAGCACGTACCTCCTTAGCATAGATATATGGAATACGTTATGCACTTCAGATAGCTGAGGGGGAACTATGATCCTATAGGCCACTTTTCCCACTTTCTCTAGGATTTTGAAAGGTCTTATGTAACGTGGACTAAGCTTGCCTTTGATACTGAACCGCATAACTCCTTTAGTGGGAGATATCTTCAGGAAAACGTGCTCTCCTATGTCAAATTCTAATGGTCTCCTCCTTTAATCAGCATAGCTCTTTTGCTGGCTTTGAGCTGTGAGGAGGCGTTTCTTTATGAGTTTCACCTTCTTGGCGCATTGCTCCACCAACTCAAATTGTAGCACCCTGGACTCTCCAACTTCACTCCAACTAGTGGGTGATCGACAAGGTCTCCCATAGAGCGCCTCGTACGGAGCCATGCCAATGCTCGACTGAAAGCTGTTATTGTACGCAAACTCCACTAGCGAGAGGTTTTCATCCCAGCTCTGCTTCCAATTGAGGGCACAAGCTCGCAGCATATCTTTGACTATCTGGATCGTGCGCTCTGACTGTCCATCGGTCTGTGGATGGAAGGCTGTGCTAAAGTTCAAGGAAGATCCTAAGGATTTTTGGACGGACTTCTAGAGTTGTGAAGTGAAGCCGCTATCCCTATCTGAAGTGATACTAAGGGGTATGCCATGTAAACTCACTATCTCTTTGATGTATAGCTAAGATAGGCTGTCAATGGATTGGGTATAGCGTATAGGAAGGAAATGGGCTATCTTAGTCAATCTATCAACAATTACCCAAATCATGTCATGACCCTTAGAGGTCCTAGGTAACCCTACGACGAAGTCCATCGTAAAATGATCCCATTTCCATTCGAGTAACTCAAGGGGTTGTAACAATCCCGCAGGTCTTTGATGTTCGGCCTTTACTTGTTGACATGTTAGACACTTTGCCACAAATTCCCCTATGTCTCTTTTCATACCGTCCCACCAATATTGTCTCTTTAAGTCTTGATACATCTTAGTTCCACTAGGGTGTATAGTATACTTAGACCGACGAGCCTCTTTTAAGATTTCTTGTCCTAATTCTCCATTAGTCGGTACCACTAATCTTCCTTGCATGTAAACGCTACCATCTTCCCCTTTAGTAAACCCTGGTTTTCCTATTAAAGCTTGTATGTCTGGATCCCCTTGCTGTGCTTGCTTAACCTTTTCATTAGCAGCCGACTTTATCTTTAGACTTGTCATAATGATCTTGTGCTTACTTATGTATGGTTTCCACGTTATTACTTCTTGTAATAGCTTCCATCTCTTAGTAAATAAACTTGCACACATCCCTTGGGTTTTTCTACTTAATGCATCAGCTACCACATTAGCTTTTCCAGGGTGATAATGAATGGAGAAGTCATAGTCTATTACGTATTCCATCCATCTTCTTTGTCGCATGTTTAAGTCTTGTTGGGAAAAGATATATTTAAGACTCTTATGATCTGTGAAAACTTCAAACTTCTCCCCATATAGATAATGTCTCTAGATTCGCAAGGCAACGACTATGGCTGCTAATTCCAAGTCATGGGTTGGGTAATTGACTTCATGCTTCTTGAGTTGCCAAGAAGCATAAGCAATTACCTTCACATGTTGCATAAGTACACAGCCTAGTCCTTGTTGCGAGGCATCACTGTATATCTCAAATCCGCCACTTCCTAAAGGTAAGGTAAGGACAGGTGTTGTAGTTAACCTTCTCTTTAGTTCCTGGAAGCTTTCCTCACATTTATCAATCCATTCAAATCTTGTGTCTTTCCTGGTCAGCTTAGTTAAAGGTAAAGCAATTCATGGAAAACCCTCGATGAATCTCTTGTAATATCCGGCAAGTCCTAAGAAGCTTCTTATTTCTATGACTGTCTTAGGTCTTTCCCATTTCTGTACTGATTCAACCTTAGCGGGGTTGACTGCTATGCCATCTTGAGAAATAATGTGTCCTAAGAAATTAACCTTTTCCAGACAAAACTCACACTTACTGAATTTTGCATATAACTTGTGTGCTTGTAGGGTGCTTAATGTTATCCTTAGATGTTCCTTATGGTCTTCAGGAGTTTCTGAATATATCAAGATATCATCCACAAACACTATGATGAATTTGTCTAAATACTCCTTGAACACCCTATTCATGAGGTCCATAAACGCAGCTAGAGCATTAGTTAAACCAAAGGACATCACTCTGAATTCATAATAGTCATATCAAGTCCTGAAGGCTGTCTTGGGGATATCTTCTTCTCTAACTCAAAGTTGATGGTAGCCGGATCGTAGATCAATCTTAGAAAAGACTCTGGCTGACTGAAGTTGATCGAAAAGATCATCAATTTGGGGCAGGGGGTACTTATTCTTAATGGTGACCCTATTTAGCATCCGATAGTCTACGCACAATCTCATGGAGCGATCCTTTTTCTTAACAAAAAGGACTGGAGCTCCCCACGGAGATATGCTAGGCCGTATGAACCCTTTGTCAAGTAGTTCCTATAACTAGGTCTTCAATTCTTGTAGTTCTGTAGGAGCCATTCGGTAAGGAGCTTTGGAAATAGGGGAAGTACCAGGTATATGGTAAACTCAATTTCTCTTGGTGGGGGTAGACCTGGTAAGTCCACAAGGAATACGTCGGAAAATTCTTGGTCTACCTCGACATCCTCTAACTTTGGTTGGGGACTCTCGACAGATTCAATCTTGGCCAAGAAGAAGGGACATCCCTAAGCAATGTGCTTAACTACTTTCATGGCAGAAATAACACACGCTCCAAAATAATCCTTTCTTCCTTGAAGGGTGAAAGTGTCTCCATTAGGTAGGGTAAAAGTGACACGTTTCTAGCAGCAATCAACAAAGGCTTGATGAAGGGCTAGCCAGTCCATACCTAGGATGGCGTCGAAGTCATTCATATCTAAGTGAATAAGATTGGCATGTAGCAAATGATCTTTGACCAAAACAGGGACATCTTGGACATAAGAATAGGTGGGAAGTGCCTGGCTTACAGGAGTCATGACTTCTAGAGTGAAGTCCAGGTCCTGTGGTATAATGTCCAAGGTTGATGCAAACTCCTCGGATATGAAAGAATGAGTGGAGCTTGTATCGAATAGAACTTTAGTAGGTGTATCATAGATAGAAAGAATACCTTCAACTACTGCATTTGAAGCCTGGGATTGACTGGAAGTGAGGGCAAAGACGCATCCTTGGCTCTTTGGAGCTTGATCTTCTTTATGCTCTTCAACTTTCCTTTTAGGACAATTCCTAGCAAGATGTCCTAATTCTCCACAACTATAGCAAGTGATGTTGAAAGTGGGACATGGTTTGCCTGAATGATTCTTGTTACACCTAGAGCATGTCTCCCAATCTGGTCTTCTTCCTTTGTTTTCAAACGACTTCTTGAAAGGTGGCCTGGGTCCAAATGACTGAAATGGTCTCTTTCCTTTATTTCTCATGGTGTTGGTGTTCTTAATTTTCTTTCTCGCCTGATTCCTTTGATAATCTTTTTTGTATAGGGAGGCCATCTCTACGTCTTTGGCTATGGTGGAAGGTTGGAAACCTAGAACTCTGTTCCTGAGTCCTAGTTTGAGCCCATCTACAAATCTTTTCGCCGCTTCTTTCTCATCAGCGCAAGCATGTGGTGCAAATCTTCGGAGGCTGATGAATTTATTTTCATACTGTTGGACAGTCATGTTTCCTTGTTCTAAGTCCATAAATTCTTTTTCCTTCTATTTTCTTACGTGTTTAGGATAATATTTATCATTAAAGACCTTTTTAAATTCTTCCCATCCTATTGTTTCTTGCTGGTCAAAATAAGTCCTTTCTGTTGTTTCCCACGAAAAGGTAGCCTCTCCACTGAACATAAACATGGCCATGAGTACCTTTCTTTCTTCAGCTATGTTCATGGCTTTAAATATCTTTTTAATATCAATTAACCATTTTTCAGCTGTAGATGCTTCATCTTCTCCTGTGAATGAGGGAGCTAATTTCTGAAACCTTTCTAACTGAACCTCAATCCTATATATTGCTTTATTAGGGGAAGGATCTCATGTGGTAGGGGTTTGGGTTTGTTGATTACTCATGTATTATTCCATATGCTATAGGAATCACTGGAATAATTCAGCCATCCCATTGCCCGACCCAGTGGAGTCCACTGGTGGGGCTTCAGGTCTTGGAGCATCGCTTACTTTCTTTCTAGGCATCTGTAAATCACAAGGTAATTCACAGGACCTTAGTATGTGTTATCATATTACCCCTTAATCTTTCATGGATGAAACTTCATTATAAGTTATTCTCCTCATAACTGGGCTGTGAGTAATGTCAAACCGGGCTCTAATACCAACTATGATGACCTGGGTTTCATATGATGCAAATTTCATAAAAAGGTGAGATCTCTTGCTTTAGAAATATGAAATGCATGAAAATATTTTGTTTTGGAAAGCAATCTATCATATAAAACCCCAAGTGTCAGAACACATTTTCAAATCATATAGCCATGGCATAGTTCTAAATCAACTCTATTCTCAAGAAAGTGTTAGTCACAGCCCCAGCTACTGAGAGTAACTACAATCAAGTAACATTCACTAAAAGATAAGTTAGGGGTTTACTTATACTTAATTTGGATGTTCTCTGTCACGGGTGTATCCTGTCCTTAAGTGTTTACTTGTATCTGAAAAATATTAGGGATTGGGTGAGTATACACTATACTCAGTAGGAGTCTATCACTACTAGTTTTACAATGCATGCTATGTTTTAAACCATATGTTCTTTAAACCAAGTGCATGTTTGGACACTCGTGTTCAATATCGATATTAAAAGCCATTGTCAAAATAGAATACTGACGACTTAAAGAATCGCATAATCCAAGTCAAAAGTAACATAGATATCATAAACATATACTATGATATGCATAAGATGCTCAACTGAATCCAACTCATGGATCTATGGTCGACCATACTCATGTCATACCATATGCATGCAAGTAAATCCTCAAAAACATAAGGCACACTATGCCCACGACCTCAGCGCCGTGTGGTCCCCGGGTACCTAGCGACTCTCAATCATAGCCTGCACAGGGCATATGACACTTTGACGGGTGCTGTGACACCTCCAGTGGTAGTCCTTGCTTACCACAGCAATCGAAGTGAGGACAAGCCTTTTTGGTGTGGTACCATTTCCACCTATAGTGGTAGAGGCTGGGAGGCCACCCCGAACCTCTCGGCATAGCGCCCACGAGCTTACTAGCCCAAATCATATACTATCAAGCAAGTAAAAACCTTTTTTCTTTTTCAAAACATGTCTATGCATGTATCATGCAGACAAGAATCCTTTTTCAAAACATGTCTATGCATGTAACACATGTGTTGGCAATATATGCGCAATGTATTTTTCATATGCATGCTAAGTTCATTTATGAAATCAATTCATGCTAAACAGGTCATGTGCATAAAGATGTAACATAAGTTTATATGATATACGCATAAAGATAGGACTTAAAAACTTAAAACATGCATTAGAAAAGCAATCGTGACTTAAAACATGCATTTTCAAAGCATCATGGGTTCCTTTTAAAAGTCTAGTAGCGATAGGACACCTACCTAGTTTGATCGCGCTAGTCCCCTTGTCCTCGTACGTTCTTGGACATGGTTTAGGGGAAAAAGGTTAGCTTGGCCTATTTCTATAGGTTCTAGAATAGTTTACCTCACTACTTAGGCATTAAGGGTTCATTCCCATGCCTAAGGGTCTCATAAGGTCCCTAACTGGGCCTTGGTATAGTCAGGTTTGCAAAGGTTTAGTGGCCCCACACCACTATCATGGTTTAAGGGTCATGCCAGAATTAGATAGGGTCTTGAACAGGTATTTTATGGTTTGGGTGTGTACACGCCGTCGATACAGATACAACGCCTCTCGCAGCGCCTTAATTGGAGTCCTAGAACTGAAGTTATGGGTATTTTAGTGTTAAGAATGCATAAAAGGCCCAAAATGGGCCCTGTGTCATTGCTCCCAGGATGCACCTGCATCCCAGTAGAGTGGCGACCGGCCCGCACGTGCTGTTGCATGCTCCTGGGCATCATCAGGCTGCGCGTTTCGCTTACGCAGAATGCGCGGGGTCACCGTCACAGGCCCACACGAGGCGGGCGCCGGGGAAACCTCCAGAATGGTCGTGGTTTCCCCCCTGCACACTGACATTCTAGAATGTCGGTGATGCAGTATGTTTCGTAAGAAGGGGGTGCCCATATCAAAACGGGTCCCTGTTTTCTCAAGCCAATTCGCTTTAAATTTAATTATAATTTTGCCCTTGAACTTCAAAGGGCCATAACTTGCTCATTTTAACTCCGTTTTGGGTGATTCTGGTCTTGTTGGATTCCTTTTTCTGAGACACACCTAAGGGTGCCATTATAAGGACCAAATTTTTGGGTCTAGTTAGGGTAAAAAGTGAAATGACCAAAATACCCTTATCTCAAAAAGTGAACTTTTCATTACCAACATGGGATTTCAAGGTTACAAAAATGTAGTCATTACACTAATGCAACCCAAAATTAAGACCAAAGATAAACAAGATAAACAAAGATCCAACCACAAATATGTTGTGATTCCCTAACTACAATGCCAAAAACTTGGTGTAGCTTTAGAATTAGTCACAAGTGCATGAATCAAAGTAGTAATTACATGTGATAGAGGTCAATCTCATGAGGAATATTTTAGAATTTTAAATTGATTGGATCTTATTTAAGTTGCTCATCTAGTCAAAGAAAGAGAGTTTTGATTAAATTAGGAATTTAAATAACATGGAATTGGAAACGTGCATCACATTAGAAATTACAACTAAATGAAACTTTCTAAAAATAAACATATTCAATGGAATTAGAAACCTTCTAACTAACATGCATTTAATAAAAGAAACCAATGCAAAACTAGAATTAATTAATCTAAGAAACTTTTGCTTAAGAAAACTTTCTAAAAATGAAACTTTCTAAATCTAACACCTTCTAAACCTAAAACTTTCTAAAATAATATGAGAGTAAAAAAAGTAGCTACTAAAATCTAAACAGTAGCCTAAGCAAAGAATCAACAAACAATTTAGATATGAACTTCAATCACCATGGCCATGACCATGATAGTATGCACATGGTTCATGGAGTGAAAGATAACTAGAAATTGAATTAAAAGCTAACTAATATGAAAAATAATCAAGGTACTTACTAAACTAACTAAAAAAGATAAATGTATTCCTATGATTTCAAGAAAACAAAGTGTATGGATTGTTGGACATTGAATATGAAACATAAAATGAAAAATTCCAGCAACATGGTGTATATGAAACTCAAAACAATTGAGGCATGAAAAGAAAATCAGCAACACTTTTCATAGAATATAATATTCAAGAATTGAAGTACTTTAGTGCTAAAATTTACTAAAAATGCTTATCAAATAAGTTTATTCATTGACTTGAAATTACATCAAAAAGTGGTGCACATGCGCATAAGGAACAAGGATGACATTGTACACTCTTCTTAAGAAAGCTTTCTACTTTAAATCAAAGATTAAACATACTCCAATGATCTCAAACAAACTCAAATATCATGAATGTGAATCCAAGCAATAAAATAGAAGAGAAAGATGTCAAAAAGATGGGAACAACAAGAGTAAGATAGATCTAGCACAAAGCTAGAATCAAAGGAATCTAAAGAGAAGAAGCCTTGACTCTGGAAGAACTAAGCAAGAAAACAAAGAACTTAGAAGGCAAATCTCAAAGGAAAAATAATAAAAGAAAGATGCACCTAGAATAAAGAAGCAAACAAAGCAACAGGAGAGGAAAGAAGCATGAAAACAGACCTTGGATTGAAGTGCAAACACAAGAAGGAATGCTGAACTTGAAGGAGTCTTGGAACACCTTGAAGGAGCAGCCAAGGTGGAAGCTTTGAAGTTTGAGGAGGATCACCTAAGGAAGGAGGCATGGAAGGCTGGCCATGAACAAGCATCTCCACCCTTGTATGCCCTAGGAGAATATGAACATGCTTGCATGTCGGTCATTCTTGAGAGTCTAGACCTGTTCATAGTGGTAGGTGCATATGCACTGTACCATTGATAGGACTGTATGCCATTACCTTAGTGGCAGGACCATATGCCATCTAGTTTTTACTATTCAATTTCATCTTAATTGATGTCGAGTTTACATGCATACTTGGCTAATGATTTTGCCTTTAAAATTCATCAATCTCTTTAGACTTACCAGAACTATAATTTACCAAATGTTGGTTTACAAACTATTAGATTACTTTAAATGTGGAGATATAAAATTAAGCACATGACAATATTGTCAAATAAATATACTGCATCTAAATTTTCCATGATAGACTCATGAATTGCATCTACTTGTTTTTATATCTATACATATGGATATATGTACATATGAATATTGGTTTTTGTGTATTTTGGGTGTATTAGGCTTTTTCCTAGTGAGTGGTCATGTTCACCCCCCACACCAACATTTTTAGTAAAGAGAACTTAGGTAGGTTGAGTGCTAAGAGAAGGAGAATGCAAAGGAAGCAGACATTTGACTACAGGATGTACATGCTAAGTGGACTTAGATTTTTAATAGCTTTTTGTTTGTATATATTTCTTTGTGGAAATGGATATATAGTAAATACTTATGGGATTGCTATGGGTTGTTGATGGTAGTAGTTACGATTGCGACCAGTTGATCCTGTGCCATGCAACTCTAATTCTTTTTACATACACTTTACCAAATTTTATTATATGTGTACATTTTTAGAAAGTAACACCTATCTATTTAGAGATATTACTCTTTAAATCCTATCCATTCATATCCTTACCAAGACTTTATTCATCCTAGAATCAGTATGTCTTATATTATGATAAAAAATTGGCTAAGAAGAAGGTACAGAATAAAAGGATATAAAGGGTTCAATGCCTTCAAAATAAGTATAGGTCTTCTAACTAGTTCACAATTTTTATTCACTTTATACCAAAGGATGAAAGGGTAGAGAGAAAGAGACCTTGAAGAAAGGAGAAGGAATTAGCGCTACAAAAGTAGAATAGGATGCTTTTAGGGCTATTTACAAAGTACTTACACACTTTATGATTTCCAACTCTTTAAAAACTAAACAGAAAATTTTCACTGCTTTAGCCAAAGTAATTCAAAATAACATATCTGAAAAAACTAAGATGTTATACCTATCGGTCCTTTAGCATATCCATACCGATATATTTAGAAATATTACATGCAATGCCACTATTAGAAATAGTTCACATTAATTCTTTTATATTATATCCTTATCAAGGCTATGTACCTCCTAAGATCAATAGGCCTTTACACAGGACGAAACGTAGGCTTGGGCAGGGTTCTGAAAAGAACAGTAGAGGTCTTTAATGAATATTTGTTTGGACAACTTTTCTTTTTGTTATACTTCAAGTGAATTTCTATCCTGTATTTTCCTTTCTCTTTTCTAACTTTTTCTCTCTTTTTTTATGATAATACTCTTTTTCTTTCTTTTCTTTGTATTTCTTAGAAGGATCACTTTTCTTGGAAGGAAAGGGTTTTTTGAAAATTTTCACTTCTTTGACTTTTGTTCTTCTTGTACTTTTTCTACCATCTCTAAGTCTTAACCATCTATTAATCTAGACTTACGCATTATGTGCAAATGTATTCCAATATTTCACTTTCATAAAATACTTTAAGACATTAATAAGATGCAGAACTAATTGTACGCATGTTTGTTAAGAAGTTTAAGTAGTGGAAATGCCAAATTTTAGAAAATCCAATTCTCATCACAATAAAGGAATTTTGACCTTCAAAACTTTTGAAAACTTAGAAAATTTTGACTTTTTTTTAAAGAAAAACTCAAAGTTCTCAAGCATATTTACACCCCCATCCTAAACTAAACATTGCCCCCAATTTTTTGAAATATAGGAGATTTATTTGATAAATAAATGATGTAGAACAATGAAACTTTAAAATCCAAGGTTGCCTCCCAATGGGCACTAAGTTTAACGTCTTTAACCCGACTAGACTAACTAGTTAACTCTAAACCCAACTCATAATCCTAACTCTGATAATTGAGGAATTTCTCACTCCATGTCAAAATTTCATGGTAGTTAATATACATCCTCCACCTAGACATTTTTAGTAGTGGTAACAATATGACACAATAGACTAGCATAAATTTAAATTTTGTGGGACCACAGTGAAATTGAGGATCCCTCATTTTCAAAATTACATAGTCAATAAATATCCTCCACCTTGAAATATGAGGCAGTGATAAATTGATAGCTTAAAGGACCACCATGAAGTTTGTTGGACCATATTAACATGAATGGTCCCCTTTTTCAACAAATTGAGGGATAATGGGGCTCGTAGCAATTAATACATGTTTTCCTCCTCTCTTCCATTTTCTTGAAATTGAGGTATAAGCTGATTCTGTACTTCCATAAAAGGTTGTTCTTGATGTAATGTGTACCCTAAAGCTCATTGATGTTTATCCAGAACATCAATTGACTACTTTAGTTCTTGTTCTTCAATCAAAGGTAAGATTTTAAGTGACCCTATATTGTTATCTGCTGTTAGATCAAATAAAGTCTGTAGGTCCCAGTTGGGTACATCTACATTGCAAGGCTCAAATTGAGTTTAAGGAAGTGTAGGGGTTGCTACTCGGTCTTGTCATTGAGAAGTGATCAATATAGGCTCAATGTCTAAAATTTCGTTCTCTTCATCAATGGATGTCTCATCATTGTGATAAAAAAGGGAGTAGGACATGACTGGAGTGGATCAGGGTTGGAGGATTCTGAGGATGGCTAGAAATCTTGTAGCTCAGATTGATCATATAGAAATCTCATCCTTATAATGTTTTTAATGTTTCTGTCAGTATTATCCCTTATTGGTTTCATTTTTCTTATCTTTCATAAAATTTAGCCATAAATTGATTATGTTCCAGTTGATTATGCTCAAGGAATCATTGAGTCTCTTCATTAAGTTGGATCTTTTCTAATGATTCTTCAAACTCATATGGCTCATACTATTTTGGCATCAAGGTACTGGGAAAGGTTTATTTAGGTTGGAACATGATTGTTGTCTCTGGTATTCTTAATATTCATAATAGGGTTGATTAGGGTGGGACAATGAAGGTTTTTTCTGATATTGATAATCCTGAGACCATGGTTGTTCATGATACCCAGCACATCCATTATAGTCTTGATAGCTTGTCTCAGGATAATAGTTATTGCTAGGATATGTGAATGCAACAAGGGGGCATCCACAACCTCTTGATAATATCCATTGTAATTGGAGTTGGACGGCCATGGAGTTGGATATTGCAGTTCAAAATAGGTGCAAGAATTGTTGTACAAAGGCTCTATATTTTTCATGGTATTATGCCTCAAAGCAACTAACCTATTCATTTGACTCATCATCCTTTCCATCCTACCTTGGCTCTTTCTCATGCTTATCCTCATAAGGTACTAGCTTTGGGGTGAAATAGTAGGACAATGGTGGCTTTCCATGTAATAACCCCAGGTTTTTGTAAATTATTGAGGAAAATTAATAAAGTTTGAATTTTTAAAAATTTTGGGCTAAAATATTAGGTTATTGGAAATTCTCTTTTTAAAGAGATTAAACCATGATTTAAAATGTGAATATTTTGAATGTACTTGAAAAACATTTTGAAATGACATTTTGTTCAATTCTAAATTAAAATGAAAAATCCCTAATTTTCTAAACAAAAGGGTAAAATGGTAATTTTACTCATAACCAAGAATTAAAACATGAATATTTGGAATGTACTCAGAAAATTGATCAAAATAACTCTAAGTACACTAAATTTTGAGTTTGGACAAATAGTGCCTATTTTCTCCATTTTTGGAAATAAAAGAGCAAAATGGTCATTTCACTCTTTATTGGGACCCACAAAAGTTAGGTAAGGACTGAGATCAGAAATGATGCAAGTCAAGCATTAGCCAACACTTAGCCCCTAGTGGAGGTAGTGAAACTTCCACTGCCCATTTTAATATTTTGAGTGGAATTTAGATTAAAATAAGAAATTAATAAAAAAAACTACAAAAACTGGCTATAAATACCTCTAAATATTTGACAAGAATTTCAAAAACTTCACCACAAAATGACCTAGATCCCTTGAAAAATTAGAGCAAAACGCCTCCCCCATTTTCCCCAATCTCTCTCTTTTTCCCTCTTTCTCTCTCCTCTTTTTGGAATAGTACAAGGACTCTAAATTCAATTAGCCACTCCATTCTAGATAAAAATTTTCATAAATCTCACCATCCATATTGTTTAGAATTCTTTGATCTACAAAACCCCCAATGTAATTTCAAGATCCAATGGTTCAATCAATGGAAACACACAAATCAAGATTTATTTGGTGAGTTATGACATACGGGGAGGATTTATTTATTTTGGCATCAATTCTTCATTTCTAAGAAAATCAGGCAGGTGGATATTATCGCATATTCATTTTATATCATGTTTGATATTTTTAATTTTACTAAATTTGATTTTTTGTTAATTTTTGGGAAAATCAAGTTCTAGTGAAAAACCCTCCATATCTGCATCATAAATGTCTTAGATGGAAACTCTGATCTGTCTAATAGATTCAAAAGGGTCCAAAACCCCTAGATATGATATAATAGCCAATTTAATGGATATTTAATGGCCCAATTTGATAGAGAAAAGGGAGATGGTGATTTGACAGTCCAATCTAGATCGTCTCACCATTTACAAGTCACCACCCCATTTCCACCGGTGGTCACCAGTAAAAACAAGGCAGGATGATTGCTTCTGCCTATTTTGTCCTGTTCTAACAGCCAGATCAAATCTGGACTATTAAAATGATTGTGAACTCCACAGTTCAATTGTGGAGTCATCTAAACTCCAAATTGAGATCGGAAAGAAGTTATGGAAAGGTTAAATGGAAAGCTTATAACTTCTATTTTCTTTTGAAATCATAAAATTTAGAAAATTCTTCATGAAACTTTCTATATTTAAAAATTAAGCTTCTAATTTTCATGATCTTCAAGATCTGAGATGATCATATCTTTGGGATCTGATTTACTGATGATATAATGTTGAAGTCAAGTGATATCTATGATTTATTTGGACAGATCTAAGATAAATTGAAAGATCTACCCTTTATGGTAGAAAAATCCTAAAAATATGAAGGGACCCACTTGATCAATGAGATCAAGTATGATCAGATCCTTGGGATGGATTGGATGAATGATATTATAATGGAATCCATTGAAATCATGGATTGAATATGACCAAAAACAAAGGAATATGACCTTGGACCTTAATGGAGTAAAAGCCTTAAAATTAATTAAAACCCTTGATTAAAAGGAAAAGACCTAAGATCTAGTGGTTGGATCATAAGTAAAAGCTTTAATAATGAGAAATGGGTTAGCTTGAGTTATGCATTGATTTCATTTGATTTATTTCATGAATATAGGATTCATGATAGATTATTTTAGTATAACTTCATTTCAAATGTCCATAAAATTATTCATGAATGATGAATTATAACTTAGGACCATGTTGGTATGATTTCATGCAATTGTACTTAAGACCATTCTAAGATTTCATGTTAGATTAGACTATGGTATGAGATGGTACCTTAGGTCCATGATAGCTTAATTTGAGTTTATTAGATAAAGTACATTAATTAGAAATCATGCTAGTATAATCTTAAGTACCTTGTTCCATTATCATTAGGTTGTTCAATTATGTAGTTTTATGCTTTAAAGTTATAATTCATTTATGGTTAAATTTTATTAGTAGATTTAATTATTAAAGTAGTTATGAGACAAAGAGTATAAAACACTAAAAATGGAATCTAATGAGAAAGTAGAGTTTCATGTCACAAATAAGAGTGCATTATTTGACTTGGACTTAATTAGTAAGTGCTATAGTTAATAGGACAATATAAGGATTATCAAATTCTTGGCGAAAACTAAGAGAATAATAAACCCCATGAATGACAATTTAAATGTTCGTGGACTTAATTAAAATCAATTAGAAAGAGTACTTAGAGTTAACATGCTCATAAGAACCTTATGAAAGGTTGAGCTAAGGTCACTCTAGTGAATGTTAAATATAGTGGTTGAGGAGGTTTTCTAATAGAGTCTCGCTCTTCTGCTACCTTCCATTGACATTTGTGAGGTCTAAATGCCTCCTTACATGAGGATTGAAGTAACCACTTTGTGTTCACTCATTTAGCTAGTAAGCCTTAGCCAATTGGAAATAAAAGGAGCAGTCTAGACTTAGGTTAAAATAAGTTATCTTCATCCAGTAAAACATTAACTGGTTGAATAATAATAATAAGAGCATAAAAGGTTAGTAAATTATCTAATCCCAATAAAATTAGTAAGTAAGATAAGGATGATCAAACAAGATGAGATCTTGAATGATAAAAAAAATAAAGGAAAAGAAATACCAATATAGATTAGATTGTTTATGTATGATATAAATAGTACCTGTATAGAAGATACTAAACCCTTGGTTATATGTGATTCAAGGAAGAATGATTCAGATAATTCTACATAAGAATAATCAAAAGACCATGTAGTATGTGCCCTTGACTAGAAAGATGACATTATACGTATGATTTGACAGATATATGTTGATCAAGACTATGGCAGATTTCAAGGAGTAAGAATACCTTATTGAGGTAGGTGGATTTTAAGAATGCCTTTACATGAAGGTACATGTTTAATACATGATCTTATATTCTGAAGTATTAACATGTACAATATCAATATATTATGGTAAATACCTCAAAATTAAATATAATTCAACCAAATGATGAGGAAAATAAGTATAAAATGGTTAAGTCAAGAATTGAGAACAACCCTAAGTGAATAAGGAAGAGAAAATATTCCAGCCCTAGATAAACAGATAGATAGTCTAATATGTATAAGTATTGTTTTACATGCAAGCATGAAGGCTTGTGGTTTTGTTTTAAATAGGCATAGGCCTGGGGATGCTATGCTAAGAGGGTTATGAGGGTTTGACCACTCGCTCTTCGAAACTTGATGATATTGAATACCAAGCCTAAGAAAGGCTGAAAGTCGGGTGGGGCAATTATGGGAAGGCCATCATGGTGACAGCCATGGTCCCTTCATACAGACATGAATATTGTAATTTTCACTAATAATGGCATAAGTGTATTATAGAGTAGTTATCTAGGCCACTGTATGGATCAGACTGCAAGCATAGTAGTCCTTGATTATTTTACATTATGATGCATATAAAATTGGCATAGTGAAATGCCTTAAGGGATGGCATGATGAAATGCCAAGCAATTGCATATTACTAGTATTTTTCCCAAGAAGGGAAATTCCAGTATAGTAAGTGGCTAAGATACAAATCCCCTATAGTGAAAGGACTTAATCAGCTTAGTATGGAAATGATTATTGACTATTTTCACAATTTTAATAGATTTGTCCATATACAATATGTGTGTATAAAGATGAACACAAATGACAAAGAAATGATATGTCCATATAAATGATAGTGGTCTATGAATGTGTTTATGATAGAATGAATCATGGGATATTGAGATTATACTGTCAATAACTTGCATTTTTATTCCCTACCAAGCATATCTTCCTGAGATATTGTAAATGTTTGAATGTTGAAAATATCTCAGATACAAAGAGAAGACTTAAGAGCTCAAGACTTGAAGAACTATTGAAGAATAAGTAATTAGGGTATATCGCTTGAAACATTGTATTGAGAGCTAGCATTGTATTGAGAGCTTGTATTGTATTTAGAGCTTTGTAATTTGGATTGTGTATTTGGACAAGTATTGTAAGGATACAATGGGCTGTGCACTATGAACCATTAGATGGATCCTAAATTTTAATAAAAGTATATTCCTTTAATGGAATTTTATCTTATACAAAACTCTACTTATGTTATGTATGAAGTAGTGACTTGGGTTTTAAAAAATGTGTTATAAAAGCCCGAGTCATCACATTCCATCCCTTGTTTAATAGGTCATGGTACTCAACTTTATATACAGCAAAATGAATCATTGTATACAACAAATGAGTAAAATGATGCATAATCAATACCTAATAATTCAATAATGACCTGAATTATTGATCTTTGATAATGTGTACGGTGGTTGCTTTTAGACCTAGATCTAGACTTCTCCTCCTTTTGCCTAGGCTTGACCATTGCTTACTAGTTAGGTTCTCCTCTAAAGTGCTCAATACAATTCTCATGGAAGGTGGGATTTAGACCTCAAAAACCATCAACGAAAGGAGTGGGAAAATTACTTGGATTCTGGATACCCACTATAACCAGATATTCAGAAGCCACTGGACTAACAATAGATCTCCTCCTTCTAAAAGGTTCCTACAAGCTTGAAACCCTAAGTCTCTTCCTACTTGATTTTAAATTAAAATTCAAAGGTTGGGATCAAGAACATATAAGGAATTGTTTTGATTACCTAGGTGGGCTAAGGATCTGGTGATGAAATCCAGTCCTTATCTTACGAGGGTTCCTTTTGGCCCTTACTAACATTAAGTGTGATCCATCATAAAGTAATAAACTTACAATGCAAGTACAAGTAAGCAAACTAGTGTAACCTACATGCTATCCAACCAAGGGATATATAGGTGCTCTATAATGAAACAACCCTAAATAAGATGCAACAAATAAGATGAATGACCATAATCTGTATGAATTATTCTATCAACCAAATGCAAATTATACTAAATCTAACCTAACTAGAAATGTAAATCAAAGTGAGGGATACTTATATTGGAGGTTTTTTTTAAAGATCAAGTGTGAGCCTCCAAATTACACACTTGCCCTATTTTAATACAACCTATTTAAAATTAAAATAAAGAAACCACAAGTTACAAGGGGCCCTCACTACAAGTTCACTGAAAAGGAAAAACCCAATCTAAGAAAACAATATAATTTGATGAAGCTTTGGCTCATAGGATCACCATTGCTCCTTTGCCAAATTCTCCTTACATAAAACAAGATGGATCAATTTATGAGGAATTATCAAGATAACCAAATATAACACAAAAATCCTAATCTAGTACAACTTAAAACTACGACTAAAGATAAGCAATCCAAATAAGAATCCAACCACAAATCCATTGTGATTCCTCGACAAGGGTTCCAAGAACATGGTATAGCTTTAAAATTACTTGGAAGCACATGAATTAATGTAGTATTTTCATGCAAGTGAGGTTGATCTCACAAATTTGCAATGGATTGGATTTTATTTAGATCAATTAACTTCAGCCAAAGAGATAGAGATGTGATTAAACTATGAATTAAAAAAAAAAAACTAGAAAGGAAATATGCATGGAATTAGAAAGTAGACTTAAAAGAAACTTACTAAAAACTAAAACTAAACAATGAAGTTAGAAACTAACCCAAGCAACTGAAGGAAACAAATGCTAAACTAGCATGAATCAAATTAAGAAACTTAAACTTAAAGGAAACTACTAAAAATGATACTTTCCTAAACTAAAACATGTTAAAAATAGAAATTGCTAAACCTAAAAAATAATAAATAAATTAACTACTATAACACGAGATCTAACAACTAAATTAATGAAAGTTCAATGGAGAATGGGATTTAGAACCATGTGCATGGTTTTCAAATGGTGCACATGATTCAAAGACCTAAAGATGATTAAAATTAATGCCCCTACAATTAGTTATTATGCAAACTAACTTTGAAAACTAATAAAAAAATGAAAATATAAATGGGTACCTAAGGATTTGAGAAAATAAGATGTTTTGATGGCTGAAATTAAAGGACAAAGTTAAAGAAAAACTAGTTTTGAGATTTTAGTATTTTAGAATAGCTAATAAATGTAGCATTAGAAAGCTACTGAAACCATAACCTTTATGCAAGGAAATAACCACATCTCAAGTACCTTGATCAAATAAATAAATCATAATAAGAATTCCAAGGAACTTTATTGCATCATATCCAATTTACACCAAAATCCAGATGCATAATACATGTTTTATTGCTAGAAATTGCATCTAATTCTTAATCATGAAATCCTATTAAATGACACAAAAAATGAAATCTAATGCTAACAAAGTAAAGTATGCTGACATGCAAAGAAAATCCAGAATGGAACTCAATAGAAAAGAACGCTGGGTGGATGAACTAACTAAGGGAAATGGAGCTAAAACTAAGGTGAGAATAAGGTGAAAAACTTAAATTTCAAGACAAAAAATCAAGGTTCTAAACTGGCTCTTCTCTTGGATGTCACTACTAGAGATGGGTTAACTTAAATCTTAAGAGAGTAATGAAGAAAAACAAGTAGAATTGGGGTAAAGAAAGAAGCAGAAGCTAGATCAAAAGGAAGGTGTAAAAACTAGAAAGCAAAATTTGTAGAAACTAAAGTAATGAAAACTAAACCAAAGCAAGCAAACTACAAATGTAAATTGGACGAAAAATAACCAAGACAATAACTAGAAATACAAAGGAAGAAAAGCATCTAAGATGTCCCAAAGTCTAGTAGCAAATAACACCAAAGGAGAGCTTGATTTCAAGGTTTCTCACCCACCTCTACTTGAAAAATTCGTATGGAACATGGGGCTATATATAGATGAGTGGTTTCCTAACTTAGGAAGGGTAAAAATATGAGGAAAGTGGCCCTAGGATTAGGGTATTGAATGGGGAAGGTTAGGTGGAGATGATATACGAAAGAGAGGTGAGAAGATGACATAATGAAGATAAAAGGCTAGTTTCTAATTTTGATCAAGGAAGGTGGTTGGGAGGGGTCAGGGCAAAGGGGGGTTCTTTTTCCATGGAAGTGCTTCACTCCTTTAACTTATAACGGGAGGTTAATTTGAATGGAAAAAAGGTGGTAGATGGAATTGGAAAGTCGGGTTTCTCTCTTGATGTGTCCATCAATGCATAGTTATCTTACCTTTTACATAATTCTTTCAAATCTTCTAAATAAACCTTTAAAATCCAAATTTAGAACATGGATCATTGTATGAATTCTCCTCCAATTGTGACTACATGTGGCATTTGCCTTAATTGGATTATGTGGCTCACTTTGAGGGCTCATTTTGACTTAGCTTCATGGTTCACACTCTTGGATTTAATGGCTTAGCTTGAATTCCTTAGCATGTCACCTTTTGTCATAGTATATGGCTAAGGTGGCTTGAATGACTACCATGCAAAGGTGGTGGAAATGTATGGCTTGCTTCATGGGCCCATTTTAGTTACCTTTAGCTCTTCTAATTGCTTCCATTGATCCATCATCTTACATTGATATTATCTTGGACCTTGATCTACTTTGAAATGTTGAAATTTAGGCCTTGGTTCAATTTGTTGATCTTGATCTTCAATTCTCATCTCGATCAACACTATAAGTTATAACACATGGGCAATTAATTGGCTATTATTGAACACTTATCATCTATCTTAGGTCACATAATACACTGCACACAAAAATAGAAGATGAACCAATTGACATTGGATAACTAAATAAAATAAAAGATAATAGAATAAATGGAAAATTCATTCACCACTTTATTGCTACATATATCACCACCATAGAGCTACAAAACAAAAGTATGTAATTGGCTCTCCACTCTATAGATACATAATAATTACTAACATAGAGATACATAACTAAAGTATAGTAATAGGTCACTATGCCTTGGATATAGAAGCACTCCCAAAGAGATACAGAATTATAGGTAAAACTAGATGACCACTTTAAGGATATAGGTCAATCACCACCTTAGAAATACAGAACTAGGCACCTCATCACCTTTGACCCCTCCAAGAGATACAAAAATTGCATTAAACTCTTACATTCTCAAAAATGGAAAAATATTCAATTCAATGTACAATCTACATGGATTCATACTACAAAAGGGGAATAAATAGATGGTAATAGCCCTTAAAAATAAGTAATGTACAAATGACGAAGAAACTATCTAATTATAATAGTCCACAACACTAAAGAATAACTTCTAAATACCTATCTTACAAGTTGGCAAGTCTATAAACTACCTAATTTGCTATGGAAGAACTTTCCTTAATATTGGTAATTTTTTGGAATCTTTAATTAGTCAACACACCTTGACAAAGTATGACTTGTAGAAGACATTTTTTACCACATAGGACATTTTCCTCTAAGCTAATCTAGAATGTTTTTATGGGTTGATTCAAGACATCCTTCATGATTTAATCCAAGACATCCATTTAAAGAGCATTTAAGTGTCTTTCATCCAAGCCCCAAAACATCTTCTTTGGCTGTTGATGTTTAACTGCAAGTGTACAGGCTATTGTAGTATAGTTATGCAAATACGGGTTGATCCCATAGGGACTCACTTTAAAAATAAGGAGTTTAAACAAAATTTAATTATTTAAAACTTAAAGAAAATAATAAAAATAAACTAACTATTCATCTTTATTCAAATGACGCAATTTACATAAATTTCAAGTCCAGAAAACATAAAATAAAACTAATTAAACATCCTTAAATTACACTATCCGTAGATAGCATTGTCCCTAGATAACACTGTCAGAAAATGGATAAAATAAAACTTGAATAGAACGGGGACACAGATGTCAATAAAAAGAGGACACAGATATAATTAAAGAAAAAGGACAGACATGTAATTTTAATTAAAGGAATAAGGGTAAAAAGGAAATTTAATTAAAAATCCAAAATTTTTGAAAAATTCAGAAAAGTCCAAAAAAATAGAAAAAAAGTAGGAATTGTAGAGTTTCAGTATTTTAGGTGCATTTTTCAATTTTTTAGTGCATAACCACCTAATTTCCTGAAATTGGTACTTATTTCTAATTTTCTTTTTCAGGAAAACAGGAAAGTGGAGGAAATTGATAAGAAAATCTTCATCAATATGAAGATTTCCTTGCTTTCCTAGAATAGGAATTTTTTTTTCCTTTTGAGTGAAACTTGTAGTGAGGATCCTTGTAAATTTTAATTTTAATTTTAATTTTAAAGGGTTGTATAATACAAGGCAAGTGTGGGATAAGGTGGCCCACACTTGATCTTCATCAGCAACCCTACTGTAAGTTTCCTCACTCATTTATTTCTAGATTAGGGCTTGTATTTAGAGTAAATTTGCATTGTTTGGTAGTGTAACTCATACAGAAAGCATCCTTTTATAATTGTTGCATTTTTAGAGTATTGCATTAGTTTATTGCTTTTAATTGCATCTTAGGACATAGTTAATGCTTTAAGGTGTTATATATGCCAATCGCCATGGAGTGTGGAATTAATTAGTAAGGGCACCCTACCCCCATAAGATCAAGGTTGGATTTCATCACCACTCCTTAGCGCACCTAGGATAATCACCTCAAGCGCTACCCTACTATTCAAATCAAATTAAAATCAATAAGAAGAGACGTATAGGGTGATCACATGCTCATAGGACCCTCTTACTAAGACACAATTTATTGTTACTCTAGTGGCTTTTGAGCACTGTGGTTATTGGGGGTTGTCTAATAGAGCCTCGCTCTTCCCTCTCTTCTTGTTGACGTTTGTGGGGCGTAAACGCCTCCTTACATGACGGTTGTATTAACCACCTTGCGCAGAACCTAACTAATAAGCAATAATCAAATCTAAAGGAGAGGAGGAGCACTAGATTAGGCTAATTAAAAGCATTGTCCCCAATCAAATTCAAGAAAATCAATATATTGCTTATTAGCTTAAGGTGTTGACTGTGCCTTTTAGTTTGCATCACATAGAGTTAGAGTTAGCATTTAGAGTAGGACATTTTTAATTAGGAATAGTTTATGCAAGGGTGTCGATCTCAGAACCGTAAGCTACTACCTTTAAACCCAGAGATTCAACGCATCCAAAACCAAGGGGAAAGAAACATAGTTCATATCCCTATGGCTGAACCACTAGCAGAGATTGAGCGCAAGATTATTAGAGATTTTTATGCCTCGCTCCAACTTAATGCCCCATCTTGTATAGCTTTGCCTCCCACTAATGCCAACCACTTGGAGTTAAAGTCAGGAGTATTTCAATTATGCTCTACTTTTTATGGTCAAGACCGAGAAGACCCATACCTACATATCAAGGAGTTCCTTAATATTTGTACCACATTTAGGTTCCAAAATTTTTTGGATGATTCGATTAGGCTTAGGTTATTCTTAGTCTCACTTAAGCACAAAGCCAAGTCATGTATTAATTCCTTGGAGGTAGGTTCCATACATACATAGGACCAATTGTCTAAGAAGTTTCTGAACAACTTCTTCCCTGTTCACAAAACAAATGCCTTGCATCATGAAATTATAAATTTCCAACAAAGGGATGATGAACAATATTATGAATGTTGGGAATAGTGGAATGAACTGCTGCAAAAATGCACTCACCATGGATTTGAGAAATGACAGCAAGTTCAATACTTCTATGAGGCATTGACGCCTCAAAATAAACAAATGATAGATGCAGCGAGTGGAGAAACCTCCATGTTAAAAGATGAAAGTGAAGCATGGAAATTCTTTCAAACTGTAGTTGATAATTATCAGCAATGGGATTATTCAAATAGGAAACAAAAGAACTAACCAACTCACTAAGAGAGGAGGAATTTTTGGGATAGGAGTGCATATTGATCTATCTGATAAGCTTGACTCTGTTGTTGAAAAATTAGATGGAAGAATGGACAAGCTTGAAACTATGTTTCAATCTTTCATGGCTGTTACATTATCCCAAAAACCTCCATAAGAGTTATGTGTTACTTGTTCTAGTCCAGTCCATTTAACCTTAGCTTGTCCATCTAATAAAGTATTCCCTGAATATCTTGCAGACCAAGCGAATGCATATCGCCAACCTAACGACAACCCATATTCTGATACCTACAACCCTGGATGGGTTAGGCATCTCAATTTGTCTAATTAAAGAATAACCACAAAGGGGGACCAACTGTAAATCCCCTTGTCCAAAACATTTCTCTTAGAACTACAGTTCCTCATCAGCCACCTGGCTTTCAACAACCTCTACAATAAAAGAAACCATATTCAGAGAAAAACATCCACACCGTGTTTGAACAAATTGTAAAAGATAATCATTACACTAAAACGGCCTTACACCAATTGCAAAATGAGAGTAGACAGTCAGCCAATGTCAACTCTCAAGCCATAGCCAAGCTAGAGATGCAAGTAAGCCAGTTGTCTACTAAATTACATAATAGAGGAAAGGGTCAGTTTCCTAGTCAACCCATCCCTAACCTTAAGGGTCATTCTGAGATAGGGTTAAGTTCTCAAAACCTTAACCCTCATGAGCATGCCATGTCCATAATCAGCCTTAGGAAAGGTAATCAAATTGATAACAAAGAAGGGTAGAGTAAGGAAACTATAGAGGAAAAAGAGGCAACAAAAATACAGGAAAAAGAGAAAAGACAGAATACCCTGTAGAACCTATAATGGAGGCACCCTATGTGCCTAAAGCCCCTTTTCCCCAATTACTAAATAAAGCAAGGAAGGGATCAAACTTCAATGAGTTAATAGAAGTGTTTAAACAAGTACAAATCAATATATCCTTGTTCAATACAATTAAAGACATCCCTGCCTGTGCCAAATTCTTAAAAGAGCTCTGCACAACAAAGCAAAAGCTTAATGTGCAAAAGAAAGCCTTCCTCACCAAACAAGTGAGCTCTTTGATTCAACACAAGACCCCACCAAAGTTTAGAGACCGAAGATGTCCTACAATCACTTGTGTCATTGGAGATCATGTCATAAATAGGGCACTTCTTAACTTAGGGGCTAGTGTTAACTTTTTGCCATACTCTGTCTATGAGCAACTAAAACTCCGTCAATTGAAACCAACCACTACCACACTGCAATTAGCTAATAAATCTATCAAGATACCTTGTGGTTTGGTTGAAGATGTCTTAATACAAGTGGATAAGTTTTATTACCCTGTTGATTTCATTGTGCTAGACACCCAACCTGTATCAAATTCTAGTAGTCAAATCCCAGTCATCCTTGGATGTCCATTCTTGGCAACGTCCAATGCCATTATTAACTGTAGGAATGGTGTACTAAAACTCTCATTTGGCAACATGAAGGTTAAGATTAATGTTTGTAATGTCGATGAACAACATTTAGACCTCGATGATCCCTGTGATGTCAACTTGATAGTGAATCTAATTAATGAGATTCATTCACCATTGTCTATCTCAAACCCACTAGAGGCTTGTCTGATGCACTTTAATGGATAATTTGATATAGGCAAGTCTATTGAGGAGGTAAACAATCTTTTAGATGTTGCACCAATCATGGATACCTCTAAGTGGGGTCCTTATGTGGAACCACTCCCACCATCTAAATTTGTCCCCATAACCTCAATAGAGCAACCACCAGCTTTGGACCTAAAACCCTTGCCTAATAACTTGAAATATTAATACCTTGGCCTAGATAAAACCTTACATGTAATAATAGCATCAGACTTAGATAAAGAACAGGAGGGTAAGCTTTTAGATGTTCTTAAGGAACATAAAACTACTCTAGGGTGGACAATAGTAGACATAAAAGGGATAAGTCGAACCGTATGCATGCATAGGATACATCTAGAAGAAAATGTAAAACCTTCTAGGGAGACTCAACAGTGATTGAACCCCACATGAAGGACTTGGCTAGAGATGAATTCCTAAAGCTCTCAGATGTTGGCGTCATATACCCTATCTCTAATAGTACTTCAGTCAACACCATTTAGGTTGTACCTAAGAAATCTAGGGTCACAGTAGTACAAAATGAGGATAACAAGCTAGCCCCCACCGAATGACCACTAGGTGGAGAGTTTGCATTGACTATCGAAAGTTGAATGTGGTCACGAGGAATGATCATTTTCCTCTACCTTTCATTGACCAAATGCTAGAGAGGTTAGCCAAACATAGCTATTACTATATTTTGGATGGATATTCTGGCTACAACCAAATTCTTATAGCACTAGAGGATTAGGAGAAGACCACCTTCACCTCCCCTTTTGGAACCTTTGCTTACAAACGTATGCCTTTTGGTCTTTGTAATGTTCCAACTACATTTCAACGGTGTATACTAAGCATTTTCGCAGACATGATAGAAAGATTCCTTAAGTTGCTTATGGATGACTTCTCAGTATTTGGGTTATCATTTGATGAGTGCCTGCACCACTTAAAGTTAGTCCTTGTAAGGTGTCAGGAGAAGAATCTTGTCTTAAATTGGGAAAAGTGCCATTTTATGGTACAAAGTGGGATAGTATTAGGCCACATAATATCACCCAATGGGATAGAAGTTGATGAGGCAAAAGTGGATTTAATAGCCAACCTTCCTCCACCAACGATGGTTAAAGAAATTCGCTCCTTTTTAGGACATGCTAGCTTTTACAAACGATTCATCAAAGATTTTAGCAAAATTACCAAGCCCCTATGTAATTTACTTTCAAAGGAGGACACTTTTGACTTTGATGAAGACTGTAAGAAAGCATTTGAGTGACTTAAGGCTGAATTGACTTTTGCACCTACTATTCAACCACTAGATTGAAGCACACCATTTGAAAGAATGTGTGACGGGTCAGATTATGCCATTGGAGCTATTTTGGGGTAGCGCATTGATAAACTTCCCCATGTGATATATTACTCTAGTAAAACATTAAATGATGTGCAACTCAACTGTTCCATTACAGAGAAAGAGTTGTTAGCTATAGTGTTTGCTTTGGATAAGTTTAGATCTTACTTGTTAAGGTCTAAAGTTATAGTATACTTGGATCATGCGACCTTAAAGTACCTCTTTTCTAGACTTGAAATTTATGTAAATTGCATCATTTGAATAAAGTTGAATAGTTAGTTTAATTTTGTAATTTTCTTTAAGTTTTAGATAATTAATTTTTTTTAAACTCCTTATTTTTAAAGTGAGTCCCTGTGGGATCGACCTGTATTTGCATGGTGATACTACAATAGCTCGTGCACTTGCAGTTAAACATCAACAAATTTTTGGCGCCGTTGTCGGGGAAGATGGAAACGCCTGTTGGAGACAATCTAGGGCAGAGGTCGACCAGTGCTGGGTGTGCTCTTCCAGTGATGGGTAGATTTCACCAGGCAATGCATTGATACTGCATCGTCTAGATGCCGTTTACTAGCCGGTGAAGGTGGTGCCGGCCAGTGATGAGGGAGCTCTTGGTCTAGGCATGACAACAGAAGAGAGAGAAAAAAAATGACGACTGGCATGTGGCTAGTGGGAAAAAAATGCGATGGATGCAGGGGAAAAAGATAGAGATGGGAAGGGAATCTTACGAGGAAGAAGAAGAACATGAGAGGGAAGAACTGGGTGCGAGTGTAGATGTGAAATGGAGGGTAGAAATGGAAAAAGAATGATGCCTTTCTTCTGGACGTCATTCAGAACAGAGCTAGTGATACTTGGAAGCTAGAGATGCAAGGTGGAGCAAAGGAGGAAACGAATAGAAAGGAAGGGGAGAGGAGATTGGTGTGATGGAAGGTAGGGTGATAGGTGAAGCAATGGGCTGTGGAGATGGCTGGGTGGGGTATAAGGTTGTGCGATAGATGGTGTGGCAAAACAAACTGATCGTCTGGGTTGTGAACGTGAAAGAGAGAGAGAGGAAACACAAAAAAAAACTTGTTCGGTGGATGGAGAGGCCGTGGAGATGGTTGGGTGTGATGGAGGAGGGGGTTGATGCGTAAAAAAAAAAACTATGAAGGAGAGGGGAAAGCGGTTAACGTGAAAGAGAGATGAGTATACCAGAAAAACTCCAAAAAAACCCAGGAGGAGGAAAATAGCAAGGAAACAACTACAAAACTCCCTTATGGTTCCCTCTTTATAACCTTTTTCCTTTCCTACTCTTCCTCTAACTCTTTCCTTGAAGAGGTAGATTCCTATTAGGAAACTCCTCTTCTTCCCATTTAGGACTCCTCTTTCTTTTAAGACTCTTGCCTTATTGATCTTCACTTGATCTATACCATTAAACATAGATCTGAGCCATCCAACCCTCCTTTAGTTGATCTACAAAATAAAAGACTAAATCAGAATCATCTAATAAGCTCTAATGATCATCTGACTGTTGATTTTGAAAAATTAAAGTTTGGATGGTCAATTTGGACTAAATTTCAAATCAAGCTAAATTTTACAAATTTGAATAGTTAGATGATCTAATTGAATGCTAAAATAAGGGTCTTTAGCCAAAATTAAACACTTAACACACAGCCCAACCAGCATTTTGCTAGTCCTGAGCAAAACATGCAGACAACTATTTTACACAAAACTATGCCACTTTCGTAGGTACTCACTTAGGCTTCTCTGCACCACCAACATCTCACTTTGATTAACATAAATGGCATCTGCTTCCTTATCATGTCATGATTGAGATTCTTCTTCATCTTCAACCATTGATTCTTCCTCCACCAAAGCAACCACTTTGTGGTTTGGATATTCAAAGATTATATGTCCAAGACCTTGACATTTGAAGCATCTCCTCATACTTAAACATCAAGGACCAAATTATTTGTTATAATCACCTTTAGATTGTGGCCTTTAGAATATGGTACTAGGCATTTATTTAGAGGAACACTCCCTAGATTGTCTTTTCATAAGATCTATAAATACCTCTTTTTGAAACTTCTTTTCATTATTTCTCAGTGATTATAGCAAGTTGTCTAACATAATTGAAGGACTAGCACTACTTTAAGGGTATGATGTCTTCAATTTCTTTTTTAAAACCACCAAACAAACATGATATGGTTTGCTCTTCAAGCTCTATCACATCACTCTTCAAAACCAAGTGTTCAAATTCCATGATGTAATCTTCAATGCACAAATTTTTTTGCTTTAGATTTCAAATTTTAGTAACATGTTCAATCTATAATTTTTGGTAAAAATATGTTTTTAGCTCCTTTTTCATCTTATCCCAAGGTTTAATCTTGCTCTTTCTTTCTTGTGCACTTTTCTTTAAATTTTTTCATCGCAAAGAAGCATACTTTCTATGTTTGAGAGCAACAAGTTTTACATCAACATCTTCTAGGAAATCCTTATATTTGAAAATCTATTCAATAGAAAGAAGTCAATCAAGGAATTCATTAGGTTATATCTTTCCTTCAAATTCTTAAATATTCACTTTCACTCCTGAAGAGTGAGAATCACGCTGCTTTATAAGGGCATTGTTTGATGATGATCTCCAATCCGAAGCTCAAATTCTTATAAAAAAGAAAGAGAATCTTTCAAACTATTATTAGAGGATTCAACATCTAATTTCTCACCTCCATTACCATGACCGCTATGTTGTTTTAGACATTCTTGGTCATTTAACTTGTCTTCTCAAATCATCTATCTCCAAATCACGAATATCCTTACCAAAAGTAATCACAAGTCGTGCTCAAAGTGCCATTGCAATATTAAACTGTAATGCCTAATTGGCATTAGATAACTAGGCAAAATAAAATAGAATAGGATCAATGGAAAAGTTATTTACCACTCTATGAATATAAAACATCACTACCACAAAGATATAGAATAAAAGTATGGAATTAGCTCACTTCTCTAGATATAGAATAATCACAACCATAGAGATACAAAACTAGGCACCTCACCACCCTTGGACACTCTAAGAGATACAAAAAATACAATAAAATGAGATGCAATAACACTCTAAACTATGAAAAAATGTCCAATTCAATCGACAATCTACTTGGATGCATGCTATAAAAGGGGTATAAATAGATGGGGATCGCCTTCTCAAATAAACATTGTACAAACTACAAACAACTATTTAACTAATATACTTTACTAGGCAAAAGAATATTTTTTGAATTTAAGGTACTTGCCCAATAAGAATTTCTTAAACTTAGTTGTTTTGAAATAAACACTTTCTAAGCATTGGGTTGTCGCCTAATATATTTAAATAACTTCTAGTTACTTATCTCATAAGTTAACAAGTTCCTAAACTCCCTAGCTTCCTATTTAATAACTTTCCTCGACCTTAGTAACATTGAAATCTTTGACTAGTCAACACGCCTTGACCAAGGAAGGCTTGTAAGAGACATTTTGACCAAATAGAGTTAGGAAACCTTGAATGGGTTAAAGGACTCTTTCAACTAGGCTGATCTAGAATGTTCACACTACTACACATGAGGCTTTTAGAGTTAGCATAAATAAGTTGTTATATTGACTGTTGACTTAGTAAATATTTTACAAGTTGGTTAGAAATAAATGAGCTTAAAAATATAGACTTAAGAAGTCGTTTAATTGTAAATGACTTTAAAAGTCTGGCACGAAGATGAAAATTTTTGTGGGAAGGACTTTTAATGTTGTTTACAATTAAATAACTTCAAAAGTTGTTGACTTTTGAAGTCATTTAGAACTAAATGACTTTAAAAGTAAATAACTTTTGAAGTCATTTAGGCTAAGCGACTTCAAAATTATACCAATAAATTTGGCATAAAGATTATTTTATGCAGGAATGGACTTTTAAACTATTTGACTCTAAACAATTTCAAATTTCAATAACTTTTGAAGTCATTTAGTCACAAACGACTTTAAAACTCAATTACTTTTGTAGTTGCTTTACTCAAAAAACTTCTTAAGTCATTTTTACAAATACTTTTGAAGTCGTTTAGTACTAAACGACTTCAAAAGTTACTAATTTTTTAAATTGATTAGTACTAAATGACTTCTAAAGTTATTGATTTTTAAAGTCGTTTAGTACTAAATGACTTATAAAGTCCTTTTTCATTTGTAAATAGCCTACAACATATCATTTTTTCCTATATCCTCTTTTTCTCATGCGTGGCATGATGGCTTCCTGCTCTAGCCCTTATGCTTCTCTCTTTTGCCATTCTTACTTTCCATTTTGAATATTTTGACTGTTGTCTTATGAAAAAAATTGAAAGTAAACCATAACTTCTTTTGATCACACTTTCTTGTTACTAAATCTCTCTATTTTCATTTCATAGATCATATGGGTTTTCTCACTACATATGATGGGGTTAAGAAGTGTAATGACTCCAATTTTGTAACATTGAAATCCCAAGTTAGCAATGAAAAGTTCACTTTTTGGAAATAAGGGTATTTTGGTCATTTCACTATTCACCCTGACTGAACCTAGAAATTTGGTCCTAAGGATAGTACCATTAGGCGTGTCTCAGAAAAAGGAATCCAACAAGACCAAAATCACCTAAAACGGAGTTAAAATGAGCAAGTTATGGCCCTTTGAAGTTCAGGGGTAAAAATGTAATTTTCATTAAAAAACAGATTTAGCCTGAGAAACACAAGGGCCCGTTTTGATACGGACACCCCTCTTCTTCAACCTCCTAGAGGATTCTAACAGGATGGTGTTTGGAGGAGAAATCACTGCCATTCTAGAGGTCTCTCCACTGCCATTCAATGGCGGTGAGAGCCCCCTACAAAACCCACTTATAGCTCTATAAATAGAGCTCTTGGGCACCTCTAATGGCAGGCCAAAAGCTTGGGAAAAACCCATCGTGGAGAAGCAACCAAGAGGAGAAAATGTGGAGAAAAACCCGGCAACGAACCAGGTATGCCCAAAATCCCACCAAACCTGTCTTCCCCTTAGTCTTAGGCTAAGTTTCCCTAAGTTTTTGCATAAAAAATCATGAAAAATAGAGCTCTAGAGGGCCATAAAGGACCCAGGGACGGTCCCTGGGGCGCACTGGTTCGACAAGGTCGAACCAGGGCGTCCCTAGGACGCCCGAGTCTCTGTCAAACCGAAACGCACGCTGTGCGTTGAGAAAATCGGATGCGCGCGTCCGTGGACGCGCCCGCAACAGAGAACGACGAGCGGGAATCCAGCAAGTCTGCAGATGCGCCCGCTGAGGCGCATGCCACTGACGCGGGATGCCTTAGCGTCCCAAGCTCCTACCTCGTTTCATTTGACCCTCTATGTACACTCGACACTAAAAAGGCTATAACTTGAGATCTAGGGCTCCGATTGAGGCGCCGCGAAAGGCGTTGTGTCTGTGTCGACAACGCGGAGACACCCAAACTATAAAATACCTGATCAAGGCCCAATCTAAGGTGGGCACAGCCGCTAGACTATGATAGTGGCACGGGGCCACTAAACCTTTGGAAACCTGACGATACCAAGGTCCAATTAGGACCTTAGGACACCCATAGGCATGGGGATGAACCCTTAATGCCTAAGTAGTAAGACCAACCACTCTAAAACCTATAAAAGATAGGCCAAACTAACCTTGTTCCCCTAAACCATGTTCAGGAGCATACGAGGACAAGGGGATTAGCGTGACTTAGCCAGGTAGGTGCTCTATCGCTACTAGACTTTTTAAAAAGATCCATCATTGTTTTGAGAATGCATGTTTTAAGTATAAGTATATGACTTGTTTAGCATGACTTAATTCAGCATACATATGATAAATGCATTATGCATAGATATGTTTTGCAAACAATTGCATATACATTATGCATAGATATGTTTTACAAACAATTGCATATATTGTATGATTTGTGAGCATTGATTTTTTGAAAGATTGCATGTCCATGAGGGTTACCAAAAGGCGCTGGAGTGCCCAAAAGACGCTGGGTAGGCAGTTGTGAGGGACCCAAAGAGGATAGGTTTTGAAAAAGTGGTTTTTGGCTTGTTTGATCATATATGATTTGGGCTAATAAGCTCATGGGCACTATGCCGAGAGGTTTGGGGTGGCCTCCCAGCCTCTACGACTATTAGGTGGATGCGTACCACGCCCAAAAAGGGCATGTCCCTGCTTGAACTGCATGTGGTACAGGGGGCTACCACTGGTGTCACGACACTGCGTCGAAGTGTCATGTGTCCCGTGGAGGCATATGACCCTGTGTCCGTAGGTACCCGGGGACCACACGACGGTGAGGTCGTGGGCATAGAGGGCCCTATGGTTTGAGGATTTACTTGCACTGCATATGGCATGACATGAGGTTGGTCAACCATACCATATATCCATGAGTTGGATTCAGTGGAGCATCTTATGCACATCATTATGTTATGATATATATATGATACTTTCGACTTGGATTATGCGATTTCCTTAAGTCGTCAGTATTCCAATTCGATAATGGTTTTTAATCTCACTGTTGAACTTGAGTGTTCAAACATGCGCATGTTTTGAAAGAGCATATGATTTTAAACATAGCATGCATTATAAAACTAGTAGTGGTGGACTCCTACTAAGTATAGTATATACTCACCCAATCCTCAACATTTTTCAGACACAAAGTAAACACTTGAGGACAAGGTACTCCTATGACAAAAGACACCCAGATTAAGTACAAGTAAGTAAACCCCTACCTTATCTTTCAATGTTACTTGATTGTAGTTACTCTTTGTAGCTGAGGTTATGACTAACACTTTCTTGGGAATAGAGTCAATTTAAAACTATGCCATGGGTACATAATTTGAAAATGTGTTTTGACACTCGAGGTTTTATACAAAAGATTGTTTTCCAACAAAAAGATTTTCATGCATTTCATATTTATAAAACAAGAGATCTCGCCTTTCTATCAAATTTGCATCATATAAAACCCGGGTCGTCACAAGAAGTGTGTTAGATAATCATGATTTCGCAAAAATCATATGATTTCATTGCAAATGATAACTACTTCTCTCTCTAACCCACTTGCAATGGAGAAAGGGAGAACATTATGATTTGTGGTGCTCATCCAAATTTAGGGTTTGATGAGTGGTAGTTATACCATTAATGTTTGGCCAAGAAAATTGTAGGACACTATCTCTCTCTCCATAGAATAGTATCAACTAAATACTAGGAGGCTAGATTTTGATGAAAAAGAGTAGATTCTCTCTTTGATCTTGTGTTAATATGATCTAATAATATGTAACATTGGATGTAATCAAAAAATAATTTATTTTCCTTGTTCACATGTTTGTTTATACATATATATTATATATGTTTGTGTGTGTAAAATATTTTTCATTGTGTATTTATGTAAGATATTGTAATGTACAAAAAATAAATAAATAAATATTTAAAGTGAAAATTTTAAAGTCATTTGCTATAAGAGACTTTAAAAGTGTGGACTTTTAAAGTCATTTACAACTAAACGACTTTAAAAGTTTTGACATAAAAAGTCATTTAACTGTAAATGACTTTAAAAGTCATTTAACTATAAACAACTTTAAAAGTCTAGACTTTCAAAGCCCTTTATAGCAAATGACTTCAATTTATGAATCTATTTTAAGAGTTATTTCGTCGACTTTCATTGTGCTTTTTTGGACTGTGTTCATGATCTATACACAAAAACTAAGCTAGATTTCTGTTTGACTATCCTCAACCAAATCCTATCTATGAATTGGAACTACATTCACAAATTTGGGGTTGATATTGATTTTTGAGTATTGGTTAGTATTTCTTTAATTGTCTCATATGTATTATGCATATTTGAAATTTTTTTATAAGGTTATGGTTTAGAAACTTTCCTTTTTAAAGTTAATTTTCTTTTTCAATTTGTTTATCATATTTTTCTCTTTTTTCATTGTTAATTAAAAATTTTCATGAAATGCAGTTATTCCAAATACTTCTAATTCTTGTATACCTAATGTTTGGAAAAATGTATGTCTAACCTAATATTTTCATGTCTAATAAGTCTTCACATAGATTTGCTTCAATTTCTTATGATAATGGACAAATATGCTTGGATGGCTACGACAAGAACATGAAAAGAATATGAGGAGGGAACAGAAAAATTCATAGAGTTCGCACTTAGCGTAGGTGTTGATCATAATGACATGCATTGTCCAAGCTCAAAATGTAGAAACTTGAAAGAAGTAACTGTAGGGGTGTTGAGAGAACATTTGTGCTTCAATGGAATCAATGAAAGCTGTCACCCATGGATTTGGATGGAGAAGAACTTCTGCATAGGCCCTCGACAAGGCCTAGAAGATATGATCATGACTTTGTAAGAAGTGTTGGAGAGAGTATAGTTGTATCAATGTTTGGAGATGCATATGATGACTTCCAGGATGACCCTAAACAATTTCATACTACATTAAAGGAAGCTGATGAGCCGTGTAACCCGAGTGTAAAGATTGTACTAAGCTTTTTTGAAGTGATAGAACTTTATAATGTAAAATCAAGATTTTACAAAAGTCTTAAAAGTAATGGGTAAGATCCTACCGAAGCATAATAACTTGACAAGATCCACATGGGAGGCAAAGAAAATCCTGGCTGCACTAAGGTTGAAGTATGAGAAGATACATACATCTCCCAATGATTGCATCTTGTACAAGTAGGAGCATAATGATAAAACTATATGCCCAACTTGTGGACAATCAAGATAGAAGTTAAAGAAGATTTCAACTAAGACAATTATAAATGTTCTTGCAAAGTTTCTATGGTACTTTCCTGGACTTGTGTGTAGGTGAGAAAAGCCAATTTGATAGAAGAAGGGGGAAAGAAAGAGGAGGAAAGGAAAAATAAAGCTTTTCTAGGTAGTTATTCCTAATCTAGTTCATGGTTTTGATGGATTTGTGCATGGATGGGTATGATTGGAATGTTTTTTATTTTGTTTGGATATATGAATATGATTTGAGTAGATGAGACATGATACTATTAGGATGAGATGCATTCTACCAATAGGCCATGTTTTGTCTCTGATATCATTAGCTTTGTTATTGTTGGTATACTTAGAGACCGTCTCTATTTTGTACCTAGAGATTTAAAGATATATATACTTAGGGACTAGCTAAAGAGGGCATTGAAGAGGCTTCCCTAACATGTTTTATTGTGATAAACAGTATAACTACAGGGACCAAAGGACAAGAAAAATGATATGAAGTCTTATGTTGATGTATATACCTATTAAGATATGTTTTCTCCTACATTAAACTAGTAAAAGTTCACCAAATATAATCTTATACCACTGGATTTGTTTATCACCCCCTTAACAACCACTTTATTTCGTACAAGGATATCCATCTCTAATCTAAACACCATACATATACTTTATGAAAAACATTCAAAATAGAGGCCCCAATAGGCAAGGATTATATAATCCCATTATGCAATTATGCTGGATTATTACTTGATGATTGTATGGAATAATCCTTCATAATGTACTACACAAAATGGATGATAGAAAGCTTTTCAATCAAACCTATATTGAGGCATAGAATGAACATGGAGAAGATAGAAAGTAAAATGAGTAGTTTAAGGTATAAATAATTCAGTTTATATGACCAAGCCAAATTATTCCTTACTAATTGTGTGGAATAATCCCACATAACCTATAATGACTCCATTTTTGTAACATTGAAATCCCAAGTTAGTAATGAAAAGTTCACTTTTTGGAGATAAGGGTATTCTGGTCATTTCACTATTCACCATGACTGGACCCAGAAATTTGGTCCTAAGAGTAGTACCCTTAGGTGTGTCTCGAAAAAAGGAATCCAACAAGCCAAAATCGCTCAAAACAGAGTTAAAATGAACAAGTTATGGCCCTTTGAAGTTCAAGGGCAAAAGTGTAATTTAAATTAAAAACGGATTTGGCCTGAGAAAAACAGGGACCCGTTTTGATACAGGCACCCCTCTTCTTCCCAAACCTCCTGGAGGGTTCTAGAACGACGATATGCAAGGGAGAAACCATCGCCATTCTAGAGGTTTCTCCACTGCCATTCCATGGTAGTAAGAACCCCCTTCAGAACCCTCTTTGAGCTCTATAAATAGAACTCTTGGGCGCCTCCAATGGCAGCCCAAAAGCTTAGGAAAAATCCATCATGGAGAGGTAGGCAAGAGGAGAAAACGTGGAAAAAACCCAGCCACGAACTAGATATGCCCAAAACCCCTCCAAACCCATCTCCCCATTAGTCTTAGGATGAGTTTCTCCAAATTTTTGCATGAAAAACCATGCAAAACGAGTCTCTAGGGAGCCTCAAAGGAACCAGGGACGGTCCCTGGGGCATATTGGTTCGACAGGGTTGAACCAGGGCGTCCCTAGGACGCCCAAGTCTCCGTCAAACCGAAATGCATCTTGTGCATTGATGAAACCCCGGCGCGCCCGCAATTGAGAATGATGAGTGGAAGCCTAGTGCATCTGTAAACACGACCTCTGGGGCACACGCCATTAATGCAGGACGCGTTAGCGTCCTGGGCTTCCACCTCATATGGGCCTTATATGTACACTTGAGAGTAAAATGCCCATAACTTGGGTTCTAGGGCTCCGATTGAGGCACTGCAAAAGGCGTTGTGTCCGTATCGACGACGTGGACACACCCAGACTATAAAATACCTAATCAAAGGTCCTATCTAAGGTGAGCATGACCCTTAAACTATGATAGTGGCACGAGGCCACTAAACCTTTGTAAACCTGACGATGCCAAGGCCCAGTTAGGACCTTACGAGACCCATAGGCATGGGAATGAACCCTTAATGCCTAAGTAGTGAGATCAACCATTCTAAAACCTATAGAAATAGGCCAAGCTAACCTTGTTCCCTTAAACTATGAGCAAGAGCGTACAAGGACAAGGGGGCTAGCATGACCAAACCAGGTAGGTGCTCTATCGCTACTAGACTTTTAAAAAGAGACCATGATTGTTTTGAGAATGCATGTTTTAAGTATAAGTTATATGACTTGTTTAGCATGACTTAATTTTATAAATGAATTCAGCATCCATATGATAAATACATTATGCATAGACATGTTTTGCAAACGATTGCATAAATTACATGATTTGTGGTTATTGCGTTTTGAAAAATTGCATGTCATTGAGGGTTACCAAAAGATGGTGGAGTGCCCAAAAGACGCTAGGTAGGTAGTTGTGAGGGCCAGGCAGTTGTGAGGGACCCAAAGAGGACAGGTTTTGAAAAAGAGGTTTTTGGCTTGTTTGATTGTATGTGATTTGGGCTAATAAGCTCGTGGGCGCTATGCCTAGAGGTCTGGGGTGGCCTCCCAGCCTCTGCCATTATTAGGTGGATGGGTACCACGCCTAAAAAGGGCATGTCCCTGCTTGGACTGCATGTGGTATAGGGGGCTACCACTGGTGTCATGGCACTGGGTCGAAGTGTCATATGTCCCGTGGAGGCATATGACCCTGTGTCCCTAGGTACTCGGGGACCACATGGCGGTGAGGTCGTGGGCATAGAGGCCCTATGGTTTGAGGATTTACTTGCACTGCATATGGCATGACATGAGGATGGTCGACCATATCATATATCCATGAGTTGGATTTAGTTGAGCATCTTTTGCATATCATTATGTTTATGATATATATGATACTTTCGACTTGGATTATGCGATTCTTTAAGTCATCAGTATTCCAATTCGACAATGGTTTTTTAAATTGATATTGAACATGAGTGTTCGAACATGCACATGTTTTAAAGTGCATATGATTTTAAACATAACATGCATTTTAAAACTAGTAGTGATGGACTCCTACTGAGTATAGTATATACTCACCCAATCCTCAACATTTTTCAGACACAAAGTAAACACTTAAGGACAGGGTACGCCTGTGACAGAAGACACCCAAATTAAGTACAAGTAAGTAAACCCCTACCTTATCTTTCAATGTTACTTGATTGTAGTTACTCTTTGTAACTGAGGCTGTGACTAACACTTTCTTGGGAATAGTGTTGATTTAAAACTATGCCATGGCTATATAATTTGAAAATGTGTTTTGACACTCGGGGTTTTATACGAAAGATTGCTTTCCAAAACCAAAAGAATTTCATGCATTTCATATTTCTAAAACAAGAGATCTCGCCTTTTTATCAAACTTGCATCATATAAAACCCGGGTCGTCACATAACCATACAAAATGGTTGATATATAAGCAAAGCTAACAGGATGCATGATTTAAACTTTGAAATTACATGAAATACAGTAACCTAAAGTGAATGAATTAAGCATGAAAGTATGCATGAACCTAGATGTAAACTAACCAAACATGGAATGCATGAATTTAATTGACTAATGCATAGAAACCTAAACTAAACAAGAAAATTAAAGTATTAATAGCCAACTAATATGCACTAATCTGAAGTGGAATGTGAATGATTTATTACATTGATAATGCATGTATTAAAGGTAAGAATAGAAGGCATGGTGCACATGATTATGAGACCTAAAAGTATGTAAGAAGCTACAAACTAACCTAGATAGAATGCATGAATGGAATGCATGGACAACTAACCAAAATAAACTAAAAGTCTAAGGAGAAACACTTCAAAATTGTGCGCATGAACGATGGGTTTGTGTGCATGATTCAAGTGTGTAATTTGTATGAGATTCAATTGTAACTAACCTAGGATGAAACACAAGTAATTATAAATGAAAGGAATAACTATATTAAAAACAAACAAAAGAACCATAACAGTAAGCAATTCATCATTGATCATAAACTTTTCATTGATTAAAGGAATAAAGGTACAAGTGTAATGCACACCCTCTAAGGAGTGTGCACACCCTACTTGGAACTAATTACAATCCCCAAAATCAACTTCTAATCTATCTTCATTCATCCAAATATCAAGCAACAATGAACATGCATGTAAATCATGAAGGATCTAATTAAAAACAAATGGGAAAAAATAAGAAAAGAAAGCATGAAATGGATAGGGAAATTTAAGGAGAAAGATGGCGATGTATTTAATCTAAGAACTACAGCCTCTTGGCTGCCACTACAAGAGAGCTGTAACCTTTAGATTCAAGGTTCTATGGAAAAAAATAAGAGATAGGAATTGAAGGAAAGAAGATAATATTGCCAAGAAACTAAAATATGGAATCAAAGATCAAACAAACGATAAAACAAAAGCACCAAAACAAGAAACAAAGAAGAAATACTAAGCTTAACTTCATTTGAAGACCTTGTCTGTCTAATCTTTACATTTGTGCTTTATTTTGGAGAGAGAGTTCTTCTTCTTCTTGCAAACTTCTTTATATTTGAGAGACTACAATAAAACTCTTGTTCTTGTAAAGTTTTCCAAGTATTTGTAAGAAGTGCATGTTGGTTATGCTTTATCTTTAGACATAGAGGAAGAAAGAATTCTACTTTACTTACAAGCTAACATACACATACACTTCCCATCTCATAATTTAATTAACTTATTTTGCTTAAAGTTCTTTTGTTACTACAGTTTTTGTACTTCTTTAGTTCTATAGGAGTTTGTTTCCACAATATTTTGTGGCACAAGTAAACTATGGAACCTTAGTTTCAGTCAAAATACATATAGTCATTTAGAATTAACAAGTTCAACCCTTAAGAAATCTTATGAATGATCATTAGTAAGCTATGTTCGTAGACTCAGTGTGGGATGCATCTTTCTCACTAAGAAATGTGCACTCGAAGTAGTGGAATTAAAGACTAGTGAATGGTCTACGGGATTTGTAGCCCTTACTCTTACAAATATCTATACTAAGCAAGCTTATATTTTCATGCATCCTTTATCTGATTTGCTTACGATTTGTTTGTCACATATTTTAGATATTATATATTTATGTGAATGGATAGAGACTAAGTCTCCTTTTTTTTTTTTTTACTTAAACTATGTTTATCAAGGACATCTCATTCGCATGTGTAAGTCTGAAAAACATATCAGACTCTACTGAATTTTTTGGTAGAAATGTAGCGCTCATTTCTCTAAAAATCTTTATCTTTAGGACAGAAATATGACACTTGACTTTTAAACGGCATTTCACTTAACTGTGTTTAAGAACAAAAGATGGATGTGTGTATGTCTTGAGGACAAGTGGTAACTAAATTCTTAAGAATATAGATGGACTAATAGGGACTAAAGCTAAAGCAAATACATTCTTGTTTCCCATAACTAATCAATAGGTAGTCCTAATACATGCTTGATCATTTTGATAAAAATGAGTTATAACGCGTCTTTAGAAATGGGTATGAACAAGACGCAACAGCACATGCATGCAGGCTTACTAGTGAATGCTTTAACATGCATGCAGTCATGTTTATATGAGTGCAAATGAATGTGTATATACATGTGCTATGTGATGGCTAGAATCATGCAAGTTAACATTGCTTTACTTAGAATCATGCAAATTACTTTCTAGGTTTAGTTTTAGGAAAATTTAATTTTAGAAATATCTATACTTTAGAAAGTTTCTATTTCATGCATGTTTTATCTGCTTTTCTTTCAATTTGTTTACCACATATGTCATGTTGGTTTGTTTTCTTCAAATGAATTACATGGCCTTTTTTTTGTCATTGTTCTAATATCATTGTATTCTTCTTTGTAGTAATAATGGAATGAAAAGAATGTCAATCTAAATATTATGGATCTAATGAAGAGCACGAATAAGAGGCCAACATGAGCACTACTCCAAAGAGAAAGGGTAGAGAGTGAACAACAATTGAAAAGGTTATCAAGAGAAAGTCATAGGGAATTGAAGAAACTATCCAATAGAGAAGCATGTTTAGGATATTTTTTCAAGCTTCTTTCGCTGCTCTCAGGATAGGACTTAATGATTCCCTACAATAGTTAGTAAGTTTAATTTTCTCATTTTCTTGCCAACTCATTATATACTTAAGGATTTTCAACTTTCATTACAGTTCATATGATCACCCATGTACGTCTTATTGAATGCTGCTCGTTTTGGATGTGTATGGTGGCATGCTTTCTTTTTTTATTCTTGTGGATTGCACATCCATCCCACCCTCATAGAAATTATAAATAAGTAAGATTCAAATTTTTCATGTGTTATGTGTAGATAAGTAATTTATTATGTATTTATAATGAATTTGAAATTTAAATTTATAGAGTATGGTTCAAATGGGCTAATATGACCGAGACTATACAACCACCAAAAGTCACTTGGAATAATATTAAGGTATAGGAAACAACTAAGTACTCTAGGTTACCACTAATTAAACCTACAATATTACAATAATATCTATGGGTTCTTTTTTGTTGTCCATATTGCATAGTGCCTAAACAACAATCTGATTATGAGTGCAAGTACTATGCCCTGAGGTACATGAGGACCCTCATATTCGATAGTATTCGTGTCTCCCATTTGAAAATGGTTAGACACTTTTCACTTTTCATAATCTTATTTTTCTACAATTTTTTATAGATTTTATTAAAAATGTGAGCTTGATTAAATATGTTGTATTTTAGGCTGCTGTGTTTTTTGAGTGAGCAAACAAGAAGAGTTACTCTAGAGTAAATCTCATTGAAATATGAAATGAATAGTTGAGTATGTAATTAGTTTCAATTAGATCACTTGGAGTAACTACATGAACCTGAAATACATAATAAAGTATTTTTTCATTCAGTTGTATGTGTTCTTTTAGTTTTTATTATTTTCTTTGAAATATATATATATATATTTTTTTTTAAGCGATGAATGAGTGGAATCTTAGAGTGTGGGAATAAATGAGTATGGATGAAGTGAATTTGGAGCTTGTACATGAAGTGAACATGTGTTATAGTTTCTTGTATAAAGTATTTTCAAGATAGATGTGGATGGATAATGACAAGATTGGATGTTTCGTAAACATTATGTATGTTTTAGGTGTTATATTGTAAAAACGATTTGGTGTATCAAGAAAGATGTGGATGCATGTTGTATTGGATGTTGGTTTTTCATGTTTATATTGAAATATCAAGTATATATATAGGATGTTTGTTATTCAATGTATACATGGGTGGTAGTGTAGCAAGAAAGATGTGGATGCATGTTGTAGTGGATATTGGTTTTTCATGTTTATAGAGATTAAAGTATCAAGTGTATATGATGTTTGTTATTCAATGTACACAAGTAGTATTGTATCAAGAAAGATGTGGATGCATGTTGTAATGGATGTTAGTGTTTTATGCTTATAAAGATTGTTTGAAGTATTAGGTATACATAAGATGTTTATTATTCAATTGTATACAAGTGGTAGTGCTTGGATGGAAAATTGAAAACATATATATACTTTTGAAGTTGTTTAGGGCTAAGCAACTTCAAAAGTTGTGACTTTTGAAGTTGTTTAGGGATAAGTGACTTCAAAAGTTGAGACTTTTGAAGTCGTTTAGTCTAAGCAACTTCAAAAGTGCTTCAAAAGTACTAGAATTTTGAAGTCACTTAGACTAAATGACTTCAAAAGTTGGTGAATTTTGAAGTCATTTGTTCAAGTGACTTTGAAGGTCCTTCATTTTTAAAGTCGTTTATGTAAACAACTTTAAAAGTTGTTGAATGATAGAAGTTGCTTATTAAGCAACTTCGAATATCACTTTTAACTAACTCTAAAAACAGCCTATCAAGCAGTGTCATTTGAGATGATTCAAGATGTCCTCCATGATTTAATCCAAGACATCCCTTTAATGAGAGTTTTGGGCATCTTTCATCTAAGTCCTAAAACGCCTTCTTTGGCTGATCTAAAACATTCAAACTTTCAAGGTTTAAGATGCCCACTCCATGACCAAATATGAGTAAAATACTTTGATACAAGAGGGTTTGATGATGATTTTGATGTTTTATAGCATGATTGCCCTTGATCTCTCTTGATCGCCATCGATCTTGGAATTTTTAGACACTTTCATGTCACCAATGATTCAGCCACTCATTTTATTGGACATCTTTGCTTTCCAATAGACTAGAATACTCTATATATATTCTCTTCTACTGATCATATGGTCAAATATCCAAAGGTTTGGTTCAACCTTGACCTTCATGCCTTTCCAAATTCAAAACAAACGAAGTTCAAAATCTTCCTTCAAGTGAAATTTGTGGTACTTACACTATCTAAGATAAGTTCATGACTATTAATGACTGAGGTCAAGCAAAATATATGCATGCTTTAGATTTTAGCCACAGATTTGACTGTTCACATCATCCATTACGAAAGTTTCAGGCGTGCAATATCATAGCTATGGCTATAAAGTTGAACTGTTAAGATCACCAACCATTGCGACTCAAAATTTTTGGGTAAGGAGTTACTCTAAATGTGATCGATTGATGGTTGCGTTGCCTAGAATCTTCTGGCAAAAAGGCAAGCAACCTTGCATGTTCAGATATGCTAGGAAGAAAATTAAAAGAAACAGGAAACCAATTTCATTGTAGCTTCCGGAAAGATATATTAAAGTTTTAATTGAAAATATAATGCGATAAATGATAAATTAAGAGAGAGAGAGAGAGAGAGAGAGAGAGGAGAGAGAGAGAGAGAGAGAGAGAGAGAGAGAGAGAGAGAGAGAGAGAGAGAGAGAGAGAGAGAGAGAGAGAGAGAGAGGAGATCTACAAATAACTTAATGATACATGGAAACAATTACTTTCTCTCTTGCATCCCTTGAATTTAGAGCTAAAGAGACATTATTAATTTTTTTAGTTTTTTTATTTCTTATGATGCCATTTTTCTTTTTGGAATTACAATATTGACATTACATTTCCCTAATTTGTTAGTGAAATTATCTTTTTTTTTTTAATATCGTCTTTGTATTATCTCGACTCTTTCTCTAGGGTGTAGTGTCGCTGAAAATTTTGACCCGTTTTTAGTCATATTCACACATAAAACCATGAAACTAAGCATCTGAATGCAAAAGTGAAGAATGAGATTATCAACACTATTTTTCTTGGTCAAGAAATCATGTTACAGAGTACTAGTGCAAGCACAAAATTTAGTGCCTGACACCATATGAGACTGACACTCATGGATAATTCCATTGATCGAAATTCTTGGTCAAGAAATACTATTACAATATATTATACATGTGCAAGCCCAAAATTTGTAGTATATTCGCTATCTCATAAATAATTTGTGCTGGTCTGAGTAGCTATAATGACTCTTGTCAATTTATATCTTATGCTTTTAGCTTATTATTTTTATGTGCACGCAATTACGATTATAAGTATATGTGCTGCTTCAATTATATTATTAGTTCCATCATCAAAGTTATATCTTCAAGCTTTAATCAAGGACAGGAAGCTTTCTGATCTTTCCAACAGTTATATTTTTCTTATTTACATTACGGCACATTATGCCTTGGATAGTTTCCACGATCATGTAAATCATCTTATATATGCTTTTTGAAAATTCTTACCAATCAAATACCTCTCCACAATTTAGAGTCAAAATGTTCTTTCAATTACCGCAATCTTATTTCCCTATCAAATATGGGATCCAACTATTAGTATATCACTTGTAATTAGTTTCTCTATGCTATCATCTTTTTTGTGGCTACATCAACTTAAACCTATAAAGAAACAAAAATGAAAATCTAAATAGAGAATAGTAAGGGGAAAAAAAAATCAATAAGCAATCTACTTTTTCTGTAGGTTCATATGCACGAAGTGGGAACGAAATTTAGAATTTGTGAGAGGAGAAAGAGTATTAAATTGTAGGAGAGTTAGTGAGTGACACTTGTGTTAGAAGGCATTCATATCGACTTAAGAGAGAAAGGGTACGAAAATTTTGTCGTAGGTTTTCACTTAGGATTTGGAAAATCAAAATAGGGTAGTTGAAGAGCAAGAGGCTACATAATCAACCAATCAAATAATATAAAAATAAAAGTAACGAAAATTGGGATTATGATGGCAAAATCGGGAATGGTGATTACCGTGAAGAAGAGTTACTTGCAATTTAAAATGGCTTATCAATATGGTCTTACAAGAAATTCCAGCCATTGATCATAGAAGGAGATTCTTTAAATTGATCGAATGAATAAAAGATGAGGGTGAGCCGCCTTGGAGACTATGGGAGATACTTAAACAGTATTAAGCATCTTCATTCCAATGCCAATTTATCTTTTGGCCATGTTTATTGATCAGCTATTAATTTGAAAAGGTGTTTTACTTGAAGACCTCAAGATAAGACAGGTGGATCAATGACTATATTTTTTCTCTTTGAGAGTTTTTATCCGTGGATTGCATTGGTTATGTTCTCTTAGATCTCCGCGATCTAATTGAATTGTGTATTGGCCATGGAGAGAGCTATTCTCCCCACTCGCAACAAAATACTTTTTCCTAAAAAATAAAGGAGGCAATGAAAAATTTTAGGAAAATAAAAAAAACCAAATCTTTAATAGCCGTCCCATTCAACCAATGAAACAGGATAAAATCAAAGTTTGACCAATGAAATAAAATATATAAAAAAAAAGCTCTACATGCACAAGAAAAAATGGGGTTCAAAGAAAATTGCCTACATAGCGCAATGGGAAGTATTGGTTCAAATTGTTAAAAAAAAACCCTTTTACAAACCCTAGATACGCGCTATTATACTTTCTTGGAGTGGCGACAAACTTGGTAAAGATTACATAAAAAACGGTACTTTAACGTGCTAATAACCATTTTTGGTCCTCATATGTAGCTTATTTGACTGTTTGCAATGTGGCCTATCCAAATGCGATGCATTGGTTGACCAGTTGCAACGATGTTACAACTATGGGGACCATAATAAGACAAATAATATTTTAGTTGGCAGGAGATATGAGTGGGATGGGCAGGTTATCTGCTTTTGACCTCGTTATTGCTTCTTCTACCACATCCATTGGTCGTACTATCAATGGTATCAATCATTCTTAACTTGATAATAGGTGGAGTTAACATAATTCCCTTGAAAAATGTTAGCGGGCGGGAGCATCCCTTTGGCAGTTTTTTGCTATGGCGACTGAAGCACCTAACTTGTAATGCATTAATAAATCTAGGCCTTTTGAGTTTTGCCTCGCAAGTCAAGATGATGGACTTGAATTTGGTGATGGATTATGGTTTCCACCATTCATGTAATGCACGGTTTGATTCACGATTCACTTGTTGGTGAAATTCAGCATATTGATTCTATACTTGGAATCCAAAATATTTTTCTTTGGCTTTCTTTGGTACTGGCGTCAGCTAGAGATAAGCGAATTCAAAAGTTTGTAAGTTTTGAAGTCGCTTAGCCTAAAAGACTTTAAAAGTTGAGGCATTTGAAGTCATTTAGCATAAGCAACTTCAAAAGTGCTTCAAGAGTGTAGGACTTTTGAAGCCACTTAGGTCTAAACGACTTCAAAATTTTCACACATTTGAAGACGTTTAGATATAAACGACTTCAAAATCTTAGACTAAATGATTTCAAAAGTTGGTGGCTTTTGAAGTCATTTGTTCAAGTGACTTCAAAAGACCTGGATTTTAAAGTCATTTATCTAAATGACTATAAAAGTTGTTGACTTTCCAAGTCAGCTCGATAGAAGTTGCTTATTAAGTAACTTCAATTATCACTTTTAACCGACTTTAAAAGCCTACAGTCTAGTAGTGTCATTTGAGATGATTCAAGATGTCCTCCATGATTTAATCCAAGATGTCCATTTAATGAGAAATTTGGGCATCTTTCATCTATGTCCCAAAATACCTTCTCTGGCTGATTTAAACCATTCAAACTTTCAAGGTTTAAGATGCCCACTCCATGACAAAATATGAGTAAAATACTTTGATACAAGAGGGTTGATGATGATCTTGATGTTTCATAGTATGATTGCCCTTAATCTCTCTTGATCACCATCGATATTGGAATTTTAAGATACTTTCATGTCACCAATGATTCAGCCACTCATTTTATTGGACATCTTTGCTTTCCAATAGACTAGAATACTCTATATATATTCTCTTCTACTGATCATATGGTCAAATATCCAAAGGTTTGGTTCAACCTTGACCTTCATGCCTTTCCAAAGTCAAAACAAACGAAGTTCAAAATCTTCCTTCAAGTGAAATTTGTGGTATTTACACTATCTAAGATAAGTTCATGACTATTAATGGTTGAGGTCAAGCAAAATATATGCATGCTTTAGATTTTAGCCACAGATTTGACTGTTCACATCATCCACTACGAAAGTTTCGGGCGCAATATCATAGCTATGGCTATAAAGTTGAACTGTTAAGATCACCAACCATTGCGACTCCAGATTTTTGGGTAAGGAGTTACTGTAAATGCGATCGATTGATGGTTGCGTTGCCTAGAATCTTCTAGCAAAAAGGCAAGCAACCTTGCATGTTCAGATATGCTAGGAAGAAAATTAAAAGAAACAGGAAACCAATTTCATTGTAGCTTTCGGAAAGATATATCAAAGTTTTAATTGAAAATATAATGCGATAAATGATAAATTAAGAGAGAGAGAGAGAGAGAGAGAGAGAGAGAGAGAGAGAGAGAGAGAGAGAGAGAGAGAGAGAGATTTGTTTGAGGCTCCTACAAGGAGTTGGACACATAAAGGAAACTCTTCACAAACCATGGTCAGAATAGGAAAGCGAATTATTTTTCCTTGAGAAAGAGAGGGAGATCTACAAATAACTTGATGATACATGGAAACAATTACTTTCTCTCTTGCATCACTTGAATGTAGAACTAGAGAGATATTGGTACTATTTTGAGTTTTTTTTATTTCCTATGATGCCATTTTACTTTTTGGTATTACAATATTGACCATTATATTTCCCTAATATGCTACAGAAATTATCTTATTTTGTTTAATCTCGTCTTTTTATTACCTCTACTCTTCCTCTAGTGTATAGTGTCGATGAAAATTTTGACCTGCTTTTAGTCATATTCACACATAAAACCATGAAACTAAGCATCTGAATGCAATAGTGAAGAATGAGATTATCAACACTGTGTTGCTTGGCCAAGAAATCATGTTACAGAGTACGAGTGCAAGCACAAAATTAGTGCCTTACACCATATGAAACTGACACTCTCGTGGATAATTCCATTGGTCGAAATTCTTGGTCAAGAAATACTATTACAATATATTATACTTGTGCAAGCCCAAAATTTGTTGTTTATGCGCTATTTCATAAATAATTTGTGTTGGTCTGAATAGCTACAATCACTCTCGTCAATTTATATCTTATGCTTTTAGCTTATTATTGTTGTGTGCATGCAATTACGATTATAAGTATATGCCATTAATATGCTGCTTCAATTATATTATTAGTCCTATCACCAAAGTTATATCTTCAGGCTTTAATCAAGGACAGGAAGCTTCCTGATCTTTCCAAGAGTTATGCTTTTCTTATTTACAATATGGCACAATATGCCTTGGACAGTTTTCACGGTCATGTAAATCATCTTATATATACTTTTTGCAAATTCTTATCAATCAAATACTTCACCACAATTTAGAGTCAAAATGTTCTTTCAATTACTGTAATCTTATTTCCCTGATCAAATATGGGATCCAACTATTACTATATCACTTTGTAATTAGTTTCTCTATGCTATCATCTTTTTTGTGGCTACATCAACTTAAACCTGTAAAGAAACAAAAAGGAAAATCTAAATAGAGAATAGTAAGGGGGAAAAAATTCAATAAGCATTCTACTTTTTCTGTAGTTCATATCCACTAAGTAGGAATGAAATTTAGAATTTGTGAGAGAAGAAAGAGTATTAACTTGTAGGAGAGTTGGTAAGGGAGTGACACTTGTGATAGAAGGCATTCATATCAATTTAAGAGAGAAAGGGTAAGAAAATTTTGCCGTAGGTTTTCACTTAGGATTTGGAAAATCAAAGTAGGGTAGTTGAAGAGAAAGAGACTACATAATCAACCAATCAAATAATATAAAAATAAAAGTAATGCAAATTGGGATTATGATGGCCCAATCAGGAATGGTGACTACTTTGAAGAAGAGCTACTTGCAATTTACAATGGCTTATCAATATGGTCATAGAAGAAATTCCAGCCATTGATCATGGAGGAGATTCTTTAAATTTGATCGAATGAATAAAAGATGAGGGGGAGTCGCCTTGGAGATTATGGGAGATACTTAACCGTATTAAACATCTTCATTGTATTGGCCATGGAGAGAGCTATTCTCCCCACTTGCAACAAAGTACTTTTTCCTAAAAGAAAAAAAGGAAGCAATGAAATTTTTTAGTAAAATAAGAAACCAAATTATTTAATAGCTCTCCCATTCAACCAATCAAACAAGATCAAATCAAAGTTCAACCGATGAAATAAAAAAAATATATAAGTAAAAAAAAAAAAAAGAGTTCAAAGAAAATTGCTTATATAGCACAATGAGAATTAGGGGTGGCAAAATATGACACGACTGGAACCTGACACGGATTTAGTGGGTTAGGGTTGAGCCTTATCATGTTCGAGTCAATCAATGTTGACTTGTCACGTTGACCCATGTGACACGCAACTTAGTAAAACTTCAAGTTGAACTAAATGACACAAACACTAAATAGTACAGTTTCTGAGTAACAGTCCTATATTTTAACTGATAAAAGACAGGACAGTACATTATATAGGATAGTTAGTAAGTAACCATCATATTTAATACCAGAGGCTATAGGACAATTAAAACAAAACCGTCCTATATTTTATAAATTCTATAAGACGGTTGATAAGTAAGCGTCTTACATTTATATGTTATATAGGACGGTTATTAAGTAACCATCCTATATATTAGGCTTACTTATAACATATTATAGGATGGTTATTTTTTAACCATCCTATAATATGATGATATAAGATGGTTACCAAATACCTGTCCTATATTTGTAAAAACAATCTACAATATTTTGATCAATCTAACTAATTTACAAGCTTTAAAATTCTACTGTGATCATTGATCTTGAGGTTTTGATATGTCCTGGATCCATCTATTGGATCAGATTTTTATTTTAAGATCATCTTGATTGTGATCTATTACTGTTGGAATGGATTTTAGTGATTACCTGTATTACTGTCCAAGTGTCCAATGTGTGACTACACACACAATTCTCTCTTTCCATTACCCACCCATTAGGCATTAGACCATGATCCATCCACTGAACACAACTTCACACCTAAGTCCTAACATATCAAAAGTTTAAAACCCTGTCTTGACTCTTGAAGGCTTGAAGCCTTGAACTGTTGTACACACCAACCTCCCATCATTAAAATTTTGAAATAGACCAAGCACACTATACACACAATCATATTGACACATACATACTTGAATCAAAACAAAAAATGGAATACAACCATAGTAATGGACTGTGTGTCAAAATAACACATTCACATTCAACCTACTATATTTAAAATCATTGTACACATTCCCTTATGCTCCTATGCTCCATACAGTTTACATTGAATTGAACAAATAAAAGCACTCTCAATCACCCATACTATACATGATACAACCCATCTGCTGATCTAAGCCATCATTGAAAATTGATGATCAACCCATTTGCTGATCAAAACACCAACTTCCTAATCACATGATTGAAATTTGGAAGTTTGAAACAAAGAAAGCACATACATTGAAACAATGTACTTCAATCAAAAGAAAAATAGAACACATCCATTGAAATGAACTGATCTTTGTCTTATATTTGAGTAAAATGTATATACATGAATGATGATATTGATACATTCATTTACATCACTTAACTACAAATTAAAATTCATAATATGATCTGTCCATTCCATTCTAATATCGTCTAGATCTAACTAGGAGTAACTCTTGCTTCCTAAATCTGCCTGCAAGAAACATATAATAACTTAGATTCAGTTAGAAAATATACAAATCAAAAGTGTAACATTGGTCAGTAAGTCTTACCTTTCTCAATTGTGAGATTGTAACTCCATTGCGAATGAGGGTTCTCATGTATCTAAACATAATACCCACACTCCCAATCTGATTTTTGTTTATGGCACTATAGAACAATGTCACCAGAGACAACAGAAAAGGTTCAAAATATAATGTCCAATAAGTTCAGGTTTTAAATTATATCAAAGAGTCTAAAGAGCAGTAATTAGTAAACCCTACCTTTGCCTTCTTCTAGTTGAGTTTTGGTGGGTGGTGAATGCCTTCCCGCTCAGCCCATTTATACCATGCTCTACACACATATAATTGAAAAGCATTAGATTATGAATATTATAATAGTTGCTAGGTGAGTAGTTATATCATAATGAAAGGAATAATAAAGACTTACTTGTTTATAATTTCCATCAAGTGTTCCTGAATGTGTGCTCCATAAGAATAAAAAAAATTGCATGGCCACCATGCACATCCAAAGTTAGCAGCATTCAATGGGACCTATAAAAACAATAATTCAATTAAATGTTCTCTAATCTTAACTAATGTAGTATTCATGTGTATGAATTATAAAATTGAAATGGCATAATTAAGCAACATATGTTACAAAACGTACTTGCTATTGTAGGGAATTAATAAGGCTTGCCCCTTCATGCAACCCATGAGTCCAGGAATGATATCTTCACTTTGGTTGTCTGTGAGCAAATAGTCCAATCGAAAGACAATAGAAGGGTTAAGGAGTTTGTAAATGTCCTTGACCTCTAATATTTGCAAGCTATCATGCAAATACCTGCATTAGGAATTTGGGTTAATGTCAAATAATTATCAAGTGCTATTAAAAAAGCAAGTAATGTTACTTTGATTTGTAATAGTCTAACTCTAATAGAGTAGTTACATGACAACATACCTTATATAGACTATAATGTGCATGTATTCCAATTGAGCCATATTACATATGGCTAAGAGGTCTGCCTTGAAGAGTGGAACCTCAACCACATTGTTTGAAAGTACACCTGCCTCTATCCTTATGGGGTTAATTGCATTATCTTCATTGGCCAATCTGTACAGTACTCTTAGGAATGGAGGTGTGTTAGGTGGAACCTCCACCTGATCCCTACACTGTAGATGTAACATTTTAGAAATTAGTAATGAATATATATAACATATGCTGGTATACTAGCATTTATAAAAGAAGAGAGACAATAAGATAAAATTATAATATTTTATAATATAACATTGTGACTTGTGAGCACCTAACAAGTGCTTTGAACTTGTTAGTTGTTGCATCATTCAAGTCCACATGTAACATGATACAACTATACAAATATATAGAACTAGTAGTCTAATACTACTTAGGAAGGCTGGGATGGGGCTACACTTGCCACTATGCCAGAATTTGTGGCGACGATGGTGAGGTTCGCTTCAACTGCCCCTTGTGCTGCTTCTAGTGATCCGACATGTTGCAGACAATATTAATCAATTAACAATTTATGATGACTTAAAAAAGGTAGGAGAAAATGATGTCATGACTATAGTTACAATACATGTACCTTGGAATTGGATATCATTGGTTTGATATATTTCTCTGGCCAACACATATGATATCCAATTGCATCCCCAACTATTTCAACATCATCCCCTTTGATTGGAAATGGAAGGGGAGCATCTGGTTGAATAATAGTAGTGATGCACACACGCTTAGTGTGTGAAGGCATCAACTTGCCATGAAAGGTGGCTGAAGTCATGGGTCAAACCTCATATAGTGTTGCCACAGCCACATAGTTCTTAAATGTATGTAGCTGCAACATGCATTGACCCACCTGCATTTGAGAAATGACATATATATATAATAATTAGTGATGTAATGTAAACAGAAAAGGTTAGTAAATAAGTAACATTGTAAAACTAAACATGTCAATGTATATACCTCACTGATTTGGTTTAGGACATCACATTCAAGTACTTGTTCTGTCACCTCTTCATCTGATAGAGGACTAAGAGTGTAGCTATTGTCAGATTGGGGTGGTTGAACTTAAGCTTGAGCTTGAGCTTGAGGGCTAACATCCTCACATGAGGTTCTTCCACCACCCTAAAGTTCCTTCAACAGTTGATCTTTGATCTTACTATATATCTCCACAACTGTTTGCTTCTTCCAATTCTTATAGCGTAGGAGCCTTTTGTTTGGGGAAGAACTTGGAAGGAACAACACCCCGACCTTGGCCCCTTACCTGGCTAGGGTGCTAATCCTTGTTGCCAATTGCCCTATACAGGATGTCCCCCTTTGCAGCAGTGCTGCTAAGAGTCCCTGTTGTTGCACTTGCACTCTCTTAGGTCAACTCTTCTTGCACACGTAAACATCATAACATGATCAAATCACTATTATATATATAATATTTATATAATGCACTATGCAAGGGTATAAAAGTATAAAACTATTTAACTAGGCAGTATACACATAAAGTAAAAGTATAAAACTTAAAGTCTTAAACCACTTACAATTCTTAAAGCAATTGCTGCAGTTGTCTTGTTGGCAAGGGTGTGGAAGTTATGCCCTTTTGAATGTGCCATTTTCCATAGAAGAGCACAATCGATGGGATCCATTGTCCCAGCCTTCTTTTGCTATTAAAAGAGACACTAAGTCAGAATTAATAAATAAAAACCTACTATGATTAGACAAATGAAATGTCACATGATATACTTACTTCATCTACCTCTAATTGTACGTAGCCAACCCTTGAAAGATGGTGCTGGATATGGTTTTGTGCACTCGCCTTCTGTCCTTTTATATGCTTTGCCTAGACATCAAAGTAATGCATTCAAAATACAATCAAATATAATAATTACAAGAATCAAAATTTAGCTTGGCTAGTTCAAGTTGTGATTACCTCAAAATCAAGAGATAGCCTATATTGTACAAATTGATTCCATGCTTCCTGGTCAATGAAGTAGGAATACAACTAAGGGACCAACTCCTAGCAATGCTTGCTTCTTACACCCATCAGATATGTCAAAGGCATACTACAAAACGAAAGAAGAAGCAGGTTAAGTGACTAACTACTGACTAGTGAGTAGTGACTTAGTGTATATCATGATTCATATGAAAACAAAAAAAAAATCTATAAATGTAAAGGAGATATTATGTTATATGTAGTAAGAATTTACATCCCTTAACCATGTCCCATATTGAATCTTTGATTTTTGGAGATAAAAGTCTTCAATCAATCACTGATACTAGCACAAGTCTTCTAACAATGCAACATATGAAGCTAGCATAGGCATATGCAGTACCACCAATCGATTGGCCTCTACTATTGAATTGTACAATTTCTTTTATTCCCTTTGAGGATCTCTTATTTATACGTTCCATTTGTGTTAGCCCCCTAACCTTTCTCTTGGCACTGATAGGTGGTGTTACTAGTCGACATGTGCTTGAGAGCCTTGATTGTTCTACTTCTGTGTGTTGTAATTTTTCTACTTCTACCTCTTCTACTTGCTCTTGTACTACTTATTCATGTTCTTGTTGTAGTTCTACTTCTTCATGTTCCATGTTTGCTTCACAAATAAAAATGAAAATGACTACAGTTAGACAAGTGAAAAGTGGAAACTGGAAAGTGTAAGTGAAATAACTTGGTGCATTAGAAGCAATGATCAAAAGGTATTAGTCAAAGATGATGAGATCAAACGAAGGTGGGAGGTCAGAGATGTACCATTGAAGCTATTTTCGCTATGGTAGCTCAAAATCAACATACTAAAATTAGATTGAAGGTACAAATGACAGGGAAAGATTGTATTCTACAGTGGGAATAGCATACAATCTTAAGTCATATAAGTATAGGTCAATTTCCCATGCTAATCATTGCCTGAGTCACTTATATATGACCTAGAAGTCATGAATTAGCTTACTAAAGTATATTTCAATCAAGACCTCATAGAAGTATGTCTTGGATGAGTCATCCACTATGGCAACCATGGATCAAAAGGAGTCCATATCAATAATCTCCATTGATGCCTTGTGTAGAGTAGTACACCCTATTAATGTTGTACTAGGGTACTATAGTGGAAACAACATAACAATAGGAGTTTTTGTCTAGATAGATTTCAATAAAAAACTAGTATTGTTCATTACTTTTCAAAATAAACTCATTTCTTCTCAATCTTGTACTTTTTCTAAGGAAGACTTTGCTCTTTAACATGTCATGTACACCAGGCTTCAATTATTGATTAAATTCAAGGTCAAATCCCTATTTCTCTTTGATGAGATACCATTCTCAATTTCCATATCTCCTTAGAATACAATAATTCTATAAAAAAAAAAAAAAAAAAATTCAATTTAAAAAATTCTGTCAACCACACTATTTAGATAAAATAAAAAATAAAAAATGTTAGCATGTTTTTGAACATATAGATATCAAAACATTGTTTGAGAATAATGTGCATCAAAGAAATTAAAAGGTGAACTCTAACTTTGGACCCAAACATGTAATCTATGTTGCTAACAAGATTTAACATGTGTTCAAATTTTTTTTATAACATCTATCACAATCCTCTAGTCTTAATTCCAAACTTGAGCTTGTGTCTAATCTAACCATGAGATATAATAGTGTACTAAATAGCATTCGAGACGTGATATTTTAACACACCAAGTAATCAAATATGAATAATTAGGCTTGTATGGAAGCATGACTAATTAGCTTAAATAAAGAAACATACATTTTTGTCTTAGGTTCAATATATAGGATACAAATAGATGAGTTTAATAGACCTAACATCAAACCGTTAGAAAGCAAAGAGTGTATGCTTATATAAGTATAGATGAAGGAAGTTTCTTTTTATTTTGGGACTCCTTTCTTTGAAAACTCAAAATCTCATAAATCATTCTAATTTAGGAAGAAAGCATTTTGAAAGATAAAGAACTGACTTCAAACATTTGAAGGCTAAATTTTTTTGTGCATACACCTGCTTTGGATTTCACTTTTGGTTAAGATGTCCAATTACATTGGTAAATGGTAGCTTAAACATAAAACAATAGGGTAAAAAATGGCGACATTACATAGAGTTTCCAAGAGAGCATAATAACAGAAGAACAGAACTTTAGAACTAGTACCTGATCCTGATGAACCTCCTTCCATTGCGGTCGCTGGTCGGGTTGCACACTTTCTCTCTCCCTTGACTCTCCTTCTTCTTCTCATTGACACTCTTCTTTGGGTTTGTGCGTTTGCTCTAGTTCTGGTTGAACAGTTGAAGGGGGTTTGGTCTTAGGGAGGGGAGAGTTGGACACTTCAAAACTTAGGTTAGGGTTAGGGAGAAAAGTCAGAAATGAAAATGCCAAGGTGAAGAATAGTGAAAGGCAGGAGAAAGTTTTAATGTATAAAAAGATCAATATAGGAAAATTGTAGAGTAACTATCCTACAATTACAAAATATATAGGATGGTTATGAAATAACCATCCTATAAATAAAGAAATATAGGACCATTTTTTCATAACCGTCCTATAAGTAATAAAATATATAGGACGGTTGTTAAACAATTATAAGTAATAACATATATAGGACGGTTGTTAAACAATCGTCCTATAAGTAACAAAATATATAGGATGGTTATTAAATAATCGTCCTATAAGTAAAACATATATAGGACGGTTATTAAATAACCGTCCTATAAGTAATAACATATATTGATATATAGGATGGTTATGAAATAACCATCTTATATTATTATTTTTATTATTACCAGTCCTGTAGTTACTATTGCTAGTTCCTTAAGTTAAAATATATAAAAACATTTATGTAATGTAAGTAACTCATACTCATTACTTGTTGAGGACTTGAGGTTGAGGATGAGTAAAGAAAGAGTTATGTATTTAACTAATCTTAGTTGAGGATGTGCTTAAGTAAAAATAATTATGTCAGTATGAGTAAAGAAAGAGTTATGTAATTAACTCATCTTAATTGAGTTGATTTCCTTGAGGATGAGCTTAAAAAGATAGAGCATATGTATGTATTATATAAGAGTTGAGGTCCTTGAGGATGAGTTTAAACAGACAGATTTATGTATGTAATATCATTGTATGAGTAAAGAAAGAGTTACGTAATTAACTCATCTTAATTGTGTTGAGGATGAGCTTAAAAAGACAGAGCATATATGTATTATATAAGAGTTGAGGTCCTTGAGGATGAGTTTAAAAAGACTTATTTATGTATGTAATATCACTGTATGAGTAAAGAAAGAGTTATGTAATTAACTCGTCTTAATTGAGTTGAGGATGAGCTTAAAAAGACAGAGCATATATGTGTTATATAAGAGTTGAAGTTGAGGATGAGTTTAAAAAGACAGATTTATGTATGTGTTATCACTATATGAGTAAAGAAAGAGTTATGTAATTAACTCTTCTTCATTGAGTTGAGGATGAGTTTAAAAAGATAGAGTTATGTAGGTAACTCATACTCAATAGTTGTTGAGGTTGAGGATGAGTAAAGAAAGAGTCATGTAATTAAGTCATTAGATAAGAATGACTGAATGAGAATAGAAGCAGTTATGTGTTGTATTAACACAAAAGCTTATCAAGAGAGAATTAGACTATTAGAGGGATATTGATATGATAACTTTGGTGAAACTAAAATTAATTCTGGATTGTGGTCTATAGTGAAAAGAAGTGGCATTGATGGTAAAATGAATAATGATCATGAGAAAAAAACAAATGTTGAATGATATTACTAAGGGAGTTACTACCTTTTACTCTAGATGGATCATGGATGAATGAGTTATTCCCATTCTATTATCATCAATTGGGAGTTAGAAATGAGAAACATTGGTAAGAAATCAAAACAAATCTTAAGTTATATGAGTTGGATAAATGATATTCATGAATTTGATGAAAAAGATATATATTAGATCAATTGGTGATGACATGTGAAATTAGCATAAGAAAATTATGAGCATTTATAATTTTATATAATTTATGATAGTTAGTCTCACTTGTACAAGTTACGAAACTTGTTAACTAATTATCTAGTAAGTGTAACTTGTGAGTTTGTAACTGACAATGTGTAGATAATCTTAAAATGGTTGATAAGAGAATTAGAGAATAGTAAGTGAGGCTAAACTTAAGGCCATATGATATGATGATCACTATCATAGACTAGGTTCGAGATAAGGTGAGAAATATGTGTTTAAACATGCAAAAATAAGATAATAGAAGTCAGAAGGGTAAGGTTAGAGTCTTAGATCACGTTAACTAAGTGCATTAGATTAGAACTTAGAATTAGAAGTGAATAAATCATCAAAGGATACTACTCAATATTTGTCCATTTTTAAGGCATTTAACCATTTACCCCGCTGAACCTGAGGTTTTTGGTGCATACATGTATTTTTGTTGGAACATTGATACATAACATAAGCAATGGAATGCATAGTACTCTATGTATTTATGTAAGCTTGATCCCATTGGCCACTGCATTTGCATTGCCTGCAAGAGTCAACTTATAGGTTATGGCCCAACAAGGCAACAAATCAGGGCAGGGGCTTAGCTTATGATTGCAATTGGATTTGGGCTTACATTCAAAAAGACAAAACAATTGCTATAGACCAAACCAGTAGACCTTGATAATTAGTTAACAACAGGTTATGAGTCATGTAACTTATGTTTTCATTTTGTTTTCCCGCTGGCCACTACAAGGGGGGCCCAGCCCACACATCGGATCTGACATCAAGGACTCAAAATATTTGACAAATGATTGAAGTGTAAGTTCCATTAACTCCAGTTGCCACTTGCCAATTTGGAATTGGAGGAGGGGAGGCTGTCTGTCCCTGTCAAGTAGGCCAATGTCTAGGCTAGGCAGTTTGCCATTCTGGGCAGACTGGTCACTGGCAATCTAGCATATCGCAGTCGTACTCACACTCCCATGGAGATGGTAAACTAATAAACTATATGTATAAATAAAGGACGATTATATAAGAACTGTCCTATATTTTCAACATATATAGGATGGTTCATTTGTAACTGTCCTTTATGTTTGTAAAATTATAGGACTGTTATTTCTTAACCGTCCTATTTTTCTTTCTAAAATAGGACGGTTAAACATTAACCATCCTATATTTCTATAAAATAGGATGGTTATATGCCAACTGTCCTATTTGGTTTTCCAATTATAGGATTGTTATGTCCTAACCATCCTATATTCTTATTAAAATAAGATAGTTATTCATTAACCGTCCTGTAATATCTATGGTTACGTTGTAACGGTCTTTTATTTTTTGTTACATTATAAGACTGTTGTTATCGAGCCATCCTATATTTGGTTTTAAATTTACCTTTTATTTAACACGATCGATCATGTATACGTTTAGTTTACTAATTTACACTTAGATATTTAGCATCAAATTGAATCGGTTAAAGGCTTAATGCCCAACCCAATAGTTACAACCCAAGTTGCTTTTACAATTTAAATCTGTTTTAGATTTTTCTTTCCAGATATCTTCAACCATTCTAACACGATGAGCAGCAGCACCCCTACTACAGCACCACAGGTATGTGTTTGTTTTTTGTTATTTCTTTATGATTCTGACTCTTTTCATTCCTCACTTCCTTCCCTTATTAGTAATTGTTGGTGTAGTGTTTAGTTTACTATGAGTGTGAACTAAATTTTGTTTGTCATTTGCAATATAGGCATAGGTTGGGAGCATTGATGCTTCTGATAACTTGAGTATGCTGCACCATGACAACGCCGATGATGATCTTGCTGATTTGAAGAACGTGGAGTTAGTTTCAAAATCCAATAGCGGTAAAAAGCATAGTAAGCTAATGTCTCTAGTTTGGAACTTTTTTGAACACCTTCCTATATTAGAAGATGGAAGGCAAAGGTGTAAATGCAAGAAGTGCTCTGCAATATATATTTGTGATAACAAATTTGGTACTGGTAACTTAAAATGTCATATAAAGACTTGTCAATGAAGTTCTTCTCATGACATAGGCCAGTTGCTTTTATCTCAAAGTCAGGGGAGTATGTCACTAAGTTCAGCTTCAGATAATAAGTTTGATCCTAAAGTTTATCATGAGTTAGTAGCAGCTACAGTTGTTATGCATGATTTGCCTTTCCAATTTGTTGAGTATGATGGAATTAGAACTCTATTGAAATATTTGTGCACAGATTTGCATTTGATTAGTAGAAATACAGTAAAAGTAGATGTTTTCAGAATGTATAAAAGAGAAAAAAGAAAGATAAAAGAGATGTTAGAGTTGGCACCTAGTAGGATGAGTTTGACATCTGATTTGTGGACTGCTTGTATTATTGAAGGTTTCATAAGTCTCACAGCACATTTCCTAATGCGGGATCGATCCCTATTTGAAAACAGTTCTATAAAATCAATGCAATGCAGCGGAAAAATCTTTTATTTTGAATTCATTTTGAAAACCTCGAGTGTCATTTGCTTTCAAGATGAACAAGGAAATTTTAAAAAATTAAAACAATCATATATGTATATCCCAGGTCTATCCAATCATAGCTCACAGCCCAGCTGTAATAATTACATATACATGTCTAAAGGATAGATTATATACTTACATTCATACTCGTCTTTGTCTTCGTTCACTTGATTGTAGTACTAATATTTCCTTATGCTTCTTCTAATCTTGTTGGAGCTAATTTGTATAAATAATGTATTTGGGTGAGTATTCCTCATACTTAGTAGGTGATCTGATACCACTATTTTGAAAACATGGCATGCAACATGCATGGTTTCAAAAGAGACTTTCCATGTACAACATCATGCAATTTCCTTTTTGTGTAAACATTCATTTTTATGCACAAATAATAAGCTTTTTTGCACATTTCAATCATGGAATCTTTTATCGAAATCTAGTAATCAACAATATAAATTATTACAAAAATCATAGAGTAGTGGTTACTCAATCCATGTACTAAGATCTCAGCAAAAACATCAAGTTGATTAGTCAATAAATCATAAACTAATCATAATTATGAAATTCTTAAAATAGTAATCGATTAAAGCAGATGATAACATCACTATAGATATCATGCACACGGACCTCTCGACAAACACATCAAGCCGATGGGTTAGCGAACACATCAAGCCAACTGGTCATGAGTACTTATATACGACCATCTCAATGTTATATGCATATCGATAAAATCAAAATCACACGGTCAACTATGCTCATGATCAGAACACATCTAGAATCTTGTGTCTCCAGTATCTAGAGACCAGCCTACCATAGCCTCCACGACAACTGTGGATATGTCCTCGAAAAGGATGCTGTGAACACCTCCAGTGGTTGTCCCTATTTACCACAGTAGTTGAGGAAGGGACAATGCCATTTTGGTAGTAATACCATCCACTTTTTGTTGTAGAGGCCAGGAGGCCAACCCCATACATAAACAACCTCTCAGCATAGTGCCCACTAGGCTCATTGGCCCGAAAATATAAATACATGAAATCCCAGTCTCAATTATCATAAATCATGCAATCTATGCAATGAGTTTCAAAACATGTGAGCAATGCATATAAATATGCATATATTCTAAATCTCAATCATCACAAATCATGCAATTTATGCAACCAGTTCCAAAACATGTATGCAGTGCTTATATAAGGACTACTTACCAAATATGCAAGGAATTGCATGCAAGATCATAAGAAAAATCTGCATACTCATTATGAGAATATTATATCGCAAAAAGCATACTAAACAAGGTCATCAGGATTAAATAAATTAATTAGAGTTTGGAAATGCATTTGAAAACTTAGCAATATCAGACTACCTACCTCGACTGTTGTCACTTAAATCGCGTTTCTCTTCAATTCGAGTCCTAGAGCACCTTTGTGAGGCCTTAGATCTTATTTGATAACAAGAATTCAAGTATCATTTTCCATTATTTATAGATAATTAATTAGATTTATAGATTAACGGCTAGATCTATCTTTTAGGTTATAGATCTCTGATATATGGGTCTCCATGTTAAATCTCACTTATAATGGTTGATCTATATGATTTAGGCTTGATTTAGGTACATTGATCTCCTAATATACCTAATGGATCAATCTATGAGAATTGATCATCTTTGATCTTGTAGATTTATGAGATTTTTGTGGTTTGTAGGCTATAGTCACATAAAATAGTCTTATGATCCTAAATTTCATTATATAAGTAGGTCCATGTCATCAAGAAGAATACAACGGTCCTTTTGGATCGTTGATCAGAGTTATATAGCCTTCTTAATTGCGAATTTAGTGTTGTATGACAGATAGACGAACCTCAGCTAACAAGGCCTGTTAGGTGGAACCTAAGCCTGACCCCTATAATATAGATGTAATTTTTTAGAAATTTGCATTGCATATATATATATATATTTAAGAAGAATGGAAGAGATTCATTTTTATCGTAAAAACAGACATAAATACCTGGGATGGGGCAATTGGTATGCCAAGATTAGTTGTCGAGGAGGGGGTTACCCTCAATAGCACCTTATGCTTCTTCTAGTTAAGATTAGATATAAATAGTATTTAAAAATTTAGCTCAAGCCTTAAGGTCAATGTTGAGCAGGATGTTGTGATACCATATACATACGTTGAAAATCATTGTTTTGATATGCTTCTCTTGCCAAGCTACATGATATCCAATCACATCCCCAATATTATGAATGTCATTTGCTTTTATAGGAAATGGTTGGAGGGCAGTAGTAATGCACACACACTTAGTGTGTGGATGCATCAACCTTCCATGAACCATGACAAAAAAAAAAACCTCATACAAAGTAGCCACAACGATGCAGTTCTCAGCTATATGTAGCTGCAACATGCAGTGACCCACCTGCAAATTAGGAAACACCAATACATAAGAATGATTGAAGATTACTAAGACATTGAACATTGAAAAGGTAAACATGTTAATACATTTCTCCATTATTAGGACATCTCCTTCAAATAGTTGCTCCTCCATCTCTTCTTCAAATGGAGGATTGTAACTTTTGTGAGATGGGGGTTGAGGGGCAACATCATTCCAAGCATCCTTATAGAAATCATTCCTTACCTTTATGTATAACTCATTTAGCATAACTTCCTTCCATGCTTCCATGTCCTCTGCTAGAGGATTCTTTGATTTATGGAAGAATTTGGAAGGAACCACATTGTTCCCTTGGGCCTTTACTTGGCCATGGTGCTTGTCCTTGTTGCCCATAACCCTATACAAGATGTTCCCCTTTGCAGCAATGCTGCCCAGAGTCCCTGTAGCGGTACTTTCTTGTGTCAACTCTTCCCGCACATGTAATTATTAGAACATAATCATTTTCATATATATAAATATAAATGTATGTATGTATATTATACTTCAAGAGACACAAAGATAGACAGGTAAAACCACTTACGATTCTTATAACAACCAAGGCAGCATTTTTGTTATTGAATGTTTAGGATTTATGCCCTTGTGAATGCACCATTTTTCATAGAAGGGAGCGATCAATGAGCCCTATGGTCCCAGTCTTCATTTTCTATCAAGAGAGACTAATTTAGAGTTAATGAAATAAAAGTGAGGCACATTTAGACAAAATTGAACTGTCACATATACTTATTTCCTGTTCTTCTGACCATGTGTAACTAATTCTGAAGAGGCAGTGTTGCATATGATAACAAACATGCACCATTTGTCCTTTCATATGCTTTGCCTACATGTTAAAGGAACATGTAATTAAGCACAATGGACTTTTATAATTAGAGGAATCAAGCTTTTGGCTAGCTGTAATTTCCTAAAAATTAGAAGACATTCCATGCATCCTGGTCAATGATACGGGAATATAACTCAGGAATAGTGTGGAGGGTAGACAGATCATAGGCATTTGGTAGTATGTACTTTCTTGGAAGATCACTCTTCTATTTCCTCCTTCATTCACTAGCCCCATGTTGAGCATTCTTCTGATACTCATAAGAGATGTCAAAGGTAGACTACAAAGTAAAAACTAGCATTAGTCCATTTGAAATAAAATAAGAAAAGCACCTAGTATGTTGTATGTAGCAAGCATTAACAAACCTTGACCATCTCCCATATTACATCTTTTATTGATAGTGATAAAAGTCTCCAATCAATAATTGAGACTGGCACTATGCTTATAATAGTATAGCAAATGAAACTAGTGTAAGAATATGCACTACTACCTATCACTTGCCTTTACTGTTAAACTGTACCATCTCTTTTATTCACTTTGATTTTCTCTTAATGATATGCTCCCTTTCTTCATATTCCATGTTTCTTACACAAGTGAAAACAATACATTTGGAAAACAACAACATAAATATAGGTTTATAAAGAAGCCACCATCTAAGTGCAAAGTTGGTGTACATAAATAGACAGATATTAAAACAATTACGTCTTAGGAAAGTAGCACTAGAATAACATATTAACTCTTGGCTAACTATGCTGAAGAAGGTCCAAATTAAGACTACTTTTGAATTTGCAGCTCCATACATGCTCTAATTAAGACTACTCTTCAGATTGTTATGCATTTCTAGAAACTCGTGTCATCTCTCCTATGTATTGAACTTGCACATTTATCCCATGCGATGAGATTCACCTTATAAATTGTTTATTTAAATAACAAAATATATTCAAAGACTTCATCTCATTACACTGTCATAATTTGTCACAATAGAAACAAAGTAAAAATCATATAGAATTATTCCTACATAAATTATAACATAAAATTATTCCTAACACAAACTCAAGCTAGTAGTTGGATGTCTTTTTGAATGAAAATTGAAAATCAAAGACATGGGTGTTCTTATTCTTGATGTATTCTATCTAGAATGATCAATTTCAACCATTTTCATTCATTAATGAAGCAAAAAATCATGCACAAATTTAAGTAAGCAATATATTGTTACTATTCATGCAAATAACTACAAATAGCATACTTCAAGCTAGTAGTTGGATAAATTTTTTAATGAAAATTAAAAATCTAAGACATGGGTCTTCTTATACTCGATATCCTCAATCTTGAATGATCAACTTCAACCATTTCCAATCATTAATGATGTAGAAAATCATGCACAAATTTAAGGAAGCAATATGTTGTTACTATTCACGTAGACAACTATAAGTAGCATACTTCAAGCTAGTAGTTGGATATACTTTTGAATGCAAATTGAAAATCTAAGACATGGTTCTTCTTATTGTCGATGTCCTCTATCCAAAATGACCATTTTCAACCATTGTCACTAATTAACGAAGTAGAAAATCACACATAAATATAAGTAAGCAATATAGCATAGTTCAAGCTAGTAGCTGGATGTCTTTTTTAATGAAAATTGAAAATTTAAGACATGGGTGTTCTTATTCTTGATGTCCTCCATCTAGAGTGATCAATTTCAATCATTTCCATTTATTAATGTAGCAGAAAATCATGCACAAATTTAAGTAATATATTGTTACTATTCACACTCACAACTAGAAATAGCATACTTCAAGCTAGTAGTTGGATATCTTTTTGAATGAAAATTGAAAATCTAATACATGGGTCTTCTTATTCTCGATATCCTCTATTTCAACCATTTCCATTTATTAACGTAGTAGAAAATCACACACAAATTTAAATATGCAATATGATGTTACTATTTATGTGGACAAGTAGCAAAATTCAAGCTAATAGTTGGATGTTTATTTTAATGAAAATTGAAAATCTAACACAAGGTTCTTCTTATTTTTTATGTCCTCTATCTAGAATGATCAATTTTAACCATTTTCATTCATTAATGAAGTAGAAAATCATGCACAAATTTAAGTATGTAATATATTATTACTATTCACACAGACAACAACAACAAGCAAATCTTGGAAACCAGAAGCATGAAAATAGGAAAATCAAGATAAGAGAGGGCTAACCTTGTAATGACTTGGGTTTTTATAACACATTTTTACAAGTGTCTGCAAAGACAGGGTCCTTAGTAGTGAAAATTTTTTGTAAACAAAATAGTAAAAAATCTTTTCTTTAGAATTGTTTTGTAAAAACCCAAGTCTCACTCTAAACATATCATACATGGAATTTGTACCAAAATAAAATTCCATTGAAGGAACAAAATTCTATTAAACATCTGAATCCATTCAGTGTTTCATAGCACACAGCCCCTATATTATTACAATATATTGTCCAAATTACATAAACCAAATTACAAAACTCTCAGTACATAATCATCAAGGGAAATGCCATGATCAATTTCACTGTAGTAAGTATCTTCAAGTCTTGAACTCTTAATTCTCCTTCTCTGTATAAGAGATATTGTAAACATTCAAACATTTACAATATCCTAACAAGCTATGCATGCTATGGGATTAAAGAAGCATGATAATTTAACAGTATATTTCCAAAATTCAATAATCCCCTTAATCATTCCTATCATAGACATATTAATGAATCAATTACCTTTCTATGTATTGTATTAATTTCTCATTTATGTCGAACTTTATATGTATATACTATATATGGATAAATTCATTAAAATCGTGAAAATAGTCAATGAACAGTTCCAAACTAAGCTGATTTTGTTCACAACCCTATACACTATAGTTGGGTCAATATTCATAATCAACCTTTTCCACTATAGGAGGTCAATATTTCAACTAATTTCTATAATGGGCAATTTCCCTTAGGAAATACTGGTAATACACAATTACCGGGCATTTCATCATGCCATAATATAAGGCATTTCACTATGCCTCTCTTGTATGCATCATAATGCAAATATATCAAGTACTACCATGCTACAGTCTAATCTGTACAATGCACCCGTATAACTGCTCAATACTCTACTTATACCTATTAGTGAAAATTACAATATCCATGTTTATATGGGGGGACCATGGTAGTCACAGCAGCTGCCTTCCCATAATTGCCCCACTTGACTTTTTGCCTCTCTTAGGCATGGTATTCATCATCATCAAATTTAGGAGAGTGGGTAGCCAAACCCTCACAACTCTCCTAGCATAGCATCCCTAGGCTTATGCCTATTTAAAGAAAAACCACAAGCCTCCATGCTTGTATGTAAGATAATTATTTTACTTATCAGATGATTTGTCTGTTTATCTATGGTTAGAATATCTTCTACTACCCTATCTATTTAGGATTTTTCTCAATTCTAAACTTAACCATTTCGTACCTATTCCCTCATCATTTGGTTGGATCATGATTATTTCTAAGGTATTTAAAACAATGTAATTGTATCACATATGTCTATAATAAGATAATGTACAAAAACATGTATCTTTCAAGTAATTGCATTCTTAAAATCCACCTACCTCAATGTGGTATTCTCATTCCTTGAGTTCTACCAGGATCAAGGTATATCTGTCAAATCATACATATAATGTTATCTTTCTATTCAAGTGTACTTCCTGTATGATCTTTTGATCATCCCTAAAGAGGATGATCTAGATCTCTTTCCTTGAATCATCTTGATCAAGGGTTCAAGTCATCTATCCTATTTGATCTAAAATTCAATAAGATCTATATCATACATCAAGAATTTAATTTATATTTCTTTCTCTTATTGTTCTTGATCATTCAAGATCTCCTTATGGATCTTTGTTTGATCATTATTATCTTACTTACAAATTATTTTCTTTTGGCAATTTCCTAACTTTTTATGTTCTTATTATTCTGCTCAACCAGTTAGTGTTTTACTGCTTGAAGATGATTTATTTCTTCCTAATTCTAGAGAGCTCCTTATCTTAGGATTGACCAATGCTTACCAGTTAAAGCCTGCCCTAAAAGTGGTTAATACAATCCTCATGTAAGGACACATTTAGACCTCAACAAACATCAATGGAAGGTGAGGGAAAAGAACTTGGCTCTTGTATACCCCCTATAACTACGATGTTCAAAGTCCACTAGAGTGGCACTAGCTCAACCTTAAACAAGGTTCCTATGAGCCCTTTACCCTAAGTCCCTTCTCTAATTGATTTTAACTTATTTTCATGAACATAAATAATGTCATTCATGGATGTTTATTATTCTCCTAAATTGGATCAAGGAAATGGTGATCCATTCCTTTTGTCCTACTAACTATAGCCCTTACTATGATTAATTTCATTCATAGTGTATATGTGTCCATGATAGTAACTCTAGATTTTTATTAATGTAATTTTACAAATTTACTTATCATGAACCTTGAATCATAAAATAAATCAAATCTACTAAAAATCTAAACATAATTAGATGTAATTACACTCTAATTTGACAATTAACTAATCATAAACCTTAAGTCATAAAATAAATGTCAATCCATTAATAATCTAAGGGAATTTAAGGGCAAGTACACTATAATCTGATAATTAAACTAACATGGACCTTATATCATAACATAAATCAAATCTACAATTCCGTTAACAATTTAAAGACAATTAAACAAACAATTTAGCATATTAGAAGTTTTTAACATGATCCAACCATCAGATTTATTGTCCATTCCTTAGATTTAGGGTTTTTGTTACATTAAGGGTCTAGATCTCAAATTTTCATATGTTTACCACATCTAACCCATGATCTCATGGGATCTCATCATCAGCACATCCATCCAACCCATCCAAAAGGTCCAATCATTCTTGATCTCACTGATCAAGAAGATTCATAAGAATTTTTAGGATTTTTCTTCCATTAAGGTAAAACTCTCAATTTTTCACAAATTAGTCTCATCCAACCATCAATTTCATCTATCCTCATCATTAGATCATAATTCTATGGTCTAATCATCCTAGATCTTACTGACCAAGGGAATTAGTACCAATTTTTGTTACTAACTGAAAGTTTTAGTGATTAAATCCCCAATTTTATGGGTTTAGTATCTTCTAATCATCACAAGGAATTCAATTCTTCTATCCAATCTAAATTTGGACTTTAGATGAGCTCAAAATCATCAAAATAAGATTTCAGTCCAAAATTTCAATGGCCCAGATTGTTTTCGTATGATGAGGATGCTAAAAACCTAGTGGCCTGCGTCTTCGTAACTAGGACGAAGGTGGTGTTGATTTCTCCTATAACCATGTTGTATGCAGGGCACAAGCGCAAAGACACTCCCGCTAGGAACGCCTCTGTGCTGTGTTCCCCATCTGCATCCTGGAACCTAAATCACCCAAAGATTGGTGAGACAGTCTGATCTGGATTGTGGGATCACCTTCTTTAGATCTTTGGTGAAATATGATTGCCATCTAACTATGACCACATATTTAGGGGTTTTGGGCCCTCCTGAATTGTTTGGATGGCTCAGATTTTCCATTTGAGTTGTCCAAGATACAAATCTCAAGCTAGGTCACCAATATTGGATTCACGGAAAAAATCTAGCCAAAAAATCTTGTTCGATGAATATTAAAGCTTAAAAAATGCCGGAATAGAAAGTGGGGGAGACGATCCACCTACCTTTGATGTCCAAAAAAGAGAAAATAGATGAAAAATAAGAAATCCTCACTAAAATATAAAGATATTGGAGTTTACTAATATCTGTTGATTTCACCAGTGAATATACCTCTGATTGCTACAAAATTATAGGGCTTTTGAAGCTAGGGATGTTATGGATCTTTTCATCGGTTAAGATTTGAAGTTTAACAATTAAATTTGGATGGCTAATTGAAAAGCAATAGAAGGGTAAAAACCTTAATCTACTAGGGATGATGCATCTGATAGGTTCCACTACTTTGGAGCATCATATGTGTCTGGGATGCACTAACAATGAAGAGAGAGGAGAGAGAAAAGAATTTGGGGAGGTGTTTTGAACTAAAAATTTAGTGGGAGGTAGGGAACTTCTTAAGAGATTTTATACAAATTTTTGAGAAAATGTTTGGGCTATATATAGGCAAGTTTTGGAATTTTTTTATTATTAATTTCTTATTTTAATGTAAATTTTACTTTAGATTCTTTTAATTAGGAGTGGAACTCCCAGTTCCACCTCTGTCTCCACTACCAACTGATAGTTCTTTGTGTCATGATGGTTGTCTCCAACCTATTACCTAATGTTGTGGGCCCCACTTTAAAATCAAATGACCATTTTGTTCTTTTATTTATAAAAATGGAGAAAAATAAAGATTTTTCACCCGAACTCAAAATTTGGCGTACTTATAGTCATTGTAATCAATTTTTTGAGTACATTCCAAATATTTAAGTTTCAACTCATGATTTAATCTTTATAAAAAGTGAATTTCTAACAACCTAATATACCAACCTGATTTTTCTGAATTTTTAAACTTTTATTTATTTGTTCAATCATTCTACAAAAATTGGGGTTATTACAATCTTTCCCCTTTACAATAATTTTGTCCTCAAAATTTATTATAATACAATTATTCAAACAAACTAGGATGCAACTTCCTCATTTTTACTTCCATTTCCCATGTGGTTTCCTCAACAGAGTGATGTTGCCACAAGACTTTGACTAGGGAAACTATTTTGGTCCTCAACTTTTGCTCCTTTTAGTCTAAAATTTGTATTGCCTTTTTTTCAAAGGTTAGGTCTGGTTTCAATTCCTTCAGCACTCTTTGAAGTATGTATGTATCATCTTATACATATTTCCTTAACATAGATACATGAAATATACTATGTACTTCAGAGCGTTGGGGTGGTAAGGCTAATTTGTAAGCCACTAGACCAATTCTTTCTTCTATTTCAAATGGACCAATGAACCTAGGACCAAGTTTTCCTTTGTTTCCAAACCTCATGAACCCTTTAATTGGTGAGACTTTCAAAAATACGTGACCTCCCACCTCAAATTCTAGATTTCTACATCTTTTATCTGCATAACTCTTCTAACGACTGTGAGTAGTTAACAATCTCTTCTTTATAACTCCAACCATTTCTATACATTGTTCCACTAGTTCTAACTTCATTAGTTTCCTTTCTCCAACTTCACTCAAACAAGTTGGTGATCGACATGGTAACCCATACAATGTTTCATATGGTGCCATACCGATGCTTGCCTAAAAATTATTGTTATATTCAAATTCTACCAATGGAAAATGTTCATTCCAATTTCTTTTCCAATCTAATGCACATGCCCTTAAGATATCTTCTAACGTCTAAATAGTTCTTTCTGATTGACCATCTGTTTGGGGATGAAACATTGTACTGAATTTAAGTGATGTTCCCAACGCTTGTTGTACACTCTTCCAAGATCTTGAAGTAAATCTCCCATCTCTATTAGAGATGAGGGATAATGGAACCTCATGAAGAATTACTATTTCTTTTACATACAACTTGGCTAAACTGTCAACTGACTAGTTTTGGCTAATTGGAAGGAAATGTTCTGACCTTGTTAATCTGACTACAATCACCCAAATCATGTCATGACCTTCCCATGTCCTTGGTAATCCTACCACAAAATCCATAGTGATGTTGTCCCATTTCCATTTTGGAAGTTCCAGTGTTTGTAACATTCCAGGTGGTCTTTGATATTTAGCTTTTACTTGTTGGCAATTTAGGCATGGCTATAATTTCTCTTATGTTTCTTTTCATGCCTTCCCACCAAAAATTTCTTTTCAATTCTTGATACATCTTTGTGCCCCTAAGGTGGATAGAAATTTTTGACTCATGGGCTTCTTGTAACAAATCTTTCCACAAGCCAGTATTTGAGGGAACCACCAGTCTTTCTTGAAAATGGATACCTCCATTTGTACCCTTACAAAAACCAGTCTTTTTACACAATTTCTAGGTTACCATATCCTCTTATTGGGCTTTAAGAACTCAATCTACTTAATGCATCAGCTACTACGTTCACTTTTCTAGGATGGTATTGGATGGTGAAATTGTAGTCTTTGATATATTCCATCCATCTTCATTGTCTCATGTTTAGATTAGCCTGAGTGAAAATGTCCTTGAGGCTTTTGTGATCGGTGAATACATTGAACTTCTTACCATACAAATAATGTCGCCAAACTTTTAAGGCAAACACTACTGCTGCAAGTTCTAGATTGTGTACTAGGTAACTCATTTCATGCTTCTTTAGTTGTTGTGAAGCATAAGCAATGACTTTTCCATTTTGCATTAATACACTCCCTAACCCTTTTCCTGAAGCATCACAATATATTTCATAATCCCCACTCCTGAATGATAATGTCAACACTGGTTCCGTAGTCAAACATGGAAACTATTTTTGCACTTAGGTGTCCATGTGAATGGTATCCCTTTTCTAGTCAATGTAGTCAGAGGGAGGGCTATATGGGAAAATCCTAGAATAAATCTATGGTAGTATCCTGCTATTCTAAGAAAACTACGTATTTCTGTTACTATCTTAGGTTTCTTCTAATGCATTATTGCTTTAACCTTGGTTGGGTCCACTTCTACTCCATTTTTGGAAATCACATGACCCAAGAAATTGACTTTCTCTAACCAGAATTCACACTTACTAAATTTATCAAACAATTTATGTGTTTTAAGTGTATTTAGTACAATTTGTACGTGTTCTTGATGTTCTTTGATACTGATAAAGTAAATCAATATATTGTCAATGAAGATGATTACAAACTTATCTAGGAAATCCTTGAAGATTCTATTCATTAAATCCATAAATGATGCAAGTGCATTTGTCAGACCAAAGGACATGGCTAGAAACTCATAGTGCCCATATCGAGTTCTGAATGCTGACATGGATATATCCCCATCCTTAATCAGCAATTGATGATATCCAGATCTAAGGTCAATTTTAGAAAATACCTTAGCAGATTGGAGTTGATCAAGAGATCATCAATGCGAGGTAAAGGATATTTGTTCTTCACTGTCACATTATTCAACATTCTAAAGTCAATGCATAACCTCATTGACCCATCCTTATTCTTTACAAATATCACTAGTGCTCTTCTTGGTGAATTACTAGGTCAAATAAACCCTCTGTCTAACAATTCTTGTAGTTGGCTTTTCAACTCTTTCAATTTTGTAGGGGCCATCCTATAGGATGCTTTAGAAATTGGAGTTGTATCAGGAATTACTTCAATGGTAAACTCAATTTCCCTATGTGGTGGTAATCTTGGAAGTTCTTTTGGAAAAACATCTTAGAAGTCCTTGTCTACTTCAATTTCCTCTATCTTGGGCTATTCAATATCCAAAGCAACCACTGGTGCTAGAAATACCTAACATCCCTCGGACATATATTTGCCAGACTTCATAGTTGATATTATAGATGTGTCTAAGTCATTCTATTTCTCATGTAAGACTAACACTTCCTCACCAAGTATGCTAAATGTGACTTTCTTTTTGTTACAGTCCATAACTACCCAATATTTTGCTAACCAATCCATCCCTAGTATAATGTCAAATTCTATCATGTTTAGTAAAATCAAATCTATATCAATTCCTTTCCCCAATACTTCAATAGGTACATTATGAAGGTATTCTCGTAGTCTAACTATTTTACCAACCTGAGTTATTACATCTAGATTGAAACCCAAGTTTTTACCATTAATTGTATACTAGATGCAAATACGTAGGATATAAAGGAATGTGTAGATCCTGAATCAAATAATACTTTGGCATGGTTGTTAGACACGAGTAATGTACCTTCTATCATCGCATTAGATGGTTGAACCTCACTGTCGGTGATAGTGAATATCCTCCCTTGGTGACGAGGGACATTCTCTAGTTTTATCTCCTTAATTGCCAATTGTTTGCTACAGTTTGTGGAAACATGTCCAAATTCTCCACAATTGTAACATTTGATAGGAGATCTCTACACATTCCGATAGAGTTGTGGGTTTAGTACCCATCACCTTCACCTTTAGTCTTGGTTGCAATCCTTCCAAGATTCAATCCACAGTGTGTCACTCGGTGTCACATACGTGTGCTGCAAATCTCTTTAATTAGGTGAATTTATTATCATAATCCACCACCAAGAGATTTCCTTGTCAAAGTTCTAGAAATTCTCTCTCTTTCCTTGATTGCACATGAACGGGAAAATACTTGTTGTTAAAAACTTCCTTAAATTCTTCCCATGTGGTCTCTTCAAAATTTGAGAAGAAAGTGTTGTTGGCTAATCTCCATCAAAAAGTAGACTCTTGTTTCAACAGGTACGTAGCAAATTTGGCTTTTAGCTCTGGAGGAGTACGTAATATACCAAAAGTCCTTTCTACTTCATAAATCCACTCTTCTGCCTTCTCAGTGTCGCCCTTGTCATTATATCTAATAACCATCTTCTGGAATCTCTCCATCATCTTATCTTATTTTCTCTAGTGCTAATTGAGAATTCCCAACCACGCCACTTGGTATAGGTGAAGAATGACCTTGTACTAGTGTGGAAGCATCTTGTGTTGGTGTGGATGTGCTGGGTGCTACTTCAGGTTGAGTATGAATCTGAGTACTTGGTACTTGGAAAGGATCCATGCTTGAATGTAAAAAAATTCTTTTACATATCAAACTATCTATCTGTTTATCTAGGGCTAGAATATATTCTACTTCACTATATATATTTAGGATTTTTCCCAATTCTAAACTTAACCATTTTATACATATTTTCTCATCATTTGGTTGGATCATAATTATTTCTTAGGTATTTAACATAGTGTAATGGTATCATCCATGTCAATAATTTTAGACATAAGATCATGTATCAAAACATGTATCCTTCATGAAAATGCATTCTTAAAATCCACCTACCTCAATGTGGTATTCTCACTCCTTGAGGTCTGCCATAGTCTTGACCAATGTCTATCTGTCAAATCATACTTATGAGGTTATCTCTCTATCCAAATGTACTTCCGACATGATCTTTCGATCATCCCTAAGGAGGAGGATCTGAATCTCTCTTCCTTGAATCATATTGGATTAAGGGTTCAAATCTTCTATCCTATTTGATCTAAATTGCAAGTAATATCTATATCATGCATCAAGAATTTAATATACATTAGTATTTATTTCTTTGATTGTTCTTAATCATTCAAGATCTCCTTGTGGATCTTATTTGATCATTATTATCTTACTTACAATTTTTATTTTGATGACGTAATTTCCTATCCTTTTATGTTCTTATTATTATTACTCAAGCAGTTAATGTTTTACTAGTTAACGATGGTTTATTTCTTCCTAATTCTAGATAGCTCCTCCTTATCTTAGGATTGACCAATGCTTACCAGTTAAAGTTTGCTCTAAAAGTGGTTAATACCATCCTCATGTAAGGAGGCGTTTAGACCTTAACAAACATCAATGAAAGATGAGGGAAAAGTACTTGGCTCTTGTATACCCCACCCCCCTCATAATCACAATGTTTAGAGTCCACTAGAGTGGCACTAGCTCAACTTTTAACAAGGTTCTTATGAGCTCTTTACCCTAAGTCCCTTCTCTAATTAATTTTTAACTTATTTTCATGAACATGTATAATGTCATTCATGGATGTTTATTATTCTCCTAATTTGGGTCAAGAAGATGGTGATTCATTCCTAACATTGTCCTACTAACTATAGCCCTTACTAAGATTAAGTCCATGTCATTCATTTATCTTAATTGTCCATGAAAATATATATTTTCATTAATTACATTTTAAATGATTTTAAATGTAATTTATGAGCATTAAAGCATAAAAACTAATTTAACAAATAAATCTACTAACTTAAAGACAAGTAGAGATAGTTACACTGAAATTTGACAATCAACTAATCACAAACCTTAAGTTATGAAATAAAAGTAAATCTATTAACCATATAAGGGTATTTTCACTATATAATGACAATTAAACTAACATGAATCCTAAGTCATAAAATAAATGTAACTATACTAATAATCTAATGGAATTTAAGGGCAATTACACTATAATCTAACATGGCCCTAAAATCATCAAATTTACAAATCTAGTAACAATCTAAGGAAATTTAGAAGCAATTACACTATAATTGAATAATTAAACTAACATGTACCCTAATTCATAACATAAATCAAATCTACAATTCTATTATGAATTTAAAGATAATTAAACTAACAATTAAGAATATTAGAAGCTTTTAACATGATCCAACCATCGGATTTAATGTCCTTTCCCTAGATCTAAAGCTTTTATTACATTAAGTGTATAAATCTCAAATCTTCATATTTTTGTCATATCTAAACCATGATCTCATGGGATCTCATCATCAACACATCATTCCAACCCATCCACCAGTTTTGATCATTCTTGATCTCATCAATCAAGAAGATTCATAAGATTTTTCTTCCATTAAGGGTATAACTCTTAAATTTTCACAGATCAATCACCTCCAACCATCAATTCCATATGTCCTCATCATTATATCATCAATAGATCAGAATCTTATGGTTTGATCATCCCAAATCTTATTGATCATTGGAATTAGTACCATATTTTTCAATTAATAGAAAGTTTCTTCCACTAAATCCTAATATTTATTATTTTAGTAGATTATATACATCATAAGGATTTGAGTGCTTCTCTCTGATCTTAATTTGGACTTCAAATGAGTTCAAAATGTCAATTTTAAGTTCATACTCCAAATCAAAGAGCCATATTGAATCTGGATGGTAAAACATAACAAAATGGGAGTGGCCCATGTCTCTATTATTGGGACGCAGGCGGCATCGGTTCATCCCATAACCATGTCGTAAGTAGGGCGCATGTACGAAGATGCTCCTGCGGGGTACATCTCTGTGTTGTGTTCCCTTGTGCATCCTAGAAGTCAAATCATCCGAAGATTGGTGAGATAGTTCGATCTAGACAGTTCAATCACCATTCAACCTAATTGCCATCTAACTATGACCACAGATCTGGAGGTTTTGAGCACTCTTGAATCTATTGGACGGCTCAGATTTCACATCTGAGTCATCCAAGATACAGATCTTACAAAAGATCACCGATACTAGATTCACCAAAAAAATCTTACTAGAAAATCCAGTCCGATGAATATTAAAGCTTAAGACATGACAGAATAGAAAGAGGGGAGATGATCCACCTACCTGTAATGTCCAGAAGTGAGAAAAATGACTAAAAATAAGAAATCCTTGCTAGAGAAATAAAGTTGCTGAAGAAATACTGTTTTGAGTTTTTTCGTTGATTTAACCGATGGATCTTCAAATAACCAAAAGGCTTTTGTAGATCAAGACATTCAGAATCAAATGGATGGTTGGGGCTTTGAAAAAATGGCTAAAATGTGATGGCTAATTGAATTAGGGTTTCTGGACAGAAACCCTAATGTGCCAGGGATGATGCATCCTTAGGTGCACCTAACAATTCCAACGGCTCTGGATTGTCAAGTGCATTTAGGGACATGCTTAAAGAGAGAAAAAAAATGAAAGAAAGAAAGAAAAGTTGGGGAAGATGGGGGAGGATTTTTGAGCTTGAAATTTAGGGGGAGTTAAGGCACTTCGTGATAAATTAAATGAAGAATTTTGGATAATTTTATGAGCTATTTATAGACAATTTTGGAAAATTTTAATTAATTTCTTATCATAATGACATTTTTACTTTTGAATATTTTATTTGTGAGTGGAGTTCCCACTTCCACCTCTGTCTCCACTACCAACTGGTAGTGCTTTGACTCATGATGGCTGTCTCCAGACTGTTACTTCACTTTGTGGGTCCTACTTTAAAGTGAAATAATTGTTTTGCCCTTTAATTTACAGAAATGGAGAAAAGTAGAAAATTTTCATCCAAACTCGAAATTTAGCATACTTATAGTCATTTGAATAAATTTTTCGAGTACATTGCAAATATCTAAGTTTCAATTTATGATTCCGCTTCTATAAAAGGTGAATTTCTGACAACTTAATATTCCAGCCTAGTTCTTTTAAAATTTCCAACTTTTATTTATTTGTTCAACCCCACTACAAAATTGTACAAAATTATGGTTATTACAAGTAGGGAACTAAAGAAGCATGATAATTTAACAGTATATTTTCAAAATTCAATAATCCCATTAACCATTCCTATCATAAACATATTCTTGAATCAATTCCCTTTCTATGTATTGCATTAATTTCACAATTATGTTCAACTTTATACATATATACTGTATATAGATAAATCCATTAATAACGTGAAAATAGTCAATGAACAATCCCAAACTAAGCTAGTTTTGTTCTCAACCCTATACACTATAGTGGGGTCAATATTTGTAATCAACCTTTTCCACTATAAGAGGTCAATATTTCAGCTAGTTTCTATACCGAAAAATTTTCCTTCTTAGGAAATACTGGTCAAACACAATTATTAGGCATTTCATCATGCCATAATATAAGGCATTTCACTATGCCTATCTCATATGCATCGTAATGCAAAATATGTCAAGGACTACCATGCTGTAGTTTGATCCATACAATGCACTCAGATAACTGCTCAATACTCCACTTATACCTATTAGTGGAAATTACAATACCCATGTTCGTATGAGGGACTATAGCTGTCACAGTAGTGGCCTTCCCATAATTGCCTTACCCTACTTTCTGCCTCTCTTAGGCATGGTATTCATCATCATCAAATTTAGGAGAGGAGGTGGCTAAACCCTCACAACTCTCCTAGCATAGAATCCCTAGGCCTATGTCTATTTAAAAAAAAACCACAAGCCTCCATGCTTGTATGTAAGATAGTTCTTTTACTTATCAAATGATTTGTCTGTTTATCTAAGGCTAGAATATCTTCTACATCCCTATTTTTTTATGCTTTTTCTCAATTCTAAACTTAACCATTTCATAACTATTCCCCCATCATTTGGTTGGATCATAATTATTTCTAAGTTATTTAAAACAATGTAATTGTATCATATATGTCTATAATAAGATCATGTACAAAAACGTGTATCTTTCATGTGATTGCATTCTTAAAATCCACCTACCTCAATGTGGTATTCTCACTCCTTAAGTTCTGCCACAATCTTAATCAATGTATATCTATCAAATCATATGTATAATGTTATCTTTCTATTCAAATGTACTTCCTACATGATCTTTTGATCATCCCTAAAGAGGATGATCCAAATCTCTTTCCTTGAAGCTTCTTGATCAAGGGTTCAGATCATCTATCCTATTTGATCTAAAATTCAACTAAGATCTATATCATACATCAAGAATTTAATTTACATTTCTTTCTCTTATTGTTCTTGATTATTTAAGATCTCCTTATGGATCTTTGTTTGATCATTATTATCTTACTTACAATTTACTTTGTTTTGGTAATTTCCTAACTTTTTATGTTCTTATTATTATTGCTCAACCAGTTAGTGTTTTATTGGTTGAAGATGATTTATTTCTTCCTAAGTCTAGACAACTCCTCCTTATCTTAAGATTGACCAATGCTTACCAGGTAAAGCCTGCTTTAAAAGTGGTTAATACAATCCTCATGTAAAGAGGCGTTTAGACGTCAACAAATATCATTGGAAGATGAGGGAAAAGTACATGGCTCTTGTAGACCCCCCATAACCATGATGTTTAGAGTCCACTAAAGTGGCACTAGCTCAAGCTTAAAAAAGGTTCCCATGAGTCCTTTACCCTAAGTCCCTTCTTTAATTGATTTTAACTTATTTCCATAAACATCAATAATGTCATTTGTGGATGTTTATTATTCTCCTAAATTGGGCCAAGGAAATGTTGATCCATTCCTTATATTGTCCTACTAACTATAACCCTTGCTATGATTAATTTCATTCATATTGTATATATGTTCATGACAGTAACTTTAGATTTTTATTAATGTAATTTCACAAATTTACTTATCATTAACCTTAAATCATAAAATAAATAAAATCTACTAAAAATCTAAAGACAATTAGAGGTAATTACATTATAATTTGACAATTAACTAATCATAAACCTTCAGTCATAAAATCAATGTAAATCTATTAACAATCTAAGGGAATTTAAGGGCAATTACACTATAATCTGATAATTAAGCTAACATGAACCTTAAATCATAACATAAATCAAATCTACAATTCTATTAACAATTTAAAGACAATTAAACATATTAGAAGCTTTTTACATGATCAAACCATTAGATTTATTGTCCATTCCTTACATCTAGGGTTTTTGTCACATTGAGGGTCGAAATCTCAAATTTTCATATTTTTATCATATATAACCCATGATCTCATGGGATCTCATCATTAGCACATCAATCCAACCTATCCAGAAGGTCTAATCATTCTTGATCTCACTGGTCAAGAATATTCATAAGAACTTTTAGGATTTTTCTTCCATTCAGGGTATAATTGCTAATTTTTCACAGATCAGTCTCATCCAACCATCAATTTTATGTGTCCTCATCATTAGATCATCATTAGATCATAATCCTAAGGTCTGATCATCCCAAATCTTATTGATCAAGGGAATTAGTACCAATTTTTTATTAACAGAAAGTTTTAAGGATTAAATCCCCAATTTTATAGGTTCAGTAGCTTATAATCATCACAAGGAATTCAATTCTTCTTTCCAATCTAAATTTGGACTTCGAATGAGCTAAGAATCATCAAAATAAGATTTCAGTTCAAAATTTCAATGGCCCAGATCACTTTTAGGCGATGAGGACGTGAAAAACCCAGAAGCCTATGTCTCCATAATCGGGACGCAGGTGGCATTGGTTTCTCCTATAACTGCATTGAAAGTGAACCGCATGCATAGAGACGCTCCCAACGTCTTTGTGCTGCATTCCCTATCTGTGTCTTAGAACCCAAATCACCCGAAGATTCGTGAGATAGTCTGATCTGGACCGTCACATCACCATTCTTCAGATCTTTGGTAAATTTTAATTTCCATCTAACTATGACCAAAGATCTAGGGGTTTTGGGCCCTCCTGAATTGATTGGATGGCTCAAATTTTCCATCTGAGTCATCCAAGATACAAATCTCGAGCTAGGTCACTGGTATTAGATTCACCGAAAAAATCTAGCCAAAAAATCCAGTCTGGTGAATATTAAAGTTTAAAACATGCCAAAATGGAAAGAGGGGGAGATGATCCACCTACCTTTGGCATATAGAAAAGAGAAAATAGCTGAAGAATAGGAAATCCTCATCGGAATATGAAGTTGCTAGAGTTTACTATTTTTTGATGATTTCACCGATGAATATACCTTTGATTGTTACAAAACTATAAGGCCTTTGAAGCTAGGTATGTTATGGATCTTTTCATTGGTTCAGATCTAAAGTTTAATGGTTAAATTTGGATGCACTTAATAAGTTCCACTATGGAGCATCGGTGCGTTAGGGGACGCACTAACAGTGAAGAAAGAGGAGGGAGAAAGTGGAAAAAGAAAAGGAATTGGGGGAGATGGGGGAGGATTTTTGAACTGATAATTTAGGGGCAGTTAAGGAACTTTGTGAGAGACTTTATGCAAAATTTTGAGAAAATCTTTGGGCTATTTATAGGCAAGTTTTGGAATTTTTATTAATTTCTTATTTTAATATAAATTTTACTTTTGATTTTTTTTAATTAAGAGTGGAGGTCCCACTTCCACCTCTGTCTCCACTGCTAGCTGATAGTGTGTTGTATCATGATGGCTATCTCTAACTAGTTACCTTGTAATAACCCCAATTTTTGTAATTGATTGAGAAAATCAATAAAGTTTGAGTTTCAGATATTTTGAGCTAAAATATTAGGGTTACTTAGAATATACTTTTTATAAAAGTATAATCAAATTATAAGAAATGTAAAATTAAAATTAAACTTAGCAAACCCTTCAAAATGATTGTAAGCACGACAAATTCTGAATTCGGATGAGAAATCCTTAAGTTTCTTCATTTCTTGGACAAAGGGGTAAAATAGTAATTTTACCCAAAAATAAAAATTTCTCAAAAATCAAAATATGAGACATCAAAATTTAGAATGTACTAAGAAATACGAATCCAACACCACTAAGTACACTCAATCCGAGATCATGGGAATAAAACCCAAAATTTTATGCATAAATGGCAAAACGGTCTTCTTACACCATGTGGAGCCCACATGGGGCCCACAAGGGACCCAAAAACCAATCTTATCAGCAGCCTACATGAATTCATGGGTCAATAAACATTAGCTGGTCTTGGGAAATAAAAATGGGGCATGGGGAAGAAAAAATGGAGCATGGGAGACATTCATGCCATTTAATAATAAAAACTAAAATATTATAATAATGAAAAAAGACCCAAAATGCCTATAAATACAACCCCAAAAATCCTTCAAAAATGCTCATAAAATCCCACGAAATTTTCTTAACTCTCTCTAAAAAATTAGACCTAGATCCCTCGCCAAAAACCCAAAATTTCCAAGAGATATCTCTCTTTTCAATTTGTTTTTCTTTTTAGATTGGAACAAGAGACCTAAAATCAATTAGGCACTCTGTTCCAGATCCAATTTTATCAATTCCACCATCCAAAACTTCTCAACATATCTATTCTACAAGACCCCCAAAGCAATTTCAAGATCCAATGGTTCAAACAACGAAAATTTGTAAGAAAGGTGGATCTTAGGCCATATCTTCATCAACAAGGTATTCCTTTTAAATTGGGCATGTAACCGAGGTTTTTTCTCCAATCAAGTAGGTGGAAATACTTTCTATAGATGTTTAATACTGTTTTATGTAATTTTTAGTTTATTATAATTTATTTTGGTAATAAAAAGGTAAAAACAAAGTAAACACTAGAACCCTTAATTCTGGATGATAGAGTGCTCAGATAAAAATTTTGACTACACCAATTGATCCAGAAGTGTCCAAAACCCCTAGGGTAGAATTTTCATAATGATCAGAGACATTTTGGGCCCTCAATTGAGAGAGCATTGATTGGACGGTCCAGAATGGACTATCCGATCTCTGGATCTAACGGCGCCCAAGACGCACACGTGACGCACTGTCGGAAATGGCACATGCACTACGCATGGGACGTCGTCCCAAGTGAGACAACGGCTTGTCCGTCAAACCCATGAGCGGATGCGCCAGATGGGAGTCCCCTTTACAGGCGCATGGACAATGAGCATCCCGCTCGTCCCGTCCACGTCTGTGGATGCCCTGTAAGGGCGCTTCGTCAGTTCATCCCAGCGGACACGCCCGACAAACTGAACGCGTCCTCCCGGCTTGGTTTTCCACCCGAAAGGTCTGGGCCATCCGTTCCTTGGGCCCAGATCAAATCTAAGCCCTAGGAAAGACTATGAACTTCCAAATCCAATTCTGGAACCATCTGAACTCCAAATTGAGAACGGAAAGAAGCTATGGAAAGCTTGAAACCTCTATTTTCTGGTGAAATGATAAAATGGACATAATATTTAGTAAAACTTTCTGTATTAAAGAAACAAGTTTCCAATTACCTAGATCTTCAAGATCTGAGATGATCAGATCTTGAAAATATGCTTTAATAATGATATACTATTGAAATAAAGCAAGATCTATAGTTTATTTGGAGATATATTAAGGGATCTACCCATTATGGTAGAAAAACCCTAAAAATACAAAGGGACCCACTTGATCAATGAGATCAAGTGTGATCAGATCCCTGGGATGGATAGAATGAATGTTGATATGATGAAATCCAAGGAAATCATGGATGGATTATGATAAAAATAGATCAATATGATCTTTGGACCTTAATAAAGAAAATCCCCTAAATATAACTAATACCCTTAATCAAAGGGAAAAATCTAAGATCAAATGGTTGGATCATAAGTAAAGGTTTCTAAAAATGTTAATGTAATTAGCTTCATTTTATATAATAGCATTTTAAAATGATTATATTATAAAGCATGCTAGTATAATATTTAGACTGTAGCATGATATGTGATTTCATTGTTATCATAAGGTGCTAGATTTAATTATTTTAAGTACCTTGCCTCATTATCATCAAATGTTAAATTATGTAGTTTTATGCTTTGAATTTATAATTCATTTATGGTTAAATGTTATTAGTAGATCTACTTGTTATGAGATAAAGAGCATAAAACATAAAAAATGTATTCTAATGAGAAAGTAGAGTTTCATTACACAAATAAGAATAGAGTACTTTGGACTTAATTAGTAAGGGCTATAGTTAGTAGGACAATATAAGGATTATCAAGTCCTTGGCCCAAATTAGGAAAAGAATAATAAACCCCATGAATGACATTATAAATATTCATGGACTTAATTAAAATCTATTAGAAAGAGTACTTAGGGTAAACATGCTTATAGGAACCTTATGAAAGGTTGAGCTATGGTCATTCTAGTGAATGATGAACATAGTGGTTAAGGGGGTTATCTAATAGAGCCTCGCTCTTCCCCTACCTTCTGTTGAGGTTTGTGAGGTCTAAACGCCTCCTTATATGAGGATTAAAGTAACCACTTTGTGTTCACCCATTCAGCTAGTAAGCCTTAGCCAATTGGTAATAAGAGGAGCAGTCTAGATTTAGGCTTGAATAAGCTACCTTCAACTAGCACATTAACTGGTTGAATAATAATAATAAGAGCATAAAAGGTTAGTAAATTACCTAACCCTAATAAAAACAGTAAGTAAGATAAAGATGATCAAACAAGATCTATTAGGTCGTGGATGATCAAGAACAATAAGAATAAGAACACTATATTGTACTTAGTATGCATGTTTATTAGTATACTTGTTATTGTTCATTAGATTAGATAATCTAAACCTTTGATCAAAGATGATTTGAGGAAGAAAACCAAGATCATCCTCCATAGGGATGATCCAATAACTGAACTTAGATCAAAGAAGAACTAGATGATAGAAGATCTAGGACCTTGATCTTTATCAACATGTGTAGATTGTCAATCAATGGATCTATAAAAGATCAAGATCAAGGAGATGGACATACAAAGACTTAGAGATAGAAAAATACTTATATATGAATGATCTAAAGATTATTTTATACATCAGATCTATAGGATTGTTCATAATTTATATATTGACAATATGTATGGATGTACAGATTACATACATCAGTTAGGATCATGGAAGATTGGGGAAAAGAGATCAATCCTTAAAGGTAGGAAGATTTGATGAATGCATACGTGATTGTACTCATGATCTTATGTTGACAAGAGTAATGATAATACTTATATTAAATCTTTTGAAAACCTTATGATCCAACCAAACACATATAAGATGGTTAAGGACTAAACTATAAGTGAATAGGGAACTACGAAGTATTTGAGCCCTAAGTAAATAGACATATGGTCTGATATATATGAAATCTATTTTACACACAAGCTTGGAGGCTTGTGAGTTTGTTTTAATAGGCATAAGCCTAGGCGAATGCTATTGCTAAAGGAGTCTTGAGGGTTTGGCCACCCGCTCCTTGAAATTTGATGATGTGATGATACCTTGCCCTAAGAGAGGCTAAAAGTTGGGTGGTGGCATTTATGGGAAGGCCACCACTGTGAGAGTCTTGCCCCCCATACGGGCAGTGACATAATATTTTCCATCATGGTATCAGTGGTGAACAGGGCAGTTATCCAAGCGCGCTAGTACGGATCAGACTGCAGCATAGCAACCTTTCTGATTATTTTACACTATGATGCATATGAGAATAGGCATAGTGAAATGCCTTATGTTGTAGCATAATGAAATGCTAGGTAATTGTGTATTACCAATATTTCCCAAGAAGGGAAATTTCCAGCATAAGATTAGCTGTAATACTAAATTTTCAAAATGAAGAGAATTGATCAGCTTAGTTGGGAATGATATTTGACTATTTTCACAAATTTAACTGGTTTACCCATGAAGGGTATGTATGCATATAGATATACATAACTTACAAAGTAAAGAGTATGTTTAAGGATAATGGGATTATGAAGTATTGAAATTACATTGTCAATGTTATGTTTCTTGAATCCCCTACCAAGCATTGCTTGCTGAGATATTGTACTTGTTGCAATATCTCAGATACAGGGAAGGAGAGTTAGGAGCTGAAGACGATAGAAGACTTAAAGAGAATAATCTTTAAGGTATACCCTTGAAGACATGTATTTTTCTTTGTTGAGAGTTTTATTGTATGGTGAGCTTGAGTTTTGGATTATGTAATTTGGACGAGTATTGTACTAGATTTGGCTGTACTGTGAACCACTGGATGGATCCTAGAGTTTAACAAAAGTATATTCCTTCAATGGAATTTTATTTTGTACACAAATTGTACTTATGTTATGTATGAAGTGGTGACTTGGGTTTTCAAAACAAGTTCTAAAGAAAAGAATTTGTGCTGCTTTGTTTTGCGAAATTTTTTTACACTCTTAAGGGCCCTGCCATTCAAAATACATTACAAAATGTGTGACAAAAACCTGGGTCGTCACATACCTAACTTTGTGGGGCTCACATTAAAGTGAAATGACCATTTTGTCCTTTTACTCACAAAAATGGAGAAAAATAGAGATTTTTCACCTGAACTTAGAATTTAGTGTAGAATCTTTTTTTCAAGTACATTCTAAATATCTAAATTTCAACTCATAATTTAATCTTTATAAAAATTGAATTTCTGACAACCTAATATTCCAACCAAATTTTTCTAAAATTTTCAACTTTTATTTATTTGTTCAATCACATCACACTACAAAAGTTGGGGTTACTACAAACCTAAAGTGAGAAAAATGATGATGAGTAAGGTGGGGGGAGGGCATGTGTTCTCTCCTCTCTTCTCCTTCTCTTCTTCTTCTCCATCTCTTCTTCTTCTTCTTCTCTTCTTCTTCTTCTTCTTCTTCTTCTTCTTCTTCTTCTTCTTCTTCTTCTTCTTCTTCTTCTTCTTCTTCTTCTTCTCCTCCTCCTCCTCCTCCTCCTCCTCCTCCTCTTGTTCTTCTTCTCCTCCACCTTCTCAAAGGATTTTGAAAATTTCATTTGGGGGGGGGGCAGTGCATGGGGTTTTAAGTGGAAAATAATATAAGATGGTTTGAAAAAAATCATCTTATATTCATTAAATATAGGAAATTTTTTTAAAAAGCATCCTTTATTCTATTTATAAAAGAGAATTTTTTATAAAACCATCCTATATTCAATAAAATATTAGGCAATTTTTAAAAAAGCATCCTTTATTCTATTTATAAAGGACAATTTTTATAAAACCATCCTATATTCAATAAAATATAAGATAATTTTTTTAAAAACCATCCTTTATTTTAAACACACAATTTAAGATGGTTTCTAAAAAAACACCATTCTATATTATTAAAATAGAAGACAGTTTTCAGAAAATTATCTTATATTATATGGATGTCTTTCCCGCCAATTCCTTCACTCAGCTTAATTTTTGTTTTGAATAATATAAGACAATTTATGAATAACTGTCTTATATGTATTATAGTAGTTTCACGTGTTCTTTGGACTAGAAAAATCTTAAAAACCTATGGAGTACAAAGGTTACCTCATCATTTATTTCCTTGATGTTTAACTAGTGTTTGGCATGACACATGATATGTATACTTGATTGATTAATTAATTCATTTTACATACATCAGATATTACAAACACTTTAATTTGTCCCCTCATATACAACCTGATTCAACTCAAGCACCCTCATCACTAGCATCGCACACATAATCCATCTCATTCTCCCCGATTAGATTGATTGATGGGATTGTTGTAGTGATTGAAGGCTAATCAATTTCTGTGTCACCTAGGTCATCTTCGTCATAGAAGTCCCTTAGGGAGATTGATAAAATAGTTAACCATCTCATATCATGTCCATCTTGTACATAAAATACCTGTTTTACTTAACATGTCAAAATAAACTAGTCATTTTGATAGCCAATCTTATTGAGGTTAACCAATGTCAAACTGAGGGCATTAGTTTTGAGGCTATCTTTATTATGTTCCACCCAATTGTACTTAAACACAACCATAGTTCTACAAGTGTAATCTAGCTCTCATATCTCATGTATAACCCTTTAATAAGTATTGTTAGCTACAATTAGGTTGTTATCCTTTGAACTGGAAAAGAAATTAGCTTTAGCAACTAAGCTACACTGCTACCTTGTTGTGCTCGTAACTTATCATAGTCTTCTGTGTGAAAATGATAACCATTGATGGCATATCCAACATACTTTATGACCTTGAACATCTCGCAGATCTAAAACCTATATATAATATTAATTGATATAATTAATGTATATGTGCATATGCTAATACAAATTAATTAATTGAGTGAAGCATTATTCATTGTAATTAAATACCTTCTAATGAAGCCATGTAATGAAGGAACAACAATGTTCATCTTGCAGCCACTTCTCTTTCTTTGCATCTCTTGGATACAACTCTTTTAAGATGTCCATGTGCATAGTATACAATGATCAAAGATGAAAATTATATATAACAGGCTTGTGTTAACAATTCATTTCGTACGCTTTAACACATAACATGAAAGAAACCGAAGAGAGATCATTAGTTCTATACTCAATGTATGGTTGAACTTAACATTTATATTTCGCAAGACATAAAGGTGTGCCTAGTCCCATTGCTTATGTTCAATGGTCAATACACAACCATTAAATAGAGGTTCACCAATTCTTGGATCAATTAATGCACTTGAATGTTTCTTTCTAGGGATTCCCATAGCATCCACTCCTGCTATATACTCAATCGAAATTCCACTGCTTCTGCAATGTAACATTTGTCAATACACCCCTCCAGCCAATTGTGATTTTGTACATACCCTTTTAACACCTTCATCTACCTTTCAAATGGGTACATCCATAACAAATAAATAGGTCTGCATAGACTAACCTCATCAATGAGGTACACTGTTAAGTGTTCCATGATATATAAGAAGGATGGAGGCAAGATTGTCTCAAGCTCACATGAGGTTGTCACTAAATGCTCTTAATTTCTTGTAATTTAGAAGTATCCACCACCATCTTGCCAAAGCATTAAAGAAGTAGCAGAATTTAGTAATAGATCATCTAAATTTATTTGGCAGCATTGAACGTATTGCTACGGGCAGGAGTTGTTGTATCAATGCATGACAAGCGTGAGACTTCATCCCTAATAGTTTTAGTTCTTCCATGGAGATAATGTTTCTAAATTGTGAAGAGTATCCATCTAGAACTTTGATATCTGATAGGGTTTTACACACTATTCTTTTCCTCTCTTTGCTAAGTGTCTAATTTGCTTTAGGCAAGAATGTTCCTCAACTACCCCTATCCTGTGGATGCAACCTTCTCTTCAAACACATTGTCATGAGATCCATTCAAGTTGCAAGTCCATCCTTTATTTTTCTCAACATGTTGAGTAAGGTACTGGTCAAAGCTTCGATAGACATTCTTCTCAATGTGAATGACATCAACCACATGCAGCATGTGTAGGGATTTCCAGTATATAAGGTCAAAGAATATTGACTTCCTCTTTCGATAGCTTTTAGAGTTGCTTTCATATGTACACAAAGTTTCCTTCTTCTTCTTCCCCCATGATACATTAAGGTTCTCAACTTGTTCCAATACTTGTTGTCCAATCAACCTCTTTGGAGGTGTCCTAGTCTCCACACTACTATGAAATTCCCCTTTTTAAAATGGCGTGGATGGTTTCTATGCAACCATATTTTGTGGCCTAGGAATGCCATCTTCCTACTATGTTGAAGTCGTGTGGCATAAGTTTGGTTGCTACAAATAGGACAAGCATTGTATTCCTTCACTGTGCATCCCACTAAATTACCGTGTATAGGAAAGTTGCTTATTGTCCATGGTAGTATAGAATGTCTCTTCTTTCATGCATCATAAGCTTCAACTCCTACTTCCCACAATGTTCTAATATCATCGATGAATGAAGCCAAGTACACTTTGATGTCATTCATAGGTTGCTTGTGACTGGATTTTAACATAGTTAACATCATGAACTTCCTCTTCATGCACAACAATAGTGCAAGGTTGTAACAAGCTGTTATAATAGACCAACAACTATACCTACTGCTCATAGAACCATGAGGATTAATCCTATTTGCAGATATTGCAACTTGTAGGTTTTTGGGTTCTTTTCCAAAGTCATACCACATGAAGTCTACATGCTTCCATGCAGGTCTATCTGTTGGATGGCATAAATAGTTATTGATATCATACTAGGTTCTTCGCTATTTCTTTAATATGAAACATTCTTTGGAATCTTGGAATAGGGGGAAATACCATAGAAACTTTGCAAGGACATCTTTCACTTGCCAATCACTTGAATTCTTCTTCATCTTCCATCTTGAATGTCCACAATTTTGACATACAATTTTATTTTTGTGCTCCATTCTATACAAGATGAAGTCATTGAGGCAAACATGTATCTTGTCATACTTCAACCCTGCCGCAACAAAGGTTTTCTTTGCCTCCCATGTTGACTTAGCCAATTTGTTTTCCTTGGGCAGCTTTCTACCAATGACTTTAAACAATTTTATAAACCCTTCTTCTGAAATACTAAATCTTGATTTCACATTATAAAGTTCAACCACTAGAGACAAGTTGGTATAATCTGTACACCCAACGCACAATAGCTCATTGGTTTTCTCCAATGTAGTCTGAAATTGTTTTGGGTCACCTTAGAAGTCATTGTATATATTTCAAAACATAAGTACATTTGTACTACTACCTATAGCACTTTCTACAGTGGCTTCTCTTTCATATAGACATTCAACCCTTATTGAGGGCCTATATGGTATTCCCTCTCCATCCCACATTCAGGGGTGATAGCTTTCGTGAACTCCATTGAAGCACAAATGTTCTCTCGACTCACCAACAGTAACCTTTTTTACGTTTCCATATCTCGAGCATGGACATCGCATTCGATTACAATCACCACCTACCCCAAGTGCAAACTCTATGAACTTTTATAAACCCTCTTCATATTCCCTTGATAATCTTCTCGCACTCATCCAAGCATATTTGTTCAAAAGTTGATGTTCAAATGTCTGCGAAGACTTTCTAAACATGAAAATATTAATAACATGGGTTAGGTGTTTAACCACATACTTGGTGTGCACATAAAATATCCATACATATAATTAGTAAAAACATATAATATATACTAGAGAAGTCAACTTTTCAAGTCCAAGATTGGGACAAGTAAGAATGATGCAAAAAATGACTGATCCATTATAAATGATCTGCGTACTAATCCATACATATGAATGAACACACACATGTAAGAAGAAAAAAGATTAAGAAATGAAATTTTATACACACAAACATCAAATAAAATAAACATATGACGAAAACAAGAATGAATACTATCCAAACGATATCAACTAAGAAAATACAAGTTTAGGACAAAGTGTATGTAAATCCAACTCAATGTTCGAGTTTTCATTGAAGCAACCAAGAGTAAAAATTTAAAGGTTGAACTTCATGTTGTATTAAAAAGAAGATTTAAAGGTCAGTTCTTAAATACTGTCTTATAAAATATGAAAATATAAGATGATTTTCAAAAAACCGTCTTATATTGTTCATGATAATATAGGACAGTTTTTCAAAATAGTCTTATAAAACATGAAAGTATAAGACAGTTTTCGAAAACCATCTTATATTGACCATAATATAAGACAGTTTTCAAAAACTATCTTGTAAAAACATTTTATAAGATGATTTTATAAAACCATCTTATATTTTTGACCATTGACAATATAAGATGGTTTTTAATAATTGTCTTATATTTTCCTAACAATACAAGATGGTTTTCTAGAACCATCTTATATAATGTTTTTACAAGATAGTTCTTGAAAGCCATCTTATATTGTTTGTGACAATATAAGACGATTTTTGAAAACCATCTTATAAATTTATTTTATAAGTCAATTTTGATAAAACCATCTTATAATATTATAATATATAAGACAATTTCTCAAAATCATCTTATAAAATATTTTATAAGATGGTATTATTTTAAACCATCTTATTTTTGTCGTCTTATAAAACCCAAATTTTAGTAATGTAAAGATGAAAAGCCCATTTAGGTTATAGATACATGATGTGTTTACAAGGAACATGTTCTAGAATTTTCCTAAAGAAGTAGCTAGCAAGGGTGATGTTATATAGATGAAGAAGGTAATGAAGGGCTGACGAAGGTATATTTTTCCAAAGAATTTGTATGTGATGAAGCCACCAAAAAAGAAGTTTGGAAATCTTTTAGGGTTACATAGAATCCAACTAGATGAAGTATCATATGCTTTTCAATATTTTGAGTTTAGAGGGTATCTTTGCAAGTATATGATGGTCATAATCTATTGTAATGGCATGCCCTTCATCCAATCTAAGTACATCCTCAAGCAATGGTCAAAAGATTTGAAGATGAAACACAAAGGATAAGGGAAAGGAGAAAAAGGAGGAACATGACATTTTAATAGTCCAAAATAAAGTCTAAACTTCTTTTTATTACAAAGCTCTCCCAATATTTGGGATAGTTGCAAACTCTAAGGATGAGGCATGACTATTATGTGAGGCTTTGGATGATGTTGACAGCAAGCTAGATGAGCTAGCTACACATGAAGAAGAGCTGTGTCTACGTATAGCACACAACTCAAACATAGATGAGCCTTAGACATAGAAAAGGCCTTGAACATTAGTACTCCGATAAAGATAGAGAAAACCATAGAGGACATTGCAAACCTAGATGAATGTGCAAATATAGGTGATCTGATAATGTGGAGGATCTTATAGACATAGTCAAGATCAGTCCTGTAGTCTTTCACTACCCATTGCCAGCTAATATTAAGAAAAGAAAATCATGGTAAGAGGTTAAAAGGCCCATCTAAAAGGCAACAACACACATGTAGTATTTGTGAAAATTAAAACCCACAAACAATAAAAAAGGAAAGGGGTTTAGGTACAAATTTGATTGAAAACATACGTCACTCATCTCATATGGAACCACAAAATCAGTGACCAATTTCCACAGATGGACCAAAGAAGAAGCAATGGGCATTTTGTTGGCGTGGCAAATTGGGATGCAATAGTTAGAACATATGAAAGGGTATGCCATTTAACTTGGTTTGAGGTTTTTGTGTGTTTGAGCATGTGTGTCTATGATTCAACAAAAACTTGGTTAGTGGTTCTTTGTAATTCGTTTGTTTATCAGTTGACTTACTTTTATTGAATGCTTTTGTTATTTCAAAAAAGAGATACATGTGATGCATAAAAATATGTATCAGTAGAGAAAACAAATAATCAACCAAGGGAGAATGGAAGAGGACCTTGAAAGATTGCATGGAACTCGAGAGATTGAATCCTAAATTCATTGCTTTCAATATATGAATTAAGTTCCTTCCTAAAATTCAATACATTTTGCATATTTGTTATCAACTAAGTCTTTATTTTGCTCTACCCTCAATAATCACTAACAAATTCAGCTCATCATAAGAATTGCAACTAGTTTAGTCTACTATAGTAATCACAGTCTTGAGAAACTAAAGATCCCTTTCACTCTCCTTCATGGCTTTGGGAGAAAATGCAACAGCAGGTTTGATTCCTATATGTGATTCTCTTTTGATGATGTTGAGGAAAGGACCCATTCCTTACACATTTGTCGTACTCTAGCACCATGAAATTATAGATGCAAAATTGTTTTGTGAATAGACCAATGAACTCAAAATTGTTAGTAAATTTCAAAATTGTTTCTAGTCAACCACGTATCTTAACAAAACATGTAATAACATCATTGTTGACTGTAGGCAACACACTCTCCACAAAGTGGGTGGCTTGAACTCAAGCAAATCATAGAAACAATTGGATGGAGAGGTCTTTCTTTTGCAACTCAAGTGATAATAATCTTTGAGAGACTAATTACCACTTCCACTCTTGTAGTTCTTGTGAAACATTAGAATGCTTTTGATACTCTATTAAACAAACATTTCCTTCTTTCAACCACATTTCATTAAAGCCTTGAGTTAGCTACAAAACTCCAATGACCAGCATGTTTGACTAATAATTTTTGTCAAGAATGTTTTATTCATCAAACAAGAAAATATTTAAGAACTCATCATCAAGATATTCATCAAAGATGGGTCCTTTATCAAAATATTGAGAATCCATATGCAAATGATGATGGAGCAACATCCATTATTTCATATGCATATTTATGTAAATTATAAAAAAGATTCAATTGAGAACACATTAGAAGTCTCTTCAAGCAAATTATCAATAATAGATTCATTATCCACCTCAATCTTTGAATGTGCATCATTTAATAATAAAGAATTAACTATTTGCTTGCTGCTATGTTCAATCAGTTTTGAAGATTGATAATTGATTTTAGGTTTTAAATGCACTAGAATAATCTTCTCACAATGGAACAAAACGAATAAGTATTTTTGAAGCCATCATGTTGGGCTCTTCTCTCAAAATGTCATGGTCATCACAACAACAAATGTCAAGCATCCATCGATACTACTAAAGTTCATCCTTATGTTGACTTTCAATAGAAAAGGAAACTAAGCATTTCTAGGTTACTTTGAACTAATGTCCCTTGTCCAATCACCTAAATTTATACATGGTATACATAGAAATGTCACATAGAATATCAATATATGTGACAATTTTAACCTTGAATTTACTTTAAACATAACTAATTAGGGTTTATTTCACATTTTGTAGGACTAGATATAACTAAGAAAATGCTATTTTTACCAAATCAAATCCTGAAAGAGAGCAATCTTGCCAATTGAGCAAAGTCATGGATCCACATGACATACACCATGAAGTCTAAAAGTTCAATATGTTATGGCGGGAGTCATTACCAATTCAGCACTACTAGAAATCCCATACACAACCCCCAACCTCATCAGTGCAAAAGAGGGTGCCTTTATTAAGAGTGAGGGTGGAAGACTTCCCATGCATGCATGTATGCATTCCACCACCTTTAAGAACTTCTAAGAAAAATCACATACAATTGATGCATAAGTATATGATTTATTCTTAAAGTAAAACAAGTGAGAAGTCTGGGCCCACATGAAGATTTCTTCCACTCATTCTTTCTGTCACTTAACTCCAAGATGGGACCACTTAAGGTACTCCATGATTTTGCCTTGCAAGTGGACATGCGATACTACAAAACCAAGCTTTCACATTAGAAAATAAAGGAGAAATAATAGGCAAAAAACATGACGAAGAGAGAGACAATTGATGGGAAATCTATAGCCAACTTTTGTCCTAATTTTAGAAGAAACAAGGCCTAAGATCTACCCCAACTCAAGCATATCCTAGTGCATCTAATGAGAAGTAACCTACTCTAGGTTGGAAAAAGGAGAAAGTGCCATGCCAAAGAGGCATAATAAAAGGTCATTGGCAGAGAATTTCAATGGGTTGCACAATAATTTTTAAGGAGCATCCAACGAGTTTTTCCAAGGGAGAAAACTATTGTAGCATGAAATCCTATTTGTAGAGAAATAAAACATGGGCTGAGGAGAGAATCAAGGAGAAGAAAGAGTTTTGGATAGGGAAACATGAATAAAATCCATGCCATCTATTCTAAGGTATGCTTAATCCTACAGATGAAAGTAAGGGAGGAAGGAAGCTTCCTCAACCTATCAATCAGACTCCAATAGAAGTTCACATGGATCACTCTTTCACATCCACAATCCAACATGTTTTACAAAGTGGGGACGAGAAGGAAAGAGAGATAAGAAGACAAGGAGAAGAGAAGAAGATAAGAAGATAAGAAGATAAGGAAAGGAGAGAAAATAAAAAGGCCGGGGGGGGGGTTGGGGTGGGGTGAGAGGGCATCGAGGGGGGGCATGGAAGTTGGGGATTGCACGCACTTGGATGCAATCTTCATGGAGAATAGATAGGAGGGACTTTTCTAAAAGAAACTTCCAGCTCCAGAGCTTTCCAGATGAAGCACATAAGAGGTAGGCATTCAATGCAAAAGCTACTCCCCCTTTTGGTGCTTCAACATGAAACTAGAAGAAGAAGGGGAGAAAGTGAAGAAGGAGATTGTGTTCTCACATGCCATACACAAAGACCTCAAGAGAGCTCCCAAGCAAAAGATTCACTCATCCAATCATCAATCCACTCTTTCCCTCTCATCCTAACCATCCAATCCATCACCCATTGTTAATGCATCTTCTCTTCCCACCTCCTTGGCCTTCCATGCAAGAACCATCTCCAACCTTTCTCTCTCTCTCTCTCTCTCTCTCTCTCTCTCTCTCTCTCTCTCTCTCTCTCTCTCTTTATCTTTCACGTGCCACCCATTTCCTTCCACTTAAACACATCCTTACTTCATCATCTTCATTCTCTATTACTCTTCCACACATATCAATCCTCACTCCCTATCAATCCCTCTTCCTTAACATCCCATCTCTACCTATTATCTAATGTACCATGTTACTCCTCTCGTCCCATCCTTCATCCATTGATCTAACACATCCTAATACTTTTGTCATCCAATCTTCCATGCTTAAACCTTTCACTCTCTCTCTCTCTCTCTCTCTCTCTCTCTCTCTCTCTCTTAAACTATGATAACGGTGATGATTGTTGGTTGTGAGTGATTGATTCTCCTTATGTTAGTAGCTGTAAGGTGATGACCTAGATGTTTTGTTGAGTGGCACAATAATACACAAGTCATCGGTTAGTTGTGGAAAGAATGTCAGTAGTGCAAGTTGGAGCAACTTCATGGTGATTTTTGTTGAGTGACACAATGAAAAGACGTCAATGATATTGTTATTTGTCATTAGAATTCTAGTTTCTTTTGATTATGCTTTTGCTTCATTATTGTAATAATTATGTAATCATTTAGACTTGAATTCAATAATAATTTATTTCTTTTCCACTAGTTAGTGGTTAGTTGTTATTTATTTTAATTAGATTTTTAATATTTTTCCTTAGATTATTGCTAGCTTTGACTAAATAGTAAGGGTAATTGTAGATTTCAATTTTAATATAATGTCTAGTTTAATAATAGAAGTAAATATGCTAGGTTAGTTTTCACCCTAGTGTTGGGATGAAACCACCTTAGTTTACGTATATTCAATTTGAGCTCAAAAGTAGATAAGTATCAATGTTTAGGTTTAGCAAATTAACTTATGTAATCATTATGTTCTTAAAGGAGAGATACTAGTAATTTTAGGTTAATTAATTTAGTATTGAGAATATTAGACCAGTTATGCCCTAAAAAGATAAGTTGTACTTGAAATAATACATTAAATTAGGTGAAACTCTAAAATTAAGAGAATATAGACATTAGGGCTTTTCAATAATAAAATCTAAGTTCGTTGAATCTAGATATTTTCAATTCTAATGTAGTGGATTCTAAACCCTAAACTTTAGTTATTTGGTTAATTTTATGTCTTTTATGTTTATTTAATTTAATTACTCCCATTGAGGTTGAGTAAAGAACTAAAGGTGACTTAAATTATTTGTCTAGATTAAGGTGATTTAAAGTAGATTTTAATTGAAAATTTGAAAACTCAAAAATTGAGTCCTCGTGGATCAACCCATATTTGCCTTGTCTATATTATATTAAACCTATACACTTGCGGATGTATTATAAAATACATCAAGTTTTTAGCACCATTGCTAGATACTCACAACAAAATTTTGGTTGAAATTTAGCTTAAGTTACTTTACCACTAGTCATGGTTTAGGATTTCATATATTTTGGTTGCATTTTTGCATATTTTCTCAAATTCTAATGATTTTTGGTACTAACTTTTATTTTTATTTTGTCGGAATTTGTAGAAGGACATGGAGGAGAAATTAAGATAGCTCACACTTTTTATTTTTGAGTGAACTGTACTGAGATCATGATAGTGATTTTTTATTGCAATTCATTTAAAATAAAAATAGCAATAATAATATAGGTTAGAGGTTCACTATCCTAACTTGGAAGAGGAGGTGGTTTGTACATGGATTCATCCCTATACTAGAGGATTTTATCCAGAGCCCCACTATGAGCATTTCTAACTCCTTACATTTCCTCTATTAGGTTTTGCATATTAATCTAGTTGCATTTGGATAGTAGATAATTTCATATAGTGTGCATTTTATAAATGTTACATTTTAGGATTACTGCATTATCTTATTACTTTTTATTGCATTTATGGTGAGTTTATTGCTTTATTGTGTATATATATGATGATCGAACTACCATATGAGTGATAAATTAAATAGTAAGTACAATCACTCCAATGAGATCAAGATTGGTTTTCATCAACTCTTGGCCCACCTAGGTTAATCATTACCTAAAGCATCCCAACCTTCCAAAGTAAATTAAAATAAATTAGAATAGATCTATAGTGGCCAGTGATCTCACAGAGCCCCATTGAAGTAAGCAGATTACTGAAATTCCAGTGGCCCCTTCTTGATCAATTGCATTGGTATTTAAATGACTTGCTCTACCAACAAACTGAATGGCTTGAATTACTTACTACTAACTAAGGAGGGTGTTAAGAATATGATTAAGACAAGATCTAACTAGTAAGTAGTAAGACAACTTTGAAAGAGGGGATGAGTTAATTCGATTAATGTTAATATAACAACCTCTCCCTATGCAGAAAATTAAGAAAAATAAAATTTCAACTTGTTTACCTTTATGATTAGATTTCTTATGTGCCTTTAGTTGTGCATAATTTCCATATAGTTTACAACATCTACTTTAGGACCTCAGTTTGGTTTGAAAAAAAATGTACTCTTTTGTTGTATACAATAAATATCTTTTGTTATATACAAAATTGAGTCAACTACACCAACAATTGGAGTTAGTATTTTTAGATCTTGACATTGAGCAGTTTACTAGGCAAGGATTACAAAATCAAGTTAGTCTAGGTAACCCTACACTAGATATGGTAGACAAAGTAGTGGAAGTAAAGCCACTAAGGGATTATTTTATTCAAGTGTAGTTTAACTCCTCGTCATGTACAATGTTACCTGAGACTAATGTAGAACATTTTGAGTTATAATTAGATATCATCCAACTTTTGCCTACATTTTATGATTTAAACAAAGAGGACCTATATCGCCATGTCAAGGAATTCCTTGACATTTGTGCCATGCTTAAGTACCGCAACTTCTTAGATGACTAAATTCGATTACGACTATTCTCGTTCTCTTTAAAGGGTAAAACGAATTAATGGATAATTTCTTTAGAGGTAGGTTTTATCACTACTTGGGAGATTTATTTAGGAAGTTTCTCAACAAATTTTTTCTAGTACACAAAACCAACACCCTCTATAGAAAAATTATAAACTTTCAATAGAAAGAGGGTGAGCATTTTTATGAATGCTAGGAAAGGTGGAAGGACTTATTGCTCAAATGCCCTCACCACAGCTTTGAGAAGTGTGACGACCCGGGTTTTCCCATGCATTTTTAAATGCAATATCTAATTCCTAAGGTGGGATGCATCCTTATTTGAAAACCAATTTATAAAAACCATGCAATGCAGCAAAAAATCTTTGTTTTAAACTCATTTTGAAAACCCCGAGTGTCATTTGCTTTCACAACAATCAAAGTAGTTTTTGAAAAATATTGTAATCATAAATGTCTTCCCAAGTCTATCCAGTCACAGTTCATAGCCCAACTCTAAATAAATACAAATACATGTCCAAAGGGTAGAGTGTTTACTTACATGTATAATTGTTTCTTTTTGATTTACTTGCTCGTAGCACTAACGTTTCCTGAGGCGTCTTCTACTCATGAGTGGAGCTGGCTTGAAAAATGATCTATTTGGGTGAGTATACACTATACTCAGTAGGAGTCTATCACTACTAGTTTTACAATGCATGCTATGTTTTAAAACATATGTTCTTTACAACATGTGCATGTTTAATCACTCATGTTCAATATTGATATTAAAAACCATTGTCAAATTAGAATACTGATGACTTAAAGAATCGCATAATCCAAGTCGAAAGTATCATATATATCATAAACATAATGATATGCATAAGATGCTCAACTGAATCCAACTCATGGATATATGGTATGGTATGGTCAACCACCCTCATGTCATGCCATATGCAATGCAAGTAAATCCTCGAAAACATAGGCACACTATGCCCACGACCTCCTCGCCGTGTGCTCCCCGGGTACCTGGGGACACGCAGTCATAGCCTCCACGGGGTATATGACACTTTGACCTAGTGCCGTGACACCAGTGGTAGCCCACTGTACGACATGCAGTCGAAGTAGGGACATGCCTTTTTTGGCGTGGTACCCTTTCCACCTAATAGTGGTAGAGGTTAGGAGGCCACCCCAGACCTCTCAGCATAGTGCCCACGAGCTTATCAGCCCAAATCATATACGAGCAAACAGGCAAAGACCTCTTTTTCAAAACCTGTCCTCTTTGGGTCCCTCACAACTGCTTGGCCCTCACAACTGCCTACCCAGCGTCTTTTGGGTACTCCAGCGTCTTTTGGTAACCCTTAAGGACATGCAATTTTTCAAAACTCAATACTCACAAATCATGCAATTTATGCAATCGTTTGCAAAACATGTCTATGCATAATGTATTTGTCATATGCATGCTGAATTCATTTATGAGATTAATTCATGTTAAACAAGTCATGTAACTTAAAACTTAAAGCATGCATTCTTGAAGCAATCATGGTTTCTTTTTAAAAGTCTAGTAGCGATAGAGCACCTACCTCGAAGTTTTCTGGAGTCGCATCCTTCATTACTCAACCCGACCTTGGTCTCATTTTTAAAATCCTGGATATGAATGGATAACAAGGAGTCCTTATCAATTTCGATCTGTATAGAAATTAGATCACTAGATCTGCCTTTTAGGGTCCATGGGTTCTTTCCTAATTCAGTGCAGGCTAGATCCTATGATATGGATCTACTATTCAATGGTTAGACTCTATAAATTGTCCTATGATCCTAATTTTATAGTCTTATTAGGTCCGCACATCATGGTTTCCAAGACGTGTGCGTGCCCTGGTCGAACCAAGACCCATGCCTGCACATCGTGCACACCCAAAGGCCATGCTAGGGACTGCATTTGCATGTGCACATGCATGCCCAAGCGACGCGCTATGACGCGCATCCTGGATGGCATTGTGCGGATGCATCTTTGGTGTAGCATGGCACGTCTCAGCTCCTAAGGCACCCCGTGCATCTCGGTCGAGCCAGGACCCGTGCCCTATGTCGCGCGCACCCAAAGGCTACACTAAGGACCGTGTATACACTATCGCACACCTGGAACCCGTCCCAGGGACCCTATCCCAGGCGCACGTGGAGCATGGCGTCCTTGGGATGCCTTGTTCGCACAGAGCCAGATGGAACCGGCTAGGACGTTCTCCGGCTAGGGAAAACTGGCTGGGAAAAACCAGATCCGACATGGATCTGGCCTGGGGGAAAGAAAAATGGAGAGAGGGGAAAGAGGGGCTTACCTGGGTAGCCAGGGACACCTTCATTCTAGTGGTGCGGCTCTCTTTTTCCACTCTAAAAACCCCATGTCGCCGGAACCCACGAAGAAGGGGGAAAACCCCAGCTTCCGATGAGGCCAGAGGAAGAAGAGGGGAGGTGGAGAGATGGGAATGGACAGCTTGACTCGGGCCTAGCTGGAATGTGCAGGGAAAATAGGAGACGGGTTTTCTGATTTTTACCTAAAACCCCAGCCTCAAATGGGTGGAAAAATCTTGATTCGAAGAGGAGGGAATAGGTGCTTTTTATAGCCTTACTATGGAGGTGCTGCCAATGGCGGTGGTGGAAACCTCTGGAAAGTAGGGTTTCTGGAGAAATTGAGAGGAAGAAGACAGGGGATGCCATTATCAAAACAGCCCCGTGCGTTTTCTTTCTTTTTCGTTTTTAAGTGCAATTTATAGAATTACCTCTAATCTTTAAACGGTCGTAACTTCTTCATACGAACTCCGTTCTCAGCATTCTTTTAGGGGTTGGATTCCATTTTTCGAGTAGAATCTAATGGTACCATTTTTTCTTACAAATTCCTTCATTTAATATTTTAAATAAAGTAAAATATTTAACATGGTTCATTTCCTGTAGAATGTCCAATTCATTTTTGTTAAATGGATGTAAAAATAGCGTAAATTGCTCGGGGCATTACATTATTACCCCCTTAAAAGAATTTCATCCTCGAAATTCCACAAATTCTTACCTTTAAGTTCGTTGTCTTCTTAATAAGACATATTCTTTCTGAGGACTTCCGTAAAACTCGAACTAAGAAAATTCCTTTGCTTCATTCCGTTATCCATTACTCTAATTGGGTTAACACTTGGAGTAATGTTGTCCTTAAAATGCTAATCATACTATCTTGTAACCAATCCTAGGCACGTTCTCAATTTATCCTCATTATAATTCCTTCCACAAGGCCTTACACACACACACACATATATATATATGGGGGCATATATCTTATCCGTTTACTTTAAGTATATATGGGCCGCTTTCGTTGCATACTTTGATACATAGTCCCATGCGTGCCAGTTTATCATTACTAATTCTATCTGTATTTCGTATAGCTACCCATCTTTAGATGCTCATATTCCTCTGATCATGTATAGGATAGTCTCCTTAGATGACCATACTCTCCTACTCGTATATAAATTACTTCATACTTCTTTGAGATCATATGATCTTATTCCTCCTATTTCATTTTGAATAGCATAGGATAATCCCTTTTTCCTCTTGTCTTCCATCTAGTGATCTCTTCATCATCCATATCTCTTTTTAATGGTTGGTTGTATGTCATTAGTAAGAGTCCAACAAAAAAGGTTACATTCTTTCTATTGTGTTATCTTCTTTGCTTTATATTTTTCCCCAAGATACTTCAATAGCTGATATGGTATCATGTGTCCTCCAATTATATTAATGATAAAGCCAAACCCTTGATTAACTTCGAATTTCACCTGTCTGTCGCTTTTCTACTATAACTTGGGTCCTCAACCCATATTATAGTCAAAATAAAACCATGGTTGAATCCTTTGTCATTATCTTCTTTATCCTTCCTTTGTTTGATGGTTTTCTTCATAATCTTTCAATCCAAAAGTTCTATACTCAATGCAATAGGATTAGTCCTTAGGAAATTTCTTCAATTGATTTTTCGTACTGGGTATATGCACATAACAACTATTTGTCTAACGGCAACGTAACATCAAATCTTCGCCTTATAATGTGCTGGCCATCTCAACTTTTATCCTTCAATTCCCTATGTCAATATGTTGTTCAATCTTTTATTACTGCGTTATCATCAACCATTCAGTCTTAATTGTCAGGGGGTATCATCATTATAAGTAGTGGTTTTCTCAATTCCTCAAATTTTATCTTTCAAGTGCCTCCTCATACTTAGCTTATAATAGTAGTTCTCGTTCAATAGCTATTACATCAAGTTATGCTAGAGCTGTTAATTCATCAAATTTGAAAAACACTCAGGTAAGCATAGAACATTTTTGTAGACTTATAATATCCCTCTGAGTATATAACTTCGACTACTAACATATTTGATTAAGTAGGGTGGGATGCCATTATTGAGTCAACAGTACTCTAAAGGTAATGATTAAATAATGGTCTTAAGATATTTGCTCTTCCAAATTTATGATAGCAAGACCTCAATTCGATCCTTGATGGTACCTACTTGCTAAAGAAAGACAAATGGACAAGTCACTGTCCCGGCTTAATTCTTTTTTCAATATACTTTATTTACTCATGTAGTGGCAAGGCAGGATATCACCAAATTTTCCTTTTTATGGTCTATATCCATTGGTGTTCCTCATAAGCTAATGGATCCGATAAGAATCGAATTCCAATAATTGATATAAGCATCAAACCATTTGTAGAATTTAATTTCTAGTTGGTCACCATTCCTCTTCGGAAATTTTTGTGCAGCATAATGTCCTTACATTCAATGCTCTACTCAAAGTCTTAAACCCCATATGCTTTCTCTCTTTTATACTCTTTTACAATAAAATCACCAACTCAACTAGTATTATTCCTTCAAATTTGATTGGTTTGATCTTCCCATCTGATTCAAGATGAAAAATTTGTATGTATCTCCATAAAGTCATGATCTTCTTCTTTTGAATATTCAATATTCTTTGAATACTTATAGTTACATCTCTATCTCTTTCTCTCTTTTCTTCAAAATCCTCATTTTTGTCTACCTAGATCAATGCTTTCATTTGAGTGGTTGCATATACTTGATCTACGTGTCAGTTAAGAGAAACTTAATACTTCCAAGACATGTTGAAGTTTTCTAATATCATCAAAATCCTTAATTGCCTATAGCCTCAATAAAATTCATACAATGTCTTAATAATGTCATTGATCTTTTGGTCATGCTATACTTCTACTCAAGTTATCATTATTAGATAGCACTTTACTCTTTATAAGACTCCAATTAAGTTATCCAAAATTGCTCTAAGTCCTTTAGGATCCATACCTTTGTGATTTAGTACGAGTCACAGAAATAAGAAGCTTCTTAGGACTTGCCAGATATTACAGGAGATTCATCGAGGGTTTTTCACGAATTGCTTTACCTCTAACTAAGCTGACCAGGAAAGACACAAGATTTGAATGGACTGATAAATGTGAGGAAAGCTTCTAAGAACTAAAGAGAAGGTTAACTACAGCACCTATTCTTACCTTACCTTTAGGAAGTGGCGAATTTGAGATATACAACGATGCCTCGCAACAAGGACTAGGCTGTGTACTTATGCAATATGGCAAGGTAATTGCTTATGCTTCTCGGCAACTCAAGAAGAATGAAGTCAATTACCCGACCCATGACTGGAATTAGTGGCCATAGTCTTTGCCTTGCTAATTTGGAGACATTATTTATATGGGAAAAAGTTTGAAGCTTTTACAGATCATAAGAGTGTTAAATATATCTTTTCCCAACAAGACTTAAACATGCAACAAAGAAGATGGATGGAATACTTAAAAGACTATGACTTCTCCATTCATTAGCACCCTAGAAAAGCTAATGTGGTAGCTGATGCACTAAGTCGAAAAACCCAAGGGATATGTGCAAGTTTACTGACTAAGAGATGGTAGCTATTACAAGAAGTAATAACGTGGAAACCAGACATAAGTAAGCGCAAGATCATTATGGCAGGATTAATGATAAAGTTGGCTGTTAATGAAAAGGTTAAGCAAGAACAGAAAGGAGATCTAGATATACAAGCTTTCATAGGACAACTAGGGTTTACTAAAGGGGAAGATGGTAGCGTTTACATGCAAGGAAGATTAGTGGTACCGACTAATAAAGAATTAAGACAAGAAATCTTAAAAGAGGCTCATCGGTCTAAGTATACTATACACCTGGGAGGAACTAAGATGTATCAAGACTTAAAGAGACAATATTGGTGGCATGGTATGAAAAGAGACATAGGGGAATTTGTGGCAAAGTGTCTAACATGTCAATAAGTAAAGCTGAACATCAAAGACTTGCGGGATTGTTACAACCCCTTGAGTTATCTGAATGGAAATGGGACCATATTACCAGGGACTTCATCACAGGGTTACCCAGGACCTCTAAGGGTCATGACATGATCTGGGTAATTGTTGATAGATTGACTAAGACAGCCCATTTCCTTCCTATACGCCATACCCAATCCACTGACAGCCTATCTCAGCTATACATCAAAGAGATAGTGAGTTTACATGGCATACCCCTTAGTATCACTTCAGATAGGGATAACCACTTCACGTCACAACTCTGGAAGTCAGTCCAAAAATCCTTAGGATCTTCCTTGAACTTTAGCACAACCTTCCATCCACAGACTGATGGACAGTCAGAGCGCATGATCTAGATAGTCGAAGATATGTTGCAAACCTGTGCCCTCGATTGGAAGCAGAGTTGGAATGAAAACCTGCCACTAGTAGAGTTCACGTACAACAACAGCTTTCAGTCGAGCATTGGCATGCTCCGTATGAGGCACTCTATGGGAGACCCTGTTGATCACCCACCAGTTGGAGTGAAGTTGGAGAGTCCAGGGTGCTCCAGTCCGAGCTGGTGGAGCAATGCGCTGAGAAGGTCAAACTCATAAAGAGACGCCTCCTCATAGGTCAAAGCCGGAAAAAGAGCTATGCTGATCAAAGGAGGAGACCATTAGAATTCCACATAGGAGAGCACGTTTTCCTGAAGATATCTCCCACTAAAGGAGTTATGCGGCTCGGTATCAAAGGCAAGCTTAGTTTGCGTTACATAGGACCTTTTGAAATCCTGGAGAAAGTGGGAAAAGTGGCCTACAGGATCGCACTACCCCCTCAACTATCTGAAGTGCATAATGTATTCCATATATCTATGCTAAGGAGGTACATGCCTGATCCTGCTCATGTCATCAACCAGGTACCCATAGAGTTGACGGAGGATCTCAAGCTAGAGACGTGACCAGTTGAGATTCTGGGTCGTAAGAGTAAGAAGCTTTGGAACAAGGACATACACTTAGTCAAAGTTTTGTGGCGAAATGTGCACATGGAAGAAGAGACTTGGCAACCGGAGTCAGAAATGCAAGAAAAGTACCCTGAGATCTTTTGACTATATATATTGTAGAATTTCAGGGGAGAAATTCCCCTCAGGGGGTAAGAATGTAATGACTCCATTTTTGTCACATTGAAATCCTAAGTTAGTAATGAAAAGTTCACTTTTTGGAGATAAGGGTATTTTCGTCATTTCACTATTCACCCTGATTGGACCCAGAAATTTGGTCCTAAGAGTAGTACCCTTAGGTGCGTCTCGGAAAAAGGAATCCAACAAGACCAAAATCACTCAAAACGGAGTTAAAATGACCAAGTTATGACCCTTTGAAGTTCAAGGGCAAAAGTGTAATTTAAATTAAAAAAGGATTTGGCCTGAGAAAAACAGGGACCAATTTTGATACGGGCACCCCTCTTCTTCCCAAACCTCCTAGAGGGTTCTAGAATGGCAGTGTGCAGGGGAGAAACCACCGCCATTATGGAGGTTTCTCCACCGCCATTCCATGGCAGTAAGAACCCCCTCCAGAACCCTCTTCGAGCTCTATAAATAGAGCTCTTGGGCGCCTCCAATGGTAGCCCAAAAGCATAGGAAAAACCCATTGTGGAGAGGTAGGCAAGAGGATAAAATGTGGAAAAAATCCGGCCATGAACTAGGTATGCCCAAAACCCCTCCAAACCCATCTCCCCCTTAGTCTTAGGATGAGTTTCTCCAAATTTTTGCATGAAAAACCATGCAAAACAGGGCTCTAGGGAGCCACAAAGGAACCAGGGATGGTCCTTGGGGCGTACTGGTTCGACAGGGTCAGGTCTTCGTCAAACCGAAACGTGTCTTGTGCATTGAGGAAACCCGACAGGCGCATCCGTGGACGCGCCCGCAATTGAGAATGATGGGCGGAAGCCCGGTGCATCTGCAGGCGCACCCTTTGGGGTGCATGCCGCTGATGCGGGATGTGTTAGCGTCCCTGGCTTCCACCTCGTATGGGCCTTATATGTACACTTGAGAGTAAAATGCCCATAACTTGGGTTCTAGGGCTCCGATTGAGGCACTGCGAAAGGCGTTGTGTCTGTATCGATGACGCGGACACACCCAGACCATAAAATACCTGATCGAGGCCCTATCTAAGGTGGGCATGACCCTTAAACTATGATAGTAGTGCAAGGCCACTAAACCTTTGTAAACCTGACGATACCAAGGCCCAGTTAGGACCTTATGAGACCCATAAGCATGGGAATGAACCCTTAATGCCTAAGGAGTGAGATCAACCATTCTAAAACCTATAGAAATAGGCCAAGCTAACCTTGTTCTCCTAAACTATGAGCAGGAGCCTACGAGGACAAGGGGCTAGCATGACCAAACCAAGTAGGTGCTCTGTTGCTATTAGACTTTTAAAAAGAGCCCATGATTGTTTTGAGAATGCATGTTATATGACTTATTTGGCATGACTTAATTTTATAAATGAATTCAGCATGCATATGATAAATACATTATGCATAGACATGTTTTGCAAACGATTGCATAAGTTGCGTGATTTGTGGTTATTGAGTTTTGAAAAATTACATGTCCTTGAGGGTTACCAAAAGATGCTGATAGGCAGTTGTAAGGGACCCAAAGAGGATAGGTTTTGAAAAAGAGGTTTTTCCTTGATTCATCATATATGATTTGGGCTAGTAAGCTTGTGGGTGCTATGCCGAGAGGTCTGGGGTGGCCTCCCAGCCTCTACCACTATTAGGTGGAAAGGGTACCACGCCAAAACAAGGCATGTCCCTACGTTGATTGCATGTGGTATAGGGGGCTACCACTGGTGTCACGGCACTAGGTTGAGGTGTCATATGCCCCGTGGAGGCTATAACAGAGTGTCCCCTGGTAGCCGGGGACCACACGGCGAGGAGGTCATGGGCATAGTGGGCCCTATGTTTTTGAGGATTTACTTGCATTGCATATGGCATGACATGAGGATGGTCAACCATACCATATATCCATGAGTTGGATTCAGCTGAGCATCTTATGCATATCATTATGTTTATGATATATATGGTACTTTTGACTTGGATTATGAGATTCTTCAAGTCGTCAGTATTCCAATTCGACAATGGTTTTTAATATCAATATTGAACATGAATGTTCAAACATGCACATGTTTTAAAGAGCATATGATTTTAAACATAGCATGCATTGTAAAACTAGTAGTGATGGACTCCTACTGAGTATAATATATACTCACCCAATCCTCAACATTTTTCAGACACAAAGTAAACACTTAAGGACAGGGTACGCCTGTGATAAAAGACACCCAGATTAAGTACAAGTAAGTAAACCCCTACCTTATCTTTCAATGTTACTTGATTGTAGTTACTCTTTGTAACTGAGGCTGTGACTAACACTTTCTTGGGAATAGTGTTGATTTAAAACTATGCCATGGTTATACAATTTGAAAATGTGTTTTGACACTCAAGGTTTTATATGAAAGATTGCTTTCCAAAACCAAAAGAATTTCATGCATTTCATATTTCTAAAACAAGAGATGTCACCTTTTTATCAAACTTGCATCATATAAAACCCGAGTTCCCATTTCTATACTGATTCAACCTTAGCGGGGTCGACTACTATGCCATCTTGAGAAATAATGTGTCTTAAGAAATTAAACCTTTCCAGCCAAAACTCACACTTACTGAATTTTGCATATAACTTATGTGCTCGTAGGGTGCTTAATGTTATCTTTAGATGTTCCTTATGGTCTTCAGGAGTTTCTGAATATATTAAGATATCATCCACAAACACTATGATGAATTTATCTAAATACTTCTTGAACACCCTATTCATGACGTCCATAAACGTGGATGAAGCATTAGTTAAACCAAAGGACATCACTCTGAATTCATAATGGCCGTATGGAGTCCTGAAGGCTGTCTTGGGGATATCTTCTTCTCTAACTCGAAGTTGATGGTACCCGGATCGTAGATCAATTTTAGAAAAGACTCTGGCTGACTGAAGTTGATCAGAAAGATCATCAATTTAGGGAAGGGGATGCTTATTCTTAATGGTGACCCTATTTAGCATTCGATAGTCTACGAACAATCTCATGGAGCCATCCTTTTTCTTAACAAAAAGGACTGGAGCTCCCCACAGAGATACCCGAGGTTGTATGAACCCTTTGTCAAGTAGTTCTTGTAACTGGGTCTTCAATTCTTTTAGTTCTGCAGGAGCCATTCGGTAAGGAGCTTTGGAAATGGGGCAAGTACCGGGTATAAGGTCAATGATAAACTCAATTTCTCTTGGTGGGGGTAGACCTGGTAAATCCTCAGGGAATACATCAGGAAATTTTCAGACTACCTCGACATCCTCTAGCTTTAGTTGGGGACTCTCGATAGATTCAATCTTGGCCAAGAAGAAGGGGCATCCCTCAGCAATGTGATTAACTGCTTTCATGGAAAAAATAACACACGCTCCAAAATAATCCTTTCTTCCTTGGAGGGTGAAAGTGTCTTCACTAGGTAGGGTAAAAGTGACACGTTTCTGGCGGCAATCAACAAAGGTTTGATGAAGAGCCCCAGTCCATACCTAGGATGACGTCAAAGTCATTCATATCTAAGTGAATAAGAATGGCAGGTGGCAAATGATCTTTGACCAAAACAGGAACATCCTGGAGATACAAATAGGTGGGAAGTGCCTGGCTTACAGGAGTCATAACTTCTAGAGTGAAGTCCAGGTCTTGTGGTATAATGTCCAAGGTTGATGCAACCTCCCGAGATATGAAAGAATGAGTGGAGCCTGTATCAAATAGAACTTTAGCAGGTGTATCATAGATAGAAAGAATACCTTCAACTACTACATTTGAAGCCTGGGCTTGACTGGAAGTGAGGGCAAAGACACGTCCTTGGCTCCTTGGAACCTGATCTTTTTTATGCTCTTCAACTTTCCTTTTAGGAAAATTACTAGCAAAATGTCCTAATTCTCCACAATTATAGCAAGTGATGTTGAAAATGGGACATGGTTTGCCTGAATGATTCCTGTTACACCTAGGGCATGTCTTCCAGTCTGGCCTTTTTCCTTTGTTTTCAAACGACTTCTTGAAAGGTGGTCTGGGTCCAGATGACTGAAATGGTCTCTTTCCTTTATTTCTCATGGTGTTGATGTTCTTAGTTTCCTTCATCGCCTGATTCCTCTGATAATCTTTTTCGTATAGGGAGGCCATCTCTACGACTTTGGCTACGATGGAAGGTTGGAAACCTAGAACTCTGTTCCTGAGTCCTGGGTTGAGCCCATCTAGAAATCTTTCTACCGCATCTTCCTCATCAGCACAAGCACAAGGTGGAAATCTTCAGAGGCTGATGAATCTATTTTCATACTATTGGACAATCATGTTTTCTTGTTCTAAGTCCATAAATTCCTTTTCTTTTTGTTTTCTTACATGTTTAGGATAATATTTGTCATTAAAGACCTTTTTAAACTCTTCCCATCCTATTGTTTCTCACTGGTCAAAGTAAGTCCTTTCTGCTATTTCCCACCAAATGGTAGCCTCTCCCTTAAACACAAATGTGGCCATGGGTACCTTTCTTTCTTCAGCTATGTTCATGGCTTTAAATATCTTTTCAATATCAATTAACCATTTTTCAGCTATAGATGCTTCATCTTCTCCTGTGAATGAGGGAGCTAATTTCTGAAACCTTTCTAACTGAACCTCAGTCCTATCTATTACTTTATCAAGGGAAGGATCTCGCGTGGTAGGGGTTTGGCTTTGACTACTCATGTATTGTCCCATATGATGTAGAAATTGTTGGAATAATTCAGCCATCCCATTGCCCGACCTAGTGGAGTCCACTGGTGGGACTTCAGGTATTGGAACATTGCTTCCTTTCTTTCTAGGCATCTGTAAATCACAAGGTAATTCACAAGACCTTAGTATGTGTTATCCTATTACCCCTTATTCTTTCATGGATGAAACTTGATTATAAGTTATTCTCCTCATAACTGTGCTGTGAGTAACATCAAACCGCGCTTTGATACCAACTATGACGACCCAGGTTTTATATGATGCAAGTTTGATAAAAAGGCAAGAACTCTTGTTTCAGATATATGAAATGTATGAAATTCTTTTGGTTTTGGAAAGCAATCTTTCGTATAAAACCCCGAGTGTCAAAACACATTTTCAAATTGTATAGCCATGGCATAGTTTTAAATCAACACTATTCCCAAGAAAGTGTTAGTCATAGCCTCAGTTACAGAGAGTAACTACAATCAAGTAAATTTGAAAGATAAGGTAGGGTTTCACTTACTTGTACTTAATCTAGGTGTCTTCTCTCACAGGCATACCCTGTCCTTAAGTGTTTACTTTGTGTCTGAAAAATGTTGAGGATTGCATGAGTATATACTATACTCAGTAAGAGTCCATCACTACTAATTTTACAATGCATGCTATGTTTAAAATCATATGCTCTTTAAAACATGTGCATGTTTGAACACTCATGTTCAATATCGATATTAAAAACCATGGCCGAATTGGAATACTGACGACTTAAAGAATCGCATAATCTAAGTCTAAAGTATCATATATATCATAAACATAATGATATGCATAAGATGCTCAGCTGAATCCAACTCATGGATATATGGTATGGTCGACCATCCTCATGTTATGCGATATGCAATGCAAGTAAATCTTCAAAAACATAGGGCCCACTATGCCCACGACCTCCTCGACGTGTGGTCCCCGGGTACCTGGGGACACTTGGTCATAGCCTCCACGGGGCATATGACATCTCGACCCAGTGCCATGACACCAGTGGTAACCCCCTGTACCGCATGTAGTCGACGTAGGGACATGCCTTTTTTTCGTGTAGTACCCTTTCCACCTGATAGTAGTAGAGGCTGGGAGGCCACCCCAGACCTCTCGGCATAGTACCCACGAGCTTACTAGCCCAAATCATATACGATCAATCAAGCAAAAACCTCTTTTTCAAAACCTGTCCTCTTTAGGTCCCTCACAACTGCCTACCCAGCATCTTTTGGGTACTCCAGCGTCTTTTGGTAACCCTCAAGGACATGCAATTTTTCAAAACTCAATAACCACAAATCATGCAATTGATGCAATTGTGAGCAAAACATGTCTATGCATAATGTATTTATCATATGCATGCTAAATTCATTTATAAAATTAAGTCATGCTAAACAAGTCATATAACTTATACATAAAACATGCATTCTCAAAACAATCATGGGCTCTTTTTAAAAGTCTAGTAGCAATAGAGCACCTACCTGGTTTGGTCACGCTAGCCGCCTTGTCCTCGTATGCTCCTGCTCATAGTTTAGGGGAACAAGGTTATCTTGGCCTATTTCTATAGGTTTTAGAATGGTTGATCTCACTACTTAGGCATTAAGGGTTCATTCCCATGCCTATGGGTCTCCTAAGGTCCTAATTGGGCCTTGGTATCGTCAAGTTTACAAAGGTTTAGTAGCCCCGCACCACTCTCATAGTGTAAGGGTTAGGCCCACCTTATATAGGACTTGATCAGGTATTTTATGGTCTAGGTGTGTACGCGTCGTCGATACGGACACAATTCCTTTCGCGGTGCCTCAATCGAAGCCCTAGAACCCAAGTTATGGGCATTTTACTCTCAAGTGTACATATAGGGCCCATACGAGGTGGAAGCCCAGGACGCTAACGCGTCCCGCATCAGCGGCGTGCGTCCCAGAGAGCGCGTCTGTAGACGCATCGGGCTCATGCCCGTCATTCTCAATTGCGGGCACCTCCGTCAGGTTTCCTCAATGCACAAGACGCTTTTCGGTTCGACGAAGACCTGGGCATCCTAACGACGCCCTGGTTCGACCCTGTCGAACTAGTATGCCCCAGGGACCGTCCCTGGTTCCTTTGTGGCTCCCTAGAGCCCCGTTTTGCATGGTTTTTCAAGCAAAAATTTGGGGAAACTCATCCTAAGACTAAGGGGGAGATGGGTTTGGAGGGTTTTTGGGCATACCTAGTTCGTGGCCGGGCTTTTTCCACATTTTCTCCTCTTGCCTACCTCTCCACGATGGGTTTTTCCCAAGCTTCTAGGCTGCCATTGGCGGCGCCCAAGAACTCTATTTATAGAACTCGAAGAGGGTTTTAGAGGGGTTTCTTACCGCCATAGAATGGCGGTGGAGAAACCTCCAGAATGGTGGTGGTTTCTCCCCTGAACACCGCCGTTCTAGAACCCTCTAGGAGGTTTGGGAAGAAGAGGGGTGCCCGTATCAAAACGGGTCCCTGTTTTTCTTAGGCCAAATCCGTTTTTAATTTAAATTACACTTTTGCCCTTGAACTTCAAAGGGCCATAACTTGCTCATTTTAACTCTGTTTTGAGTGATTTTGGTCTTGTTGGATTCCTTTCTCCGAGACGCACCTAAGGATACTACTGTCAGGACCAAATTTCTGGGTCTAGTTAGGGTGAATAGTGAAATGACCAAAATACCCTTATCTCCAAAAAGTGAACTTTTCATTACTAACTTGGCATTTCAATGTTACAAAAATGGAGTCATTACAAGAAGTGGCAATGAATTGAATGTTTCTACGAAGGTTTGACTCCTTAAAACCATCGTATGATAGATTCCACAAGTGGTGGGGCATTCATACCCAAGAGTGACATCGAGGCTTGGAATTTCTTCTAGACTCTATATGAGAATTTTGAGCAATGGAATTCTTCTACTTGAGTGGAAAGAAATCCACAAACACAGAAAAGGTAGTATATATGAGATAAGAGCTACTCTTAACCTCTATAATAAATTACATAGATTGGCAAATAAGGTGGATAAAATGGATAATTTGCTTAATAAATTAGATGCTTTTATTTTGGCTAATGGGTCATCTATGAAATCTCCATATGAGATTTGTTCTAATTATTCTAGTCCATCCCATTTCATAACAAATTTTTAGAGTAAGTGGCTCCATTCAGAAACCTTAGAAAAAATCCCCATTCCAAGACCTACAATCCTAGATGGGCTAGGCATCCTAATTTTTCATGGTTTCTAAATAAGAATAAGGGAAAACTAAATGAGATCTCTTACTCTACATTTTTCTAGAGTTTTAGTTCCTCAACAATGTGTACCTTCACAACCATTTACTACACAACAGAGGAAATAATCATTATAAGATACCGTAAGTTTGCTTTTGCAAATCCCTTTATAATTTCAAAATGGTACTAAACAAGTAGTAAAGGCACACTCATAATCTGTTGTGGAGTTGGAGTACTAAATGGGTCAAATGTCTACTACACTTAATGAGAAGAAAAAGGGCAAATTTCATAGTCACCCTGCCTAACCCTAGGGGACAGTATGAGATGGGGCAAATTCTAATAGGAAAAAATTTCATAAACTGACCAAATCCATAACTACCCTTAGGAGGGGTAAAGTAATAGATAATCATTTGGGGTTGACTAAGGAAACTAAACAAAGAAAAGATATTGAGAAGCTCATAAAGACATAGAAGGGTCAAGAGAAGTACCCCACTTTCTCTAAGTCTAGCCCTAAGGCACATTATATTCCAAAGGCTTCATATCCTTAGCATCTAAAATAGCTAAGCAGGCTACTAATTGTGATGAGATAATGGACGTGTTTAATTAAATATTCCATTACTTATTGCAATCAAGGAAATACCTTCTTATGCCAAATTTTTAAAAACCTCTACACCCAAAGGAGAAATCTTCATGTGCAGAAGAAAGCTTTTCTTGTTGAACAAGTAAGCTCAACAATGCAACACAATACCCCACCGAAATATAGAGATCTAGGGTGCCCCACTATATCATGTGTGATTGGGGAACACATAATTGATAGGGCACTACTTGATTTAGGATAAACTGTTAACTTATTGCCTTATTATACATATAAGCAATTAGGGTTAGGCGAGATGAAAAAGACAATCAACAAACTGTAATTGGTGGATAGGCTAGTTAAAGTTCCTTTAGGTGTGGTTGACGATGTACATCTCTATTACACTTCCATGCATATTAATCCCCACTGCTCATCTGTCACTCTTCCTTAGCATCCCTTCTCTCCCTATCTCTCTATTTTCAAAGGCACCACCATACCCCTCTCACCTATCCTTCATCCATGCATCTAGCAATTCCTATTACTTTTATCATCTAATCTTCCACGCCTAAACATTTCACTCTTTCTTTCTCTCTTAAACTAGGATAATAGTGATGGTTGTTTGTTTTGAGTGATTGATTCTCCTTAGATTAATAGTTATAGATGATGACCTACGTGTTTTATTGAGTGACGCAAGAGTAAACAAGTCATCGATGGTTGTCAAAAGCACCATGGAGGTATTGGTTGGAGAAACACTACTACACAGGGGGCTTTTAAAGTCTGTTAAAAGTGATAATTGAAGTTACTTAATTAGCAACTTCTATCGAGCAGACTTGGAAAGTCAACGACTTTTAAAGTCATTTAGATAAACGACTTTAAAAATTAAGGACCTTTGAAATTGCTTGAACAAAAAACTTCAAAAGTTGATGACTTTTGAAGTTGTTTAGCCCTAAGAGACTTCAAAAGTCCAACCATTTTGAAGCACTTTTAAAATCGCTTACACTAAATGACTTCAAAAGTCACAACTTTTGAAGTCGCTTAAGCTAAGCAACTTCAAAACTTATAAAAATTGGAAGTCGCTTATCCCTAAATGACTTCAAAAGTCACAACTTTTGAAGTTGCTTAGCCCTAAATGACTTGAAAAGTCTCAACTTTTGAAGTCATTTAGGGCTAAAAGACATTAAAAGTATTTTTTTTTCTTTCAAATTTTCATCTGAGCACTACCACCTATATACAATTGAATAACAAACATCCTATATACACCTGATACTTCAAACAATCTTTATAAACACACCAAACGTGTTCTATTACAACATGCATCCACATCTTTCATGATACAATACCACCTATACACATTGAATAACAAACATCATATATACCTGATACTTTAATCTTAACAAACATGGAAAACCAACATCCACTACAACATGCATTCACATCTTTCTTGATATGGTACCACCTATGTGTACATTGAATAACAAACATCCTATATACATGATACTTCAAACAATCTTTATAAATATTAAAAATCAACATCTAATATAATATGCACCCACATCTTTCTTGGTACACCTAATACATCCATAATGGGTACAAAGCATCCAAACTCATTATTATCCATCCACATCTATCTTGAAAATACTTTATAAAAGAAACTACAACACATGCATTCTCTATAACATCCTCATTCACTTCATTTGTAAATCCATACACATTCGCATTTACTTTCAGACTCTAAGTAACCCTATCATTCATCATCTCATAAAAGTTATATAATTCAATGATTATATTGAAAACCAATTGCCACATATTCACTTAATGTACAAGCTCTAAATTCATTTATCCATACTCATTTATTCTCACACTCCAAGTTTCCATTCATTCATCGCTTACAAAATATATGTATTGAAAAATAATAATAAAACTTAAGACAACACCCACAAGAGAATGAAAAAAATACTTTATTATTTATTTTAAGTTCATGTAGTTATTAGAAGTGATTTAATTGAAATTCATTACATACTCAAACCATTTGGTTCATATTTCATTGAGATTTAGTCTAGAGTAACTCTTCTTGTTTGCCGACTAAGAAAACACATTAGCCTGAAATGCAATGTATTTAATTAAGCTCACATTTTTTAGCTAGATCCATAAAAACTATAGAAAAATATAAGATTATGAAAAGTAAAAAGTGTCCTACATTTCTTTAATGGGTGATAGGATTGCTATTGAATATAAGGGTCTTCATGTATCTCAGGACATAATACCCGCACTCCCAATCAAACTATTGTTTAGGGCACTGTGCAACAAAGATAACAAAAAAGAACCAATAAATATCATTTGTAATATTGTAGGTTTAATTGGTGGTAACCTAGAGTAATTAAATGTTTCTTATACCTTGACATTCTTCTAAGTGACTTTTGGCGGTTGTATACTCTCATTCATCTTAGCCCATTCGAACCATACTCTACAAAATTAAATTTCAAATGCAATATAGATGAATAACAAAATACTTATCTACACATAACACATGAAAAAATAAAATCTTGCTTATTTATAATTTCTATGAGGGTGGGATGGATGTGCAATCCATAAAATTTTGATTCACAAAATGTGTTAAGATCCTTGTTTTAAAACTTTGATTTTTAAAGTGACCAAAAACAAAACTCGAATAAAAGAATTTATTCCAAAATCCCGGAAGTCATGCACCACAAAACCCTGTATTTAACGGTGAAATAAAATTCCATTTCTACCAAAAATTCGACAGAGTCTCCTCTATATTTTGGACCATTGCACATAACATGTGCAATACAAAATCACCTGATAAACACAATACAAGATATGACATATGGGAGACTTAGTCTCCATGCCCATGCATCCCAATCAAATACTATTTTCAATAAAAATGTGTACTCCAACAATGGATAAGAAAATCAAGTCATGACAAAATACTCAGGGTGTGTCCATACAGCCATCACATGCAACATGAATTCATATCCTCACATCCAGGTCACAATGCAATTCTAATGATGTATAGTCCATAAACAATAACCAAACTACAGTCCTAAACAAACCTTGTCATCTTTGAAATGTCCTCAATACTCCAATGGAAGTGTCATCACTTTTGTTTGTTCTATTAACGCGTTAACCTATTGCAACTCTCTGTATTTGAGGCATTGCAAACAAGGCAATGCCTGAGCAAGCTATTGCTTGTATAGGTGATCACATTCAATAAGAAAATACAATGAAATCATGTGGTGTGAAATATCAATGCCATGGTGAATCTCATAAGGTAAAATATGTACAAGGCACGTCAAATCATCAGACGCCCATAATGAATAACACATGAAAATCATAAGTCTGAACAAATTGATATCAAATATGATCATCATGGCAGGCAAGGCATGAGCAACACTTGGATATGCATCCATCAAAAGCAATAAGAATTTGTGTCCATATCATAATATAAATGTATGTCATGATGAACAAAAGACTGTGCATAATCAAGCCCTATGAGTGTCTCAACTACACTCACAGCAATGGCAATGAATACTCATTCCAATCACTTGGTCCCTCACATGCAACCCGCATCAACCCTCAGGCCCAGCTTACCTTGTGATCCCTATATATCCATGTCATTTGAGCATACAGAATAAGAGTATGGGCTACTATGTTATAGTGGCAACCACACCAGGCTCTCAACCACTGCCACTCTCCATCAACACCATAACAGGAGACTTCCTCCATCCCATATGGGGGTAAACGGACTCATAGGGGGGACTACCCATGATACCACCACCTATGTACCAAGCCCTCTCAATGGCGGTGTCTAATCATCATCATCACAAAATTCGAGGGCAGGTAGTCAACCCTATAACCCTCCTAACATAGTCCCACAGGGCAGAAGCACTTGTCATAAATCAACAGCCGTGAAGCAAGTATCAAAAATCCAGGCATAATCATTCTGCATAAAACCAAATCGAGAGAGTAATCCAATATATCAACATCATGCATAGAACATTAGTATATAACATCCTCAATAATCAAATCAATGCAAACTAAAATATACAAGAAACAGTGCATAAATCATCCACAAGAGTAACAAGCTTATCAACAATACATGCTAAAAAATAATCTCATGCAAGCATGGCAGAACATAAAACACATGCCTCAAAGTTTCAAATAATACATCATGATTTAAGAAATCATGGAAAATTTCCAAATGTAATCACCTAGCTCAAACAACGTACTACTCATTTGAACCTCCCAGTTTAGTTAGACCCATCTCTAGTGTAGTCCACTAGAATTCCATCACTTGGATATATATCACATCCAGTCACACTCAGAATCCACTTTATCTAACTTGGATTCTTAATTACACATCATTAAATCTTCGAATTCATTGTATCGCGTTTAAGACATTTTAGTGATTCCTAGCCTTAGAATCTTAAGGTGGGGCCCACTCTAATGGGCTAATAATTCAAATCATACTTAATTAGGTCCACTCATAGTCATTTAGTTCTTCTTCTTAATTATATCAATACATATTTTAAAGCCATTAGGCTCAGATCACATCCATCTTAAGTAATTTATCATTTAAATAAACTATTAGGCATCACTATATGAATATCATGCTAAGTCATATCTAATTGAAATCAAATCATTCCATCAATTGATTAAAATAGTAATCTTACCTTGAAGAAGTCAATCTGAATAACATCCAGTTGTTTACTTGGTCAGATTGTCCACTGATCACCTCAATTGTGCCCAATCATCAAACATCTATGCTGATCTCATTAAAGATCCTCACTTGATCACCCCAAATCACATACAACTTAGTAATTCTAGTCAATTAATCTAATTAAGAATTCTAAACAGTTCGTATCATCAAATCAAACGTAATTCCATACCTGGATCTTTAGTTGATCTCAGCCATTGATCATGAGCAGCTAAATCATCTCTGTAGACATCCTAGATCCAAAATATCTTGCATGGGTCTTAACCTACACCTTGGGAGGATCGTAATGGTCTATGTAGATCTAATAATTATGTCAGATAATCTCACATCAAATGATCTGAAGTCTGATCAATGGTCTAGTTAAGTCGACAGTTAGATCTTCCTTGATCAAGAAATGGGAAGATGAGTTTTGTTCCTCGCTTCACTGTGATCGTGGGAGTACTCTTGGATCTCTGAGATTCCTCCTAAATTGTCTAGAATAGAGGTTCAAGTTCAAGGTGGCCATAGGGTCTGCTTGAGTCAACTCTACTCTCCCAAAACGAGTTAGGAGTGGTAGACTCAGCGAGTCAGCCCTACCCTAACTCATTAGGGCAGAGAAAACAAAGGGAGAGGGGAAACAGTTGCCGGCGATGATTGTGGGGGTGTCATCGGCTGATCATGATTGCAAGGGTGAAGAACAAGGGGGAAGAGGGTCCCAGCTTGCTAGCTCTCCCATGGGCTGGTTGAGCCGGTGCCGAAAAAGCAGAGGAGAAAGGGGCCCAGTGTTGGTGCATGGCTGACTTGTGTGCGCTAGCATCACAGGCTGGCTGTATTGTGAAGAACCCTGATCGGGGAGGGGTAAAAGAGGGTTACTGTGGCTAGTGATGGCTGAGGTGTGGTCATCGCCCGAGCTCAATAAAGGAAGGGAGGCTCACCTCACTGATGACTGGAAACAGGGAAGATGGGGGTTTTTTGGCTAGTCGCCTGGGGAAGGAGAATCTGGTGATGGAGTTTCTGCTGTGTAGCTCCTTGTGCTATAGCATGATGGCAAGGAACCCAACAAGGGCCTGTCAGAAAAATGGCAAGGAGAGGGGAGATGGTAGCTTGCTAGCAAGAATCCAATTTGGGTTTCTATCAATGCCACAAGAAGGAAGAAAATGGGGGAGATCTAATGGGGACTGCGCACTGGTCCTCTGTCAGTGCCGGTGAAAGGGTTTCACTCACCAGTGATCAAAGGGAAGGGTTGCTAATGGGGAAACAAAGAGGGATTCTGCATGGAGAGATCGAGCAACAGGGAGATTTTTCCCATTGCACATCACCAGAAAAAGGGTAATGACCCAAGGAAGAAGAGAGGTGAAGTGGACAGTCCGTGCAGCTAGGTATGGGGAAGAGGGTTTGTCAGATATGGGGGATTTGTCTTAGGATAGCTGCACACGCCGGTGCTGTAAACCCAACAAGGACGCAAAAAAAATGGGGATCTACCGATCGGGACAAGGGGATTTGTCAGTGATGGGTTGTGCGCTGGTAGTGAAGATTGGATCTTTGTCACCAATGAACAGATCGCTTGTAGGTGATCAGAAGGAAGGGATAGACGGCACGTACGGTCAGCAAGGTTTCCATCTACCCACAACTCCCCCATCTTGTCATGTCACAAATTGCATTTAACAAAATGACAAAACATTGGGGGTGCCGTTATAAATTTTGGCCCCCCTCCAATTAGTAAAATTGTTTGGACTTTTCAGTCTAGATCTCCATTTCAAGTAAAATTAGTGTTCTTGGATTAGTATCGATGCGTAGAATCCAAATTTGATAGTTTTAAGTCTGAATTTTGAGTTTACAAGGACGTTATTTTCATAAATCCCAAATTTTTATGAAATTAAATTCTCATCTTTTCTCTCCATCAAATTTATGATTTAATATATAGAAAATGACCCAAAATTGAGGGTCATTATAATAAAATTTTCAATCTCTAAAACTCCAAAAATTGAAAATTTCAAAATTATTCTCTTTTGACTCTGATTTCACATAATTCAACATTTTTGTAAATTGCTATTTAAAAATCAATGTTACATAATGATTCGTGTAAATTTGGTTGATCATTCTTTGTGCTAAAATTGGTTGTACATAATGAAGCTGTTTAGAGTCAATGACTTTAATAGTGTCTACTTTTAAAGTTGTTTAGTGATAAATGACTTTGTAACTATATATTATTAAAGCCATTTATATACAAATGACTTTAAAAGTCTCTACTTTTGAAGTCATTTATATGTAAATGACTTTAACAGTAATAGACTTTTTAAAGTCGTTTACACTAAATGACTTTATAAATTATTTTAAATTCAAATTAGATATTTTTTATGTTAGTACTTTACAATATATAACAATTAATACACAATGAATCAATTTATTTTATGATATTCAACATTGATTGATGTATTTTGTGTACACACATATAGCTCACTTATTAATCCATATAGTTAAAGACAAAAGTGCTAATTATAAATATAGAATTATATGTATTGCAACTCACTAATACAATCCACATACCCCCAACTACATATAGTTTTCGAACTTAAGCATCCTCCTCACCATTGGCATGTACATAATCCTCATTCTCACCAAGTACTACTTTAATTGATGGGATTGTTTTGGTAATAGAAGAATAATGTATTTCAGTATCTCCTAGGTTGTCTTCACCATAAAAATCCCTTGAATAAGATGATAAAACAGTTGGTGATCTCTTACCACGTTCTTCTTGCCCATAAAATATTGTTTTGCTAGAGATGCTAAAATAAATTGAACATTTTTATAGCAGATTCTATTGAGTTTAACCAATGTCAATCCAAGGGCATCAGTTTTGATGTTTTCTTTCTTGTGTTCCACTAGTTGCACTTAAACACAACCACAGTTTTAAAAGTATAATCCAAGGCCCATGTCTCTCTTATAACACCGTAATAAATATCATCCGCCACTATTGGCCTATCATCCTTTGAACAGGAAAAGAATGCAGCATTGGCAACTAAGTTAACTCTACTATTCTATTGCACTCTTGAGTTATCACGATCTTTCAAGTAAAAGCGATAACCATTGATGGCATATTTGACATATTTTATTACTTTTGGTAGTGGTCCCATCACCATCCATCCCAAGGTTTTGGATATACCATTACCTACTACTTCTTGCTAATCTTGAATTTGTTTATACACATATTAAGTAGGATATGACATAATTATATTAAGTAAGAGTATATATACATATATATAGAATGTACTTTATTAATTTTAAGTGAGAATTCTTCCATTTTACCTTCTTATAGAGCCAAGTATTGAAAGTGCAACAATGCTTCCCCACTTCTATTTCTTTGTGTAACTTGGATTCATTGCCTTGAGTACATCCATGTGTTTACTACACAAACACAAATTAATGGTGTGATCAAAGAAAATATAACCATCAACAATTAAATTTTACCTAAGTGCATGATCAACTTAATCAATGTATGGGTGGAGTTTATCAACATTTTGCAACACAAAAAGATGTGTCTGGTCCTGTTCCCTAGAGTCATCAATTAATACACGACCACTCGATAGAGGTTTGTCAACCTTAGGATCATGAAATGCAACTGATTGTTTTTTTCTTGAGATTTTATTCACTTCCACTCTTAATAAGTACTCTGTGCAAAACTCCACTGCTTCCTTTGCAATATAACATTAGGCTATACATCCCTTTGGTCGGCTGTGATTACCTACATACCTACATACTCTTTTAAAATTTTCATGTACCTCTCAGACAGGCACATCCATCACAAGTAAACTAGCCCATAGAGTCTGTCCTCATCAATGAGGTGCACTATTAAGTATACCATGAAATCAAAGAAGGATGGTGGGAAGCTTGTCTCAAGCTCACATAAAAATATCACTAGATGACCTTGAATTTCTTTTTGAAACATCCACGACCTTCTTGGACAAATCATTAAAGAGTTGTTGCATAAATGTATGGCAATTATGGGACTTCATCCCCAACAATTTTAGCTCTTCCATGGAGACAATGTTCCTAAAGTTTAAAGAGTAACCGTCTATGACTTTGAACTCAAACATGGTTTTACACATTATTCTCCTCTCCTCTCTATCAAGTGTATAATTTTCCTTAGGCAAGTATGTTCCTTGACTACCTCTATCCTTTGGATGTAATCTCCTCTTCATAAGATCCATTCAAGCTACAAATGCATCCTTTGTTTTTCCTGGGACATTAAGCAAGTTACCAGTCAAGCTTTCACACACATTCTTGTCAATGTGCATGACATTAAGTACATGGTATAGATGCAATGATTCCAAGTATGCCAACCAAAACAATATTGATTTCTTCTTCCAACAACTTCTACAATTACTTTCATTTGAACATTTGCTTGATTTCTTCTTTTCCCATGAGACGTTAATGTTTTCAACCTACTCAATACTTACCATCTTGTCAACATCATTGGAGGTGTCCTTATCTCTACACTATCATTAAATTCTCCCTTCTTAAAATGATAGAGATGGTCTTTACGCAACTATCTTTTATGGATAAGGAATGCCATTTTCCTACTATGTTTAAGTTTTATAGCACATGTTTCATCACTATAGATAAGACAAGAATTGTATCCCTTCACGGTGCATTTAGAAAAATTACTATGGGTAGGGAAGTCGCTTATTGTCCACAACAGTATACCCTTTAAGGTGAATGACTCTTTCTTGTATAGGTCATATGCTTCAATGGCTATGTTCCATAATGTATTAAGATCATCAATTAAGGGAGACAAGTACAACTTAATGTCATTCCTTTGTTGCTTTGGACCTGATATCAACATAATTAACATCATGAACTTCCTCTTCATGCATAGAGATGGCGGGAGTTTGTAACAAACTAATATAACAAGCCAACAACTATACTTGTTACTCATAGGACCATGAGGATTAATCCCATCTGCAAATAATGCAAGTCATAGGTTTGTAAGTTCTTCACCAAAATTAGGCCACATGAAGTCTTCAAGCTTCCATGCTAGGATATTTGTTGGATAGCATGGAAAGCTATTAGCTACTCTGTCCTTAGTATGCCATAATAATTTCTTCATTGTTTCTATAATATGAAACATTCTTTTGAACCTTGGAATAGGGGGGAAGTCCATAGAACCTTTGTAGGAACATCTGTAACAATCTCAGTTGAATTCTTCTTTAACTTCCATCTTGACTGTACATAAGTTGGGTGTATAGTTTTATCCTTATGCTCCTTCCTATACAAAATGTAATCATTAGGACACGCATGTATCTTCCCATACTTTGCAGCTAGGGTTTTTTTGCCTCTCATTTGGACCTCACCATTTTATTATGCTTTGATAGCATCTTACCCACTACTTTTAAGACTTATATATAACCTTGATATGAAAAACCAAATCTTGATTTCACATTGTAAAGTTCTACCACTGCGGATAGCTTGATATATTCTTTACACTCAGGGTACAACAACTCATTAGCTTCCTCTAATGTACTATGAAATTGTTCAGGATCATCCTAGAAGTCATCATATGCATCTCAAAACATCAATACAACTACTTCTCCAACACTTTCTACAATGTCTTGATCATATCTTCTAGGCCTTGTTGAGGGCCTATGCAAAAGTTCTTCTCCATTCCAAATCAATGGGTGATAGCTTTCATCAATTCCATTAAAGCATAAGCGTTCTCTCAACACTCCTACAATTACTTTTTTCAACTTTTCATATTTTGAGCATAGACAACACAAGCGATTGCTATCAACAGCTCCTTAAGTATGAACTCTATGAAATTTTCTATTCCCTCCTCATATTCTTTCTATGTTCTTGTTATAGCCATCCAAACATATTTGTCCATTATCACAAAAAAATGAAGAAAATATGTGTGGAGACTTGCTAGGCATTTTATCAAATACTAAGTATATACAATTGAGAACTATTTGAAATAACTATATTACATGAAAATTTTCAATTTAACAATGAAAAAGAAAAATTTGACAGAAACATTCAAAAAGAAAATTAACTTTAAAAAGAAAAGTTTCTAACCCATAACCTTGTAAAAATTCTTCAAATATGCATAATATATATGAGACAAACAAAGAGATACTAACCAACACTCAAAAATCAATATCAACCTAGAATTTGTGAATGTAGTTCCAATTCACTAGTAAGATTTGGTTGAGGGTAGACAAATAGAAATCTAGCTTAGTTTTTGACAGTGAAAGTTGACTAAATAACTCTCAAAATAGACTTGCAAAATTGAAGTCGTTTGCTGTAAATGACTTTAAAAGTGTGGACTTTTAAAGTTGTTTACAATTAAATGACTTTAAAAATGCTGACTGTTAAAGTCATTTACAATTAAAAAAACTTTAAATGTATTGACTTTTAAAGTCATTTACAACAAACGAATTTACAAATTTACAAATATTAACTTTAAATATATACTTATATGATCTTTGTACATTACAATATCTTACATAAACACACATTGAAATCGATTTTACACACACATATATAATATATATACATAAATAAACACATGGACAAGGAAATCAAATTATTTTTTTATTACATCCAGTATTACATATATCAAAAGTTACATATTATTGGATCCTATTATTACAAGATCAAAGAAAGAATCTACTCTTTTTCATCAAAATTTGGCCTCCTAGTATTCAGGTGCACCATTCTATAGAGAGAGAGAGAGAGAGTGTGTCATGCAATTTTCTCGGCCAAAAGTTGATGGTATAATCACCACTCTTCATCAAACCCTAATTTTGGATGAGAACCATAATTTGTAATGTTCTTCCTTTATCCAAAAGTGAGGCTTAAAGAGAGAAGCAGTTTTTGTTTGCAATGAAATTATATGATTTTTGTGAAATCAAAGAGAGTTAGTAACAGAAAAGAAATTCATGATCAAAAGAAGTTATGGTTTACTTTAAAAAAAATTCATCACACAAGTAGTCAAAATATCCAAAATGGAAAGCAAGAAGGGAAAAAGAGAGAAGCATAAGGACCAAAGGAGGAAGTTTTCATGCCACCCATGAGAAGAAGAGTATACAAGAAAAAATAATACGTGGTTGGCTATTTATAAATGAATAAGGACTTTAGAAGTTGTTTAGTACTAAACGACTTTAAAAAATAGTAACTTTTGAGGTCAAAAGTATACACGAGAAAGGACTTTTAAAGTCGTTTGACTCAAGCGACTTCAAAAGTAACTAAATTTTGAAGTCATTTGTGACTAAACTACTTCAAAAGTTATTAACTTTTGAATTCGTTTAGAGTCAAATGACTTTAAAAGTCCATTCCCACATAAAGTAAATTTTGCGCCAATTTTATTGGTACACTTTTGAAGTTGCTTAGCCTAAACGACTTCAAAAGTTATTGAATTTTAAAGTCGCTTAGTTCCAAACGACTTTAAAAGTCCTTCCCACAAAAATTTTCCTCGACGCGCCAAAATTTTAAAGTCATTTACAATTAAATGACTTCTTAAGCCTATATTTTTAAAGTCATTTATTTCTATTTGACTTGTAAAATATTTATGAAGTTGGTGATCAATATAATGACTTCTTTATGCCAACTTTAAAAGCCTCGTGTGTAGTAGTGAAACTTCATGGTCATTTCCATTGAGTGGAACAATGAAAAGACATTGGTGATATTATTGTTTCCAATAAGAATTCTAGTTTCTTTTGATTATGATTTTGTTTCATTCTTGTAATAATTTTGTAATCATTTAGATATGAAGGCAATAAAAATTATTTCCTTTACATTAGTAAATATTTCTTTTCCATTAGCTAGTTTTAGTAATTGGGAAGGGTAATTGTATATTTCAATTTTAATATTATGTTCTGTACTAGTTTTCACCCTAGGATTAGGATGAAACCAAGTTTAAGTATATTCACTTTAAGTAATTTTAATTTTAAAAGCGCTGAAGTATCAATTTTTGGGTTTAGAAAATTAACTTATATAATTAGTGTTTTCTTAAAAACATGATACTAGCTATGTTATATTAATTAATTTAGGATAGAGAATCTTAGACAAGTTATACTATGAAAAGACAATTTGTACTTGGAATAACATACTAAATTAAGTGAAACTATAAAATTGAAAAAATATAGACACTAGGGTTTTTCATTGATAAAATCTAATTACTAGAATTTGGATATATTCAATTTCAATGTGGTGGATTCTAAATGTTATACTTTAGCTATATGGTTAGTTTTATATCACGTTTGTGTTTTAAGTATATTTGTTTTAAGTCTTAAATTCTTTGGCAAAGTAATGGTGATTTAAAGTAGATTTTAGTTAGAATTCTAAAAATTCAAAAATTAAGTCCTTTGGTATAGACCCATATTTGCCCTGTCTATATTATAGTAGACACTTGCACATGTAGATATATTTTAAAACACATCAGTACGGTTGAGGATGAGGCTCCATCTTTGGTTTTGACTTTTTAACTAATTGAGTTGAGGCCACATTCTCATATGCATAACCATTTATGATTACATACCTTGCATTTTGAAGTACATCATGCATGGAAGAGAGTGTAGCATAACTAGTAGTTATTGTCTTTATGAATGGCACTTAGGCTGCTTTATACTATTAGCATCTCTCCTTAGCTTGCAAGAATGGTAACTTCTTCCTCTTCGAAACTTGATTACGAATCCTCTTCTTCATACTCACATTCATCAACTAACACAACCACCTTGCTTATTGATAGTCAAAGACCATATATCAACCGCTTCCCATTTAAAGCATTTCCTCACAAAGGAATTAAAGGATCTTGGATCCACATTACTTTCATTCCTAGATTTTGTTGAGTTTTATGAGGCATCGACTTAGAATATGATACCCTCCAGATTGGAAGTATTCTCCTTCTCATATGATTTACAAGGACCATTTTTAGAAATGTCTTTCTACTGCTTCTCAACAATCAAGGCCAATTTTCTCACATCATTGAATGAGTAGTATATTTGGAATCATATTGTGTCTCTAGTGCCTCACTCAAATTGCCTAAGAAATGTGCTATGGTTTGCTCTTCTAGGTCAATCACATCAATCTCAAGCATGAGGTTTTGAAATTCATAATGTATTCTTCTACACTTAAGTTCTCTTGCCTCAGAATGTGGATCTTAAGGAACATGTCCATCCAATAGTTCTTGGATAGAAAATGTTTCTTGAATTCCTTATTCATTCATTTGTCCCCATTTTTCATTTTACTTTTCTTGTATCTTACTCTTTGCTTGTCTAAAATATCCCACCAAAGTGAATAGTATTTCATTAGTTCTAAGGCAACAAGCTTTACCTTGGAGTCTTTTGGGAAATCTTTATATTCAAAGACAACCTCAATTGTATATAGCCAATAAAGAAATTCGTTATGTTTGCCTTCAAATTTAAAGACGTTTACTTTTACTCTAGAAAGATGAGAATCTCATTGTCTTCTCCTTAAAGCATTTCTTGATGATGATATCTAACTAGAAGCTTGGCTTTTGGAACAAAAAAAATAAGAATTGTCAAACGAGTCATTTCAAATCTTTTCACTTGTCTGGACGAGTTTTCTATCTCCAAATCTTTAGCATCCTTATTTATTGTAGCAATACACTTTGCCTGATATGCCATTATAGAACTTTAGGAATATGCCTTGCTCAGATGCCACCAAATAACTAGGTACTAAGAGAAAGGTCACATAAATAACACATGCAAGATTCAATAAAATGTTTGAACTCAATGGATATAGAAAACCTCACCATGAAAGAGTTGGAAAACATGCTCTAAAGATGATCAATTAGTCCTTTGCTATAGATTAAGTCTTTCTACAGAAATATACAATCACCACAAGGAAATGAAGGAATGAATCAAGTTTTCCATCCTTGGATACTGTCACACTACCAAGAGATAAAAACATTAGGTTGGATGTTAATTCATCACCTTGAGGATATAGAGTTGGGAAATGTCTCACCACATATGGAATTCACCAAGTGGCAAAGATATGTAATGAACTATGATGCAATTCTAGCCTATCTCAGTCCAGTTTGGAAAACAAGTCCAATTCCATCCATGAAAAATCATTAGAATCAATGAAAGAAAATGCTTCAATGTACTAACTTTTAGGAAGAAAAAGGTCCTTGAATTTTTTAAATTAAGCTATATTAAATTGAATTGTAACTAAGATATTTATAGATGAGAACAACACTCTCATATTTGGCAATTATATACTACGAAAGAAACCTTCTAATTACATGGGTTGGTTAGCCTAAATGGACTTTCTAAATACATAACTCTTAACCTCCAAGGCTTTCTTATCTTGATCTCTTTCTAAACCTTCATTAAGTACTTATTAAATACATCCAAGAAACTCTTATTACAATGTAATAAACTCCTAAACTTGTAAACCTTCTAAGGAAAGACTTTCCAAAGCCAATGTTGTGAGAATCTTTGACTTGGTCAAGCTTTGATCTCTTGACCAGGGAAGCTTGATAGGGTCATTTTTTACTAGAGTTTAGAAAGTTTGATTGGTTAATTGATTGACCATTAGACTACCAATCAAAATATTCCTAGTCACCCTAGTCTATGTGATCCTAGACCACCAATTGATGATAAATTAGGATTTTTCTGGATTAGGCTTAGGAATGTCTATTTTTGAAGATCTAAACCATTGAACCCATTCATGTTGATGAAGCCATCACATCCATGACCAGTCGTGCTATTGATATCACATTCCAAGTTAGTTAGAGATTCATCTTGACCATCCAAAGCTAGATCTCTAAGATTACCTTTGATATTTCTTGATCTACCATCAATTTCAAAACCATGAGACATACCTGTGTCAATGAAAAGTGAAACAACTAATCACCTTTATCATTATCCAATATACATGCCCACGTATGTGTGTGAGTAAGCATGGACACTTGTTTGGCATTCGTGTGTGTATGATGCACCGTATTAAAACTATTGTTATTAGAAGCTTCCAGGCAGTTTAAAATGATATTAAATATCTCATGTCTCGAATCATTAAAAAAACTAGTGAAGGATCAGTGAACTATTAAGAATCAGTTCAAATGGTAGGTCCCTAAAGCACTAAGACAATCTTAAAAGGCGTATAATTGGAATCCACCCATTACATATGAAACATATTAGAGAATAGAAATCATCTATTTCAAAATTTGATAATTAGGCACATGTCGAATAGTCCAATGACGAATGTCCATAAAGAAAATTTATCCAAGTGAGAGGGTTTAGAACTTTGAAAGGAACTAGAACAAATATAAATTTTCTACTAAGGTGAGTAGGAATTTGAAAATAAATATTTGTTACATTAGATGTAGAAGATATAAACTCAGTGGAACCCTCTATAGTTTGCCAAAGTTAACTAATATTTTTGTTAATTGAGACTGATGCTTCGTAACCTATAGGTGGCTAAACAATAGTTATGTGAAAATTAGTTTTTACAAAATTAGTTACTTTCAAGAATAACCTAAAAAAGAGTAATAAGCACATAACACAGTGGAAAGGTGTGCTCTTCCCCAACCTAAGGTTTCATGTTTAAGTCAGCTCATCCACCAACTTTAAAAAGAATAACTCCAAATGTAAATAACATTTACCTTGTGATAGCCATTGATAATAATCTATTTGAAGCAATATATGTAGTGTCTGGAATATTTTCCTCTTTTTAACAAAATATATCACTTTTGAAACAAGAGGAAAATATTATATCACTTTCCATACATAGGGCAACTCTTGTGCAAAGATTACCAATAACAAATAAAATATCTAAAGACAACTAATTGGGAGCATATCAATTTGAAAGGCCCCTGCTTTGAATGGAGAGGAAATATCATTCTGAAAGGCCTGCTTTAAATAGTTATCTATTCATGAGATTGCTAAAATGCCTATGTACTAAAACTCTATTCTTTTTCCTTTCACAATTTGTGAGTCTTGGTTAAATAGGGCAATGATGCGAAGAATGGGACCTATGTCATCCTTTGGGTAGTATTTCTCCATGTAGCTAATTGTATAAGTAGGGTAACCAATATAGAATAGTAGACCATACACCAATTCCAAAATTGGTTCTAGAAATTTTTTTTTAGTAAAATTATCATTGAAAGAAAACACACTGAATGGATTCAATAGGGAGATTTGGTTGTCACTACAAATATGTAATCTAAGTAAACCAATATGATTAATATTGCTTCGTCACACAAGTGCTTCTCTTGTGGAGATGAGAAAAATACCTTTTTAACCAAATTTTGCGGTGCATATCATTTGTGCAAGGAAAGAGTTGGTGAGGGGAGGGGTTGTTTGGTTTGGGAAGAAGTCTAATGTGTTTGAAAATACATAATAGGATGATTGGACTTACCATACTAAGCAAAGAGAACCAAGGGACAATATCACTTGAATCTCTTAATTAGCATTTAACAAACACAGAAGCTAACTGGTTTAATGTAATTATTGAAAACCAATGTCCAATGTAGATAGTAATTTTGGCACATTTATTGCAAGGAATTAGCCATTTAAAGCCTCTGCACAATTTTCCACAAGAAGATATTTTAACAGTCAACACATCAACCACAAATGAGGAGAACTAAGAAGATATTTTAGTTGTCAGCACATTGACCACAAATGAGGAGAACTACTCAACCAATTGGTAGCATCAAGAAGAATAGTAAATAAATAATCAACAAGTGGATCCATAGTAGACCAATTCATTATTATCATCAAAGCCTTATCATGATTAGGGGTCGGCTAATAGTAAGGCATTTATTCTTTCCAATTTGACCTTTGAAGTCATTTCAAATCCACAATTATATTGAGATTATACCTAACTAGAACTTTTTGTATACCACCTTATATATTTCAAGAACAATTGATTCATTTTCCCTTATACAAAGACCAACTAGATTTCATTTCTCAGTTTAGTTAGTTTGAGGAATTCCTCATTTACATCATCATCATTGTCAAATCCTTGTCTCAATTATAGGTTAGCTACATGAATCTTGTTCCTCCATTCCCTCTATCAAATGTCATGTCTTCATTTAGTCCAAAAACTTTTATATCTTTTCTCACCACTTCTATCCACATCCTTTTGGGATTTTTCCTTACCCTTTTAGAGCCTTTGACTTGAATCGACTCATTACAGCTAATTGGCATCATTTTTTTATCTCCTTTGGAAGTGTCCGAGCCATCTAAATCTACTCTTCATCTTGTTATCTATTAGTGCCACTTCTAAGTTTCCTCTACTATCTTCATTTCTTATTCTATCCTTTCTTGTCTTACCACCCATCTATCTCAACATCCTTATTTTGACTCTACTCATCACATGTTGTTACTTAACTTCTCAAAGTTCTGTTCTGGCCATCCTATAGTTTTTTTCATTCAATTTGAGTGGCACCCATAAAACTTTAGAGGCACATCTCATTTTTTCCAAGCCACTTGAACTGTTTAAGCAATATCCCTCCCAATCTCCCAATCTCTCTGTTCTCATGAATTATTTATCCCAAGTATCTAAAGTGGTCCTCTTGGGGGATTTCTTGGTTATCAATCTTTGTTAATGTTTCACTCCCACTCCTCTCCTTGCTAAAATTGCATTTCAATACTATGTCCTAATTCAGTCAATTTTAAATCCTTTAGATTTTGTAACATCTCTCCACAAAACTAAATTTGTGTTTATGCTCACCCTTGTCTTATCAATCAAAACTATGTCATTTGCAAATGGCATGCACCATGGAATCTCCTCTTGCAAGAGAAGGTAAGAAATATGTGTTCAAAATAAGTACCGAAAGTGGTCTTTTATGGGGACATCTTAGTTATCAATCTTAACTAGTGTGCCACTCCTACTCTCCTTGCTAAAACTGGATTTTATATATTTAGTATTAGTTCAGCTGATTTTAAATCTTTTAGATTCTAATACTTCTCTTAATAACTCTAGCTTTGTGTTTACGCCCTTGTCTCATCAAGTAGGACTATATCATATGCAAATAGCATGCACCATGGAATCTCCTCATATAGATGTTTTGTTAACTCATCCATAACCAACATGAAAAGGTATGGGCTCAATGTCGATCATTGGTGTAATGCTACAGTAATAGGAAAATCACTGCTCTCGCCAGTAGTGGTCTTAACATTTGTAACCGATCCCTCATACATATCTTTAATTATGTCTATATGCCCCCGTAAAACTCCTTTATCCCCTCCATATTAACTCTCTAAGGACTCTATCATAAGCTTTCTCTAAGTCAATAAAGGCCATGTGGAGGACTTTCCTCCTCTACCTACATTTCTCTATCAATTGTTTTAGTAAGAAAATAGATTCCATGGTAGACCTCCCAAGCATTAAACCAAATTGGTTCTCCAATACACTTGTCTTATGTCGTAGCCTCTTCTCAATGACTCTTTCAAAGAGTTTTATAGTGTGGCTCATAAGTTTGATCCCTCCATAATTAGTGCAGCTCTATATGTCTCCTTTATTCTTATAAATTGGTACAATAGAGCTTTTCCTCCATTCATCCAGCATTTTCTTTGATTTTATAACCTTGTTAAATAGCTTAGTCAACCAAACTACCCTAGTATCTCTCATATGCTTCCAAAACTCCATTGGTATACCATCGGGTCCCATGGCCTTTCTTGATTTCATCTTTTTCAAGGCTTCTTTCACTTCAGGTATTCTAATCCTACGTTCATATCTATAATGTCCAATGTTATTTAAGTCTACAATAATTTCAATCCTTATATTCTCAGAGCCATTGTCATTTAATAATTTTTGAAAGTAAGTTTCCCACCTTTGTTTGAACTCGTCATCTTTGACTAGTACCCTTTGATCATCACTTCTAATGCACCTAACACGATCTAAGTCCTTACCCTTCTGTTCTTTTATTTCTGTAAGTTTAAGCACATCTTTCTCACCTTCTCTTGTTCCTATTCTATTATAGAGCTCATCATATGCCTTATGTTTAGCCTCACTTACTATTCTCTTGGCAACCTTTTTAGCATTCTTATACTTTTCATTTTTTTTATTATTTCTAGTCTTTTTTCCATGCTTTAAAACACACCCGTTGTTCTTTAATAACTTTTTGCACTATTTCACTCTACCATCATGTTTCCTTTACTAATTGCTTTTACCTTTAGATACTCCTAAGATATATTTTGCCACTTTCTTAATGAACTTAGCCATATTAATCCAAATGTTGTTTACTTTTGTTTCATAGCTCTAGTTTCCTTCTACCATCAACTTATTTGTGAATAAGATTATTTTCTCTCCCTTTAAGTTCCCCCGCTCAGTTTTTAGATACCTATTAAGTTCATTTCTTTCCTTCCATCTTTTAATATAGATATCCATAACAATTATCCTATGTTGTGAGGTTAAACTCTCACCGATGTCACCTTAGAATCCTTACACATTGATCTCTCAGTATTCCTAAGTAGAAAAAAGTCTATTTGGCTTTTATGAAGTCAATTTTTAAAGGTTATTAAGTTTTCATCCCTCTTCTTAAAGAATGTTTTTGCAATGGCCAGGTTATATGACAAAGCAAAATCGAGGATAGTTTTCCCCATCTCATTTCGTTCTCCTCTACCATACCCTCCATATATCCTATCATATCCTTCCTTTTCTTTTCCTACATGGCCATTTAAGATCTACTCCTATAAATATCCCCTCAGTGATAGGAATTTTTTGCATGAATCCCTCTATATCTTCCCAAAATTGTCTCTTGATTATATCTTCTAACCCTACTTATGGTGCATATGCACTTATAATATTTATAATCTGCACTCCCAAAATAAATTTTATTATTATAATTCTATCACTGATTCTTTTAACATCCACAAATTTATCCTTTAATTTTTTATCCACTATTATTCCTACATCATTTTTGTTATTATCCTTTCTTACGTACTAGAGTTTACACCCATCGATTTCTCTAGTTTTAGCCCCTTTCCACTTGGTTTCCTAGACACAAGCGACCTTGACTCCCCTACATTTCATCATATCTGTTAACCCCAAACTCTTACTTGTCAATGTCCCTATATTCCATTTGGTGATATGAATCTTATGCTCATGAGATATCCTATGTACTTGCGCACTTCTCAACCTCCATGTCATGAACCCAAGCTCACTTTTCACTACACCTGCATTCTGATGCAGTGCGTTGCTTCTGAGGGGATGCTCTAGCAGCCCTTGCCCATTTTCCATTGCACTCAAGATCTGATGTAGTGCATCACTTCCAGGGAAATGCCCTAGCAACCCTTTCCCATTTTTCACCACACCTAGGATTCGATGTAGTGCATCCCTTATGGGGAATGCCCTAGCTTGAGGGAATGTCAATTTTTTATTCATGTCATGTTGGGGTTGCCATAGTTTTAAGAAGCTGGAGATGATTTTCTTTTCTTACTTACAAACTAATATACAAATGCATATTCATTTGCAAGTAGGAAATAAATAACAAAATCATCTTTAACTTCTTTCTTGTTGGCTGGCACCTGATGCAAGACCCTCCTCCTTTTTTATTCGGACTTGGGACTGACATCATTAGAGTTAATGTTTTACCATTGTATGAGAAGACATAATTCCATGACCCCACTCTAAGATCTACTCAATCTTTTAAATTTTTTAGATTTAGGATTTTCATGATTAAAATAAATTTGCATTATTTTTTAGTAGTATAATATCATATAGATAGTACTCATCTTTTAGTTGTTGCATACTTTCTAGGCTATTACAATAGTTTATTATTTTTCTTGCATTTTTAGGATACATTTATCTGCTTTATGGTGATTTACTATGCCATGATGAATGAAAATTGATTAGTAAGATCATCATACCCTAGATCACTGGAGGATTTCATCACCACCTCTTGGCCCACCTAGGCTAACCATCACCTATTGTCACCCTAGCCCTTGATCTTAATTTATAATTCAATTAGAAGAGACCAATGCAAACCTTCAAGTTCATAGGTCCCTCTTAGAAGGAGGCAAACTATTGTCACTGCAGTGGCCCTTAGCTAAATCATTGAGTTGTATTTAAATGACTAGCTTTGCCAACACATCTTATGACTTAAATTATCTACAAATAACTGAAGAAGGTGTGAAGTAGTTGATTTAGTAAGGATCTAATTGGTAAGTAGTACTGTAAGTCTAAAAAAGAAAAGCTGTATAGATTATGTTAATCTAAAAGTTACTCTCCCTGTAGAAATCAAGATGATCAAAACAACTTTAAGCTTATTAGAAATGAGTTTGTTAATTGTGACATTTGTTTGTACATCATCATAAGTTTCTTCATATAGTTTAGTTTTCTAAAAAAAATTAAATTTAAAATTTTGAAAAAAAAAATCATTGTATGCATTGGGCATGGGACGAAACTAGAAGGTCATCAAACCAATCCAACACGACATGAAACTAGATTAGTTGTCCACAATGTTACATCAAGATGATCAAGTGGGAAATCCATCCCCCCAGAAATAACATGGATGAAATTGATCCTCAAATTCTCGTTAATGATAGACCGCCATATAGAGATTTGAGAAGGAATCAACAAAGGGAATGGGACCTAAATAGTCAACATGAGGACAATTAGAATAACCAACATCCACATGGGAGAACATTATGAGATTACCTTCAGCCTACTAACACACCATCATGTGTCATTCTACCTCAGAATGCTCGTATTATCGTGTAAAAGATGGGAATAACTTGGTTACTTTCCAAATTTTCATGGGTCGAACATTGAAAATCCTTACCTACACTTAAAAGAATTTGATGAAGTTTGCACTACATAGTGCACACAAAACATCATGTTAGATACCATAAGCTAAGATGTGGTTTAAGGTGCTACTAGTAGTTTCTATATGAACTTGGAAAAAAATGACAAGGGTGTTCTTGAAAAAGTTCTTCTCGTCCCATAAAACCAATACTCTTTGCTGAAAGATCATGAACTTTACCCAAGAGGAATAAGTTACCTTCTACCAATGCAAGTAAAGATTTAATGATCCATTGTTAATGTGCTTGTGGCATGGATAAGAACCTTGACGCATTATCAGCTTCTTTGATGATAGACTCAATTCTGAAATGCATCAGTTTATAGAAATGATGGGCAATGGTAACTTTTTGAACAAAAAATTAGAAGAATAAGAGTACTTGGAATGGCTAGCCAAGAGTGCTCAAACTTGGGCAGATTCAAAGAAAGTGTGTCTCCCATATAGGACAAAGCTCACCACATCTACTAAGGGAGGTGTCTATTCCATGAATGAAAAAGATGACATGATGCAAAGATAGCTTTCCCCATAGAAATGGGGAAAGCTACTTCTAAGAAGGTCAAATGGGCATGTGGTATTTGTGAAAGTACTTCACACCCTTCTCAAGAATGACCTACAATCTTTTCATTCTAAGATGTGTTTCATAAACAAGTGAATGCCATAAATTCATAAAAAGACCATTTTCCCAATATTCTGAGACATACAATCCCAACGAGAGAAATCATCCCAACTTTAGTCAACAATGTGGAACAAATGCTAGTGTCTCACACTAGGCTTCCTTGCAAACCCATCTAGGACCACCTACTAGTGCACCATATATGTCCACCAAAGAGGTCAGTGGAAGATAATCTTCAGTAGTTTACTCAATGCCAAGAAAGGAAAATTGCCTTACTTGAAGAATTTATGTGTGACATGAGAAATGTGTTCACACAATTCCTTCAAACCCTAGAAAAGGGAAATTTCTTGTCCAACCATAAGAAAACACTAAAGGTGCACATGTGGCTATGTCAAAGGGTTCTTCAAGTTGAACATGTAACAAACTAATTTAGTTACCACTCTTCAAAATGGAAAGGTGCTTCAAAAGAATGGTCCCATTAAGGCTGATAAAACTTAGGAGACTTCTCAAGCTAAGGGAAAGCTACAATTGAGGATGCTATAGCAAAAGCTCACCCCCCACTGACCTATGCCCATTGTACTTCTATTTTTGTAATGGTTGCATCAAATTCCTTAGGTAGCTTCCAATGATGAGATCTTACATATTTTTAAACAAGTCAAGATCAACATCCTGATCTTGGATGCCATCAAATAGATCTAGTCATCTGCTAAGTTTTCAAAATAACTTTGCACTCTTAAATGAAAGTTGAATGCGCACAAGAAGGATTTCTTGCATGAACAAGTTGATTTGATTCTTCAGCATCACACACTGCCAAAATATAATGATCCAAGTTGCCCAACTCTCACTTGTATAATTGACAACTGTAAGATAACCAAGCTTTGCTTGATTTGGGATCTAGTGTGAATCTACTACCATATTAGGTATACAAGTAGTAAATTTAGGGGAACTTAAACCAACTGCCACTACTCTCTAGCTAGCTAACAGATCTATCAAAATATCGAGAGTAATTGTAGAAGATATACTTGCCTAGGTAGAACAATTCTACTTTCCAATAGACATTTTAGTTTTGGACACAGAGCCAATGTCAAATGATAGGAATATAATACTGGTAATTCCTAGACTACCATTTTAGCCATATCTAATGCTTTAATCCATTGTCAAAAATGGTTTGATGTAGCTATCACTAGAACTAAATATTTGTAACAGCTGCAAGCTCTAAGAGAATCTATTAATGGCTTGCTTAGCATCAACATAGTAAATTCAATTGTGCAAGATCAGTTTACTAAGTCTTCCTTATTAGACCCATTGGAGGCCTGTTTGGTCCATTTTAATGAATTTCATGAGGATGCATTAATAAAATAAGTTAATGCTCTCCTTAATTCTATGCCTATTATGGACACATCAAAATGGCAACCTCAGTTCGAGGAATTTCCATGTAAGGAATCCACTCCTATCTCATCTTTAGTTGAACCTCCTAAACTAGAGTTAAAAACTCTACCAAGTAATCTCAAGTATGCATACTTAGGAGAAAAAGAGACTTTTTCTATCATTATCTCCTCACAATTAGAAAAATCCAATTAGTCCAACTAGGAAACCTAATTAAGCTAAGCCATCCAAGTTTTCAAGCCAAGGGAATTAGTGATTCAAGCCACCAAGGAATTACCCATCAAAGTGATCCATCAAGCCACATGGATTCATGCCACTTGGAGTGACACTATTGGAAGAGACTTTTCATGAAATTATCCTCCATTAAAAGTGTGAATTTTAAGGGATAATTGGAAGGTATTGAGAGACATTTGTAAAAGGTAAGATGATCGTGCATAGGTGGACCAATCAAGAGAGAAAACCTACTTTGCACATTCCATTTTCCATCCTATCCACTCACCTAACTAGGGTTTCCATGTTTATGGCTTAAGGGGGGAGCCATCTTCCTAAGGAGGTGACTCCTTCCCCTTGCTTATGTTGCATCTAAAGTGGTTTCCTAATTAGGAGACACCTAGTCAAAGCTAATTAAAAACCCTAGATCTTTCCCATCTTTCGTACCATTTTCCTTTCTATTTTTATCTCTTTGCAACAATAAAAATACCATATATTTAGAAGGGAAGGAGCTCCATGCTAGCTTCTTAAGAAGAGGACACTTCCCCCTTTCTAAATACATGACAGCTAACCATGATGCCATATTATGATGTCACTTGCTTATCTAACTCTTCACCTAACTTTCCCTCATTGAAACCCTAGATCCAGATCCACTTTCCCTTCTTAATTAAGTCCTCATCAAAGTGGAAGCCCAAAATTATATATATTCCCATGGATTCCATGTTTTTGACAAGTAGAGGTTTTGTGAGAAAACCTTGAAATTAGCATCTTTCTTAGGACCTTTTGGAATTTAGGCTTTGGGCTTCTTTTGGGATATTTTTCCTTTGGATTCTTAAGTATTTTCCTTTGCTCTTGTACTTCAATTCCAGGTTAGTACTTTTCTTTCAATTCCTTGTTTTCATTGCTTAGTTGTTCTTGATTTGTTTCTTTAATTGCATGGGTTGTGCATGGACCCACTTTGGCCACCTTTGGTTCTTTTAATTGCATCCATTACTTGTGCTAAAAATGATCTTGACCTTTGATCTCATTTTGGATTGATGATTTCTAGGTCTTGAATCAATTTTTCAATCTTGGTCTTCCATTTTCTTCTCAATTGATTTTAGCCATTGGATCATCATCTCCCTTCCTACAAAAAGTGAAAAACTCTAATTAAATCCTTTTTTTATTAATTAATCATATACTTACTCAAATTAGCCTTTAGTGTAATGCCTGAGCAATTTACGCTATTTTTAACAAAAATGAATTGGACATTCTATAGGAAATGAAAAGTTCCCTTTTTGGAGATAAGGGCATTTTGGTCATTTCACCGTTCACCCTGACTAGACCAAGAAATTTGGTCCTAAGAATAGTACCCTTAGGTGCGTCTCAGAAAAAGGAATCCAACAAGACCAAAATCACTCAAAACGGAGTTAAAATGAGCAAATTAGGGCCCTTTGAAGTTCAAGGGCAAAAGTATAATTTAAATTAAAAACGGATTTGAACTGAGAAAAACAGGGACTCATTTTGATACGAGGACCCCTCTTCTTCAACCTCCGAGAGGGTTCTAGAACGACGGTGTGCAGGGGAGAAACCACGACCATTCTGGAGGTTTCTCCACCGCCATTCCATGGTGGTAAGAACCCCCTCCAGAACCCTCTTCGAGCTCTATAAATAGAGCTCTTGGGTGCCTCCAATAGCAGCCCAAAAGCTTGGGAAAAACCCATCGTTGAGAGGTAGGCAAGAGGTGAAAACGTGGGAAAAACCTGGCCATGAACCAAGTATGCCCAAAACCCCTCCAAACCCATCTCCCCCTTAGACTTAGGGTGGGATTCCCAAAGTTTCTGCATTAAAAACCATGCAAAATAGGCCTCTAAGGAGCCACAAAGGACCCAAGGATAGTGCCTGGGGCGCACTGGTTTGACAGGGTCGAACCAGGGCGTCCCGAGGATGCCCCGATCCCCACAAGACGAAAATGCGTCGACCGAGCCCAGTGGGCGAGTCTGTGGATGTGCTTGCACACGAAAAAGTTAGGCGGAAGCCCAGTGCCTCTGCAGACGAGCCCGCTGGTGCTCGCGCCACTTATGCGGGACGCATTAGCTTCTCGTGCTTCCACCTCATATGGCCTTCTATGTACACTTGATATTAAAATGCCCATAACTTGGGTTCTAAGGCTCCGATTGAGGCGCCGTGAAAGGCGTTGTGTCCGTATTGACGATACAGACACACCCAAACCATAAAATACCTGATCAAGGCCCTATCTAAGGTGGGCATGACCCTTAAACTATGATAGTGGTGCAGGGCCACTAAACCTTTGTAAACCCGACGATACCAAGGCCTAGTTAGGACCTTAGGAGACCCATAGCCATGGGAATGAACCCTTAATGCCTAAGTAGTGAGTTCAACCATTTTAAAACCTATAAAAATAGGCCAAGCTCACCTTATTCCCCAAAACTATAAGGAGGAGCGTACGAGGAAAAGGGGACTAGCATGATCATACCAGGTAGGTGCTCTATCGCTACTAGACTTTTCAAAGGAGCCCATGATTGTTTTGAGAATGCATGTTTTAAGTATAGGTTATATGACTTGTTTAGCATGACTTAATGAATTCAGCATGCATATGATAAATACATTATGCATAGATATATTTTGCAAACGATTGCATAAATTGCATGATTTGTGAGTATTGAGTTTTGAAAAATTGCATGTCCTTGAGGGTTACCAAAAGACACTGGAGTGCCCAAAAGATGCTGGGTAGGCAGTTGTGAGGGTGTAATGCCCGAGCAATTTACGCTATTAAATTGGACATTCTATAGGAAATGAACTGTGTTGAATATTTTACTTTATTTAAAATAGTAAATGAAAGAATTTGTAAGAAAACATGGTACCATTAGATTCTACTCAAAAAATGGAATCCAACACCTCAAAGAACGTGCAAAACAGAGTTCGTATGAAGAAGTTACGGCCGTTTAAAGATTAGGGCATTTCTATAATTTGAATTAAAAACATAATAGACAAAAAACACAGGGGGCCGTTTTGATAACGGCACCCCATCATCTTCTTCCTCTAGATTTCTCCAGAAACCCTAGTTTCCAGAGATTTCCCCCACCACCATAGCAAGGCTATAAAAAGCCCCCAATCCCCTCTCTTCAAAACACGAGTTTTTCAGCTATTTTGGTACTGGGATTTTCGGCAAAAATTGGAAACCTGTCTCAAGATAGTTTCTCTGTGAATTCCGGCAATGGCCAGGCCCGAGTCAAGCCGGCCATTCCCATCACCCCACCTCCCTTCTTGTTCCTCTGGCTTCATCGGAAGTTGGGGTTTTCCCCTTCTTCATGGGTTCCGGACAACACAGATTTTTGGCAGGCGTAGAGGGAAACGCACCGCCAGGAAAAGGGCATCCTTAGGCTACCTAGGTAAGTCATTTTTCCCATTCTCTCTATTTTGCTTCCCCCAGGCCAAGATCCATGCCAGATCTGGTCTTTTCCCAGCTGGAGAAGACGAAGTTAGTTCCAAGCATCCCAGGGACGCCATGCTTCATCTGCGCCTGGGATAGGGTCCTTGGGATGGGTTCTAGGTGTATGATAGTACGTACACTGTCCCTGGTGCGACCTTTGGGTGTGCGCGCGATGTGAGGCAGGGGTCATGGCTCCACCAGGATGCATGGGGTGCCCTAGGAGCTGAGACGTGCCATGCTACACCAAAGGTGCGTCCATGCGATACCATCCAGGACGCGCGTCATAATGTCGCTTGAGCATACATGTGTGCATGTAAAACGTGGTCCCTGGCACGGGCTTTGGGCGCACACGCACGTGAGGCGGTCGCGGTTCAACCAAGATGCACGAGTGTCCTAGGAATTGGGACACGCGAACCTAATGAGACTATAAAGATAGGATTAGAGGACAATTTATAGAGTTAAACTTTGAATAGTAGATCCACATGATAGGATCTAGCTTGACAAAGAATTAGGCAAGGACCCATGGACCCTAAAAGGCAAATCTAGCAATCTAATTTCTAAAAATAGATCAAAATTGATAGGGACTCCTTGTATCCATTCATATCCAGGAGTTTATAAATGAGACTCAGGGATGGGTTGAGTGATGAAGGACGCGACTCCAGGAGACTTCGAGGTAGGTGCTCTATCGCTATTAGACTTTTAAAAAAGAGCCATGATTGTTTTGAGAATGCATGTTTTAAGTATAAGTTATATGACTTGTTTAGCATGACTTAATTTTATTCAGCATGCATATGATAAATACATTATGCATAGACATGTTTTGCAAACGATTCCATACATTGTATGATTTGTGAGCATTGGGTTTTTGAAAGATTGCATGTCCTTGAGGGTTACCAAAAGACTCTGGGTAGGCAGTTGTGAGGGACCCAAAGAGGACAGGTTTTGAAAAAGAGGTTTTTGCTTGTTTGATCGTATATGATTTGGGCTAATAAGCTCGTGGGCGCTATGCCAAGGGGTCTGGGGTGGCTTTCCAGCCTCTACCACTATTAGGTGGAATGGGTACCACGCCCAAAAAGGGCATGTCCCTATGTCGACTGCATGTGGTACAGGGGGCTACCACTGTGTCACAACACTGGGTCGATGTGTCATATGCCCCGTGGAGGCTATGACCGAGTGTCCTCAGGTACCCGAGTACCACACGATGGCGAGGCCGTGGGCATAGTGGGCCCTATGGTTTGAGGATTTACTTTCATTACATATGGCATGACATGAGGTTGGTCGACCATACCATATATCCAGGAGTTGGATTTAGTTGAGCATCTTATGCATATCATTATGTTTATGATATATATATGATACTTTCGACTTGGATTATGCAATTCTTTAAGGCGTCAGTATTCCAATTCGACAATGGTTTTTAATATCGATATTGAACATGATTGTTCGAATATGCACATGTTTTAAAGAGCATATGATTTTAAACATAGCATGCATTGTAAAACTAGTAGTGATAGACTCCTACTAAGTATAGTATATACTCACCGTATCCTTAACATTTTTTAGGATAGTTCCATCCACGAGTAGAGGACACCTATGTTAGTGCAACGAGCAAGAAAAAATCAAAAGGAGACAATTATACATGTAAGTAAACACTCTACCCTTTGAACATGTATTTGTATTTATTTACAGTTGGGCTGTGAACTGTGACTGGATAGCCCTGGGAAAACCCTTATGATTTCTAAAGTTTTTCAAAAACTACTTTGCTTGTTGTGAAAGCAAATGACACTCGGGGATTTCAAAATGAGTTTAAAACTAAAGATTTTTTACTGCATTGCATGGTTTTCATAAAATGGTTTTCAAATAGGGATGCATCCTGCCTTAGGAATTAGATCTTGCATTTAAAAATGCATGGAAAAACCCGGGTCATCACAGAGGGACCCAAAGAGGATAGGTTTTGAAAAAGAGGTTTTTGCTTGATTGATCGTATATGATTCGGGCTAGTAAGCTCGTGGGCGCTATGCCAAGAGGTCTGGGGTGGCCTCCCAGCCTCTACCACTATTGGGTGGAAAGGGTACCACGCCAAAAAGGCATGTCCCTGCTTCGACTGCATGTGGTACAAGGGGCTACCACTGATGTCACGGCACTGGGTCGAAGTGTCATATGCCCCGTGGAGGCTATGACCCTGTGTCCCTAGGTACCCGGGGACCACACAGCGAGGAGGTCGTGAGCATAGTGGGCCCTATGTTTTGAGGATTTACTTGCATTGCATATGGCATGACATGAGGTTGGTCTACCATAGCATATATCCATGAGTTGGATTCAGTTGAGCATCTTATGCATATCATTATGTCTATGATATATATGATACTTTTGACTTGGATTATGCGATTCTTTAAGTTGTCAGAATTCTATTTTGACAATGGTTTTTAATATCTATATTGAACATGAGTGTTCAAACATGCACATGTTTTAAAGAGCATATGATTTTAAACATGGCATGCATTGTAAAACTAGTAGTGATAGTCTCCTACTGAGTATAGTATATACTCACCCAATCCTTAACATTTTTCAGACACAAGTAAGCACTTAAGGACAGGATACGCACGTGACAGAAGACACCCAAATGTATCATTTTTCAGGACAGCTCCACTCACGAGTAGAAGACGCCTCAGGAAATGTTAGTGCTATGAGCAAGTAAATCAAAAGGAGACAATTATACATGTAAGTAAAACACTCTACCCTTTAGACGTGAATTTGTATTTATTTACAGTTGGGTTGTGAGCTGTGACTAGATAGACCTGGGAAAAACATTTATGATTTCTGAAGTTTTTCAAAAACTACTTTGGTTGTTGTGAAAGCAAATGACACTCGAGGTTTTCAAAATGAGTTTGAAACTAAAGATTTTTCGCTACATTGCATTGTTTTTATAAAAATGGTTTTCAAATAGGGATGCATCCCGCCTTAGGAATTAGATCTTGCATTTAAAAATGCATGGAGAAACCCGGGTCATCACAGTTGGTATCAAAGCCCAAGTTTTATCCTTTCATAGCCAGTCCAGCATGTCCAAGGGTCATAGACAATCACAAAAAAATTAAGAAGAAGTAGTAGAAATAGATATAGTAGAGATGACTAGCATATTAATGCTCAAGGCATTTCACCATAAATAAATAGCTGAAAAAGGTGATGGGTCTAGCAAATACTTAGATATTGGATGCCTTAAATCTTATCAATAAGGATTGTTGTGTGGTGCAAATATGAAAACTCATATATGGATCATATTATGATGAGAATGATGAAGGAAGATGTTAGTAAATGTGTTAGTAGATAATTATGACCTGTAATAGATCAATCTCACCAAAGATAAGAACATCGAAGAACCTAGATGGCTATCTTACCATCATAAGGAATATCAGAATATGAGTACACTATCACAAGGATATGATATGAGTATGATAGGGGACGTAAAAGATGGACTTTGAGAAGATTTTGATGATAATCTAATAAGGATGAGCATACAAGATGATACTAGGGGATAACTATGACTCGTACTAGATCACAAAGGTATGGATCCTGAAGGACTTAGCTCAGTTTTGGATAACTTAATTGGAGTCTTATGAAGAGTAAAGTGCTATCTAATAAGGACAACCTGAGTATAATAGAACAGATCAAAAGATGTGTGCAATTGACATGTTAGGTGATTAAGAGGAATATAACATGACTACGATAGGGAAATGTATTCGACAATGTTACCAAAAGATTTTGATGATAATATTAGGAATGATAGATCTGCGATAATAGATTGATCCTAACATGAACTTATAAGAGAAGTATAGCATGACCAAAAGATTAATGACATTATTAAGACATTGTATGAATTTTATTGAGGCTACAGGCAATTGGGGATTTCAATGATCTTAAGACAGTTTAGAATTTCTGAGAAGCATTCAGTTTATCATATCTATTAAGTAAAGGAGTAGATGTAGTATCGATTATATGCAACAAAAGACATTGATCTAGGTAGACTAAATGAAGATTTTTACCAATTACGAAGGAAAGAGAGAGAGATAGAGATGCAACTATAAGTATTCGATGAATGTTGAATATTCAAAGGAAGAAGATCATGACTTTATGGAGATACATACAAATCTTTCATCTTGAATCCGATGGGAAGGTAAACCAATCAAATTCAAAGGAATAATACTAGCTTAGTTGGTGATTTTATTGTGAAAGCGTATAATAGAGATAAAGCAGATGGGATTTAAGACTTTGAGTAGAGTATCGAATTTAAGGACATTATGCTGTAAGAAATTTTCAAAGAAGAATGGTGACCAACTAGAAATTAAATTCTACAAGTGGTTTGATGGCTATATTTACTATTCCATTAACGTATAAGAAACACTTGTGGTATAGTCCAGAAAAAGGAAAATTTGGTGATATCCTACCTTGCCACTACATGAGTACATAAAGTTCTATTGAAAAAGAAAACAAGACACGACAACGACTAGTCCATTTGTTTTTCCACAACTCGAGTGTGATCAAGGATCAATATGATGTCTTAGAGGAAGAGTGGAAGAGCAAGTATTTTAAGGCCATCAATTAGTCATTTCCTTTGGTGTATTGTTGACTAAATAAAGGTATCCCACCCTATTTAATCAAATATGTTAGTAGTCGAAGTTATATACTCAGAGGGATATTATAAGTATTTAGACATGAGTTTTACCTAAAAGAAGTTACTTGTTAGACTAAGTCATTTGAGGGTATGAGGTCAGTTGATTAGGCCACATCATGGAGGAGCTACGAGTACAATGAGTACAGTAGCAACTGAGATAGGAGCAAAAAGGAAGAAGCGATCTAAACCAATGTGAAAGATTTTCCAAACCTTAATGGCTACCATGACAAGGTGAAGAAATTACTTTGGGTCTGAAAAATACTGCTGACTTCGATTGAAAAGAAAGGCAAATAAGCACTAATCGCTTTAGAGAAACCGTTGAGCCTATAACCTATACATCTGGACAGAGATCAATAGGTAATTGAATAAATTCTCTTTCTATATGTCTACAAAAATGTTCCATGCTTACCTAAGTGTTTTTCAAATTTGATGATTTAACAGCTTCAGCACAATTTGATATAATCGCTATTGAATGAGAATTATTATTATGAGGATACGTCCTGACAATACAGACTGCATGGTTGATGATAAAGCCTTGACAAAAGATTGAACAACATATTGACATAGGGAATGGAAAGAGAAAAGTTGAGGTGGCCAGCACATTATAAGGTGAGATTTGATGTTACGTTGCCTTTAGACAAAAAGTTAGTTGTTATGTGCATATACCAAGTACGAAAAACAAATTGAAGGAAATTCCTAAGGACTAACTTTACTAGGTCAAGTATAGAACTTTTGGTCTAAAAGGTTACGAAGAAAACCATCAAGCAAAGAAAGGATAAAGAAAATAATGACAAAGGATTCAACCATGACCTAGTAAGGGTACTCGGTTATGAATAAGAGACTTAATTAATGTGAATAATGGGATAGGCCTCTAGACGAGAACATTTGACCATGATGATGAATTAAACATAAAATGTTTGACATGAGTTTGCATAAACTCTTCAAGGAGAAAAGCATTTGATGGCTCCAACATCTATGAAACTTGACGTACAGTTCGGATATCCTAATCGTAATATGAGATAGTATTACTGATGGAGGATGCTACTTGAATTATTTTATTTTGAATATAATATGGGTTGAGGACACAAGTTATAGTAGTAAAGCGACAGACAGTTGAAATTCGAAGTTAAACAAGGGTGTGGCTGTAGAACACATGATACCATGTCAGTTATTGAAGTATCTTGGGGACAAATATAAAAGATAAGAAGTAAAGTTAGACACAATAGAAAGAAGGTAACCTTTTTTGTTGGACTCTTACTAATGACATACAACCGACTATTAAAAGGAGATGTGGATGATGAAGAGATCACTAGATGAAAGACAAGAAGAAAAGGGGATTATCCTATGATATTCAAAATGAATTAGGAGGAATAAGATCATATGATCTCAAAGAAGTATGAAATAATTTATAAGAGTAGGAGAGTATGGTCATCTAAGGAGACTATCCTATACATGATCAAAAGGAATATGAGCATCTAAGGATGGGTAATACAGATAGAAACCTGTAATGATAAATTGGCACGCATGGGACTATGTATCAGAGTATGCAGCGGACGCGGCCCATATATAAGAAAACGGATGAGATATATTGGCACGATATATATGTGTAAGGCCTTGTGGAAGGAATTATAATAAGGATAAATTGAGAACATGCCTAGGATTGGGTACAAGATAGTATGATTAGCATTTTAAGGACAACATTATTCCAAGTATTAACCCAATTAGAGTATTGGATAACGAAATAATGGATTCGTCGACAACAAAAGTATGGGAATTTTCTTATCAAGAAGACGGCTGACTTGAAGAAGAGGATTAATGGAATTTCGAGGACAAACGAAATTCTTTTAAGGGGGTAATAATGTAATGCCCGAGCAATTTACACTATTTTTAACAAAAATGAATTGGACATTCTATAGGAAATGAAAAGTTCCCTTTTTGGAGATAAGGGTATTTTGGTCATTCCACCGTTCACCCTAACTAAACCCAGAAATTTGGTCCTGAGAATAGTACCCTTAGGTGCGTCTCGGAAAAAGGAATCCAACAAGACCAAATCACTCAAAATGGAGTTAAAATGAGCAAGTTATGGCCCTTTGAAGTTCAAAGGCAAAGCTGTAATTTAAATTAAAAATGGATTTGGACTGAGAAAAACAGGGACCCGTTTTGATACGGGAACCCCTCTTCTTCAACCTCCTAGAGGGTTCTAGAACGGCGGTGTGCAGGGGAGAAACCACTGCCATTCTGAAGGTTTCTCCACCGCCATTCCATGGTGGTAAGAAACCCCTCCAGAACCCTCTTCGAGCTCTATAAATAGAGGTCTTGGGCGCCTCCAATGGCAGCTCAAAAGCTTGGGAAAAACCCATCATGGAGAGGTAGGCAAGAGGAGAAAACGTGGGAAAAACTCGGCCACAAACCAGGTATGCCTAAAACCCCTCCAAACCCATCTCCCCCTTAGAGTTAGGGTGGGTTTCCCTAAGTTTTTGCATGAAAAACCATGCAAAATGGGCCTCTAAGGAGCCACAAAGGACTGAGGGATGGTGCCTGGGGTGCACTGGTTCGACAAGTTCGAATCAGGGCATCCTGAGGAACCCCCAGTCCCTACAGGACGAAAACACGTCAACCGCATTAGAGAGAAACCAGCACACGAGTCCATGGACGCGCCCGCACACGAAAAAGTTAGGCAAAAGCCCGGTACGTCTGCAGACATGCCCGCTGGGGCGCGCGCCACTGACGCGGGACGAGTTAGCGTCCCGAGCTTCCACCTCGTATGGCCTTCTATGTACACTTGATATTAAAATGCCCATAACTTGGGTTCTAGGGCTCCGATTGAGGCGCCGCAAAAGGTGTTGTGTTTGTATTGACGACGCGAATACACCCAGATCATAAAATACCTAATCAAGGCCCTATATAAGGTGAGCATGACCCTTAAACTATCATAGTGGCGCGGGGCCACTAAACCTATGTTAACCCGACAATACCAAGGCCCAGTTAGGACCTTAGGAGACCCATAGCCATGGGAATGAACCCTTAATGCCTAAGTAGTGAGATCAACCATTCTAAAACCTACAAAAATAGGCCAAGCTAACCTTGTTCCCCTAAACTATGAGCAGGAGCTTACGAGGAAAAGGGGACTAGCATGATCAAACTAGGTAGGTGCTCTATCGCTACAAGACTTTTAAAAAGAGCCCATGATTGTTTTGAGAATGCATGTTTTAAGTATAAGTTGTATGACTTGTTTAGCATGACTTAATGAATTCAGCATGCATATGATAAATACATTATGCATAGACATATTTTGCAAACGATTGCATAAATTGCATGATTTGTGAGTATTGAGTTTTGAAAAATTGCATGTCCTTGAGGGTTACCAAAAGATGCTGGAGTGCCCAAAAGACGCTGGGTAGGCAGGGTTGAGGGCCAGGCAGTTGTGAGGGACCCAAAGAGGACAGGTTTTGAAAAAGGGGTTTTTGCTTGATTGATCGTATATGATTTGGGCTAGTAAGCTCGTGGACGCTATGCTGAGAGGTCTGGGGCGGCCTCCCAGCCTCTACCACTATTAGGTGGAAAGGGTACCACGCCAAAAAGGCATGTCCCTACTTCGACTGCATGTGGTACAGGGGCTAACACTAGTGTCACAGCACTGGGTCGAAGTGTCATATGTCCCATGGAGGCTATGACCCTGTGTCCCTAGGTACCCAGGGACCACACGACGAGGAGGGCGTGGGCATAGTGGGCCCTATGTTTTGAGGATTTACTTGCATTGCATATGGCATGATATGAGGTTGGTCGACCATACCATATATCCATGAGTTGGATTCAGTTGAGCATCTTATGCATATCGTTATGTTTATGATATATATGATACTTTCGACTTGGATTATGCGATTCTTTAAGTCGTCAGAATTCTATTTCGACAATGGTTTTTAATATCGATATTGAACATGAGTGTTCAAACGTGCACATGTTTTAAAGAGCATATGATTTTAAACATGGCATACATTATATGACTAGTAGTGATAGACTCCTACTGAGTATAGTATATACTCACCCAATCCTTAACATTTTTCAGACACAAGTAAGCACTTAAGGACAGGATATGCGCGTGACAGAAGACACCCAAATATATCATTTTTCAGGACAGCTCCACTCACAAGTAGAAGATGCCTCAGGAAATGTTAGTGCTACGGGCAAGAAAATCAAAAGGAGACAATTATACATGTAAGTAAAACACTCTACCCTTTGGACATGAATTTGTATTTATTTACAGTTGGGTTGTGAGCTGTGACTGGATAGACCTGGGAAAAAAATTTATGATTTTTGAAGTTTTTCAAAAACTACTTTGGTTGTTGTGAAAGCAAATGACACTCGGGGTTTTGAAAATGAGTTTAAAACTAAAGATTTTCCACTACATTGCATTGTTTTTATAAAAATGGTTTTCAAATATGGATGCATCTCGTGTTAAGAATTAGATCTTGCATTTAAAAATGCATGGGAAATTCCGGGTCGTCACATTTAGACCTACAAAATATCAAATTTTTGGGTTAAGTAAAAAATACATGTGTTACAAATTTTGGTCAAAAATACCATTTTACCCCTATAAGTTATATCACACGGGTAACTAAATGGGTGGTTTTTATATAAAACTAGACACTTATTAGAGATTCCCCATGGGGTCAATCTCTATTACATGTTAATATTACATTGATTTGTGCACTTGTGAGTAATTTTAAAGTTACACCAAAATTTTGTCCCTATTATTAGGGAATCGCAATGGATTTGTGATTTGATCTCTATTTAGATTGTTTATCTTTAGTGTAGTTTTAGGTTGCATTAGATTAGGTTTTTCCCATCATTCATGCATATTTCACTAATTCCCCAAAAATTGATGTAACTTACTAGTTTTGAGTGAGGGGAATTTAGCAAATGGAGTGGTGGCAATGTGGGCCAAAGGTTCATCAACTAAATTAGGATTTCCTTGCTTTCTTAGGTTAGGTTTTTGAGGGAAGTTGTAATGAGGCTCCATTGTAATTTGCAATTGTTTATTTTATTTTAAATGGGTTATAATAATATAGGATAAGAGTGGGGTATGGTGGCCCATAGTTGATCTTCATCTGAAACCTCACAATTAGCCTTCTTCACTCTCTTTTATTTTCATAGTGTAGTTGCATTTAGTATAATTTTCTTATTATTTTCTAATGTAATTCATATATACTAGGGTCATTCACTAAACTTCTTGCATCTTATTAGGGTCATTGCATTAGACTGCACCTATTTAACAAAGATGACTTTGTTAGATTACATATTGATGAGCATTAGTTTCCCTTTCCCTATAACTGCATTGCACATTTACTACTTTAAGGTGGATGGAACACACTAATAGTAAGGGCCCCACAAACTCTAATAAGATAAGGACTAGATTTCATCAGCAGAGCTTTGGCTTACCTAGCTAATCGAATTGATCCTTGTATGTTTGTGATCCTAGCTATTAATCTTAATCTAAAATCAAGTAGCAAGAGACCTACAATTTTGAACTCATATGACTCTTTTTAAAAGGTGATCTATTGTCACTCTAGTGGCTCTTGAACTTTGTGGTTATAGTGGATATCCAAAATCCAAGTGATTTTCCCACACCTTTTGTTGATGCTTGTTGAGGTCTATACACCTCATAGCATGATAATTGTATTAACCACTTAGGGAATGACCTAATGGGTAAGCAATAGCCAAGTCTGGATTGAAGGAGGAGTTGTCTAGCTATAGGTTAAAAGCTACAATCTCACAAATTGACAAAGATCATCAAATCATCTTGTTAGCATTAGGGATTGTTTGATTGTGCATCATATAGAGCTAGGAGGCACATTTAGATTTATATTACATCATTTAGATAGGTTTTCATTTTAGTGTATGCAAGGTTATCAGTCTCATATCATTGAGTTAGTACCATTAGACCATGAGATTGAATGTACCCATAGGCAAGGGGTGGGAGACCCAATTCCTAGCCCCATGGATGTACCACTGACTGAAGTTGAGCACAAGGCTATTATAGATTTATATGTACCACTCTAAGTAAAAACTCCATAATGGATCACATTACTACCTACTAATGCAAACCACTTTGAACTTAAACTTGGAGTAATTCAATTAATCCCCATATTATAAGGTCATGAAAGAGAGGATCCATAACTACATGCCAAGGAATTTGTTGATATTTGCCCTACATTCAAATTCCAAAATGTCCCAGATGACTCTATTAGACTTAAGTTGTTCCCTTTCTCATTGAATGATAAGCCCAAATCATGACTCAATTCTCTAGAGGTCGATTCCATTGCCACATGGAACGAGTTGTTTAGAAAGTTCCTGAACAAGTTCTTGCCTATTCATAAGACTAATTCCCTTCGTAGGGAAATGTGGAATGAATTGATGCAAAATTGTTCTCACCATGGATTTAAAAAATGGCAGCAAGTTCAGTACTTCTATGAAACATTAATACCTTAGAATAGACAGATGGTAGATGTAGCTTGTGGAGGGGTCCAAATGTTGAAAAGTGGGACAAAGGCTTGGGAATTTTTTGAGACCTTAATTGAGAACTCCTAACAATGGGATTACTCAAATAAAAGAGAGAAAGAACTACCTAATCACAAAAGAAAGGGGGACTTTATGAAATAGGAGTAACCTTAAATATGTCCTATAAGCTTGACTCTACGATTATAAGAATGGACAAGATTGACTTCATGGTTGAACAAGTGGACATACTTGACAATATGTTCTTGGCCTTTATTGTTACCAATGCTTCCATAAACCTCCACACTAGGTTTGTGCTATTTGTTCTAGCCTGGCCCATTTAACCATAGCCTGTCCATCTAGTAGAGTATACACAGACTATCTTTTATATCGAACAAATGCTATGAATGCATGTCACAACCCTAACAATAATCCTTACTCTGAGACCTATAATCTAGGATGGGCTAGGCACCCTAACTTGTTATGGTCAAAGAACAATTATCAGGGAGGTTCATCTATGAACTCCTTGCACAGAACATTCATAGAGCTTCAATTCCCTTATAGCCACCTAGTTTTTAGTTCCCTCAACAATAAAAGAAACCATCAGTTGAAGGCAATATAGCATTGCTCCTTAAGAAACAAGAAGAAACTAATAAGGTAATACACAATATTCAGAATGAGAGTAGATAGAGATCAACTATAAATGCCCAAGATATTGCCAAATTAGATATGCAAATGAGCCAGTTGTTAGGTGCTTTAAATGATAGAGGAAAGGGACAATTTACTAGTTAGCCAATTCCAAACCCTAAGGTATAGTTTGAAATAGGGTCTAATTCACATACCCAAAGACCTCATGAGCAAGCAAAGTCTATCACTACACTTAGGCGTGGTCGTCAGGTTAATAACAAGGTAAGAAAGACTAAGGAAAACTTAAAGGAGAATGAACCAGCTAAATCATTGGAGAAAGAGAACAGATGGAATCTCTATCTACATCTGAGTGTATAGTGGAGGCACCTTATGTGCCTAAAGCTCCATTCCCTTAGTTGTTGAATAAGGCAAAGAAAGCAACTAATTTCAATGAGATATTGGAAGTGTTTAAACATTTTTAAATCAATATTCCATTATTCATGCTATTAAAGATATTCTTGCTTATTCCATGTTTCTGAAAGAGCCCTACACATAAAAGTCAAAGCTCAATGATCAAAAGAAAGTTAATCCAATACTAGACCCCTACTATGTTTAGAGATCCAAGTTGTCCTACAGTCTCTTATGTTATGGACAATCATGTCATTGATAGGATACTACTTGATCTAGGGACCAATGTTAACCAATACCACCTTGTAGTTAGCAAATAGATAAGTGAAGATTCCACATGGTGTGATTGAAGATGTTTTAATACAAGTGGACCAGTTTTACTACCCTGTAGATTTTATTGTCCTAGATACGCGACCTATGTCAGACCCTAGTAGTCATATCCTACAAATCTTGAACGTCCATTCTTGGCCACATCCAAGGACATCATCAACTATAAGAATGATGTCATGAAATTATCTTCAATAATATAAAAGTAAAGCTCAATGTTTTTAATGCCAATCATCAACACCTAGAGCTAGATGATTCTTGTAAAGTAAATTCAATTGAAAATCTACTTGAAGATGCTCATATGCCATCATCTATCTTAGACGCACTTGAATCATGTTTCATGCACTTTAACTATGTCTTTGACATAGATAAGTCCATTGAGGAGGTAAATAATATCTTAAACACTGCACTTATTATGGATATCTTCAAATGGGGCCCTCATGTGGAACCACTTTGTCCATCAAATTTTGTCCTTATGCCATATAGAGGAAAACCTACCTTGGTCATAAAGACTTTTCTTGAAAATTTGATATATTCTTACTTATGATCAGATGAAACCTTGCCTATAGTTATAGCTTCAGATCTAAATAAAGAATAGGAAAGTAAGCTTCTTGATCTTCTTAAAGAACATAAAATTGCTCTAGGATGGACCATTGTAGATAATTAAGGGAGTTAATCCTCAAGAAAGATGCTAAACCATCCAGGTAGACACAGAGGAGATTAAACCACAACATGAACAAAATAATAAGAGATGAAGTACTTAAACTCTTAAATGTTGGTTTCATGTATCTCATATCTAGCAATACTCGTGTCAACCCAGTTCAAGTTGTCCCCATGAAGTCCTGAATCGTAGTATCCCAACTAAGGATAATGAGTTAGTCCCCACTCGCATGACCATCGAGTGGAGAGTTTGTGTAGATTACCAAAAAGTGAACTCGATCGTGAGGAAAGACCACTTTCCTCTTCCATTCATGGATCAAATGCTAGAAAGTTTAGTCAGTCATAATTATTACTACTTTCTTGATGGATACTCCAGCTATAACCAAATCCTCATAGCATTTGAGGACTAGGAGAAGACTACCTTCACTACCCTTTTAGGACCTTTGCCTATTGTTGTATGCCTTTTGGATGTCATAATGCCCCAGCTACTTCTCAAAGGTGTATGTTGAGCATATTTTCTGATATGGTAGAGAGGTTCTTAAAAGTGTTTACAAATGATTTCTGAGTGTTTGGATATTCTTTTGATGAATGATTGAACTATTTAAAACTTTTACTTCCTAGGTGTCAGGAAAAGAACTTAGTGTTAAATTGGAAAAAATGTCATTTTATTGTTTTAAATGGCTTTGTTTTAGGCCACATCATATCACACAATAGAATAAAAGTATACCAAGGGAAAGTGGATTTAATCTTTAATCATCCCCCACCAAGGATGGTGAAAGAAATTTGTTCATTTTTAGGCCATGCTAGTTTTTATAGAAGATTCATTGAGGACTTTAGTAAAATTGGTAAGCCTCTAAGTAATTTACTCATGAAGGATGCTACTTTTAACTTTCATGAAAATTTTATGAAAACATTTGTGCACCTAAAGGTTGAACTCACATCTACACCTATTATTTGATTCCCAGATTAGAATGCACCATTCGAAATAATGTGTGATGCTTCAGACTATGGGACGGGGCTGTTTTGGGGTAGCGTATTGACAAAATTCTCCATGTGATATACTATGCTAGCAAGACACTCAATGATGGCCAAATCAATTATTCAACTACAAAAAAAAATTTGTTGGTAGTAGTTTTTGCCTAGGATAAGTTTAGATCTCACTTACTAAGATCTAAGTTTATAATATAATCAGACCATGCAGCATTAAAATATCTCATTTGTAAAAAAGATTCTAAACCAAGGTTGATCTAGTGGATACTATTACTATAAGAAATTGATACTGAATTTTGGGATAAGAAAGGTTCCAAAAATGTTGTAGCAGATCACTTATCTAGATTAGTTATGGAGTTTAGTAGTGAAAATGTGCCTATAATAGAAACTTTTTCAAACGAATGATTTTTGAATATTTCCTAGTTGCCTTAGTATATAGATATAATCAATTATCTTGTCACAATCAAATGGCTAACCATTGGTCTAGCAAGATAGAAAAAGATTCATTGCCGAGGTCTACTACTTTACATCTAATGATCCATACTTGTTTAAGTACTGTCCTGATCAGGTCATTAGGAGATGCATACCCGATAATAAACATCACAAAATCATTTCCTTTTGTCATGACCATGCATGCAAAGGTCATTTTAGTTCTAGAAAGATAGTTGCAAAGATTTTGCAGAGTAGTTTTTATTGGCACACCATTTTCAAGGATTCACATGCTTACTGCTTAGCATGTGTTAGATGTCAACAGTTAGGGAGCATAGGAAAAAGGAATATGATACCCTTCAAACCTATTCTTATCATTGAGCCTTTTGATGTTTGGGGCATTGATTTTATGAGACCTTTTCCCAACTCTTTTGGTTATCTATATATCCTTGTGAGGGTAGATTATGTGTCCAAATGGGTGGAAGTTGTCCTTGTAAGACCAATGACCACAAGGTGGTTTTTAAGTTGTAAAAGAAAATATGTTTGCACGCTTTGCTAGTCCTAAGGCCATAATTAGTGATAGGGGCAAAACACTTGTAATAAAGTATTTGAGAATTTAATGAAGAAATATAGTGTTACCTATAGGATAGCTACTCCTTATCATCCTCAGACAAGTGGATAGGTAGAAGTGTCAAATAGACAAATAAAGCATATTTTAGAAAAGACAGCCAATCTAACTAGGAAAGACTAGTCTTTGAGGCTTAGTGATGCTTTATGGGCCTATTGAACTGTGTATAAGACTCTTATAAGCATGTCACCCTACTACCTGTTCTATAGAAAAGCCTTCCACCTACCGGTGGAACTTGAAAATAAAGCATATTAGAGCATCAAAAAGGTCAATTTTAACTTAGATACTACTAGAACCCATAAAAAACTCCAACTAAATGAGTTGGATGAGTTAAGGAAAGATTCATATGAGTCTACAAAGCTATACAAAGACACTTGGAGAGCAATCATGATAGACATATCTTAAGAAAGTCCTTTATCCCAAGTCAAAAAGTCCTTTTTTAAAATTCTAAATTGCACCTATTCCTTGAAAAACTTCAATCTCAATGGACTAAACCCTACATAGTACGTACTATATATCCTCATGAGGTCATTGAGATAGAAAAGGATGGAGAGATTTTCAAAGTAAATGGGCTAAGGTTGAAACCCTAATTCTGGATGGTAAACCTTGAAGTGGAAGAAACATTACATAAGGAACCTATATACCATGATCTGCCTTAGCATATCCCATAACACCTACATACATCATATGAGCTGCATCCATCATTTTCAATGTATAACATGTCTAGCTAAAGACATTAAACTTAGTGCTTACGGGGAGGCAACCGAGGGTATTTAGAGTCTCATTGTTCTACAACACTCATTTATCATATAAGTGTCCTATATTTCAAACCATTGAGGGTTATAACTAATTCTGTATTTCTTCAGTGGACACTACTTTGAAAGATCCCAATGTTCTTTGTTGTGGTTGATTTTCAATAAACAATGGGGCTAACTTTCTTTCCTAAACATTTCTTGAATCTAATAGGTTTTAAGAAACCTAGGAAATGATATATACCATTGTTTATTTTATCTTAGAGACATAAAGCCTACCTGGTATATTAATATCAATATTTAGACCCATTGAGCCTCTAGGTAAACCTTTTCTTTTCTAAAACCTATTTACCCTAATCCAAAGAAATCCCAACTAAAATATACATTACTTATCTTTTAAAAATTAGAGATGGTAGAGAAAGTTCAGAAAAAGGACAAAAGTCAAAGAAGTGAAAAATATCAAAGTCAATACAAAGAGAAATCCTTTCTCAGAAATTCAAGAAAAAGTAAAAAGGTGTATCATAAAAATAAAATAAAAGAAAGGATTAGAAAAGGGAAAGAAAAAACTAAAAATATATTCACTTTAGTGTAATCAAATGAAAAAGTTCCAAACAAGTATTCAATTGAAGACCCTTATTCATATTTGAAACTTCAAACCCTTTTACCCTTTTGTTTTCAGAACCTGTCCCAAGCCTACGTCTCGTTCTCTCTAAAGACCTATTGATCTTAAGGCAAAAAATAGCCTTGATGAGGATATAAATGGAATTTTGTGGGTATTTTCACTACAAACACTCACGAGGACTAACTTGTCCATTAGGGATAACCTAGGGGTTTAATGGCTTGTTGCATATGCTAAATGCAATCATGAGTACCTACAAAAATGGCAACCATCTTTTGTTTTCATGATTTTTTGCATGCTTTTCTCTGAACTTGTAAAATACTAATTGGGGGCTGTGATAAGCGTTCAATTTTGTATAAAAATCACCCAATTAGTAGCCCGTGTGTTATAAAATAGAGGAATTATTTTTTGGTTTTTTTAAAAATTTATAACACATGCATTTCTAACCTAACAATTCTAAAGTTTGATATTTTACAGGTTCAAGAGCCAATTTAGAGTAAATATGTGAATTGTCATATTTTTTGAGATTTAATTAGGGTTTTTCAGCTTTTGTAGATTTTGAAAAGGTTATCCAAAGGCCAAGATTGATCAAGATGAGAATTGAAGATCAATATCAAAATATCATGCCAAAAGCAAAAATGGCATCATTTGAAAGCTAGATCAAGCTTCAAAGACTATCCTAGGGCAAACAAAATAAAGACATGGGATTCATCAAAGGAGATTAAAATGATCCATGCCAACAAGCCATGCAGTACCATCACTTTATGTAAGAATTGGAGCCATACATGAGGTTTCCTAGTCTAACTAGTAAACCTAAGTAAGCCAAGCCATCCAAGTTTTCAAGCCAAGGGATTTAGCCATTCAAGCCACCAAGGAATGAACCATCAAGCCACATGGAGCCATGCCACTTGGAGAAACCCGATTGGAGGACACTTTTTGAGGAATTATCCTATGTTAAGAGTGTGAATTTTAAGGGATAATTGGAAGGTTTTGAGAGATATTTGTAAAAGGTAAAATGATCATGTGTTGGTGGACCAATCAAGAGAGAAATCTTACTTTCCACTTTTCATTTTCCATCCTATCCACCCACCTAACTAGGGTTTCCATGTTTTTGGCTTAAGGTGGGTGCCACCTTCCTAAGAAGGTGATGCTTCCCTTTTGCTTACTTGGCATTGTAAGTGGTTTCCTAATTAGGAAAACCCTAGTCAAAGGTAGTTAAAAACTCTAGATCTTTCCCAATATTTCCTGCCCTTTTCCTTTATATTTTTCTCTCTTTCTAATATCAAAAGTACCATATATTTAGAAGGGAAGGAGCTGCATACCACCTTTCTAAAGAAAGGACGCTTCCCCCTTTCTAAATGCATGGCAGCTAGCCATGATGTCATATTATGACTTTACTTGTTTACCTAACTCTCCACCTAACTTTCCCTCATTAAAATCTAAGATATAGATACACTTTAACTTATTAATTAACTCCTCATCAAAGAGGAAACCCGAAACTCTATAAATTCCCATGGTTTCCACATTTTTACCAAGTAGAGGTTTTGTGAGAAAACTATGAAATTAGAACCCTTACATGGGATATTTTGAAACTTTGGACTTTTGATTTCTTTTGGAATATTCTTCCTTTAGATTCTTAAGTGTTTTACTTTAATTTTGTACTTCAATTCCTAGCTAGTTCTTTTGTTTTAATTCCTTGTTCTTATTGCTTAGTTGTTCTTGAATTGTTTCTTTAGTTCTAAACCATAGAGTTCCTTGTTTTCCCCTGTTTCATTGCTTCCATCTTCTTAGTTTTTATTACTTATTCATCAATGATCGAAGTTAGTTCTTCTTTGGTACTGACAGCCAAGAGAGGAAGTAGCTTGAATCCTTAAATTCCATTCTTGAATCTCATGTTTTCTTGCTTGAATATGGAACTAGTTAGGTGTTTTTGCTTTAACTAGTCCCATTAGTCTAAGCATTCTTCCCTAGAATTCTCTTTTGGGTTTCACTCTCATATTAACTTATTTTGAGAGCATCCAAATGTGTTGGTTGTTGGATTTGAATCTAGTTTCAAGTGTGGAAAGAGTGTGTACTTTTCGCTTTTTAATCTATGTAATATGTGCAATATTTTTTATGTAATTTGTTGCTGAAACAATAAGGTTTGTTGAAGTTCATTGTTCACGATTATTTCCCATGTTGAAGTACTTTAGATCTTGATTATTATCTTGCATAAAATTTTCTCGTTTAATCACTTTCCATGCTTGGTTTAATTTCAAGTTCTTAAGTGCTTGAAATTAGGAATTTTTCCATTCAATCTTCGTGCTTAATTTCTAGTAGCTTATTCATCATATTTACTTGATTCCTTAGGAACTCACTTATATTTTTAGATTTTTTGTTAAGTACTTTGATTATATCTCATGTTAGTTTTCTTTTGATTCATTAAATTAGGCCATCTTTGACCACATGAACTATGTGCACCATCCCATGGATCATGAAAGTGGCACTTAGGTGATTTCTCTTTAGATCTTGCTTTGTTTGATTGATTAATCTTAGTTTAGAGATTGATAGTTAGTTGTTTACATCTTAGCTTATTTTAAAAAAGTTTCCTTTTCGAGTTTTTGAAAGTTTCTAATTCTAGTTCAGAAAAGTGTTAATTTAGAAGAGTTTTCATAGTTAAAGTTTTCTTGATTCATTCATTCTAGTTTTGCATTAGTTTCCTTTAATAGAATGCATGTTAGTTAGGAAAGTTTGTAATTTCATTGCTTAGTTTTATTATTAGAATGTTTATTTTAATTGTAGATTAGTTTCATGCATATTTTGTTTATTTTTTCATTTCCTTTTCTAGTTTGAATTCAAATATGAGCAATCTTTCTCTTTGGTTGAAGTTAAGAACTTCAAATAAGATCCATCCAACACATAAATTTGAGAGATTCCTCATGGGATTGACTTCTCACATGCTAATACTACATTTATTCATATGCTTTCAAGTAATTTTAAGGCTACACCACAACTCCATTGTGTCCATCAAGCTTTGGTTTCCTTCAATACTTTTTAAAGCAAGCAAATGCTATAAATGCATATCGTAACCCTCGTATTAATTTTTCTTATGAGACCTATGATGTGTTTTAATAATTAAACAAAGGTGAATAGTTCAACTATATCATAGACATGACAAGTACAAGTCAATCCACAAAGACTCTATAATTAATGAATTAATTAAACCTAGTTTAACTACATCAACATAGCAAATGATTTATTAAACTAAATTAATCAACTAAAAATGCTAAAAAGCACAAAAACCCATAAAATTTCTAAAAATTAATCCTAAACCTACCAATCAAAGCTCAAATACATTAGAATATAATACTTTTAAGAAGTAAGCTATCTAGGTTATTTTGACTCATGTAATTAGAAGTACCATATTTTTGGTACACAAAAAATATTTATTTTAAAACCCTCTTTAATTATTTTCTTAATACTAGTTCTTAGCATGGCACTATACTTATTCAAAGTATGGCCAATCTTCGTAGGGCTTTGATAATCAAAGATTCTCATATAGTCATACTCTATTTTATTACACTAGGTGTCCCTTTTCTAAGAAATCACCGGGTATGTAAACTTAGAGTACTATGAATCTAATATTAAAATTATTCAACATTTTATCCCAGAATAACCTAATCTAAAAAATATTTTATTGTAATATACTTTTCATTCTAATGCCTAGACACATATTCTAACTAATATATTGCATCAAAACCTATTATTATAACAAGTAACATAATTAAACTATTTCTAACAACTAAAGCAATAAAACATACATAAGCATAAATTACACACATTAATTAGAGAAATTAGAATGTATTTCATTAAATGGAAAGGATTACAAGAGAATATTACACCTAATGCAACAAAGAAAAGAACAAATAAAATAAATCATATGAGTTAGAATGAGACCGCTTAAGTACACCTCCATGTCACTCGAATGAATTATTCTGCAAACTTCACTAACCCACACACTTCCATCATTCTTTTCATCCTCCAACTAATACCTTAACTTTTTTTGGGTCACTCAACAAAAACCATCTGATATCACTCGAAACATGCCACTTCCCTTGGAAAAATCACCATCAAACCGTCCCATGTCCATGTATTTGTATTACACACACACATCAAAGTTCCTTTTGTATTTCATGTTAAGTAGCTTTCTTTTATTTGTTGAGAGGGATGCGTGAAGAAGACAATGCAGTCCTCAAACACATCCACCCAACCCACCAAATAATTCCCAAAATGGTTTCCATGCATACACCAATGATTTATAATGTGTAACTCTTAAGAGGGAGCTGGTTAATAAGGATAACCATGCATCTCTATTTCCTTCTTATTTCAACGTATAACCTCACTAGTCTTTGACATTTGTTAAAAATTACTCAAAGTTACACCATCCACCAGCCAAAATAAATCACCTTACCCAATCTTAAGCAGCTTCTATTGGGTAGCTGCTTAAAGAAGACACTGCCCTTCCCATGAATTATTTTTATTTTTATTTTAGATGATGGGTTGATCTATGACACAGCTACTTATCTTTTACAAGTAACTTTGTTCAAAACATGCTCAAGGGCCTTTTCTTCATTTTGAAGCATCAATGTGTAATTATTCAACCAACTCTCTTTATTTTGATGGATAAGAGAGTTGCTTATCCAGAGTGTTTCAATGTGTAAACACATCCTCTCTTCTTTCCCTTCAATGTGTCATCCTTATTTTCCTTCTTTCACAAAAGTGATGAAAGTGGAAGCTCAAGGAGGAAATGAGAATTGGAATCACCCATGGGGTCACTGTCATTTTGTGTTTCACATTAAAGAGGGTGGGCAGTTGGAAGTTTCCTATTGGAAACTCCCTTCCATCCTCATATTTCCTTAGCCCTTATCTCTCTGTCCCTTATCACTTTTTTTCTTTTCATCCTAGCTCGCCTTGGAAAATTTGTGGACTACATGTAGAATTGGTTGACATTCAATCTTAATTCGCTGGATAAATCAAGTGTTAGGGTTGTCATGCTTCCAATTCTTCATTCCCCTCCTTCAGATCATGTTTCAACTCTAGGATGGATGGTTGAGATTTTATTGAAGTCTCCTATCCAAAAAGACATTATTTTATGGCTAATTCCTTCTCAGCTCTCAAATTGGTATGTCCTAAGATGAACAACTTGGATTTCATAGAGATTTTCTTATGCACACTCATTCCCATCCATTATTTTCTCCTCCTACTATTTTTATCTCTAGCCAATCATAATTAAGTAAAAAACATGTTTTTTCTAAGGAGAATACATTTTGCTCTCCGTGAAAAATGGTGGGTAGCCCACCAAAATTTTCTCAAACCAATTATGGTTCAGTCTTCTCTCTCTCAAGGATGCCTTCTTTCAGCTGGTCAATCCTAACTCAAATGACTTCTCATTAGTTTCTTTAGGATGGCCTTTGATGTAGAATGATCTCAGCCATTCTTTCTTAAAATTTTTAGATGAAAACTAACCATAGATTTCCCATTTTTGTCTTTCACCTCACCCCCTTATTTTTCTCTATAATCATACTAATTTATACATGTATTTTACATGAAATTAAGTGAGATTCATCACCTTTGCATGCAAAATTCATAGTACACATGTAGGTGGTCCCCATTTTGAAGTGCAAAAAGAGATAGTAAGAGATTTCAGTCTTTGGTGGGCCCTAGCTTGAGTGTACTTCACATGTGTGCTTCCAGATAAGTGTTTAATTTTGTATAAAGAATACCCAATTAGTAGTCCATGTGTTCTAAATTATAGTGTTATTTCTAGGGTTTTTTTTGAAAATTCATAATACATGTATTTTTGACCTAATAATCCAAAAGTTTGATATTTGGTAGGTTTAGGGGCTAAACTAGAGTTTGTGAATTATCATAATGGTTTAAAATTTAATTGGGGTTTTTAATCTATTGTAAGCATTGAGAAAATGATCCAATGGTTGAGATCAATTAAGATGAGAATTGAAGATTAAGATAAAAAAAGATAACCAGGATCTAAAATTCATTATTTCAAACCAAAATCAAGGTTCAAGATTATCTTAGGGTAAGCAAAAAAGCAATTAGAAGAATCAAAGGTGACTAGAAATGTGCCCATGCAAAAAGCCATGCAATTTCACCACCTTTCACTGAAATTTGGAGCCATGCATGCAAGCCACCTTAGCCATACAAGCCTTGAAGCCAAGGGAATCAGTCACTCAGGACACTAACTAAGGATCTATCAAAGTAAGCCACCAAGCTACTTAAGCCTGTGCCACATGGAGCCACATGATTGAATGAAGAATTCAAGCTATCATCTCATGCTGAAAATGTGAATTTGAAGTGATAATTAGGAGTTCGATGAAGATTAGTATATGGTAAGATATCCACACATAGGTTGACTAATCTAGATAGAAACAATCCCAAAATCCTCATCTTTTCTTTCCAATTTATTCCCTCTTTCATACCCCACTTTGGGTTTCCAGTATGATTTACATAGGAGGAGGCACACCACCTAAAAAAGTGGCACCTCACACCATAGTTGGATGAATCTCCACGCCTCCTACCACCTTCTAATTCTATCTCCTAACTTCAACTTTTATCTCTTTCCCATCTCATGTCAAGTTTTGTCAAATCATGTGCCCTACATCCAATCTTCAAGCACGTTATCAGTCATATTGCCTTTCTAATCTCATGAATTCCACGCCAATTTCCTTAGAGTGTTTTATGATTTTTATTTTTATTTTTTATTTTTTTACCTTCAAAAGGATGACCAATGGTTTGCACTCCACTTCTTGATTCAAATCTACCCTTCAATACTTAGCTTTATTTCCTATTTTTATTAGGGTACCATCTAATAATCAAATTAGAAACCCAAACTCTATAAAAACTCCAAGCATTCCATGATTTTGGGCATGAAGGATTGGGATGCCTCTTTTCTAAGAAAGTGGTGCCTCATTCCAGAGGAGCTTCTTGAGGTTTTTTGTGAACTTCTTTGATTGTTGTTTGCTCTGTGATTCTGTTCCTTCTTTAGCTTGTTCTCCTTCTGTTTTCTCAGCTTTTCCATTTTTATTCCTTGCTTCGTTTCATTGTTTATTTACTATGTTTGTTGCTTAGTTTCCTATGCATAGTTCTTCCTTGAATTCCAATGAGTTTTGCAATTATTTTGTTTAGTTTTCTTATTTAGTTCTTCTATATCTAAGGCCTCTCCTCTCTTGAAGTGATAGCCAAAGGAAAAGCAGCTTTGAATCCTCTTGTTTCCCCTTCATCTTTTCCTTATTTCTAACTTAGATCTGGATCTAGTTCTTATTGATTTCTTTCCCATCTTCATGTTCATATTCTCTTGATTTCTCTTTTGGGTTTCACATGGATGATATAGATTAGTTTGAGATTATTGGATTGTGTTTATTCTTTTATTTGTATCAAGTTATAGTCATTGGGCAAGTGCACAATTTTCAAGTTTATTCATCTATGTACATGTGCACAATCCATATATCAATTTCAATCCAATGAAGTTTCTGTTTCATGCAAAATTCCTCTTGATTATTCTCACACTCGAAGTCCTTTAAATATCTTATTTTATGCTCATTTTTAATTCCTTGAATCACACACACCATGTCTCTATTCGTGAATTGTTTGATTTAAGTATCATGCACACTATATATGTGGCTATTTACAATTCATGATTCATGCACACTTTCCAATAGTCTATACAGTTTATTTACTTACTTCCTTAGGAGCCCATTTAACTCTTTTTATGAATGTTGGGAATAGTGAAATGAACTACTATAGAAATGCCCTCATCATGGATTTGAGAGATGGTAGAAGGTTGAATACTTCTATAAGGCATTGATGCCTTAAAATAGGCAAATGGTAGATGCAGCGAATGGAGGGTCCCTCATGCTAAAAGATGAGAGAGGCCTGAGAGTTCTTTCAGACATTGGCAGATAATTCCCAGCAATGGAATTATTCAAATAGAAGAGAGAGAAACAACCAGCCTCCAGAGAAAGGGGGTATATATGAGATAAGAGTACATATAGATGATGGGGAGCTTTGACGCAATGGTAAAAGTTGTTGTCATGTGGCCTTAAGGTCACGGGTTCAAGGTGTGGAATTTGCCTCGTGCAAAAATTCAAGGTAAGGCTGGCTACTTTAGGCCATTGTGGCTCACCCCTTCCCCGTGTAATAATCCCAATTTTTGTAATTGATTGAGAAAATCAATAAAGTTTGAGTTTCAGAAATTCTAGGCTAGAATATTAGGGTTATTTAGAATGTACTTCTTCTAGAAGTATAATCAAAGGATAAGACATTTATAATTGAAATTGAACTCAACAAATCCTTCAGAATGACTGTAAGCACGACAAATTCTAAATTAGGATGAAAAGTCCTTAATTTTCTTTATTTTATGGACAAAAGGGTAGAATAGTAATTTTACCCACAATCGAGACCTGAGACATCAAAATTTAGAATGTGTTGAGAAATACAAATCCAACGCCACTAAGTATGCTCAATTCCAAGATCGTGGGAATAAACCCTAATTTTTATACATAAATGGCAAAAATGGTCTTTTTACACTATGTGGGGCCCACACCGGGCCCACAAGGGACCCAAAAAGGAATCCAATGATCAGCCCACAGGAAATCATGGGTCAAACCACTACCAGCTAGCAATAGAGAAAAAGGTGGTGGTGGAGAATCCAATGCTAATTAAATAATAAAAAGAATAAACCATAATCATTACACATAATCATGAAAAACACCCAAAATGCAGATAAATACACCCCAAAAAATCCTCTAAAAATGTCCATAAAATTCCCACAAAATTATCTTAAGTTCTCCTACAAAACTAGACACAAATCCATTCTCAAAATCCCAAAACTCCCTAAAGATCCCTTTCTTTCATTCTCTCCCTCCTCTCTGTAGATTGGAACAAGAGACCTAAATTCAATTAGGTACTCTGTTCCAGATCAAATATCTCAGATCGCACCATATTAAATTTCCTAAAATACCTTAGCTACAAAACGCCCAAAGAAATTTCAAGATCCAACAGCTCAAACAACAAAAATCACAAGACAAGTGGATCTTGAGCTATCTTATCATCAAACTAGTATTCTCTTAATTTGGATTATATAACCTACATTTTTCTCCAATCAGGTAGGTGGAACTACTTCTTAGACATATTTATTGTTGTTTAATGAAAATTTTATTTTATTGTAATTTGATTTGGGTGAAAAAATTGTAAAAATAAAGTAAAGATCAGAACCTTCGATTCATAATGATTGAGAGCTCAGATGGAAAATATGACATTTTCAATCGATCCAAAAGGGTCCAAAACCCCTAGGGTAAAAGTTTCACAAAATTCTATTAAGTTTTGGACCCTCAATTGAGAGAGATTGATTGGACGGTCCAAAAAAAATTGTCCAATCTCCCGATCAGATCGTGTTCCCTTAGGACGGCATACGAAACGCCGCACGAAAACGCGGCATGCTATAGCGTTTCTATGCGAGCGCTGTGCAAGTGATGTTGTCCCAACGGGATGACCATGCTCGAGCCTCGGTCATCGGGCGAATGTGTCATGTGTTCGTCCCAATGACAGAGGTGCACCCGACCGATTTCATCCTGTCCATTCCGCTCGAATGAATCTAGGCATCCATTCCGATGGGCCCAGATCAAATTTGGACCCTAGGAAGAACTATGAACTTTCGGACTCAATTCAGGAGTCATATGAAACTCCAAATTGAGATCCGAAAGAAACTATGGAAAGCTTATAACCTCTAGTTTCTTATGAAATGATAAAATGGAGAAAATATCTTATGAAACTTTCTATATTTAGGAAATAAGTTTCCAATTTTCAAGATTTGAGGTGATCAGATCTTGGTAATCTATTTTAATAAGGATATACTATTAAAATAAAGTGATATCTATGGTTTATTTGGACATATATGAGATATATTAAGGGATCTACCCGTTATGGTAGAAAAACTTTAAAAATATGAAGGGATCCACTTGATCAATGAGATCAAGTGTGATCAGATCCTTGGGATGGATTGAATGAAAGTTAATATGATGAAATCCAGAGAGATCAAGGATTGAATATGACAAAAACAAAGCAATATGATCTTTGGACCTTAGTGAAGAAAACCCCTAAATGTAATTAAAACCCTTGATTAAAAGAAAAAGATCTAAGATCTAATGGTTGGATTGTAAGTAAAGGTTTCTAAAAATATTAATGTAATTAGTTTCATTTTCTATTAATTTATAATAGCATTTTAAATGTGATTTATGTTATAAAGCATGCTAGTGTAACTTTTAGACTTTAACATGATATGTGATTAGATTGTTCTAATAGGTTGTTAGATTTAATTATCTTAGGGGCATGTTAGTGTGATTTTATGCAAGTGTAACTTAGGATCAAGTTTGTATAATTTCATGCCATTGTAACTTAATACCATGCTAGGATTTCATGTAAGATTGTACTATAGTATGAGATTGTACCTTAGGTCCATGTTAGTTTAACCTAAGTTATTAAGGTATATTAGTTGAAAATCATGCTAGTGTAATTTTAAGTACCTTGTATCATTATCATTAAGTTGTTCAATTATGTAATTTTATGCTTTCAATTTATAATTCATTTATGGTTAAATTTCATTAGTAGATCTACTTGTTATGAGATAAAGAGCATAAAACACCAAAAATGGAATCTAATGAGAAAGTAGAGTTTCATGACACAAATAAGAGTGGATTATTTTGGACTTAATTAGTAAGATCTATAGTTAGTAGGACAATATAAGGATTATCAAATCCTTGGCCCAAACTAGGAGAATAATAAACCCCATGAATGACATTGTAAATGTTCATGGACTTAATTAAAATCAATTAGAAAGAGTACTTACGGTCAACATGCTTATAGGAACCTTATGAAAAGTTGAGCTAAGGTCACTCTAGTGAATGTTGAACATAGTGGTTAAGGGGGTTGTCTAATAGAGCCTTGCTTTTCCCTTACCTTCCGTTTTTGTTTGTGAGGTCTAAACGCCTCCTTACATGAGGATTGAAGTAACCACTTTGTCTTCACCCATTTAACTAGCAAGCCTTAGCCAATTGGAAATAAGAGGAATAGTCTAGACTTAGGCTGAAATAAGTTACCTTCAACCAGCAAAACATTAACTGGATGAATAATGATAATAGTAAGAGTATAAAAGGTTAGTAAATTATCTAACCCTAATAAAAACTGTAAGTAAGATAAGGATGATCAAACAAGATCCAATAGTTCTTGAATGATCAAGAACAATAAGAATAAGAATATTGCATTGTATCTAGTATGCATGTTTATTAGTATGCATGTTATAGATCAAATCTAGTTCATTAGATTAGATAATCCAAACCCTTGATCAAAGATGATTCAAGGAAGAAAACCAAGATCATCCTCCTTAGTGATGATCCAATAACTGAAATTAGATTAAAAAAAAAACTAGATGATAAAAGATCTACTACCTTGGTCTGTATCAACTAGTATAGATTATGGATCAAAGGATCCATGAAAGATCAAGATCAAGGAGATGGACACATAAAGACTTGAAGATAGAAAGGACTTAGATATGAATGATTTAAAGATCATTCTAAACATCAGATCTAGTGATCAATAGGATTGTTCATAATTTATATATATTGACATATCTATGGATGTATAGATTACATACATCAGTCAGGATCATGAAAGATCTGGGGAAAGGGATCACTACTTGAAGGTAGGAGGATTTGATAAATGCATTTACATGGGATGTACATGATTGAACCCATGACCTTATGTTGAGAAGAGTAATGTTAATACTTGTATTAAATCTCCTGAAACCCTTATGATCCAACCAAACACATATAAAATGGTTAAGGACTAGACTCTAAGTGAATAGGGAACTAAAAGATATTTCATCCCTACGTGAACAGATAGATTGTCTGATATGTATGAAATCTAGTTTACATGCAAGCTTGGAGGCTTGTGATTTTGTTTTAATAAGCATAAGCCTGGGGGATGCTATGCTAGAGGAGTTATGATGGTTTGGCCACCCGCTTCTTAAAATTTGATGATTGATGATACCTTGCCCTATGAGAGGCTAAAAGTCGGGTGGGGAAATTATGGGAAGGCCACCACTATGAAAGTCTTATCCCTCCATATGGCAGTGACATAATATTTTCCACCGTGGTATCAGTGCTGAACTGGGCAATTATCCGAGCGCGCTAGTACGGATCAGACTGCAGCATGGTAGCCTTGTGATTATTTTGCACTATGATGCATATGAGAGTAGGCATAGTGAAATGCCTTATGTTTTAGCATGATGAAATGTTAGGTAATTGTATATTACCAATATTTCCCAAGAAGGGAAATTCCCAATGTATGATTAGCTAAAATACTGAATTCTTATAATGGAGAGAATTGACTAGCTTAGTTGGGAATGATATTTGACTACTTTCATAAATTTTACTAATTTACCTATGTATAGTATGTATGTATGTATATGGATGTACATATATTACAAAGTAAAGCGTAGAGACATGAATATGTTTACGGATAGAAGAATTATGAAGTATTAGAATTATATTGTCAATTATTATGCTTGTTGAATCCCCTACCAAGCATTGCTTGCTGAGATATTGTAAATGTTGCAATATCTCAGATATAGGGAAGGAGAGTTAGGAGCTCAAGATGATAGAAGACTTGAAGAAATTAATCTTCAAGGTATACCCCTTGAAGACATGTATTTTTCTTTGTTTGAGATTATTGTATTGTAATGAGAGTTTCATTGTATGGTGAGCTTTGAGTTTTGGATTATGTCATTTGGACAAGTATTGTAATGGATTTGGCTGTACTGTGAACCACTGGATGAATTCTAGAATTTAATAAAAGTATATTCCTTCAATGGAATTTTATCTTATACAAAGTTCTACCTATGTTATGTATGAAGTGAGGACTTGGGTTTTACATAAGAAGTTTTAAAGAAACGAATTTTCACTGCTTTGTTTTGTGAATTTTTTTTACTATTAAGGGGCCTGCCTTTCAAAATATATTACAAAACATGTTACAAAATCCCAGATCGTCACACTCCGGACCCTGCATAGGCAGGAGCTTTGTGCACCGGGGCTGCCCCTTTTTTTAGGAGTACATATAGATCTATCTTATAAGCTTGACTCTTTAGTTGAAAAATTAAACAAACTAGAGCCTATAGGTGGTAGATTGGACAAATTTGAAATAGTGTTTGAAACTTTCATTGCTGCCACTCTATCCCATAAACCTCCATAAGAGGCATGTGCTACTTGTTCTAGTCTAACCCATCTAACTTTAGCTTGTCCATCAAATAAAGTGTACCTTGAGTACCTTTTAGAGCAAGTGAATGCACTTGGTGTATATAGCAATCTTAGCAACAACAACCCATATTCTAAGACCCATAATCCATGATGGTCTAGGCATCCCAATTTGTCATGGTCAAAGAATACTTACCAAGGAGGTACATCTGAGAACCTCCTGTTCAAATCTTTCCTAGGATTTTTGTTTCACAGCAACCACTAGGTTTTTAATTTCCTCAACAAACACAGAAGCCATCAATGGAGGATAATATGCAATATAACATGAAAAAACTTGATGAAAATACAAACGCCCTAAGAGCCAACAAAATACCGCTAGGTTAAAGTGGGAATTGGGCTAGTTGCATGCATCTTTAAGTGAAAGGTACAAAAGAAAGTTTTCTAGTCAGCCTATCCCAAACCCTAAGGGTCAATTAGAAATAGGGTCTAGTTCACAAAGACTGCACTAGCAAGCCAAGTCTATCACAACCCTTAAGAGTGGCCCTCAAGTTGATAACAAAGTAGGGTGGACTGAGGAAAAAGAAAAAGAGAATTAAAAGGCCAAAACATTAGAGAAGGAGATTAGACAGAAACCTCCTACTCCATTTGAGCCTATAGTGTAAGCACCCTACATTCCTAAAGCCCCATTCCCTCAATTACTCAACAAGGCTAGGAAAGGAACAAATTTCAATGACATAATGGAGTGTTTAAACACATACGAATAAATATTCCATTACTCAATGCTATAAAGGATGTTCTTGCTTATGCCAAGTTTCATTAAGAGCTCTACACTACAAAGTGAAAGCTTAATATGTAAAAGAAAGCCTTCCTTATCGATCAAGTGAGCTCTTTAATTCAACACAAGACCCCACCAAAATTTGGAGATCAAGGATGTCCTACAATTTCTTGCATTATAGTAAAACATGTCATAGATAGGACATTACTTGACTTAGGAGCTAGCATTAATTTGTTGCCATGCTCTATTTTCCTATTGATTTTATTTTCCAGGATACCTAGCCTATATCAGACCCCAACAGTTAGATCTTAGTAATTCTTAGACATCCATTCTTAAATGGTGATGTCCAAAACAATTATAAATTGTACAAATGGAGTGTTACAATTATCCTTTGGCAATATGAAAGTTGACCTCAATGTTTCAATGCCAACCATCAACAATTAGATATTGATGACTCTTGGAACCTAATTGAAGATTTAATTCTAGAATTTCTACCACCATTGTCTACCTTCAATCCACTGAAGACCTATCTTACATAGTCTAATTTCAATTTTTAACATCTAGATGAAGATGTCAAATGTAGCGCTTGCTGGGAAGAAACCCAAGGTCATAGAGTCTCATTGTTCTATACCACTAATTTATCATATGGATGTCCTATATTTCAAAACATTGGGGATGATGTTTCATTTATGTTGAGGGTGTAGACATGCATGAGATATCTAGTTTTTTTCTTCTTAAAAAAAATAAATTGTTTTTGGTAGAGTTCTCTTATTATGATGAGAACCAGATGTTCAAAATATAGTAATTCTGCTGTTTTCACCTTTTAATGGGAGTATATATGGCTATTTTGCATATTATTCATATGTTAAGAATTTTATGATGGTTAATTCACAAAAAATATTTACATACAATACATAGTCAAGACTAATAGAGAATTATGACTTAGAGACCCTGAAGAAATTCAATGGAGACCTATAACCTAATGAGTTTAGAAACTATCTTCTTTTCAGAGAGTTATAAGTAATTCCACAGTTTCTTCAACGTATATAATTTAGTGTGATCTTGTTATCATTGTTTCGGTTAACTATCAAGAATAAATAAGAGTAATAGATTCCTTTCTAGAAAATATATTGAATATAATAGGCTTTAGGAAACCTAAGGAATGATATACACCATCCTTCTTTAGACTAGATACATAAAACCTACTCAATATATTATAACACTAGTTAGACCCTTGAGCTTATCACTACTAAGCCTTTTCTTATTTAACCTAATTTACCTTAACCCAAAACAAGTTAGAAAAATAAATAACCATTACTCATTTTCAAAAAGAGTAGAGTTAGTAGAAAAGGACAAAAAGGACAAAAAAATAAAAGAAGTGATAAACATAAGAAATTTTTCTTCCAAAGAAGTCAAAAGAAAAGAAAAATGAAAAGAAAGAAATATCAAAAGCAGAGGAAAAAATTGAAAGGAAAAGAAAAATGTACAAAAGATATTCACTTTAGTCAAAGAAGAATTGTCCAACAATAAAAAAGAAGCCCTCTACTCCATTTTGAACCTTTGAGATCATTATACCCTTCTTTTCCAAACTTACCTAAGCCAATGTTTCATCCTATCTAAAGACCTATTGATCTTAGGTGAAACACAACCTTAAAGAGGAGCTAAAAACAAGGAATTAAGGTAAACTACCCCTACTATTCTTGGCAATGACATTGATTCTTAGGGATCACTTTGATTTGTCTAATGAGCACTTAAATTTTATGTGTACCATTAGCTTGTTGGATTCGGTCACATAGTGGGAAAAACATGTTCTACCCCTTGTATGAGATCTTCAATTCTGAGAGTATACCTAAGAGGATTTGAGGTCAGAACATATTTCCAATGGAATTTATGCATATCCAGTTAAAAGTCAAGACTTATGTGGCTATATACACATGCACTTTGAGAAATAACTAGAATAAAATGTCCTTAGCATGTGTATGATTTGTCAATTTAACAATCTTCTCTATGAAGTCATGAAAAACAAGTAGATTGCTAATGAATGAGGATTCTCTAAGAAAAATAGGGAACTCAACCTCAAGGAATTTTAAAGATATATTCAGTACAAACCCTCACAAGGCATAACTCATCCATTAGGAGTAACTTAGGATTTTAGCTTGCTGCATGCACTAAATGCAATTGTGAGTATCTACGAAAGTGGCACCTTGCATCAATTTGTGAAAATTGATTTTTTGCATGTTATGCTTGGGACAAGTAAAATGATGATTAGGGGGTGTGATAAGTATCTAATTTTGTATAAAAACCACCAAATTAGTTACCCGTTTGTTACAACTTATAGGGGTAAATTAGAGTCTTTAGATCAAAATTCATAACACATGCACTTTTGACCTAATAAAGCAAAATTTTGATATTTTGTAGGTACCGAGGCTAATTTGAGGTAAGTATGTGATTAATCATATTTTTTCTAAGATTTAATTAGAGTTTTTAACATTTTGTAGGATGAGTGATGGTGAACCAACGGTCGGCTAAGATCGATCTTAGGGCAAGCAATGGATATAATCAAAGAAACTAAAGGTGGCCAAAGTAGGCCTATGAAATAAGTCATGCATTTCCATCACCTTTGCATGGGAACCACTCAAGCCACCTTAGCTAAGTATGCCATAAAGCAAGGTGTCAAGCTAAGGAATTCAAGCCAAATCATTCAAGCTCTCAAGACAAGGGATGGAGCTTTGAAGCCAAGCTAAGAGAGGCATCTAAGCTAGCCAATGAAGCCCTCAAAGTTAGCCATCAAAGTCATTAAGCTAATCTAAATGGAAGGCTAGGATTGGAGGAAAATCAAGAAAATAATCCATGGGCCAATAGGAAGAGACCATTCTATTTTCAGGTTTTTCCATTTTTTTCCACCTTTTTATCACTTTCTTCCTCATCACCAAGCAACACCAAGATTTTCACTTTCTATTCAAGACTCATACCATTCTAAGACTGTAATGCCCAAGCAATTTACGCTAATTTGGACATTCTATAAGAAATGGACTGTGTTGAATGTTTTACCTTATTTAAAATAGTAAACGAAGGAATTTGTAAGGAAACTTGGTGCCATTAGAGTCTACTTGAAAAATGGAATCCAATGCCTCAAAGAACGCTGAAAACGAAGTTTGTATGAAGAAGTTACGGCCGTTTAAAAATCAGGGGTATTTCTATAAATTAAACAAAAAAATGAAAAAAGAAAAACTCAGGAGGCCGTTTTGATAATAGCACCCCTGTCGTCTTCCACCTCTAGACCCCTCCAGAAACCCTGTTTCTAGAGGTTTCTGCCACCGCCAATGGCAGCATCGCCATTGGCAGCACCGCCATAGCAGGGCTATAAAAAGCCCCATCTCCCCCTCTCAAAAACATGATTTTTTGGCATGTTGAGACTAGGGTTTCCAGCAAATCGGAAACCCGTCCCAAACCAGTCTCCCCTTTGTGTTTTCTGACAACGGCTAGGCCAAGTCTGGCCGGCCATTCCTTTACCCATCTCCCCACCGCCCCTCTCGTTCCTCTGACATCATCGGAAGTGGGGTTTTCCCCCTTCTTCATGCGTTCCGGCGAGCAGGCACACCCACCGAAAAATGGGCGTCCCCAGGCTGCCCAGGTAAGCCATTTCTCTTTCCCTTTCTCTCCGTTTGCTTCCCCAAGGCCAGATCCATGCCAGATCTGGTCTTTTCCAGTTGTTTTCTAGCCAAGTTCCTAGCCGAAAAACATTCCAAGCTGGTTTGGGCAGGCCCTGCACGAACCAGGTGTCCCAGGGACACCATGCTGCACGTGCACCTGGGACTGGGTCCCTGGGATGGGTTCCAGGTGTACGACAGTGAGTACACTGTCCCAGGTGCGGCCTTTAGGTGTGCGAGCAACATGGGGCACGGGTCCTGGCTCGACCAGGGTGCCCTGGGAGTTGAGACGCGCTATGCTACAAGGTGCATCCGTGCGATGATGCACCTCATAGTGCGTCACTTGAGCATGCATGTAGGCATGCAAAACGCGGTCCTTGGAACGGCCTTTGGGCGCGCATGCACGTAAGGCGATCGCGGATCAACCAAGATACACGGGTGACGTAGGAATTGGGGCACGCGGACCTAATGAGACTTTAAAGTTAGGATTAGAGGATAAATTACAGAGTTTAACTATTGGAAAGTAGATCCACACCATAGGATCTAGCCTGACGAATGAATTAGGCAAGGACCATGGACCCAATAGGCAGATCTAGCGATCTAATGTCTAAATAGAATGAAATTAATAAGGACTCCTTATATCCATTCATACCCAGGAGTTTATAAATGAGACCCAGGGACGGGTTAAAGTGATAAAGGACCCTACTCTAGTAGACTTTGAGGTAGGTGCTCTATCGCTACTAGACTTTTTAAAAGAGCCATGATTGTTTTGAGAATGCATGTTTTAAGTATAAGTATATGACTTGTTTAGCATGACTTAAGTATAAGTACATATGATAAATGCTTTATGCATAGATATGTTTTGCAAATAATTGTATATACATTATGCATAGATTTATTTTACAAACAATTGCATATATGATTTGTGAGCATTGAGTTTTTGAAAGATTGCATGTCCTTGAGGGTTACCAAAAGACACTGGGTAGGCAGTTGTGAGGGCCAGGCAGTTGTGAGGGACCCAAAGAGGACAAGTTTTGGAAAAGAGGTTTTTTCTTGTTTGATCGGATATGATTTGGTCTGGTAAGCTCGTGGGAGCTATGCCGAGAGGTTTGGGTCAATGTGTCATATGGTACAGGGGGCTTGTCCCTACGTCGACTGCATGTGGTACAGGGGGCTACCACTGGTGTCACAGCACTAGGTCGATGTGTCATATGCCCCTTGGAGGCTATGATGCTGTGTCCTCAAGTACCCGGGGAGCACACGGTGGCAAGGTCATGGGCATAATGGACCCTATGGTTTGATGATTTACTTGCATAGAATATGGCATGACATGAGGTTGGTCAACCATACCATACCAGATATCTATGAGTTGGATTCAGTTGAGCATCTTATGCATATCATTATGTTTATGATATATGATACTTTCGACTTGGATAATGCTATTCTTTAAGTCGTCAGTATTTCAATTCGACAGTGGTTTTTAATATCGATATTGAACGTGATTGTTCAAACATGCACATGTTTTTAAGAGCATATGATTTTAAACATAGCATGCATTGCAAAACTAGTAGTGATAGACTCCTACTGAGTATAGTATATACTCAGCCTATCCTTAACATTTTTAAGGATAGTTCCACTCACAAATAGAAGATGTCTCAGGAGATATTAGTGCTACGAGCAAATGAATAAACAAAGGAGACAACTATACATGTGAGTAAACTCTCTACCCTTTGGACATGTATTTGTATTTATTTATAGTTGGACTGTGTGCTGTGACTAGATAGACCTGGGGAAAAATATTTATGATTTCTGAAGTTTTTCAAAAACTACTTTGGTGGTTGTGAAAGCAAATGACACTCGGGGTTTTCAAAATGAGTTTAAAACTAAAGATTTTCCGCTTCATTGCATGGTTTTTATAAAATGGTTTTCAAATAGGGATGCATCCCGCCTTAGAAATTTAGATCTTGCATTTAAAAATGCATGGGAAAACCCGGGTCCTCACAAAGACTCCACCTTTCTAAACTCCCATCCCATCCCAACCAACCAATCCCCACCTCTTAGGAAATCCCTTAACCATTTGAAAATTTCCATCTCACCTCACTTTCCTAAGTTTTTCCTAGTCATGTCTTTCCTCCCACTTTGCCCTCACCTTCATTCCTTGTTTCTATCTCATTCCTACCTCATCCATCCACCAAAATTCCTATTTTGTAGGACCTCAATGATTTTTTGAAGGGAGAGATGCCCCTTCCTAAAGAGGTTGTGTCTCCCACCCACTCCACCTCCAAAAGAGCAGCCACCTCTCACCCAATTTCCTCTTTTGAAACCATAGCTACCTACCATCTTAAACATCCAAAAAAAATTGATTTAATCCCCACCACACCTCATTATTAGGGTACCCTAGAAAAATTAGGAGAAAAAGCTATGATAAGTCTATAAGAGAGGGAGGCCTATTCACTAAGGAAAAAGACACCTCCTCCATAGGAAGGAGATGTCCTCTTCCTAACACTATTTTCTCCTTTCATTTGCTTTGATTTTCGTATACTTTGGGTAACCGATACATTTCCTAAGGTGTGTCATCTTCAAAAGTGTTCTAGTCAGGGTTTTGCGGTTTGATTTATCCTTCAAAGGTTAGTCACTCTTCCTTCTCTTGTTTGATCTTAGTTCTTTTCATGCTAGCTTTCACCTTGCTATCCTTTCTTTTTCCTTGCCTAAAGACTTTGAATCAAGTCTGGCTTTTCACTTGAAGAGATAGCCAAGAGAAGTCACCTTGAATCTAATGTTCCCCTTTGCTTTCCATTGCCTTTGAGTTCTCTTTTTAGTTTCCTTGAATTCTAGCCTTGTTCTCTTAGTTTCCGTTGAGTTTTACCTTATAATTCCATTAGAATTTCCTTTGAATTTCAAGCATGCTTATTGATGATTTATTGTTGGAACAATTGAAAAAGGATTAGCTTGTAGTTGTGAGGGGATTAAGATCAAGTGGACTTATTGTAATAGGATTTTAATTTTAGATTTGGATTATATGTATTGGAGCATTATGTTGATTTGTTTTTATGTAATTCAGTAAGGTTTATTGAATTTTTCAATTCATGTTGGGGTCCAGTAGTTAATAGTTTACATTATTGAACATTCGCTTACATTAGAATTGATTAATTCCATGTTTTACATTTTCAATTGATTGAATGAATCAACTACTATGCTGCTAGAATTTCTTTTCATGGTTTGTTTTGTTTAATTTTCAGCATCATACACTTTATGCTCATTTCAATTTTCATGCACCCAATTAGATCCCTAGATTACTTAGTTAATGTTAATTTGCAGAGTAGTTGATTAATGCATGTTTACTTAGATTAGTGTGCTTAGGAAAGATAATTTAGGAAAGTTGCTAATTTACATTTCTAGAAAATTTTCACTTTAGGAAAGTCCTTAGCTTAGAAAGTCATAAATTTAGAAAGTCCTTAATTTAGGAAAATGTTAATATTTTCATAATTTAGCATGTTTGTAATTTTTGCCTACTTTCCATTTCCATGTGTTAATTTCAGAAGTGTGTTTTAGTGAAGTTTTCCATTTTAATATGTCTTTAATGTTTTCATAATTTCCATTTCAATGTGTTAATTTCCATTCATAGTTTAGGTTAAAAGTCTCTTGAATTTTGGCTAGGTTAGATAGTTTAAACTAGGGACCACTAGCATGACATTTGTTCAACTTCTCGTGGGATCAACCTAACAAGCGTGCTATATTGCAAATGATTCATGTTCCTAAAGTAAACATAAAATACACAACAAGTTTTTAGCATAGTTGCTAAGGAGTTGTATCATTTTGTGTAGTGTTCCATACTTTAGATTATTTTTCTTTGCTCTAGGTTTAGGGGGCATTAATTTAAGATGATTTTACATCATCTTTTGCATTTATTTACTATTTTCCTCATACTAACCAATTTCTTTGATTTTTGTGCAATGAAATTGATAAAGGAGCTACTAGGATCATGTGGGCCATGGCTTCATCAACATAGATTTGGGTTTATTGCTTTCCTATATTAGGATTTGAGTGAAACTTGACATTGATGCATCGAGGTTTCATACCTTCATTTTACATACTAAAATCCTATTTTGACTGGATATTACCACAAGAAAATGTGTTCGCGATTTTATGTTATTTGCGATTGATTGTGAGTAGTGAAAATCTAGAAGACAGGTATGTTTTGGGCATGTATTTGTGATTTCTAGTAATTGTGCTTTAGATTTGTATTATGATCTATGCAGATTGAGTTTGGTTCTTACCAAGCATTTAAATTAATGATATAACATTTTTCACATGAAATGTATGTTTTATAAACTGACGAATTGACATAAGCATCATGTTTTGTTATATATATATATTGATTTTGATTAGATATGAAGTATTGTTAAAAGCATTGATTTTGTAAATTATAAACTGTATTTTATTATTTATGTATCATGTTCCACCTGTACAAGCACAAGCTTGTTGAGATATTGTATTTGTTTACAATATATTAGTTTTGATGAAATTGAACAAAAAAAGGGAAGAAAAAGATGGAAAGAAGAGTTGCAAATGAGGTTAGTGGCAATGATGCCAAAGCAAGTATAAAAACATGCAAATGTTCATTTTAGAATTAATGTATCAAGCTATCATATTATGACTTCTAGTTTGTGGACATGTGGACATGCATGAGAAATGTATGGAATGATGGCTGTGATACTAGATAGATTAAGGCTATGATAAGACTTGTTTTCAAATTATATCTTTAAAAGTAGAATACTTTTCTTTCTCAAGCTTATGATACATTTGGATAGAGTTGAATGGAGATAGACTCTCCTTTATTGTTTATTTGTATGAATTGATGTGTATCAGGATACCTCATCATATGCAAAAAATGATTCAAGAAATAGAGGAAACTCTTTTGAATTTTGAATAAAAATGAAATGATCATTTTACCATCTGCTCCCTATTGTAAAGTAGTAATGACACTCAGGGCTTTTGTAAAAATATTTTCATTGAAAAATGTTTTTGTTGTTTGTTTTCTAAAAAGAATTCCTATCTAGAGACATTGATTTTCAAAAAAGAATTGAGAAAAAATCATTTAAAAACTTGGGTCATCAAAGGAAAAACAAGGAAAATTGGCTAGGGTTGAGGATCTTTACCTTTGCTTCAATGTGTTGGACATTAATGATTGAACAAAGCTTGGGTGAAAATAACCTTTCTCCCTCTACTTCTCCTTATTTTGGCTCTTGAACTCTAGGGAAAGGTAGAAGATGGGTTTTCCTTCTCTTTAACCTCTTATTTATAGAGTTTTATGCGAAGGAAGATGTATGAATGAAAGGTTAGGATTTAAAGGATGAAAGAATGGAAGGTTGATAAGGTTTGGATGATGAAGAGGGGAGGAGAGAGAGTAGGAGGTCTAGAAATCAAGTGAGATCTGGTATTTTGCTTGAAATCAAAGTACAAAGTGAATTGGACTAGGAAAGGGGTATGGTGGTTAGAAAGGTAGTTTTGGTGGGATAGGAAACTAGCTTGCTTAGGAGGGAAGGCATGGAGTAAGATTAAGGAGAAATCCAGGAAGTTAGGTGGGATTAGGGATTGGATAAGGTGTGAGGCATGGAAACCATGGGAATGTGTTGGAGTTTCTAATTTTTGAACTGAATGTGATCCATTGGATGTTAATCAATGACGGAGATCTTAAGACCTTGGTTTGACTTTTCAACAAGGGCCAAGTGGATAGGATTTTTTACCTTTCCGATGTTTCTTTCTTGTCCCTTAGATCATCATCATCCTATCTTGTATGGCTGAAATTTCATTTGGAGTAATATTATTCAAATAGACCTTCTTTTAGGGCTTCTTTACTCCCCACCATTGGATTGGACTACCCTAGAGTGGATGGTCTAGATTCCTTAGAGGTTTTCTTATCCACTCTAGTTTTTTCATGCTTTTCTTCTATCCAATGGTACTTCACATCAGTGTGGTGTCTTTTTTCATATTTTAAGGGATCTCCTTTCCTTGAATTTAGGTAGGTAGCTCTATGGAAACTCTTCCACCAATAGACTTTCACTTAGGTCTTCATTTTAATCTAACTCTTATTGGTTCATCCTTGCTGGAAAAAATCTTCATTGGCTGCTTTGGATATGCATCTACAAAGGTAGATCTTGACCTCTAAGTGCTTAAAGTGTATGATGACTTTCAACCACAGATTCCCATGATTAGTCTCTCTCTTATTCTCCATGTTTTTCTCCACCAATCACTTTATTTATTCATATGTTTTACTTGTAATTGGTTAGGAATCACCACCTTTTCATGTAAATTTCATGCTTCTCCTTTAGTGGTCCATTCCTATGGTTGAGTAGGAAAAATAAAATAAGGAATAAGTCTCCCATGGGCCCTGGTCTTCTACTTGTTTTATTTTAGAAGCTCCAACTATTCATGATCTCATTGTATGTGACTTGGGATTCCTTTAAAAGCTTCCCAAGTTTGTGGTGAGCTTGAATGAAGTTCTATTACCTTACTTTTAATATGAACACCCTATTTTGAACGAATAAGGTTCGGTATCCCATTTAGAATTTCTAATTGCTCTAACTTTGAGTTTAACATCCAATGATCATTATAAACTTTATAACTTAATGAATTGCATTTATGGGTAAAAAATGTAGCTTGGTTAGTGAAGTTTCTCTTTCAAGGGTAAAATGTTAACTTTTTCAAAATTTTCATTTTTATCCTAGACCTGCAAAATTATAGAATTAACCCTAGTTAGAAATGATTAAGTAATTTTTGGGCTAAAACATGTTAAATATAGAGTCATGTATATATATATATATATAACACTATTTGATTTAGGTTCGAGTGTTAACCAATTGCCTTATTCTATATATAAATAATTAGTTTTAAGCGAGATGAAGAAGCCTACTACCACATTGCAATTAGAAGATAAATATGTTAACATTCTATGTGATATGGTAGAAGATGTTCTACTTCAGGTTGAAAAGTGTTTATTTCCTATAGACTTCCTTGTCTTAGATACTCAACATGTAATAAACACTAGTAGTCAAATTGCACTCATCTTCATTAGGCCATTCTTGGCCATATCTTAAGCTTAATGTCCTTATTGCAAGACAACCAGACTTTGCAGATCTATTTGAAGTAAATATGATAGATAGTCTACCATCCATACCATCCTATAAATCTGATCTTATTGAGGCATGTCCAACTCACTTTGGTTTGAATTTTGATATTAACAATTCCATGAACAAAGTGAATGCACTATTAGTCATGACACTCTTAATGGATACTTCTTAATGGAAACCCTAAGTTGGACTTCCTATACTTCTTAACTTTACATTTGAGCCTTTCATTGCAAAAGACACATCCAATTTGAACCTATTATCTTTATGTGATAGTTCCCAATGTAACAGTTTAGATTCATCTAAGCCCTTGTTTGTTATAACATAATAGGAAGGAGAGTGCATTGATGTTTTTGTATAACATCATCCAGCTCAAGGGTGTATAGCAGATGATTAGGAGGGTTTAAGCCCCATTTTTCCCTGCATCTTGATGTAAAAGAAGAGGAAAACTTTTAGCATCCTATACTCCCTATCTAGCAACTCTTGGGACAGTGCACATTATGCTGTTTGCAAGAGGTTCCATTTGCGTAATCCACCAAGCTATCCCACTTTCTCATCACCAAATCACTAGGGGGAGAATGCACATAGATTATCATAAGATTCTGACATGGATTGAGTTATTCTAAAAACTCCTTCATGGCTAGTGTAAGTTTAGGATTTAGTAGACTAGTTAGTTAGTCTGGTTTTAGTGTCAAATAGTTACATTTTCATTTGCATTCATTATACATTTGTTGCATTTGAATATCCACATCAACAGATCCATGCACTTTCACTACAATGTAGGTGCAATTCTTCTCACCTTTCTTCTAGCTTTGTTATTTTATTTGTCCATGATTATAGTTCTAAACATTGAGGACAATGTTTAATTTAAGTCTAAGGGTGGCTTATTTCAAAATTTGATGTGATCATTCATGTTTTAAAGTATTTTTATTCAATTTTTTTAGCTATAATTTTTTTTTAAATGAAAAGAATAAAATAATGAAGAAAAATAAAATTTTTAAAGATATTTATGGAAAGTTCCTTAATAAGAATGATAATTTAGACTTTTTAAAGATTCATTGTTACCTTTGGACTTTAGCTTATTAATAAATTTCTACACAATTAGTTCATAATTTTATTCTTTGTCTAAAGTTTTTCCTAAAAATTAAACTCAGAATAATTACTGCACAAAGAACCACATATATAGTTTAAATTGAAGAGTATGTGTAACTTAGAAATCTTGAAGAAGATAAGTAGAGACATATAACCCATGTGAGACTAGAGCCATTCTTTCTTTAAGAGGGTTATACATTATTTCTAATCTTTCTTTTACATGCATATTGTAATAATCCCAATTTTTGTAATTAATTGAGAAAATCAATAAAGTTTGAGTTTCAGAAATTTTGGGCTGGAATATTAGGGTTATTTAGAATGTAATTTTTTATAGAAGTAAAATCAAGGGATAAGACATGTATAATTAAAATTGAACTCAGCAAACTCTTCAGAATGACTGTAAGCACGACAAATTCTGAATTCGAATGAAAAATCCTTAATTTTCTTTATTTTAAGGACAAAAGGGTAAAGTAGTAATTTTACCCATAATCAAGATCTAAGACATCAAAATTTAGAATGTGCTAAGAAATACGAATCCAACGCCACTAAGTACGCTCAATTCCGAGATCATGGGAATAAACCCTAATTTTTATACATAAAGGGTAAAATGGTCTTTTTAAACTATGTGGGGCCCACAAGGGACCCAAAAAGGAATCCAATGACCAGCCCTCATGAAATCATGGGTCAAGCCACTGCCAGCTGGTAGTGGAGAAAAAGGTGATGGTAGAGAATCCAATGCTAATTAAATAATAAAAAGAATAAATCATAATCATTACACATAATCATGAAAAGCATCCAAAATGCCAATAAATACACCCCCACAAATCCTCTAAAAATGTTCATAAAATTCCCACGAACTTATCTTGACTTACCTTACAAAACTAGGCATAGATCCATTCTCAAAATCCCAAAACTCCCTAACGATCCCTTTCTTTCATTCTCTCCCTCCTCTCTCTAGATTGGAACAAGAGACCTAAATTCAATTAGGCACTCTGTTCCATATCAAATATCACAGATCGCACCATATAAAATTTCCTCCCATACCTTAGCTACAAAACGCCCAAAGAAATTTCAAGATCCAACAGCTCAAACAACGAAAATCACAAGACAAGTGGATCTTGGGCTATCTTATCATCAAACTCATATTCTCTTAATTTGGACTACATAATCAATGTTTTCTTCCAATCAGGTAGGTGGAACTACTTCCTAAACATATTTATTGTTTTTAATGAAAATTTTATTTTATTGTAATTTGATTTGGGTGAAAAATTGTAAAAATAAAGTAAAGATCATAACCTTCAACTCATGATGATTGAGTGCTCAGATAGAAAATCTGACCCCTCCAATCGATCCAGAAGGGTCCAAAACCCCTAGGGTAAAAGTTTCACAAAATTATATTAAGTTTTGGACCCTCAATTGAGAGGGATTGATTGGACAGTCCAGAACGGACTGTCCAATCTCCCGATTGGATTGGGTTCCCTAGGATGGCGTGCGAAATGCGGCATGAAAACATGGCATGCAGTAGCATTTTTGCACGCACGCCGCACATGTGACATTGTCCCAATGGGACTACTACGGTCGAGCACCGGTTATCGGGCGAGTGCATCACATGTTCATCCTGGTGATAGAGGCGCCGCTCGGCCAGTTCTGCCCATTCCGTTCCGCATAATGATCTAGGCCATCCATTTCAATGGGCTAGACCATATCTAGACCCTAGGAATGCACTGTGAACTTCTGAACTCAATTCAGGAGTGAACTCCAAATTGAGATCAGAAAGAAGCTATGGAAATCTTACAACTTCTAGTTTCTTATGAAATGATAAAATGGAGAAAATATCTTATGAAGCTTTTTGTATTTAGGAAAGAAGTTTTCAATTTCAAGATCTTCAAGATCTGAGGTAATCAGATTTTGGTAATCTATTTTAATAATGATATACTATTGAAATAAAGTGATATATATGGTTTATTTGGACATATCTGAGATATATCAAGTGTGATCAAATCCTTGGGATGGATTGAATGAACGTTAATATGATGAAATCCAGGGAGATCATGGATTGAATATGAGAAAAACAAAGCAATATGATCCTTGGACCTTAATGAAGAAAAGCCCCTAAATGTAATTAAAACCCTTGATTAAAAGGAAAAGATCTAAGATAAAATGGTTGGATCGTAAGTAAAGGTTTCTAAAAATATTAATGTAATTAGTTTCATTTTCTATTAATTAATAATAGCATTTTAAATATGATTTTTGTTATAAAGCATGCTAATATAACATTTAGACTTTAGCATGATATGTGATTAGATTGTTATAATAGGTTGCTAGATTTAATTATTTTAGAGGCATGTTAGTGTGATTTTATGAAAGCATAACTTACGACCAAGTTAATATGATTACATGCCATTGTAACTTAGGACCATGCTAGGATTTCATGAAAGATTATACTATAGTATGAGATTGTACCTTAGGTCCATGTTAGTTTAAATTGAGTTATTAAGGTATATTAGTTGAAAATCACGCTAGTGTAATTTTAAGTACCTTGCATCATTATCATTAAGTTGTTCAATTATGTAGTTTTATGCTTTGAATTTATAATTCATTTATGATTAAATTTCATTAGTAGATTACTTGTTATGAGATAAAGAGCATAAAACACCAAAACTGGAATCTAATGAGAAAGTAGAGTTTCATGACACAAATAAGAGTGGATTATTTTGGACTTAAATAGTAAGGGCTATAGTGTGACGACTGGGGCTTTTGATGATGCAAGTTTGATAAAAAGGTGAGATCTCTTGTTTTAGAAATATGAAATGCATGAAAATCTTTTTGTTTTGGAAAGCAAATCTTTCGTATAAAACCACAAGTGTCAAAACACATTTTCAAATCATAGAGCCATGGCACAGTTTAAAATCAACGCTATTCCCAAGAAAGTGTTAGTCACAGCCTCAGTTATAGAGAGTAACTACAATCAAGTAACATTGAAAGATAAGATAGGGGTTTACTTACTTGTACTTAATCTAGGTGTCTTCTGTCACAGGCGTACCCTGTCCTTAAGTGTTTACTTGTGTCTGAAAAATGTTGAGGATTGGGTGAGTATATACTATACTCAGTAGGAGTCTATCACTACTAGTTTTACAATGCATGCTATGTTTAAAATCATATGCTCTTTAAAACATGTGCTTGTTTGAACACTCATGTTCAATATCGATATTAAAAACCATTGTCGAATTGGAATACTAACGACTTAAAGAATCGCATAATCCAAGTCGAAAGTATCATATATATCATAAACATAATGATATGCATAAGATGCTCAATTGAATCCAACTCATGGATATATGGTATGGTCGACCATCCTCATGTCATGCCATATGCAATGCAAGTAAATCCTCAAAAACATAGGGAACACTATGCCCACGACCTCCTCGTTGTGTGGTCCTCAGGTATCTGGGGGCACGCCGTCATAGCCTCCACGGGGCATATGACACTTCGACCCAGTGCTGTGACACCAGTGGTAGCCCCCTCTTCCACATGCAATCGAAGTAAGGACATGCCTTTTTGGCATGGTACCCTTTCCACCTAATAGTGGTAGAGGCTGGGAGGCCAACCCAGACATCTTGGCATAGCGCCCACGAGCGTACTAGCCCAAATCATATACGATCAAACAAGCATAAACCTCTTTTTCAAAACCTGTCCTCTTTGGGTCCCTCACAACTGGTTGGCCCTCACAATTGCCTACCCAGCGTCTTTTGGGCACTCTAGCATCTTTTGGTAACCCTCAAGGATATGCAATTTTTCAAGACTCAATAATCACAAATCATGCAATATATGCAATCGTTTGCAAAACATATCTGTGCATAATGTATTTGTCATATGCATGCTGAATTCATTTAAAATTAAGTCATGCTAAACACATCCCACGTCAATGGCGCGTGCCCCAGCAGGCGTGTCTGCAGATGCACCATGCTTCCACCCGTCCTTTTTGTTTGCGGGCGCGTCTGTGGACGCGCCTGTCATCCTTTCTTTAACGCACAGAGTGCGTTTTGGTTTGACGGGGACCTGGGTGTCCTAGGGACGCCCTAGTTCAACCCTGTCGAACCAGTACACCCCAGGCACCGTCCCTGGGTCCTTTGTGGCTCCCTAGAGCCTCATTTTGCATGGTTTTTCACGCAAAAACTTGGGGAAACTCATCCTAAGACTAAGGGGGAGATGGGTTTGGAGGGGTTTTGGGCATACCTAGTTTGTGGTCGGGTTTTTTCCACATTTTCTCCTCTTGTCTGCTTCTGGTTTCTCCCCTACACACCGCCATTCTAGAACCAAGGTTTGGGAAGAAGAGGGGTGCCGTATCAAAATGGGTCCCTGTTTTCTCAGGCCAAATCTGTTTTTGAATTAAATTACACTTTTACCCTTGAACTTCAAAGGGCCATAACTTGCTCATTTTAACTCCATTTTGAGTATTTTGGTCTTGTTGGATTCCTTTTTCCGAGATGCACCTAAGGGTACTACTCTTAGGACCAAATTTTTGGGTCCAATCAGGATGAATAGTGAAATGACCAAAATACCCTTATCTCCAAAAAGTGAACTTTTCATTACTAACTTGGGATTTCAATGTTACAAAAATGGAGTCATTACATTCTTACCCCCTTAGGGAAATTTTGCCCCTGAAATTCTACCATATATACAGTCAAAAGATCTCGGGGTACTTTTCTCGCATTTCTGACTCTGGTTCCCAAGTCTCTTCTTCCATGTGTGCATTTCGCCACAAAAATTTGACTAAGTGTATGTCCTTGTTCTGCAGCTTCTTACTCTTACGGTCCAAAATCTCAACTGGTCTCGTCTCTAGCTTGAGATCCTCCGTCAACTCTATGGGTACCTGATTGATGACATGAGCAGGGTCATGCATGTACCTCCTTAGCATAGATATATGGAATACGTTATGCACTTCAGATAGCTGAAGGGGTAGTGCAATCCTGTAGCCCACTTTTCCCACTTTCTCTAGGATTTTAAAAGGTCCTATGTAATGCAGACTAAGCTTTCCTTTGATATCGAACCGTATAACTCCTTTAGTGGGAGATGTCTTCAGGAAAACGTGCTCTCCTATGTCGAATTCTAATGGTCTCCTCCTTTGATCAGCATAGCTCTTTTGCCGGCTTTGAGCTATGCGGAGGTGTTTCCTTATGAGTTTGACCTTTTTGGTGCATTGCTCCACCAGCTCGGACTGGAGCACCCTAGACTCTCCAACTTCACTCCAATTGGTGGGTGATTGACAGGGTCTCCCATAGAGCGCCTCATACGGAGCCATGCCAATGCTCAACTGAAAGCTGTTGTTGTATGCGAACTCTACTAGCGGTAGGTTTTCATCCCAGCTCTGCTTCCAATCAAGGGCACAAGCTCGCAACATGTCTTCAACTATCATGATTGTGCACTCTGATTGTCCATCGGTCTGTGGATGGAAGGCTGTGTTAAAGTTCAAGGAGGATCCTAAGGATTTTTGGATGGACTTCCAGACTTGTGAAGTGAAGCGGCTATCCCTATCTGAAGTGATACTAAGGGGTATGCCATGTAAACTCACTATCTCTTTGATGTATAGCTGAGATAGGCTGTCAGTGGATTGGGTATGGCGTATAGGAAGGAAATGGGCTGTCTTAGTCAATCTATCAACAATTACCTAGATCATGTCATGACCCTTAGAGGTCCTGGGTAACCCTACGATGAAGTCCATGGTAATATCGTCCCATTTCCATTCGGGTAGCTCAAGGGGTTGTAACAATCCCGCAGGTCTTTGATGTTCAACCTTTACTTGTTGACATGTTAGACACTTTGCCACAAATTCCCCTATGTCTCTTTTCATACCATCCCACCAATATTGTCTCTATAAGTCTTGATACATCTTAGTTCCTCCTGGGTGTATAGTATACTTAGACTGATGAGCCTCTTTTAAGATTTCTTGTCTTAATTCTTCATTAGTCGATACCACTAATCTTCCTTGCATGTAAACGCTACCATCTTCCCCTTTAGTAAACCCTAGTTTTCCTATGAAAGCTTGTATATCCGGATCTCCTTTCTGTTCTTGCTTAACCTTTTCATTAACAGTAGACTTTATCGTTAGTCCTGCCATAATGATCTTGCGCTTACTTATGTCTAGTTTCCACGTTATTACTTCTTGTAATAGCTTCCATCTCTTAGTCAATAAACTTGCACACATCCCTTGGGTTTTTCTACTTAATGCATTAGCTACCACATTAGCTTTTCCAGGGTGATAATGAATGGAGAAGTCATAATCTTTTAAGTATTCCATCCATCTTCTTTGTCACATGTTTAAGTCTTGTTGGGAAAAGATATATTTAAGATTCTTATGATCTGTAAAAACTTCAAACTTTTCCCTATATAAATAATGTCTCCAAATTCACAAGGCAAAGACTATGGCCGCTAATTCCAAGTCATGGGTCGGGTAATTGACTTCATGCTTCTTGAGTTGTCGAGAAGCATAAGCAATTACCTTCCCATGTTGCATAAGTACGCAGCCTAGTCCTTGTTGCGAGGCATCGCTGTATATCTCAAATTCGCCACTTCCTAAAGGTAAGGTAAGAACAAGTGCTGTAGTTAACCTTCTCTTTAGTTCCTGGAATCTTTTCTCACATCTATCAGTCCATTCAAATCTTGTGTCTTTCCTGGTCAGTTTAGTTAGAGGTAAAGCAATTCGTGAAAAACCCTTGATGAATCTCTTGTAATATCCGGCAAGTTCTAAGAAGCTTCTTATTTTTGTGACTATCTTAGGTCCTTCCCATTTCTATACTGATTCAACCTTAGCGGGGTCGACTGCTATGCCATCTTGAGAAATAATGTGTCCTAAGAAATTAACCTTTTCCAGCCAAAACTCACACTTACTGAATTTTGCATATAACTTGTGTGCTCGTAGGGTGCTTAATGTTATCCTTAGATGTTCCTTATGGTCTTCAGGAGTTTTTGAATATATCAAGATATCATCCACAAACACTATTATGAATTTATCTAAGTAGCCCTTGAACACCCTATTCATGAGATCCATAAACGCGGCTGGAGCATTAGTTAAAACAAAGGACATCACTCTGAATTCATAATGGTCGTATCGAGTCTCGAAGGCTGTCTTGGGGATATCTTCTTCTCTAACTCGAAGTTGATGGTACCCGAATTGTAGATCAATTTTAGAAAAGACTCTGGCTGACTGAAGTTGATCAAAAAGATCATCAATTCGGGGAAGGGTATTCTTAATGGTGACCCTATTTTGCATTCGATAGTTTATGCACAATCTCATGGAGCCATCCTTTTTCTTAACAAAAAGGACTGGAGCTCCCCATAGAGATACGCTAGGCAGTATGAACCCTTTGTCAAGTAGTTCCTGTACCTGGGTCTTCAATTCTTTTAGTTCTACAAGAGCCATTCGATAAGGAGCTTTGGAAATGGGGGAAGCACCAGGTATAAGGTCAATGATAAACTCAATTTCTCTTGTCGGGGGTAGACCTGGTAAATCCTTAGGGAATACGTCAAGAAATTCTCCAACTACCTCGACATCCTCTAGCTTTAGTTGGGGACTCTCAACAGATTCAATCTTGGCCAAGAAGAAGGGGCATCCCTGAGCAATGTGCTTAACTGCTTTTATGGTAGAAATAACACATGCTTCAGAATAATCCTTTCTTCCTTGGAGGGTGAAAGTGTCTCCATTAGGCAAGGTAAAAGTGACACGTTTCTGGCGGCAATCAACAAAGGCTTGATGAAGGGCTAACCAGTCCATACCTAGGATGACGTTGAAGTCATTCATATCTAAGTAAATAAGATTAGCAGGTAGCAAATGATCTTTGACCAAAACGGGAACATCCTGGAAATACGAATAGGTGGGAAGTGCCTGGCCTACAGGAGTCATGACTTCTAGAGTGATGTCCAGGTCCTGTGGTATAATGTCAAAGGTTGATGCAAACTCCCGGGATATGAAAGAATGAGTGGAGCCTGTATCGAACAGAACTTTAGCAGGTGTATCATAGATAGAAAGAATACCTTCCACTGCTGCATTTGAAGCCTGAGCTTGACTAGAAGTGAGGGCAAAAGCACATCCTTGGCTCTTTGGAACCTGATCTCCTTTACGCTCTTCAACTTTCCTTTTAGGAAAATCCCTAGCATAAGGTCTTAATTCTCCACAAATGTAGCGAGTGATGTTGAAAATTTGACATGGTTTGCCTAAATGATTCCTGTTGCACTTAGGGCATGTCTTCTAGTTTGGTCTTCTTCCTTTGTTTTCAAACGGCTTCGTGAAAGGTGGCCTAGGTCCAGATGACTAAAATGGTCTCTTTCCTTTATTTCTCATGGTGTTGATGTTCTTAGTTTCCTTCATTGCCTGGTTCCTTTGATAATCTTTGTCGTATAGGGAGGCCATCTATATGGCTTTGGCTACTTGGAAGGTTGGAAACCTAGAACTCTATTCCTGAGTCCTGGGTTGAGCCCATCTACAAATCTTTCAGCCACATCATCCTCATCAGCACAAACACATGGTGCAAATCTTCGAAGGTTGATGAATCTATTTTCATACTATTGGACAGTCATGTTCCCTTGTTCTAAGTCCATAAATTCCTTTTCTTTCTCTTTTCTTATGTGTTTAGGATAATATTTGTCATTCAATACCTTTTTAATCTCTTCCCATTCTATTGTTTCTCACTGGTCAAAATAAGTCCTTTCCACTGTTTCCCACCAAAAGGTAGCCTCTCCCCTAAACACAAATTTGGCCATAGGTACCTTTCTTTCTTCAGTTATGTTCATGGCTTTAAATATCTTTCAATATCAATTAACCATTTTTTAGCTATAGATGCGTCATCTTCTCCTGTGAATGAGGAAGCTAATTTCTGAAACCTTTCTAACTGAACCTCAGTCCTATCTATTGCTTTATTAGGGGAAGGATCTCGTGTGGTAGGGGTTTGGGTTTGTTGATTACTCATGTACTGTCCCATATGCTGTAGGAATGGCTGGAATAATTCAACCATCCCATTGCCCGACCTAGTGGAGTCCACTGGTGGGGCTTCAGGTCTTGGAGCATTACTTCCTTTCTTTTTAGGCATCTGTAATCACAAGGTAATTCACCAGACCTTAGTATGTGTTATCCTATTACCCCTTACTCTTTCATGGATGAAACTTGATTATAAGTTATTATCCTCATAACTGGGCTGTGAGTAACGTCAAACCTCGCTCTAATACCAACTGTGACAACCCGGGTTTTTTATCATGCAAGTTTGATAAAAAGGCGAGATCTCTTGTTTTAGAAATATGAAATGCATGAAAATCTTTTTGTTTTGGAAAGCAAATCTTTCGTATAAAACCCCGAGTGTCAAAACGCATTTTCAAATCATGTAGCCATGGCATAGTTTTAAATCAACGCTATTCCCATGAAAGTGTTAGTCACAGCCTCAGTTACAAAGAGTAACTACAATTAAGTAACATTGAAAGATAAGGTAGGGGTTTACTTACTTGTACTTAATCTGGGTGTCTTCTATCACAGGCGTACCCTGTCCTTAAGTGTTTACTTATGTCTGAAAAATGTTGAGGATTGGGTGAGTATATACTATACTCAGTAGGAGTCTATCACTATTAGTTTTACAATGCATGCTATGTTTAAAATCATATGCTCTTTAAAACATGTGCATGTTTGAACACTCATGTTCAATATCAATATTGCAAACCATTTTCGAATTGGAATACTGACGACTTGAAGAATCGCATAATCCAAGTCGAAAGTATCATATATATCATAAACATAATGATATGCATAAGATGCTCAACTGAATCCAACTCATGGATATATGGTATGGTCGACCATCCTCATGTCATGCCATATGCAATGCAATTAAATCCTCAAAAACATAGGGAACACTATGCCCACGACCTCCTCGCCATGTGGTCCCCGGGTACCTGGGGACACGCTGTCATAGCCTCCACAGGGCATATGACACTTTGACCTAGTGCCGTGACACCAGTGGTAGCCCCCTATACCATATGCAGTAGAAGTAGGGACATGCCTTTTTGGCATGGTACCCTTTCCACCTAATAGTGGTAGAGGTTGGGAGGCCACCCTAGACCTCTTGGCATAGCGCCCATGAGCTTACTAGCCCAAATCATATGCGATCAAACAAGCAAAAACCTCTTTTTCAAAACCTGTCCTCTTTGGGTCCCTCACAACTGCCTGGCCCTCACAACTGCCTACCCAGCGTCTTTTGGGCACTCCAACGTCTTTTGGTAACCCTCGAGGATATGCAATTTTTCAAGACTCAATAATCACAAATCATGCAATATATGCAATCGTTTGCAAAACATATCTGTGCATAATGTATTTGTCATATGCATGCTGAATTCACTTAAAATTAAGTCATGCTAAACAAGTCATATAACTTATACTTAAAATATGCATTCTCAAAACAATCATGGGCTCTTTTTAAAAGTCTAGTAGTGATGGAGCACCTACCTAGTTTGGTCATGCTAGCCCCCTTGTCCTCGTACGCTCCTGAACATGGTTTAGGGGAAAACAGTTAGCTTGGCCTATTTCTATATGTTTTAGAATGGTTTATCTCACTACTTAGGCATTAAGGGTTCATTCCCATGCCTATGGGTCTCCTAAGATCCTAACTGGGCCTTGGTATCTTCAGGTTTACAAAGGTTTAGTGGCCCTGCGCCACTATCATAGTTTAAGGGTCATATCTACCTTAGATAGGGCCTTGATCAGGTATTTTATGGTTTGGGTGTGTCCGCATCATCGATACGAATACAATGCCTTTCACGGAACCTCAATCGGAGCCCTAGAACTCAAGTTATGGGTAATTTAATATCAAGTGTACATAGAAGGCCCTTACGAGGTGGAAGCCCGGGATGCTAACGCCTCCCACGTCAACAGCGCCTGCCCCAGCAGGCATGTCTACAGATGCACCGTGCTTCCACCCGTCCTTTTCATTTGACAGAGTGCGTTTCAGTTTGACGGGGACCTGGGCATCCTAGGGATGCCCTGGTTCGACCCTGTCGAACCAGTACACCCCAAGCACCGTCCCTGGGTCCTTTGTGGCTCCCTAGAGCCCCGTTTTGCATGGTTTTTTATGCAAAAACTTGGGAAAACTCATCCTAAGACTAAGGGGGAGATGGGTTTGGAGGGGTTTTGGGCATACCTGGTTCGTGGCCAGGTTTTTTTCATGCTTTCTCCTCTTGTCTGCTTCTCCACGATAGGTTTTTCCCAGGCTTTTGCGCTGCCAATGGAGGCACCTAAGAGCTCTATTTATAGAGCTTGAAGAGGGTTCTGGAGGGGGTTCTTACCGCCATGGAATGGCTGTGGAGAAACCTCCAAAATGGTGGTAGTTTCTCCCCCATACACCGCTGTTCTAGAACCTTCTAAGAGGTTTGGGAAGAAGAGGGGTGCCCGTATCAAAACGGATCCCCGTTTTCTCAGGCCAAATCCGTTTTTGAATTAAATTACACTTTTGCCCTTGTACTTCAAAGGGCCATAACTTGCTCATTTTAACTCCATTTTGAGTGATTTTGGTCTTGTTGGATTCTTTTTTCTGAGACGCATCTAAGGGTACTACTCTCAAGACCAAATTTTTGGGTCCAGTCAGGGTGAATAGTGAAATGACCAAAATACCCTTATCTCCAAAAAGTGAACTTTTCATTACTAACTCGGGATTTCAATGTTACAAAAATGGAGTCATTACATATAGTTAGTAAGACAATATAAGGATTATCAAATCCTTGGCCCGAACTAGAAGATTAATAAACCCCATGAATGACATTGTAAATGTTCATGGACTTAATTAAAATCAATTAGAAAGAGTACTTACGGTCAACATGCTTATAGAAACCTTATGAAAGGTTGAGCTAAGGTCACTCTAGTGAATGTTGAACATAGTGGTTAAGGGGGTTGTCTAATAGAGCCTCGCTCTTCCCCTACCTTCCGTTGACGTTTGTGAGGTCTAAACGCCTCCTTACATGAGGATTAAAGTAACCACTTTGTATTCACCCATTCAGCTAGTAAGCCTTAGCCAATTGGAAATAAGAGGAGTAGTTTAGACTTAGGGTGAAATAAGTTACCTTCAACTAGCAAAACATTAACTGGTTGAATAATAATAGTAAGAGCATAAAAGATTAGTAAATTATCTAACCCTAATAAAAACTGTAAGTAAGATGAGGATGATCAAACAAGATCCATTAGATCTTGAATGATCAAGAACAATAAGAATAGGAATATTGTATTGTATTTAGTATACATGTTTATTAGTATGCATGTTATAAATCAAATCTAGTTCATTAGATTAGATAATCCAAAACCTTGATCAAAGATGATTCAAGGAAGAAAACCAAGATCATCCTCCTTAGGGGTGATCCAATAACTGAACTTAGATCAAAGAAGAACTAGATGATAAAAGATGTAGGACCTTGATCTTTATCAACAAGTGTAGATTGTCGATCAAAGGATCTATGAAAGATCAAGATCAAGGAGATGGACACACAAAGACTTTGAGATAGAAAATACTTAGATATGAATGATTTAAAGATCATTCTAAACTTTAGATCTAGTGATTAATAGGATTGTTCATAATTTATATATATTGACAATGTGTATGGATGTATAGATTACATACATCAGTCAAGATCATGGAAGATCTAGGAAAAGGGATCACTACTTGAAGGTAGGTGGATTTGATGAATGCATTTACATGGGATGTACACGATTTAACCCATGACCTTATGTTGAGAAGAGTAATCTTAATACTTGTATTAAATCCCCTAAAAGCCTTATGATCCAACCAAGTGAATAGGGAATTAGAAGATATTTCAGCCCTAAGTAAATAGACAGATTGTTTGATATGTATGAAATCTATTTTACATGCAAGCTTGGATGTTTGTGATTTTGTTTTAATAGGCATAAGCCTGGGTGATGCTATGCTAGAGGATTTATGAGGGTTTGGCCACCCGCTTCTTGAAATTTGATGATTTGATGATACCTTGCCCTATGAGAAGCTAAAAGTCGGGTGGGACAATTATGGGAAGGCCACCACTATGAAAGTCCTATCTCCCCATATGGGTAGTGACATAATATTTTTCACCGTGGTATCAGTGGTGAGCAGGGCAGTTATCCGAGCGCGCTAGTACAGATTAGACTGCAACATGGTAGCCCTTTGATTATTTTGCACTATGAGGCATATGAGAGTAGGCATAGTGAAATGCCTTATGTTTTAGCATAATGAAATGCTAGGTAATTGTATATTACCAAGATTTCCCAAGAAGGGAAATTCCCAATGTAGGATTAGTTGAAATACTGAATTCTCATAATGGAAAGAATTAATCAGCTTTGTTGGGAATGATTTTTGACTACTTTCATAAATTTAACTGATTTACGCATGTATAGTATGTATGTATGTATGTATGTATATGGATGTACATATATTACAAAGTAAAGAGTAGAGACATGAATATGTTTAGGGATAACAGGATTATGAAATATTAGAATTGTATTGTCAATTATTATGCTTCTTGAATCCCCTACCAAGCATTGCTTGCTGAAATATTGTAAATGTTGCAATGTTTACAATATCTCAGATACAGGGAAGGAGAGTTAGGCGCTCAAGATGACAGAAAACTTGAAGAGAATAATCTTCAAGGTATACCCCTTGAAGACATGTATTTTACTTTTGTTTGAGAGTATTGTATTGCAATGGGAGTTTCATTGTATAGTGAGCTTTGACTTTTGGATTATGTAATTTAGACAAGTATTGTAATGGATTTGGGTGTACTGTGAACCACTAGATGGATTCTGAAATTTAATGAAAGTATATTCCTTCAATGGAATTTTATCTTGTAGAAAATTATACTTACGTTATGTATGAAGTGATGACTTGGGTTTTACAAAACAAGTTCTAAAGAAAAGAATTTCTGCTGCTTTGTTTTGCAATTTTTTTTTACTATTAAGGGCCTTACCTTTCAAAAATATATTACAAGATGTGTTACAACAACCTAGGTTGTCACACATGTATTCTTAATTGGTCTCATTATTCTTTATTTTGGTTAACTATTAAGAAATCATATTAAAACCATAGACTATATCATATATCTCTTGATTTTATAGACATATTTAAGTCATATGAAACCTAGAAAATGATAGAGGTCATCTTTGATAAATTGAGAGCCTTTAGCCTTTCCTAAGTAATTTTTGCTAGTTAAACCTTTGTGCCTTTTATATTAAGCCTTTCCTTTATTAGCCAATTAACGTTTACCTATACTTAGCCCTATATACTATATTCATTTCCCATTGTTATGGAAATTTGTAGAGATTATTGGATAAATTTCTTCAAAATAAAAAAAGTGAGAGCAATACAATTCAAGAGGTGAATATCAAAAGTGGTTCATAGAAAGAAAAAAAAATAGAAAAAGGCTATATTCAAAAGTCAAGTGAAAAATTGAAAAAGTTATGATAGATAGCTAATGAAAAGGAGTATTTTCACTCTTATTTGTAGAAAAGAAGTTTGTAAATTTACTATCAGAAGACCTTGACATATTTTTTAGAACAATTTGATTCACCTTTATACCAAACTTTTTGACAACCCTCTCCTAAGCCTATATTTCATCCTAGTTAAAGTTTTATTTAATCTTAGGAGTAGTTTGGCTTGGATGTAATTATGAATGAGTAGGGATTTTAGTAGAATGTACATTCCTTAATAGTTGATATCCTTTATAAGAGATTATTATCATATTTTTTCTAACTTATAGTTCTTTGATATGAAATATTTGATGAACATTATTCTACTCATGTATTAAGAGAGACTTACCTATATCTGAGTCACTTCTTTCTGAGTGTAAGTTATATCTGGTGAGATATGAAGTCAAAGCATACTTCTTTCAGACAATTAAATATGCTACCTATATACACACACTCACATTCTAAGGTTTGATTGGTAATGAGAGGTCTTTTGCATAAGGGTAGGATTTTGAAATACTATTCATTTTTATTAATATGCTAAAGTTAAATATTTATTGAACATTGATAGAAGAAAAATTCTACGAGTTATAAATGAATTTTCATAATGGTTTTTAAATGTTTATGGGTATCATTTCCAGAAAAATATATGAGACTATAACTCATCTAGTAGGGGTAACCTAAGGTATAAGGGCCTTTTGCATGTGCTAAATGCAGATGGCTGCACCAACAAAAATGGGATTTTATACATTTTATTTCGTAGTTTTGCTTGAGGACTTGTAAAATGTTAGTCTGGGGTTTTTAATAGAGTTATAAATATTACATATAATATCCCATGGTATAGAAGTTTTAACCATAGATCTACCTCTAATATCACAAATTTTCACATTGTGCACAATTAGGGTACAACTGATATTGCTATTTTTAGCAACTCAAGACCCTAAAAGCATGAAGCTCCATGTTTTCATAATACTTTTTAAAATTTTGGTGTATCCCTTGTTTGTAAATTCTTTCTGAAAGAAAAATAGAGAAAAAAAATCTTTTCATTGAAAGGCATTTCAAACAAATCTCAAGTGTCATTTCTTATGTAAACACGAGAATTTTATAGTGGAATGAATATTTCATTCCTACCAAAAAATTAATAAATTTTCTTCTATTTTTTGGACATATGCATGTTTGATGCATGGAATGTGGAACACCTGATAGACTTAAAAATGATTTTTATGTTTTGAAAACAAATACCAAAGCCTACCATATTTTAGAACCTCTAGTCACAACAACATCACAACACATTCCACTAAATAGAAATGAGTGCACTACTTCAAGTAAATACACTTTCACATTCTCTAATAGATTATAAAACAATTCTCAATTTGTAAGGATCACCCTTCAAATACTAGAAGTTCCAATATCCTATAATTACAACTCCACAATTTTCTTTTGTGTCCACTTCTTGACCTGTTCATTCTTTCATTCTAATTCTTTAAATATGAGACATTGTAAACAAATTACTATGTCTCAACAAGCATGTGTTTATGTAGGTGGAAAAAATAGCTATTTTGGTACGTAGCTCATGATTTGCTTAATCAATGTATTTTCACAATTATTCATATGTACACACAGTCATGATATTTTAAAACACATGCTTAAGTTGAAATCATAGGTTCCCAAATAACATATTTCATGAAATCAATTCACATGTCTGAAATAGTTCAATTGACAAATTATATGACTTTTAAAGTTTTTTGAAAATATAATTGCTTCATCCTTTCATATATATCCAAGCATTGTATACCATTATCATTTCATGAACATTTAGTCATACGAAAGCCCTTTTTTTTGCATAAACACATAATCATTCAAGTTTGTTCATGACACATAGTCCACTTAGATCATTCAAAATGGGCCTATAATTGGTCTAAATTGGTTTGTTATTAAATAATTGAATCAATCTATAAGGATCAAGGTATTTAAAAATCACATCATCATGTACATAGGTAGTCATCTCACATACTTTTATGAGCACACTGCATTTCAAATTCATTTATGATTCATGTAAAATCACTTATAATGCTCGATTAATCCAACACATTTGTGAACCAAACCTTAAGAAAACAATTGGTTTAAAAAAAATTGATATATATATTAGCTTGTAAAAATCATTGACTAAATGTAAGGATTAAACCACCATATCAACAAAAGATAGAGTTTGTTGATAAATTTAAATGGCATACTATATGCTATAAAGGGGCAGCCCCGGTGCACGAAGCTCCCGCCTATGCAGGGTCTAGGGAAGGGGCGGGCCATAATGGCCTAAAGTAGGCAGCCTTACCTTGCATTTTTGCAAGAGGCTGATTCCACACCTTGAACCCGTGACCTCAAGGTCACATGACGACAACTTTTACCGTTGCGCCAAGGCTACCCTTCAAATGGCATACTATATGCTCAAAAGTCTAATTGTTAACAAACCAACATTCAGTAAAACATCAAATCCAGCAAAATGAAAAGTCATGCATGGTTTTCAAGACCGAATCATTTCAAAAATGCACAAAAGATATCGGAATAAAGTCAAGCTGAAATCCAAAACGATAAAAATTGGGTGGCATATGGTTCTCCTAGTAGGACGATGACATGTAGTGCTACTAGCTAGATGGCTGCATACAATCATGCTGTAATGTATGGGTCTAGACTATTAGGGTTATGAAAAATGCACTTCTCATAGAAGTAAAATCAATGCATAAGACATGTATAATTGAAAACTTGTTCAACAAACCCTTCAGAATGATTGTAAGCATGATAAATTCTAAATTAGGATGAAAAATTTCTAATTTTCTTCATTTTTGTGAACAAAAGGGTAAAATGATAATTTCACCCATAATTGAGATCTGAGACATCCATATTTAGAATGTACTCAAAAATACAAATCCAACGCCACTAAGTTTACTCAATTCTGAGTTTGGGAGAATAAAATGGATTTTTCTCCATAAAAGGGTAAAATGGTCCTTTCACACCCCCATGGGGTCCACAAACGAATCGAATAGCTAGAAAACATGTAATGAGTGGTCAAACCACTACCAGATGCTAGTGGGGAAGGAGGTGGTAGTGGAGGATCTAATGTTAATTAAATATTTAAAAGAATTGAAACATAATAATTATACATAATCATGAAAAACACCCAAAATGCCTATAAATACACCCCCAAAAATCCTCCAAAAATGTTCATAAAATTTCCCAATAAATTATCTTGCTTCCCCTATAAAAACAGACATAGATCCCTTTCCAAAATTCCAAAACTCCAAAAAATCCCTTTTCTTTCACTTTCTCTCTCCTCTCCCTAGATTGGAACAAGTGGCCTAAATTCAATTAGGCACTCTGTTCTAGCTCAAATCTCACAAATCCCACCGTCCAAATTGTCCTAGATATGTTATCTACAAAAATCCCAAATCAATTTCAAGATCCAATGGTTCAAACAACAGAAAATCATAAGACAAGTGGTTCTTGGGCTATCTTATTCATCAAGTGGGTATTCTTTTATTTTTGGTCTGTAAAATTGATGTTTTTCTCCAATCAAGTAGGTGGAAACCCTTTCCACACTTGTTTCATGTTATTTTATGTAATTTTAATTTTTCTGAAATCATGTTTAGGATAAAAATAATAAAAGTCAAGAAAGGGTAAGAACCCTTTAATTATGAATGATAGAAGGCTCAAATAGAAAATCTGAGCCATCCAATCGATCCAGAAGGGTTCAAAACCCCTAGGTTAGAAATTTTAGGGAATTTCATAGCATTTAAGTCCCCCAAATGTGGAGGGATTGATTGGACGATCCACATAGACTATCCGATCTCCAAATCGGATAGCATTCCCACAATGCTCAGCGACACCCGACACGGAAATGCACATTGCAGGAGCTTTTCTGCATGCACAACGTGGGTGCGATGTCGTCCCAACGGGACAACCACACGAAAGGACCGATCCTTGGTGCAGCATGTCACGCGGACGTTCGGTGACAAGCACACGATCGACTAGTCCACTCGACTACCGCTCGACCATTTTGTTCCCCCCAGATAAATCCAAGCCATCCGTTTTGATGGTCCCATATCAAATCTGGACCCTAAGAAGGACTGTTAACTTCAAAGCTCAATTAAAGGAGTCATCTAAACTCCAAATTGAGATCAGAAAGAAGCTATGGAAATCTTATTTCATCTATTTTCTTCTGAAAGCATAAAAGTTAGAAAATTTCTTATGAAACTATTTGTATATATGAAATAAGTTTCCAACTTTCAAGATTTGAGATAATTAGATCTTGGGGATCTATTTTAATGATGATATAATATTGAAATTAAGTAATATTCACTAGTCATTTTGACAGATTTAACATAAAATGAGGGATCTACCCTTTATAGTTGAAAAACCCTAAATATGCAAAGGGACCCACTTGATCAATAAGATCAAATGTGATCAGACCTTTGGGATAGATTGAATGAGGGATAATATGATGTAATCCATGAAGAACATGGATTGATTATGACAAAAACAAAGAAATATGATCCTTGGACCTTAATGGAGTAAAAACCTTAAAATAAATTAAAACCTTGATTTAAAAGGAAAAGATCTAAGATCTAATAGTTGGATCATAAGTGAAGGTTTCTAATAATCTTAATCTAATTAGTTTCATATCTTTTATTTGATAATAGTATTGTAAATGTTATTCATGTTATAAAGCATGATAGTTCTTAAATTTTAGCATACTGTGTGTTATTAGATTGTTATAGGTTGATAGATTTATTTATCTTAGGACCATGTTAGTTTACATTTGAAGTTTAAGCATGATTCCATTAGATTAGTAGTCAAATTTCATGTATTTGATAACATAAGGGCATGCTAGTTTAAGTATAGTTTCATTTCATTAAGTTACATAGGAAGCATGTTAGTGTAAAATGTTGTTAAAATTATTAGATTTCTTCTTTAAAGTTATGATTTAAATTTTATTAGTAGATATAATTGTTTAATTAGTGCTTATGTCTTAATATTCATAAATCACAAAAGAAATGAAATCTAATGAAAAAGTAGAGTTTCAAGACACAAATAAGAGTGAATTATTTGATTAGGACTTAATTAGTAAGGGCTATAGTTAGTAGGACAATATAAGGATTATCAAATCCTTGGCCCAAACTAGGAGAATAATAAACCCCATGAATGACATTATAAATGTTCATGGACTTAATTAAAATTAATTAGAAAGAGTACTTAGGGTTAACATGCTCATAGGAGCCTTATGAAAGGTTGAGTTAAGGTCACTCTAGTGAATATTGAACATAGTGGTTAAAGGGGTTGTCTAATAGAGCCTCGCTCTTCCTCTACCTTCCATTGATGTTTGTAAGGTCTAAACGCCTCCTTACATGAGGACTGAAGTAACCACTTTGGGTTCACCCATTCGACTCGTAAGCCGTAGCCAATTGGAAATAAGAGGACCAGTCCAGACTTAGGCTGAAATAAGTTATCTTCAACTAGTAAAACATTAACTGCTTGAATAATGATAATAGGAGCATAAAAGGTTAGTAAATTATCTAACCCTAATAAAAACTGTAAGTAAGATAAGGATGATCAAACAAGATCCATTAGATCTTGAATGATCAAAAACAATAATAATAATAAACATTGTATTCTACTTAGTGTGCATGTTTATTATTATGTATACTATAGATCAAATCTAGAACATTAGATTAGATAATTCAAACCCTTGATCAAATATTATTCAAGGAAAAGAACTAGGATCATTCTCCTTAGGGATGATCAAATAACTGAACTTAGATCAAAGAAGAACTAGATGATAGAAGATCTAGGCCCTTGATCTTTATCAACAAGAATAGATTGTTGATCAAAGGATCTATGAAAAATCAAGATCAAAGAGATAGATACACAAAGACTTGGAGACAGAAAATAATTAGATCTGAAAGGTTAGAATATCATTCTAACCATTAGATCTATTGATCAATAGGATAAAATACTATCTGAGGAAGATAGATTATATAGATGATAGGAACACATGATAGATATAAATCCTTTATATCAAAGGACAAGATTAGATAAAGAATATAGATAGGAGATTATCCACAACTGTACAAATATTGACAGTATGTATAGATTTATAGATTTCATACATCAGTCAGGATCATGGAAGATTTGAAGAGATGAATCACCACTTGAAGGTAGGAGGATTTTATGAATGCATCTACATGAGAAGTACATGTCGTATACATGATCTTATGTCTGAAAATGTTGACAAGTATAATGTAAATACTTGTATTAAACCCATTGAAAACCCTGATGATCCAACAAAAGCATATGTGAAATTGTTATGTTAGAAATGAGGAAAACCCTAAGTGAATAGGAAACTAGAAAGTATTCTTTCCTGAAGTAAACAGATAGATCGTCTAATACGTATGAGAATTATTTTACATACAAGCATGGAGGCTTGTGGTTTTGTTTTAAACATGCATGGGCCTGAGGATGCTATGCTAGGAGAGTTAGTGGGCTTTGGCCACCTGCTCTCCAAAACTTGTTATTATATGGATACCAAGCCTAAATGAGGCTAAAAGTTAGGTGGGGAAATTATGGGAAGGCCTCCATTGTGACAGCCATGGTCCTCCCTATATGGACATGGATATTGTGATTTCCACCAAGAATGGTATAGGTGGATTATTGAGTAGTTATCCGAGCACTTTGGTACGGATTCTGACTGCATGCGTAGTAGTCCTTTGAGTATTTTTGCATTATGATGCATGGCATAGTGATATGCCTTATGATATGGCATGATGAGATGCTGGGTAATTGTGGATTACCGATGAGTATTTCCAGCAGAGTTTGGATGATTTATCAACTTAGCATAAGTTGGATATGATTACGTTTTGAGATATTAACTATTTTTCACGGTTTTGACCATATGTATATATCTATACATAGTATACCATATGTATGTGTAAGAATGTACATATATGACAAAGTAAAGAGATTGATCCATGAGTATGAATAATGGGATTATGAAGTATTAGGATTATACTGTCAAAGTTTTATGCTTCTTGAAATCCCCTACCAAGTATAGCTTGCTGAGATATTATAAATGTTTCAATATTTACAATATCTCAGATATAGAGAAGGAGAAATATGAGCTCAAGACTTAATAAGACTTGAAAGAATAATCAATCAGGGTATACCCCTTGAAGACATGTATTTTATTTGAGAGTATTGTATTGTATTGAGAGTTTTTCCTATATGGTGAGGTTTGAAGTTTGGATTAAGTAATTTAGACAAGTATTGTACTGATACCGGGCTGTACTGTGAACCACTGGATAGATTCTAGAGTATAATAAAAGTATATTCCTTCAATGGAATTTTATCTTGTACAAAAATTCTACTTATGTACAAAACCTAGGTCATCACACAACATGGCCATATTCATTTCTAAGACCCACATGGTTCCCTACTTAGTGGAAAAATAATCCTTCCATGGACCCTAGTCTAACTCTTGTGAGTAGCTTAGTTTTTATGTCATGACCAACTTGTGAGAATGACCTACATTCAGCTCATGTCAGAAACCTATGCTCTAAGGCCCTACCATCGCCCTAAGTGACTTTCACAACCTCATTGTTTACTTATGAATACCTCACAGTCTAATCCTCACCAGACCTCATGGAGGCACTCAGATATCTCAAAGTAGTTACTCATGAGAAGTTACTCCTAGTGAATGCCATGTCCATAGTAGGGTTGGTATCAATAATCATCTCAAAGGTTAATGGCTAACTACACCTCGTACATAGGATCTCCAGGACTTAAAACTATGCATAACACGCTTGCGTCCAAGTCTTATAGCCGCCCTAGGTAGGCATGGCTCCAGTCTTACTGTAGCTCAATGGCGTGCATGCCTCTAGGACTTATAGTACTCATGGAGCATCTTTTAAAATAGGGTTCAAAATTGCATCCCCATGGCTTATAGCTACTCATAAATTGCTTGCCTAAAACATCGACAAATCAACATCTCCAAGGTCTGCAGTTGCTCGTGGAGTGTTTGCCTATAACATCTATCAATAGCATCCTTAGAACTTACAATTGCTCACAGAGTAAGAACCTTTCAAATACATAGCCTCAAAAATTTATAAGCAATGGTTTCCATGAGCTTTCAAAACATGCACTCATCATTCATTAGATAATACATTTGGTATTCAAAAGCACGCATCCCATATCCACTTCAGAAACAATTAATGTCTAACCATTCATGCTTAGCTCATAGCTCACAAGTAGCTCTCTTGTAGGAGATAAAGCAACATTCTCAAGCTTTCAATTCAGCCAATAAAGCATCCAAAGCCAAATAATTATATAAGATGGATCTATAACAAGTTATAAAAACACATAGAGTAAACTAAAGTAGAATCAATGATAAAGTCTTTATCAATAATAATAACATGCTACCACTCTATGCCATAACATGTAGACATCTATTGCATTTGTCCATGGAATTAAGTGATCCTTTTTAAGCATTAATATAAAGCATTTCATGTGAACATGTTTGAAATCATACATATTAGTAGTTAAACCATTTTAACATATAGTACAAAAACTAGGTTAAGGTGATCCTAGCTAATGGTTATTGATAAGGGATTATTTTTCTATTTCAAGGTCATAAAAGCCTTAAGATTCTTCCCCTAATCCATTAGACTTGAGTACAAGTATGAACCTTAACACATAAAGCATTCGTTTACCTTAAACTATCATCAAAGCATTCTAAAAGTAGTAGTTTAAAAGTGTGGATCTCCTAGGAAGTTGGTTCGGTCTTTCCATAGTTCAAGATCTTGTTAGCTACTAATAAGCATTTAATTTTACATAAAAACCACCTAATTAGTCATGTATGTGTTATAACTTATAGTAGTAAATTAGGGTTTTTAGCCAAATTTGTAAAGCATGCATTTTTTACCTAATGACTAAAAATTTTGATATTTTGAAGGTCCAGAGGCTAATCTAAGGGTAAGAATGTGATTAATTATATTTTTCTAAATTTTAATCAGAGTTTTTAACATTATTGTAGGAAGTGAGATGATGATCCAACAATTATGCTCGATTGAGTCAAGACCTAAAAATCATCTATTTAAAGTGAGATTAAAGGTCAAGATAATATTTGGGATAAGAAATGGATGCAATTAGAGGACCCAATGGTGGCCAAAGTGGGTCCATCCACAAGCCATTTCAATGTCTGCCACCTTTGCATGGGTTTTCCTTAAGCCACTTAGCCATATTCAAGCCATGAATAAGAGAACAAGCTAAGGAGCCTAGCCATCCACCAAATCCAAGCATTTGATCCATGAAACTAAGTCAAGAAATCTATCAAAGAGAGTCATTTAGCCAAGACAAATGGAGCTCTCAAGCGTAACCATCAAAGCACATAAGCTAAGCTACATGGAAGGCCATGATTGGAGGAGAATCCAAAGAATTATCCTTGGATTTATGGGCATATTTTGAAGATAATTGAGGGAAAATCCATTAGGGTAAGGTAGCATGTGGACCAACAAGAATATAGCTCTTCAATTTTAATGTTTTTCTCACTTTTCACCTCACCATTAAATGTCACTAAAAATTTCACTTTCCATTTAGAGTCTTGTCTTTCTAAGGCTTCCAAACCTTCCTAAAATCCTATTCCAGCCATCCAATCAATCCCCACTTCCTAGGAAACAACCTAGCCAATGACTTTTCCCCACCTCACCTTTATTTCTTATCTTTCCTTATCCCTCTCTCTCTCTCTCTCTCTCTCTCTCTCTCTCTCTCTCTCTCTCTCTCTCTCTCTCTCTCATCTTATCCAACAAACCATCCTGCTACAATCTAAGGAGCTCCCAAGATTTTTGAAAGGATGAGACCCCACCTAATAAAAATATGGTGTCTCTCCCCTTCATGCATTCCAAAAGGCAGCCCACTCATTCCTCTTAAAACCCCAGCTAACCAATTCATCTTATCTATCCAATTCCATTGTTATCATGCCCACCATATCTTTATCTTAGGTCATGCTAGAAATTTAGGAAGAAAACTATAAAAGCACCGAGGAAGAGAAGAAAAGAGGAACAATTTTGGGAGAGAGGAAAATAATGCCTACTTGAAGGGAGGAGGCGTCTTTTTCCTAAACCCCTCTCTTACCTTTTTGCTTTTAATGGTTTTCTCCTTCGAATGGTTTTCAATCCATACTTGTGTTTGGCAGTTATCAGTCTTCATTCTTGAATGTTTGGTTGTATTAGAATTGATCAATTCCATGTTTTCATCTTCTATTAAGTGAATGATCTATATAGCATGCTATTGGAATTTTTCTTTATGGTTTGTTCTGTTTAATTTCCAGCACCATACCCTTTATGTTCACTTGATTTTCCAAGAATCAAATTAGATTGTTGGATTGCTTCTTTACTAGTTGAGTATGATTACATGTTCTAGGTTTTCAAAGTAGTTAATTATATCCATTCCTACCCAATGGATCATGCATACCATTCCATGATCACATGCATGGTACTTGGGTAGTTCTCCTTTCTTTACTTGATTAGTGATTTCTTTCTTAGTTTTATTGTTTAGTTGTAGTTTAAATTTCATTGTTTATTAGTTGCATTGCATTTTAGCTAGTTTCTCATTCTTAGTTTAGGAAAGTAATTGATTTTGTCATAGTTTGTAAATCTCATGTTTAGAATATTAAATTTAGGAAAGTCATGAATTTGTTGCATAGTTTCCTTAGAATTGCATGATTTAGAAAAGTTGCTAAATTTCATTCTTAAGAAGTCTTCATATTAAGAAAGTCATACAATTAGAAAATTTTCTTTTCAAAATATTTTATTTTTAGAAAGTATGTTTTAGAAAAGTTGTTAATTATATCATGTCTTAAGTTTTAGCATAATTTCAGCTTTCATATGTTAATTTTTAATTTTAGTTTAGGAAAGATCTCCTTGATTTGGCTAGGTTAAATAATTTAAAGTATGGACCACTAGTATCACATTTGTTCAATTCCTCATGGGATCGACCTCCCTACATGAATTATTACATTTGATTTATATGCTTGTGTGTTTTAACTTCAAAATCAACAATAAGTTTTTGATGCCGTTGCTAGGGGCCAATGTTTTGGTAGTGGACCATACCTTAGATTATTTACCTTTAGTCTAAGTTTAGGGTGCATTAGTTTAGGGTTTGCATTAATTTTTGAATTTTATTACTATTTTCCTTTATTGACCATTATTGTTTGATTTTTGTGCGAGGAAAATTGACGAAAGAATGGTAGTGATCCTATGGGCCACAACTTCATCAACATAGATTAGGTTTTTATTGCTTTCCAAATAAGACTTGAGTGAAATTATAGTTAAGCCCATTGTAATTATAATTGTAATTTTATTTCATTTTTAAATGGGTTATAATAATAAAAGGCAAGTGTTGGGTATGGTGGCCCACACTTGATCATCATCGGACCCCTCATTGTGAACAATCCTCACCCAAATTTTAATTTTTTAGGATAAAGTGCATTTAATGTAGAATTTCATTTGTGATGGTAGTATAAATCATATAGAATGGTCATGCATTGATAATTATTGCATAATGCATAGGATTGTTGCATTAGCTCAAACACCAATTTAACAAAGATTGGCCTAAGCTTTCCTATTACAAAGCATAGGCTGCATGGTTATAGTGTCCCATCTATTAAGGTGCTTGACCCTTTGTTGAGTAGTAGATAGATATGCATTAGTTTCATTTTGTCCTGCATTGTACATTTATAGCTTTATGGTGGAATGAAACTTAATGTTTGTAACAGCCCCATAGGAACCCTTATAAGATAAGGATTGGATTTCATCATTAGCTCCTTGGCCACCTAGGAATCAATCAACATCCTTGTATGTCACGCTTCCATCCCTTGAACATTAATTTAAAATTAAGTAGACAGAGACTCAGGGTATCGAGCTTATAGGACCTTTCAAAAGAACACAATCTATTGTCACTCCAGTGGCTTTGGAGCACTATCTTATTGTGGTTGTCTTAAAATCCAAGTGATTTTTTCATACTTATTGTTGACATTATTTGAGATTTAAATGCCTCCTGACATGCAGATTGTATTAACTACTTTAGAGTAAAACCTAACTGGTAAGTAGTAATCAAATTTGAATAAAAGGAGAACCTATCTAGATCAAGGTCTAAGAAGCTACCACATATGCAATAAGAGAAGATAATCAAGACATTGCTCCATTAGTGATTACTAGGATTTGATTGCAAATCACTTAGAGTCAGCATACAGTTGGGACACTGTAATAGCTAGAGGGCCCCACACAAAATAATATTATCCACTTTAGAGACTGGGGCCCATATCACCCAGCCCCCTCATGGCTTTGTTCTTCCCTTGTACGAAAAGGCCTTGTTGCATGTGAAGTCCTCCTAACTCTCATCAATAGCCCAATCACTTTCCCCTTAGTGATATGGGACTAACTCTCAATGCTACCAACCGCCTCCTTAACGGTGCCCTACCCACCTTAAGCAACACGTGTCCCCGTGTGTTGGTAGCCACATGTAATTTGGGAACAACGTGCCGGCTAGCCTGCACCAGATCAAGGGTTGGCTCTGATACGACTATAATAGCCCAAGGGCCCCACACACAACAATATAGTCTGCTTTAGAGATTGGGGCCCATATCACCCAGCCCCTTCACGGGTTTGTTCTTCCCTTGTGGGAAAAGGCCTTGTTGCATGTAAAGTCCTCCTAACTCTTATCAATAGCCTAGTCACTTTCCACTTAGCGATGTGGGACTAACTCTTAGTGTTACCAGCCACCTGCGTAACAATACCCTACCCACCTTAGGGACACACACGTCCTCGTGAGTTGGTGGCCACACGTAACCTGGGAACCATGTGCCGGCTAGCCTACACCGAGTCAGGGATTCGCACCGTGAAGTGGGCAGCTAATAGTGCTGAGAGTTAGTCCCACATCGCTAAGGGAAAAGTGACTGGGCTATTCATAAGAGTTAGGAGGACTTTACATGCAACAAGGCCTTTTCCCATAAGAGAAGAACAAAGTTGTGAGGGGGCTAGGTGTTATGGGCCCCAGTCTCCAAAGCAGACAATATTGTTGTGTGTGGAACTCTCAGGCTATTATAGTAGTATCAAAGCCAACCCCTGACCTGAGGTGGGCTAGCCAACACGTGGTTCCCAAGTTACTTGTGGGCACCAACATGTGAGGACACATGTTCCCTAAGGTGGGTAGGGCATCGTTAAGCGGGCGGCTTGTAGCACTGAGAGTTAGTCCCACATCATTAAGGGGAAAGTGACTGGTTGTTGATAAGAGTTAGGAAGACTTTACATGCAACAAGGCCTTTTCCCACAAGGGAAGAACAAAGCCAAGAGGGGGCTAGCTGATATGGGCCCCAATCTCTAAAGCAGACAATATTGTTGTGTGTAGGGCCCTTGGGATATTACAGACATGTAAGAATTAGGATAGTTTATGAAAGGGCATTGATCTTAGAAATTAAAGTTAGTACCTTTCAACCCAAAGATTGAACACAATTCCTTAGGCAAGGAAAAAGAAACCAAGTTCCTATGCATTGGCCGAACCATAAGCAAAAGTTGTACACAAATCTACTAGAGAATTTTATGGACCACCGTAGCTCAACATCCTAACATGCATAGCTCTACCCCCAAGAAATGTAGACCACTTTGAGTTAAAGCCTGGAAATTACTCCCCACCATTGTATGGTCAAGAATGAGAAGACCCCATCAAAGATTAGGCTATTCCCATTCTCACTCAAAGATAAAGCCAAGTCATGGCTTAATTCCTTGGAGGTAGGTTCCATAAATACATGGGACCAGTTGTCTAGGAAGTTTTAGAAAAAATTCTTCAATTTTCACAAAACAAATGCCTTCATCGTAAAATTATCAATTTCCAATAGAGGAATGATGAATAGTATTATAAATGTTGAGGATTTTGGAATGAACTACTACAAAAATTCCCACATCATGGATTCGAGAAATGACAACAGGTTCAATACTTCTAAGAGGCATTGATGCCTAAAAATAGACAAATAGTAGATGCCATAACCAGAGAGGCCCTCATGTTAAAACATGAGAGAGAGGCCTACAAGTTCTTTCAAACATTGGCAGATAACTCCCAGCAGTGGGATTACTATAGTAGAAGAGAGAGAAACAACCAGCCTCTAACGGAAGGAGGACTATATGAGATTGGAGCATATATAGATCTATCTCACAAGCTCTACTCTGTACTTGAGAGATTGGATAAGTATGATGGGAAAGTAGACAAACTCAAAACCATGTTTTAATCCCTCATGGTTGCCACATCTATTATGCCTCCACAAGAGGTTTGTGCTCTTTCTTTCAGCCCAACCCAAGTCACCACATCTTCTCCATCAAACATAGCACTTAATGACTATCTAGTTGAACAAGAAAATGCATTAAATGCATATCATAATCCTAGAAACAACCCATATTCTAAGACCTATAACCTTGGATGAGCTGAGCATCCAAATTTTTCCTACTCAAAGAATAACTACCAGGGGGACAATCTATGAACCCCTTAACCAAAACTTTCCTAGAGCTATAGTTCCTTAGTAGCCACCTAGCTTCCACTAACCTAAAAAACCAAAGAAACCATCTTTTGAGGAAATCATTCAAGCCCTTATTGAAATATATTTAAAAATAAATAAAGATGATGACAATGCTCTACACAAAATGCAAATTGTCAGCTCTCGAACCATAGCAAGTTTGAGATGCAGGCAAGCCAACTATCAATAGCATTATGAGATAGAGGAAATGATCAGTTCCCTAGTCAGCCCATCCCTAACCCTAAGGGTCAATTTGAGAGAGGGTCAAGTTCTTAACCCCATAACCCTCATGAGCATGCCAAGTCTACAACCATCCTTAGGAGTAGTTGTCAAGTAGACAGCAAAGTACAAAAAACTAAGGAACCTATAAAGAAAAGGTAGGCAACCAAAACATAAGAGAATGAGAAGAGAGAAATCTCCTATAGAACCTATAGTGGAGGCATCCTATGTGCCCAAAGCTCCATTTCCTTAGTTACTAAACAAGGTTAGAAAAGGAGCAAATTAGAAAGGGAGCAAACTTCAACTAGCTCATTGATGCATTTAAACATGTCCATATTAACATTCCATTATTTAATGCAATAAAAGATGTCCCTGCCTATGCCAAGTTCCTGAAGGAGCTCTACAATAAAAGAGAAAGCCAAATGTACAAAAGAAAGCATTCCTCATTAAGCAAGTTAGCTCTTTTATACAACATAAGATTCCATCAAAGTTTAGTGACCCGAGATGTTCTACAATATCTTGCATTATAAGAGACCATGTTACAAATAGGGCACTACTTGACTTAGATGCAAGTGTTAACTTGTTGCCATACTCTATCTATGAGCAACTAAGGCTTGATGAGCTTAAAACAAGCACTACCACACTGCAATTAGTGAGTAGATCAGTGAAGATACGTCATGGTTTGGTTGAGGATATAATTTGATATAGGTGGACCCATTTTATTACCTAGTAGATTATATTATATTGGACATCTTGCTTGTATTTGATCTAGAAGTCATATTCCAGTTATATATCGATGTCCATTCCTTGCAACATCCAATGCCATTGTTAACTTTAGGAATGGTGTAATGAAATTTTCATTTGTCAGCATGAAAGTTAAGCTTAATATTTTCAATGCCAACCAACAACATTTAGACCTTGACAATTCTTATAAAGTGAATTTGATCGAGAGTCTAATTCATGACATTCATCCACTATTTTAATAGAGATTTTGATTTAGACAAGTCTATTGAGGAGGAAATCAACATTTTAGAGGCTACTCCAATCATGCATACCTTCAAGTGGGGCCCTAATGTGAAGAAACTCTCTCCTTCAGAGTCTGTCCCCATACCTTCCATAGAGTAACCACCTTCTTTAACCTAAAACCCTTACCTGATAACTCAAGTACTCTTATCTAGGAATAGATGAAACCTTACCTACTATAATAGCATTAGATCTAAACAAGGAATATGAAGGAAAATAACTTAATCTTCTTAAGGTACATATTTTTTAGATTGCTTTAGGGTGGACCATAATAAACATCTAAGGGATTAGTCCGACTATGTGCACACATAGGATACACCTGAAAGAAAATACTAAATTGTCGAGGGAAGCTCAGAGATAATTGAATACCCACATGAAGGGTATAATTAGAGATGAACACCTTAAGCTTTTAAACATTGGTGTCATATACACCATCTCTAACAGCACTTGGGTCTACCTTGTTCAGGTTGTACCCAAGAAATCCAGGTCACTGTAGTCAAGAATGAGGCAAATGAGTTAGAACCCACCCTCATGATCACCAAGTGGAGAGTCTGCATTGATTACTGAAAATTGAACATGGTCACGAGGAAAGATCACTTTCCTCTACCTTTTATCGACCAAATTTAGGAGAGGATAACCAAACATGTTATTATTGTTTCCTAGATGAATATTTCTGCCACAACCTGATTCCTATAGTACTTGAGGATTAGGGGAAGACCAACTTCACCTGCCCTTTTGGGACCTTTGATTACCGACATATGCCTTTTGGTCTTTGCAACACTCTCGCTATTTTTAAAAGATGTATGTTAAGCATCTTCTTTGATATGTTAGAAAGGTCTCTTAAGGTGTTCATGGATGATTTCTTAGTATTTGGGACTTCTTTTGATAAGTGCCTACACCATTTGAAATTAACTCTTCGATGGTGTTAGGAGAAAATTTTAGTATTGAATTGGGAAAAGTGCCATTTTATGGTACAAGGTGGGATAGTTTAAGGCCAAATAATATCACATAATGGGATAGAGGTAGATAAGGCTAAGGTGGATTTAATAGCCAACCTTCCTTTGTCAAGGATGGTGAAAGAAATTTTCTCTTTGTTAGTATATTGGCTTCTATAGAAGACTCATCAAGGATTTTAACAAAATTGCTAAGCCCCTTTGTAATTTCCTAACAAAGGAGGCCATCTTTTACTTTGATCAAGGTTGTGGAAAATCATTTGAGAAACTAAAATTTGAGTTGACCTCTAAACCCATTATCCAACCATCTTATTGGAACACACCATTAGAGATAATGTGTGATGCATTGGATTATATAATTGGAGCCATTTTGGGGTAGTGCATCGATAAACTTCTCATGTGATATACTATGCTAGTAAAACACTAAATGATAAGTATCTCAACTATTCAACCACAAAAAGAGAGTTGTTAACTACAGTGTTTGCTCTGGATAAGTTTAGATTGTACTTGTTAAGGTCTAAAGTCATAGTGAACTAGGATCATGCAGCTCTAAAGTACCTTCTTTCTAAACAGAATGTAAAACCTAAGTTGATCTGTTGGATACTATTGCTATAAGAATTTGACTTAGAGAATAGAGACAAGAAAGGGTTAAAAAATGTTGTAGCAAACCACTTATCCAAACTAGTTGTGTAAATACTAGCGATAATCTTCCTATAATTTAATCCTTTATGGATGGACAATTACTGCACATTTCATAGTTATCATGGTATGGAGACATAGTGAATTATCTTATCATAAGACAAATGCTCAATCATTAGACCAAATAAGACAGGAAGAGATTTTTTACTGAGGTTAATTACTTTACCTAGGACAACCCTTACTCATTCAAGTACTATCCCAATCAGGTTATAAGGAGATGCGTACCTAATAGTCAACATAGCAAGATCATCTCCTTCTATCATGATCATGCACGTAGGGATTGTTTTAGCTCTAGAAAGACAACTATAAAAAATTTCCAGTGTAGTTTTTTTTCGCCCACCATTTTTAAAGATTCACCTGCTACATAGCATGTGTAAGGTGTCAAAGGCTAGGAAGTCTGGGGATGAGACACATGATGCCCTTAAAGCCAATCCTTTTCGTAAAGCCATTTGATTTTGGGGCATATATTTCATGGGATCCTTTCATAATTGTTTTGGGAATATATACATCCTAGTGGGAGTGGACTACATGTCCAACTAGGTGGAGGCTATGCCATGCAAAACCAATGACCACAAGGTAGTGGCAATATTTTTAAAGGAAAATATTTTTCCAAAGGTTTGGTACTCCATGAGCCATAATTAGTAATGGGGGGAAACACTTTTGTAATAAAGTGTTTGAGAATCTAATGAAAAAGTATGGTGTCAACCATAGGATAACTACCCCATACGATCCTTAGGCTAGTGGGCAAGGAGAGGTATCCAATAGAGAAATTAAGCATATTCTAGAGAAGACAGTCAATTCAAGTAGGAATGACTGGTCTATGAGACTTACTAACACTTTGTGGGCCTATCGTACAACCTATAAGACCCCAATAGGCATGTCACCCTATCATCTATTCTATAGAAAGGCCTGCCACTTACCAGTATATCTAGAACATAGGCTATATTGGGCTATCAAAAACTCAATTTTGAATTAGATGCTACTAAGACCTGCCAAAAATTCCAACTCAATGAGTTAGTGGAATTGAGAAAGGATACATATGATTCTGCATGACTATACAAAGACCAGATGAAGGTTAACCATGATAGGAAAATCTTAAGAAAATCATTCATACCTAGACAAAAGATCTCACTATATAATTCAAGATTGCATCTCTTTCCAAGAAAATTCAAATCTCAATGGATTCGACTATAAATGGTACACACTGTATATACTCATGGGGCCATCGAGATTGACAAGGTTGGTGAGATCCTAAAAGTAAATGGTCAGATGTTAAAACCTTTCCTAAAGCTACCTAACCTTGAGATTGAAGATAAATTGTTAGAGGCACCTCATTATCATGACCCACCTTAGAGTACTCTAGGAAGCCTACAGATCACAGTCCTTACACTCATCATTTTATCTAGCTAAAAACATAAAATCCTTAGGAGCCAAACCAGATATTTTTCAAATCTCAATATTCTACATCTTTACATTTTCATATATGGTCCTATGTTTTCAAAAATTGGGGATAATGTTTCATTTAGGTTTGTGGGTGTACATAGGGATTTTAAATTTTCTTTAGTTTTTGTGAAAAAAAAAATTTGTTTTGAGGTAGAGTTCCCTTACTATGATGAGAATTGGATTTTCAGAACTTAATAATTCTACTATTTTCCCCTCTTAATGGAAGTGCATATAGCTAGTTTTGCATATGACTCATGTGTTGAAGCATTTTTATGAAGGTTAATTCTCAAAAAATATTTACACACAACTCATAATCAAGGCTAATAAAGACATATGACTTAAAGATCCGAAGGAAAATCAGTGGACACCTATAACCTAGTGAGGTTTAGAGAATATCTTCTTCAGAGAGTTATAAGTAATTTCACAGTTTCTTCAGTATACAGAATTTAGTGTGATTCTTTTATCCTTGTTTTGGTTAACTACCAAGAACAAATACGAGTAATAGCTTCCTTTCTTGAAAATTTATTGAATCTGATAGGCTTTAAGAAACCTAAGAGGTGGTATAGGCCATCCATGTTCAGCCTAGGGACATAAAGCCTACCCAATACAATATTCCACTAGTTAGCCCATTGAGTCTATTATGAAGCCTTTTCTTTCTTAACCCTACTTACCTTAATTCAAAAAGAATCAAGAAATAAATATCCATTACCTATTTTCAAAATAAGACGAGCTAGTAAAAAAGTTCAAGAAGGACAAAACATTAAAGAAGTAAAAAAACATTAGAAGTCTTTTTCTCAAAGTAGTCCAAAGAAAAAGAAAAGTAAAAAGAAAGAAATATCAAAAAAAGAGGAGAAAATTTGAAAGAAAAATACAAGAATACAAAAGATATTCACTTCAATATAGTCAAAGATCAATTGTCCAACAATCAAAAGAAGATCTCTACTCAATTTAAAGACCTATGGTTCTTAGGTGGAACATAGTCTTAAAGAGGATATAAAAAGAATGAATTAAGGTAAACTACTCCTACTATTCTTAGTAATAACATCCATATTAGGGATCACTTTCCTTTATTTCTTTAGCACCCAAAAAAAAATACGAGAACCATTGGCTCTGTTGTGTCTAATCACATAATGAGAGAAATATGTTCATCCCCTTATCTGAGAAATTCACTTTTGAGAGTATACCTCTAAGCACATGAGGTTAAAACATATATCCAATAACATTTAAGAATGTCTATTTAGATTTCATGACTTATGTGGCTGTACAAACACATTCACCCTATAAAATAACTATAATAAGATGTCATTAGTATGTGTATAATTTTGTAGAATTGTCAGTCCTCTCCACTAAGTTGTGAAAAACTAGTAGCGTGCTAATGAATGAGCATTCTCTAAGATAAAATAAGGGGCTCAACCTTAAGGAATTTTGTAGGTATATTCACTATGAACCGTCATGAGGCCTAACTCGTTCACTTGGGGTAATCTAGTGGTTCAAGAGCTTGTCGTATGTGCAAAATGCGATCGTAAGTATCTACAAAACTGGCACTTTGTATCTGCTTTTGTAAAACGATTTTTGCATCTTTTTCTTGGGACTAGCAAAATTCTGGTTGGAGTGTGATAAATGTTTAATTTTACATAAAATATACCCAATTAGTCACCCATGTGTTATAACATATAGGGTTAAATTAGGGTTTTTAACCAAAATTCAAAACACATGTATTTTTTACCTAATGATTGAAAATTTTAATATTTTGAAGGCGTAGAGGCTAATCTGACATAAGAATATGATTAATCATATTTTTAAGTATTTAATTAGAGTTTTTATCTTTTTGTAGGAAGCGAGATGGTGATCTAATGACCGTGATCGATTGAGATGAAAATTGAAGATCAAGATCAAATGATCAAGTCAAGACCTAAAACTCATCAATCCAAAAGTGAGATTAAAGGTCAAGATCATCTTTAGGACAAGCAATGGATGCAATTAGAGGAGCCAAAGGTGGCCAAAGTGAGTCCATGCACAAGCCATGCAAAATCCACCACCTTTGCATGGTTTCACTTAAGCCACTTAGCCATATTCAAGCTATGAACAAGGTAACAAGCTAAGGAGCCTATCCAGCCACCAAATTCAAGTAGTTAAGCCATCAAACTAAGTCAAGAAATACATCAAGGCCAGTCACTTAGCCAAGCCAATGGAGCTCTCAAACATAGCCATCAAGCCACATAAGTTAAGCTACATGGAAGGCCTTGATTTGAGGAGAATTCAAAGAATTGTCCTTAGGATTTATGGGGATATTTTGAAGACGATTGAGGGAACATGTGAACCAATGGGGATATACCTCCTCAATTTTAATGTTTTTCTCACTTTCCACCTCTCAAATAAATATCACTACAAATTTCACTTTCCATTGAGAGCCCTATCTTTGTGAGACTTCCCAACCTTAATTAACTCCTATTCTAACCATCTAACCAATCCCCACTTCCTAGGAAACAACCTTGCTAATGACTTTTCCCCACCTCACATTTCTTTTTATCTTTTCTTATCTCTCTCTCTCTCTCATCCTATCCAACAAACCATCTTGACATAATCCAAGGAGCTCCCAAGATTTTTGAAAGGATGAGACCCCTCCTCATAAAAATATGGTGTCTCTCTCCTTCACGCATTCCAAAAGGCAGCCCACTAGTTCCTCTTTAAAACCCTACCTAACCACTTCATCTTTTCTATCCAATTCCCTTGTTTTCATGCACAACATACCTTTGTCTTAGGTCACCCTAGAAATTTAGGAAGGAAACTATAAAAGCACCTAGGAAGAGAAGAAAAGATGAACAATTTTGGGAGATAGGAAAATAATGCCTACTTCAAGGGAGGAGGCATCTTTTTCCTCAACCCATATCTTACCTTTTTGCGTTGAATGGTTATGTCCTTTGGGTGGCTGATATTCTCTCCAAGGGGAGCTACTCATCCCCAAGAGTGTTCCACACCTAGGCCTTGTCATTGAGATCTACCTCCGAAGGTTAGTTGGTTCTCTTTTAGATCTTCTCTCTCTACTTGTTCTTAACTCCCATTGTTGCTTAATTTAATGCTTTTCCATTCCCTTAGTTCCTCTTGCTTGTTTATTTAAGATCCAAGGTTGCTTTTCCCTTGGGGTGACAGCTAAGGGAATGCCACCTTGAATCTATCCTTTCCTTTGTTTTAATTGCCTTTAGATCTCCTTTAGTTTCATTGAAATCCCTTCTTATTTTCCTTAGTGTTCCTCAAGTTTTACTTTACTTTCTAGTGGATTTTCTCTTGATTTCTATGATTTCTTATTCATGATTGATGTTGGAGCATTGAAAATGGTTTATCTTGACATTTTGGGTTGACTAAGATCCAGTAGCATTCATTGTAATATGACTTGAGTTTCATATTTGGATTACATGTATTGTGGACTTATTGTTGATGGATTTTAATGCAATTCAATGTAGTTGATTGAATTCTTCAATCCATACTTGTGTCTAGATGCCATTAGTCTTCATTCTTGAGTGTTTGCTTGCATTGGAACTGCTTAATTCCATGTTTTACATGTTCCATTAATTGAATGATGCATATAGCATGCTAGTGGAATTTTTCTTTATGATTTGTTATGTTTAATTTCCACCACCATATCCTTTATGGTCACTTGATTTATCAAGAATCAAATTATATTGTCAGACTGCTTCTTTAATGATTGAGTACGATTGCATGTTCTAGGTTTTCAAAGTAGCCAATTAGATCAATTCCTACCCAGTGGATCATGCATACCATTCCATGGTCACACGTATGTGACTTGGGTAATTCTCCTTCCTTTACTTGATTAGTCATTTTTTTCATGAGTATTATTATTTAGTTGTAGTTTAGTTTTGATTTCATTGTTACTAGTTGCATATTAGGTAGTTTCTCATTCTTAGTTTAGGAAAGTAATTGATTTTGTCATGGTTTGTAAATCTCACGTTTATAATGATAAATTTATGAAACTCATGAATTTGTTGCATAGTTTCCTTAGAATTGCATGATTTAGGAAAGTTGCTAAATTTCATTCTTAGGAAGTTTTCAAATTAGGAAAGTCATACAATTATAAAGTTTTCATTTAGGAAGATTTTAGTTTTAGAAAGTATGTTTTAGAAAAGTTGTTAATTATTGAATGTTTTAAGTTTTAGCATAATTTCATCTTTCATGTGTTAATTTTTCGATTTTAGTTTAAGAAAGATCTTCTTGATTTGGCTAGGTTAGATAATTTAAATTAGGGACCACTAGTATGATATCCATTTGTTGCATCATAGGATCAGACTCCTCACATGAATTACTACATTTGATTAGTGTGCTTACAAGCTTTAACTTAAAAATCACAATAGCTACACTATAATCTTTACATTGTTACCAGTGTACCCATTAACAATTTGTACTATTTAGATATTCTAGATCATCATCATCATCATAATCAAGACCTTATACCAATTAAGGGTTGGGCAAATGAATCTTGTTCCACCATTCCCCTATATTAAGTACCATGGTTTCATTTAGATCCAAGGTTTTTAAATTTTTTCTCACAACTTCTATCCACAATCTTTTAAGCCTTCCCTTGAACCTTCTGCTTGCATTACCTTACTTCTTCCAATTGGTGATGTTTTTAGTCTTCATTGGACGTGTCCAAACCATCTAAGTCTAATCTCCCTCATCTTGTTACTTATTGGTGCTACCCCTAAGTTTCCTCTAATGTTTTCATTCCTAATTCTATCATTTCTTGTCCTGCCACTTATCCATCTCAACATAATCATTTTCACTATCCTCATCCTATGAACATGATGTTCCTTAATTGCCCAATACTCTAATCCATAGAACATGGATGACCTTATAGCCATCCTTTAGAATTTTCCTTTTACTTTGAGTGGACTCAACAATCACACATAACTCTAGTTGCACATCTCCATTTGTTCCAACCTACTTGGATTCTCTAGGAAACCTCCGTCTTATTCTCTCCACTCTCATGATCATTGATCCTAAGTAATAAAGTGGTTTTTTATGCGAATTTCTTGGTTTTCAATCTTTACTGGTGTTCCACTCTTGCTCCTCTCCTTGCTAAATTTGCATTCGATATACTCTATCTTAGTTGGAATAATTTTAGATCCTTTAGGTTCTAATGCTTCTCTCCATAACTCTAGCTTTGCGTTTATGCCCTCCCTTGTCTAATCAATTAAAACTATATCATTTGAAAATAGCATGAACCATGGAATCTCCTTGTGTTGATGTCTTTTTAAATCGTCCATAACCAACTTGAAATGGTATGGGCTCAATACCGTTCCTTGGTTCAATCCTATAGTGATAGTAAAATCACCAATCTCTCTTCTAGTGGTCTTAACATTTATTACCGCTCCCTCACACATATCTTTAATTATGTCTATATACCCTCGCGAAACCTCTTTCTCACCCAACACCCTCCATATTAACTCTCTAAGGACCCTATTATAAGTTTTTTGTAAGTCAATAAAGACCATGTGGACATCCTTCCTCATCTCCCTATATTTCTCTGTCAATTATCTTAGTAAGAAAATACCTTCCATGGTAAACCTCCCAGGCATGACACCAAATAGGTTCTTTGATACACTTGTCTCATTCCATTATCTCTTCTCAATCACAATTTCAAAATGTTTCATAGTGTGGCTCATAAGTTTGATCCCCCAATAATTTGTGTAGCTCTATAGGTTTCCTTTATTCTTATAAATTGGAACAATAGAGATCTTCCTCTATTTAGCTCGAATTTTCTTTGATTTTATAATCTTGTTAAATAACTTGGTCAACCAAACTACTCTAGTATCTCCTATATGCTTCCAAACCTCTACTGGTATACTATAGAGCCTCAAGGCCTATGCTAATTTCACCTTTCTCAAGGCCTCTTTCACTTTAAGTATTCTAATCCTACGTTCATATATATAACATCCAATGTTATCTAGGTTTATAATACTTTCAATTCCTATATTCTCAGGGCAATTATCATTTAGTATTTTTTCAAAGTAATTTTCCCACCTTTGTTGGATCTCATCATCTTTGACTAGTAACCTTTGATCATCACTTCTAATGCACTTAATGTGGTCTAAGTACTTACCCTTTTGTTCTCTTATTTTTGTAAGTAAACACATCTTTCTCACCTTGTCTTGATCCAAATCTATTATAAAGATCATCATATACCTTCAGTTTAGCCTCAATTACTATTCTCTTACCAATCTTGTTTAGCATTCTTATGATGTTCATAGTATTCATTATTTGTAGTCTTCCACCATTGTTTTAAACACACCCATTTTTATTTAAGAACTTTTTGCACAGTTTCACTCCACCACCAAGTTTGCTTTACTAATTACCTTTTACCTTTAGATACTCCTAGGACATCTTTTTCCACTTTCTTAATAGACTTGGCCATAGTAATCCAAATGGTGTTTAATTTTGTTTCATTGTTCTAGTTTCCTTTTACCATCAACTTATTTATGAGTGAGGTTATTTTCACCCCTTTTAAATTACACCACTTAGCTTTTGAATACCCGTTAAGTTCATTTCCTTTCTTCCATCTTTTAATGTAGATATCCATAACCATAACCTATGTTATTAGGTTAAATTCTCATAGGGCATCACCTCACAATCCCTACACATTGATCTTTTGGTATTCCCAAGTAAATAAAGCCTAGTTGGATTTTATGGATTCCACTTTTAAAGGTTATTAAGTGTTCATCCATCTTCTTAAAGAATGTGTTCGAAAGGGCCAGGTTATATGCCAAAGCAAAATCAAGGATAGCTTCCCTTGTCTTATTTCATTCTCCAATTCCATACCCTCCATGTACCCTATCATATCCTTCCTTTTCTTTTCCTACATGGCCATTTGAGTCTGCTCCTACTAATAACCCCTCTATGTTGGGAATTTCTTACATGACTCCCTCTATATCTTCCCAAAACTGTCTCTTGATTATATCTTCTAACCCTATATGTGGTGCATATGCACTTATAACATTTATGATTTGCTCTCCTAGAACAAGTTTTATTATTATAATCCTATTATAGGTTCTTTTAATGTCTGCAACTTTATCATTTAATTCTTTATCCACCACTATTCCTAAGCCATCTTTGTTACTACCCTTTCCTACGTACCAGAGCTTATACACATCGTTTTCTCTAGTTTTAACCCCTTTCCACTTGGTTTGTTGGATACAAGCAATGTGGACTCTCCTATGTTTCATTGTATCTACTAACTCTAGACTCTTACCTATCAATATCCTAATATTCCTTGTGGCGATGCGAATGTTATGCTCTAATGATAGCCTATTCACCACACACTTCTTGACCCTCATGACATGAACCCATGCCTACTTTCCACTGTACTTGGGCTCTGAAGCAGTGCGTCGCTTCTAAGGAGATGCTCTAGCAGCCCTTGCCATTTTTCACTACATCTGGGATTTGATACAGAGTGTCACTTATGAGGGACGCTGGTGATAGATTCATTTGTCACTCCAAACATGGAATCATTGCAAATCAAAGAGAGATGTAGAGCACGATCTCACATATCTAACATCAGATAGTGAATCAATGGGTAGATGATGGAGAAGGGGCCAAATTTGTCACTATTATAGGGATTTGGTGATAGATCTAAAGTCAAACCAAGGTGAAAACATGGATCACTCATGAATCTAGGTGTTTAATCACTCATCTATGGTCAAGTCAATGTGTAGGGCTAGATCAATCACATATCGAATGTCCTAGTGTTAAATCTATGGCTAAATCCAATTGAAAGCTTAGATTGATCATAGATTTAGGAGCTAAGTGGCTAATAAACTCTTAGATCATCTCAAATGTGGAGGATTGGTTATAGCTCTACCTTTTAATGGGTGATTAAAGGTAAGACCATGATGAACAACCAGATTAGTGACAAATCTAGGTTTTGGTGACAAATCAATGGCTAGATAATGTGAAGTTTGTGAATCAGTCACAAATATGCAATTTGAAGATAGATCAACGATTAGATCATGATGGGTGGTTAGACCAGTCATAAATTAGGTGGTCTACTGTCCAGTCAACAGTTCAATCATGATCACTAGTCGGATATGTGGATTTACACTAATCGAACAAGGTAAAGGGTCACCAGCATAGGGTGGCCCTCGGGCAAGAGAAATTAACACTCTGGTTTGGCTACTGGTTAGGTGTCTATGGAGAAGTAGGAATGGGGAAAGCTAGTGTTAGTCGAGCTACCCTAGAGGGATAAGAACATAGTGTGAGAGGGAAGAGGAATGGAGAGGGGGAGAATGGTAGGGAATTCCATTGTCAACTCCCCTGTTGGTGCTAGGAAAGAGGGGAATGCATGTCTGTAGCAGGGGACTGAATCGGACGATCTTGCTGGACCATCTATATTGGAGAAGAAAGAGATAGGAAGGAGAGAGAATGAGGGTTTTGGTTATTCGTGTCAGTTGGGTAGCTGGAGAGGAGTGGAGATCTGGAAAGGGTTAGGGTTTTTCTTTGCTGGGTTTTTGTTGACTTAGGTAATCACCAAACATCATCATTGAAAGAAACAGTCAAGGTTGAGGCCAGCTGATGGGGGAGATTTGAGTAGAGGAAGACATGAATTTTGTCATATTTATCCCACCCATTTGGCACTCATGTGGTTTCTCTCGGTCTTGGGTCGCCACCGCTATGGGGGACAACCAAGTGATGCATGGCGGGTTGACCCACCACATGACAAGCACCACTCCACGACTCCGCATGCCATAGGTTGGCTTGCTGAGTTATGTTCGATGGGACATGGTGTCATTATCAATTTTGACCCCCCTCATATTAATGAAAAATTTAGAATTTTTACCCCGATCTTTGATTCATACAAAATTTGGGTTTTACAAGACAGCAAAAATGAGATGGTTTAAATACTACCATTTTATAAAAAAATTTATAAGATAGTTTTGAGAAACCATCTTATATACGATAATAATATAAGATGATTTTATGAAAACCGTCTTATGTAATGGTTGTATAAGATGATTTTCAAAAACCATCTTATATAAACTATTTTCAAGAACCATCTTATAAAACCCTTATATAAGACAGTTAAAAAAGTCATCATATATTGTTAAGAGAATATATACAGTTTTTAAAAACTGTCTTATATTTTCAAAAGAATATAAGATGGTTTTTAGAAATAGTCTTATAAAATGGTCTAAAAGTATAAGACGGTTTTAAAAGCCATCTTATAAATTGGGTTTATAAGATAGTTATTGAAAACCAACTTATGTTATGAAAAATATAAGATGATTATATTTTCACATTTTATAAGATGGTTTTCAAGAACCATCTTATATTACCATAAATAATATAAGATGGTTTTTCAAAATCATCTTATATTTTTCATGTTTTATAAGATAGTTTTTAAGAACTGTCCTTTAAATCTTCTTTTTAATACAACATGAAGTTCAACCTTTAATTCTTGACTGTTGGCTACTTTGACAAAAGCTGAACATTAGGTTGTATTTACATACATTTAGTCCCGAACTTGAATTTTCTCAGTTGATATGAGTTGGGTAGTATTCACTTATGTTTTTGTCAAATGTTTACTTTATTTGATGTTTATAGGTATAAAATTCCTTTTTCTACAAAATGTTTTTTCTTCTTGTTTGTACGAGATCATTCATATGTATGGATTAGTGTGTGGAATATTTATGCGTATGGAAGAGTAATGTTTTTGCATCATTCTTACTTTTCCTAATCCTAAACTTGAAAAGTTGACTCCTTGAATGTACATTATATATGGTTTTACTAACTAAATATATGCATATTTTATGTGCACACCATGTATTTAGTTAAATCCATAGCCCACATTATTTAATCTTTTCATGTTTAGAAAGTCTTCACATGCATTTGAACATCAACTTTTGGACAAAATGGATAAATATTCTTGGATGAGTGCTGAGAAATCGTCAAGGGAATATGAGGAGTGAATAGAAAAGTTCATAGAGTTCACTCTTGGGCAGGTGGTGATTGTAATCGAATGGGACGTCCATGATCGAGATGTGGAAACTTGAAAAAGCTTACTGTTGGTGAGTTGAGAGAACATTTGTGCTTTAATAAAGTTGATGAAAGCTATTGCCCCTCGATGTGGTATGGAAAGGGAATACCTCATAGGCAATGTGTATATGAGAAAGAAGCCACTATAGAAAGTGATGCAGATAGTAGTATATCTACACCTATGTTTTGAAATGTATACAATGACTTCCAAGATGAGCTAGAATCATTTCAAACTATATTAGAGGAATCCAATGAGTCATTGTACATTGGGTGTATAGATTATACCAAGTTGTCTGCATTGCTAGAACTTTACAAAGTGAAATCAAGATTTTGTATTTTAGATCAAGTGTTTACAAGATTGTTGAAAGACATTGGTAACATGTTGCCCAAGGAGAACAAATTGGTTGGGCCGACATGGGAGGCAAAGAAAGCCTTGGCTGCATTGGGGTTGAAGTATGTAAAGATATGACTATCCCAATGACTGCATCTTGTATAGAAAGGAGCATAAAGAAAAAATTATATGTCCAATTTGTGGACATTCAAGATGGAAGATGAGGAAGAATTAAAGTGATTGACAAGTGAATATGTCCCTGCAAAAGTCCTATGGTATTTCCCCCCTATTCTAATATTCTAAAGAATGTTTCATATTAAAGAAATAGTGAAGAAACTAGTAGGGCATGTCAAGGAGAGTTTTGGTGATAATTATTTATGCCATCCAATAGATAGCTTGTGTGGAAGCTTGTAGACTTCATGACGCCTAATTTCAGAGAAGAAGCTAAAAACATACAACTTGCAATATCTGTAGATGGGATTAATCCTCTTGGTTCTACGAGCAACAGGTATAGTTTTTGGCATATTGTAACAGTTTGTTACAACCTTCCACCATTGTTTTGCATGAAGAGGAAGTTCATGATGTTAATTATGTTAATATCGGGTCCCAAGAAACCTGGGAATGACATTGACATGTACTTAGCTCTATTGATTAATGATCTTAGGAAATTGTGGGAAGTAGGGGTTGAAGCTTATGATGCGTACAAGAAAGAGACATTCACCCTTAAGTGACTTTCCTGCATATGGTAATTTGTTGGATGCACAGTGAAGGGATACAGTGTTTGTCCTACTTGTAGTGACTAAATGTGTGCCAAACAACTTCAACATGGCAGGAAGATGGCATTCCTAAGCCACAGAAGATGGTTACATAGCAACCATCCATACCATTTTAAAAATGGGAAATTTAATGGTAATGTGGAGATTAGGACACCTCCAAAGAGGTTGATTAAACAACAAGTATTGTAACAAGTTGAGTAATGTATCATGGTGGGACAAGAAGAAGGTAACTTTGCATACACATGAAAGCAACTTTAAAAGCTATTAGAAGAAGTCAATATTCTTTGAACTTGGATATTAAAAATCCTTACACATGCAGCATATAATTGATGTCATGCACATTGAGAAGAATGTTTACGAAAGCTTGACTAATACCTTAATCCACATGTAGGGAAAAATAAAGGATGGACTTGTAGCTCAAATGGATCTCATGACAATGGATTTGAAGAGAAGGTTGCATCCACTAGATAGAGGTAGCTAAGGAACATGCCTAAAGCAAATTATACACTTAGTGGAGAGGAGAGAAGAATAGTGTGTAAAACCCTATTAGATATCAAAGTTCTAAAGGGGTACTCTATAAGCTTTAGAAACATTATCTCCATGGAAGAGCTGAAATTATTAAGGATGAAGTCTCACGATTGTTATGCATTGATGTAATAACTTTTGCCTATATCAATGCATTCAGTGCTTCTAGATAAAGTTAGATGATCTATTACTAAATTCTACTACTTCTTTAATGCTTTGTACAAGAAGGTCGTGAATACTTCTAAATTACAAGAAATCAAGAGCATTTAATGACAACCTTATGTGAACTTGAGACAATCTTTCCACCATCCTTCTCAGACATCATGGTGCACTTAATAGTGCACCTCATTTATGAGGTTGGGCATGTGGACCTATTTATTTTCTTTAAATGTACCCATTTAAAAGGTACATGAAGGTGTTAAAAGGGTATATATGAAATCACAATTGTTGGAGGGGTGTACATTTAGCATGCAATTGATAGAGGGCTGAAGCAATTGAGTTTTGCATTGAGTATTTATCAGGAATGGATGCTATTGGAATCTCGAGAAAGTAAGATTTAGGTGCATTAATTGATACAAAGTTGGTGAACCTCTCTTAAGTGGTCATGTGTTGACCGTTGATTGTAAGGAATGGGACTAGGTAAACCTTTATGTTTTGCAAAATATTAATGTTGATGAAGTTCACCCATACATTGAGTATGTAACTAATGTTCTATCTTTGGTTTCTTTCACAATAAATAATTTAAACATTAATGTTGACGAAGTTTAGTGATATATATATATATATATATATGTTAAAGGGTATGTAATGTATTATTATTGTAGGCAAGTTATATATAATTTTCATCTTTGATCATTGTGTAGTATGCACATGGACTTCCTAAAAGAGAGGTATCCAAGAGATGCAAAGAAAGAGAAGTAGCTGCAAGATGTACATTGTCATTCCTTCACCACTTGGCTTTATTAGAAGAAATTTAATTACAATTAATAATGCTCCATTAAATTAATTGAATTATAATAGCATATGCACATATACATTAATTAATCATATCAATTAATATTATATACATATTTTAGATCAACGAGATTTTCCAGGTCATAGTATTTTTGAATGCTTAGGTTAGATGGCAATGGGACCTTGACTATAAGTAATAAAGTACGCTAGATATGCCATCAATGGTTATCACTTTCAAACAAAAGACTGTGATAAGTTAAGAGCATAATAAGATAATGGTGTTAGCTTAGTTGGTAAAGCTACTTTCTTTTCCAATTCAAAGGACATCAACCCAATTACAGCTAACAATACTTATCACGGGGTTATACGTGAGATATGGTAGTTAGATTATACTTGTAGAACTATGGTTGTGTTTAAGTTCCATTGGGTGGAACACAACAAAAATAGCATGAGAACCAATGCCCTCAATTGACATTAGTTGACTTGAATATGATCAACTATGAAAATGACCAATATGTTTTGGCATGTCAAGCAAAACATGTATTTTATATGCAAGATGGACATGATATGAGATGGTCAACTATTTTATCAGCCTCTCCAAGGGACTTCTATGATGAAGATGACCCAAGTGACACGACAGTTGCTTGCCCTTCAATCATTGCAACAATGCCATTAATTGATCTAATCAGGGAGAATGAGATGGATTATGTGCATGATGTTGGTGAGGAGGGTGCTTGGGTTGAATTTGATTATATATAAGGGGACAAATTAAACTGTTTGTATCATCTGATGTATGAAAAATTAATTAATTAATCAATTGAGTTTACACATCATGTGTCACACCAAACATTGGATAAACATCAAGGAAATAAATGATGGGGTAACCTCTAACTCATTAAGTTTTTAAGACTTTTCAAGTCTAAAGAATAGGTGAAACTACTTTAATACATATAAGACGATTATTCATAAAATGTCTTATATTATTCAAACAAAAATTAAGGTGTGTGGATGAATTGATGTGAAAGTGAACCCCATAATATATTGGTTGAAGTATGCTACTTGTAGTATTCCATGTGAATAGTAACATTACATTGCTTACTTAAATATTTATGTGATTTTCTACTTTGTTAATGGTGGAAAATCTTTGAAATTGATCATTCTAGATAGAGGACATCGAGTATAAGAAGACCCTTGTCTTAGATTTTTAATTTTTATTCAAAAATTCATCCAAATACTTGGTTGAATATGCTACTTGTAGTTGTCTGCATGAATAGCAATAGAACATTGCTTACATAAATATGTGCATGATTTTCTACTTCATTAATGGTTGGAAATCTTTGAAATTGATCATTCTAAATAGATGACATTGACAACTAGAAGACCCGTGTGTTAGATTTTCAATTTTCATTTAAAAAGACATTCAAATACTTGGTTGAAGTATGCTACTTGTAGCTGTATGTGTAAATAGTATTAGTACATTGCTTGCTTAAATACGTGCATGATTTTCTACCTCATTAATGGTTGGAAATCTTTGAAATTGATCATTCTAGATAGATTACATTGAGTATAAGAAGACTCATGTGTTATATTTTTTATTTTTATTCAAAAAGACATCCAAATACTTTGTTGAAGTATGCTACTTATAGCTACATGTGTGAATAGCAATGGTACATTCCTTACATAAATATGTGCTTCATCTTATGCATCATTAATGGTTGGAAATCTTTGAAATTGATCATTCTAGATGGAGGACATTAAGAGTAAGAAGATCCATGCAAATTTGCGTGATTAGTAGTAGTACATTGCAAACTTAAATATGTGCATCATTTATTGTTTCATTAATGGTTGGAAATCTTTGAAACTTATCATTCTAGATAGGGGACATTGAGAATAAGAAGGCTTTAGTGTTAGATTTTTAATTTTCATTCAACAAGACATCCAAATATTTGGTTGAAGTATGCTACCTCTAGCTGTTCCTGTGATTATTAATAGTACTTTGGTTACTTAAATATGTGGGTGATTTTTTGCTTAGTTAATGGTTAAAAATATTTTAAATTAATTATTCTAGATAGAGGTCACTGAGAAAAAGAGGACTAATGTGTTAGATTTTCAATTTCAATTTAACATGGCATCCAAATACTTGATTAAAGTATGCTCCTTCTAAATGTTTGCATGAATAGTAATAGTACATTGCTTATTTAAATATGTGGATGATTTTCTATTTTGTTAATGGTTGGAAATCTTTGATACTAATCATTCTAGGTAGAGGTCATCGACAATAAGAAGACACATGTGTTGATTTTCAATTTTAATTCAACAAGACATCCAAATACTTTGTTGAAGTATGCCACTTATGGCAATCTAAGTTAATAGTAATAGTACATAGCTTATTTAAATATGTGCGTGATTCTCTACTTCGTTGATGGATGGAAATCTTTAAAATTGATCATTCTAGATAGAGGACATAGAGAATAAAAAGACCCATGTGTTAGACTTTCAATTTTTATTCAAAATGACATCCAAATACTTGGTTGAAGTATGCTACTTGTAGCTACCTATGTGAATAGTAATGGTACATTGCTTTCTTAAAAATGTGCGTGATCTTCTACTTCATTAACGGATGGAAATCTTTGAAACCAATCATTCTAGATAGAGGACATTGGGAATAAGAAGACCCATGTGTTAGAGTTTCAATTTTCAATGAAAAAGCCATCCAAATACTTGGTTAGTTCAAGTATGCTACTTGTAACTATCCATGTGATTAGTAATGGTACATTGCTTACACACACACACACACATGCATGATTATTTTCTTCATTAATGGTTGGAAATCTTTGAAGCTAATCATTCTACATAGAGGACAATGAGAATAAGAAGACCCATGTGTTAGATTTTCAATTTTCATTCAAAAAGTCATCCAAATACTTGGTTGGTTGAAGTATGCTACTTTTTGCTATCCGTATGAATGGTAATACTATATCCCTTACATAAATATGTGGGTGATATCCAGCTTCGTTAATGGTTTGAAATCACTGAAATTGATCATTATAGATAGAGGACATTATGAATAAGAAGACCCATGCATAAGATTTTCAATTTTAATTCAACATGACAACCCGATACTTGGTTGAAATATGCTACATGTAAATGTCTACATGAATAGTTATGCTACATTGCTTACTCAAATGTGTGCGTGATTATTAGCTACATTAATGGTTGGAAATCTTTAAGTTGATCATTCAAGAAAAAGGACATTGGGAATAAGAATACTCAAGTGCCATATTTTCAATTTTCATTCAAAAAGACATCCAAATACTTGGTTGAAGTATGATACTTATAGTTGCCCATGCAATTGGTAACGGTACATTGCTTACTTAAATATTGGTATGATTTTTGGCTTCATTAATGGGTGGAAATTTTTTAATTTGATCACTCAAATAGAGGACATTGAGAATAAGAATACCCACTTGCTAGATTTTAAATTTTCATTCGAAAAGACATCCAAATACTTGGTTGAAGTATGCTACTTGTAGTTATCTGTGTGATTGGTGACGGTACATTGCTTAAATATTTGCATGATTACCTACTTCCTTAATGGTTGGAAGTTTTTGAAATTGATCATTCTAGATAGAAGACATTGAGAATAAGAAGGCCCTTATGTTAGATTATCAATTTTCTTTCAATAAGACATTCAAACAATTGGTTGAAGTATTCTACTTATAGTTGCCTACATGAATAATAATAGTACATTGCTACATAAAATGCGTGTGTGATTTTCTACTTTGTTAATGGTTAGAAATCTTTGAAATTGATCATTCTAGATAGAGGACATTGATAATAAGAAGAACCATGTGCTAGATTTTCAATTTTCATTCATCAAAACATCCAAATACTTAGTTGAAGTATGCTACTTGTATGTGTCAGCGTGACTAGTAATACTACATTGCTTACTTAAATTTGTGCGTGATTTTCTACTTTGTTAATGGTTAGAAATCTTTGAAATTGATCATTGTAGATAGAGGACTTTGAGAAAGAGAAGGCTCATGTGTTAGATTTTCAATTTTTTTTTTCAAAAAGACATCCAAATACTTGGTTGAAGTATGCTACTTGTAGCTATTTGTATGTGTAGTAACAGTACATTGCTTACATAAATGTGTGTAAGATATTATGCTTCATTAATGGATGAAAATCTTTGAAACTAATCATTCTAGATAGATGACACTATTAATAAGAAGACCCATTTATTCGATTTTCAATTTTCATTCAAAAGGACATCCATATACTTGGTTGAAGTATGCTACTTGTAACTGTCTGTGTGAATAGTAACGGTATATTTCTTACTTAAATATGTGTGTGATCTTCCATGTCATTAATGGTTGGAAATCTTTGAAATTGATCATTCAAAATGTAAAACATTGAGAATAAGAAGATCCATGTGTTAGATTTTAAATTTACATTGAAAAAGACATCCAAATACTTGGATGAAGTATGTTACTTGTTGTTGTGTACATGATTAGTAACAGTACATTGCTCAGTTAATGTATGTGCTTGATTTTCTGCATCGTTAGTAGTTGTAAACCATTGAAATTGATCTTTCTAGATGTAGGACATTGAGAATAAGAAGTCCCACATGTTAGATTTTCAATTTTCATTCAAAAAGAGATCCAAATAATTGGTTAAAGTATGCCACATGTAGTTGTCCACGTGAATAGTAATGGTAAATTGCTTACTTCAATATGTGCATGATCCTCTACTTCATTAAGGGTTGGAAATCTTTGAAAACTACCATTCTAGATGGAGGACTTTGAGAATAAGAAGATCCATGTGTTAGATTTTTAATTTGCATTCAAATAGGCATGCAAATAATTGGTTGAAGCATGCTACTTGTACCTGTCAGCATGATGAGTAATAGTACATTGCTTACATATATGTGTGCATGATTTTCTATTTTGTTAGTGATTGGAAATCTTTGAAATTGATCATTCTAGATAGAGGACTTTGAGAATAAGAAGGCCCATGTGTTAGATTTTCAATTTTTTTTTTCAAAAATACATCCAAATACTTGGTTGAAGTATGCTACTTGTAGCTATCTACATAAGCAGTAACATTACATTGCTTACATAAATATGTACATGATTTTCTGATACGTTAATGGATGGAAATCTTTGAAACTGAAAATTCTAGATAGATGACATTGGCAGTAAGAAGACCCATTTGTTAGATTTTCAATTTTCATTCAAAAGGACATCCATATACTTGGTTGAAGTATGCTGCTTTGTAACTGTCCATGTGAATAGTAACTATATATTTCTTACTTAAATATGTGCATGATCTTCTACTTTGTTAATGGTTGGAAATCTTTGAAATTGATCATTCAAAATGCAAAACATTGAGAATAAGAAGATCCACGTGTTAGATTTTCAATTTGCATTGAAAAAGACATCCAAATACTTGGGTGAACTATGTTACTTATTGTTGTGTGCATGATTAGTAACAGTACATTGCTTACTTAAATATGTGCTTGATTTTCTGCTTTGTTAGTAGTTGGAAGCCATTGAAATTGATCTTTCTAGATGGAGGGCATTGAGAATAAGAAATCCTACGTGTTAGATTTTCAATTTTCATTCAAAAATGCATAAATTTGAGGGTGATTTTCTGGTTAAATAGTGGTTGGAAATCCTTAAAATTGATCATTCTAGATAGAAGGCAATAACAATAAGATGACCCAGGTGTTAGGTTTTCAATTTTCATTCAAGACGGCATGCAAATACTTGGTTGAAGTATGCTACATCAAGCTGTCCACATGAGTAGAAAGGGTATAGAGGTCATTGAGAAAAAGATGACCCATATGTTAGATTTTCATTTTTCATTCAACATGACATCCAAACATTTGGTTGAAGTACACTGCTCGTAGATGTTCGCATGAATAGTAATAGTGCATTGCTTACATAAATATTTGCACGATTTTCTACTTCATTAATGGTTAGAAACCTTTGAAATTGATCATTCTAGATAGAGGACATTAAGAATAAGAAGTCCAATGCGTTAGATTTTAAATTTTCATACAAAAATGCATCCAAATACTTGGTTGAAGTATGCTACTCATAGATGTTTCAGGAATAGTAATGGTACATTGCTTGCTTAAATTTGTTTGTGATTTTCTACTTCGTTAATGGTTGGAAATCTTTAAAATTGATCATTCTAGATAGAGGACATTGAGAGTAAGAAGTCCCATAGGTTAGATTTTCAATTTTCATTCAACAAAACATCCAAATACTTGATTGAAGTATGCTACTTGTAGCTGTTCGCATGAATATTAGTAGTACATAACTTACACAAATATGCATGTGATGTTGTGCTTTGTTAATGGTTTGAAATCTTTGAAACTTATCATTCTATATTGAAGACCTTGAGAGAAAGAAGACCCATGTGTTAGATTTTTCAATTTCCATTCAATAAGACATCCAAATATGTAGTTGAATTATGCTACTTGTAGCTGTTTACGTGCATTGTAATAGTACATTGTAGCTGTTTATGTGCATTGTAATATATGTATATATATATATATGAATGTTTTTTTTCTTCGTTAATGGTTGGAAATCTTTGAAACTAATCATTCTAGTTAGAGGACATTGAGAAGAAGAAGGCCCATGGGTTATATTTTCAATTTTCATTCAAACAGTCATCCAAATGCTTGGTTGGTTGAAATGTGCTCCTTATAGTTGTCCACATGAATCGTAACAGCACATTGGTTACATATATATGTGCATGATTTTCTTCATCATTAATGGTTGAAATATTTTGAAGCTAATCATTCTAGACAGAGAACATTGAAAATAAGAAGGCCCATGTGTTAGATTTTCATTTTTCATTCAAAAAGTCATCCAAATACCTTGTTGGTTGAAGAATGCCACTTGTACTAGTTCACATGAATAGTAATAGTACATTGATTACATAAATATGTGTGTGATTTTTCTGCTTCATTAATGGTTTGAAATCTTTGAAACTGATCATTCTAGCTAGAGGACATTAACAATAAGAAGACCATTATGTAAGATTTTCAATTTTCATTCAACAAGACAACCAAATTCTTGGTTGAAGCATGTTATTTGTAGCTATCTACATGAATAGTTATAGTATGTTGCTTGCTCAAATATATGTGTGATTTTCTACTTCCTTAATGGTTGGAAATCTTTTAAATTTCTATTTTGGGTAGAGGACACTGAGAGTAAAAATACCCAAGTACTAGATTTTCAATTTTCATTAACAAAGACATCCAAATACTTGGTTGAAGTATGCTACTTGTAGATGTATGCATGAATACTAATGGTACATTGCTTGCTTTAATATACGTATGATTTTGTGCTTTCTTATTTGTTGAAAATCTTTGAAATTGATCATTTTAGATAAAGGATATTGAGAATAAGAAGACACATGTGTTAGATTTTAAATTTTCATTCAAAATACATCAAAATACTTGGTTGAAGTATGCTACTTGTAACATTTTGCGTGAATAGTAATAGTACATTGCTCACTTAAATATTTGCTTGATTTTCTACTTTGTTAATGGTTGGAAATCTCTAAAATTGATCATTCTAGATAGAGGACATTGTGAATAGGAAGATTGTTTTGTTAGATTTTCAATTATAATTCAAATGGTCATCCAAATACTTGGTCGAAGTATGCTGTTATTAGCTATTTACATGAATAGTAATAGTACATTGCTTACATAAATATGTGGGTGATTTTCTACTTCATTAGTGGATGGAAATCTTCAAAACTAATCATTTTAGAAAGAGGAAAATGACAATAAGAGCACCCCATGTGTTAGATTTTCAATTTTAATTCAACAAGACATCCAAATACTTGGTTGAAGTATGCTACTTCTAACTGCCTGCGTGAATAGTAATGCTATATTGCTTATTTAAGCGTGTTCATGATTTTTTTTCTTTTTTAATGGTGGGAAATCTTTAAAACATATCATTATTGATAGAGGACATTGAGAGTAAGAGGTCCCATCAGTTAGATTTTCAATTTTCATTCAACAAGACATTCAAATAGTTGGTTGAAGTATGCTACTTGTAGTATTCTGCATGAATAGTAATAGTACATTGCTTGCGTAAATATTTGCATGTTTTTTGCTTTGTTAATGGTTGAAAATCTTTGAAATTAATCATTCTAGATAGTGGACATAGAGAATAAGAAGACCCTTGTGTTAGATTTTCAATTTTCATTCAAAAAACTTATCCAAATACTTGCTAGAAGTATGCAAGTTGTAGCTATCCACGTTAATAGTAACAATACATTGCTTACATCAAAAATCTTTGAAACTGATCATTCCATATAGAAGACACTGAGAATAGAAAGTATTATGCGTTAGATTTTAAATTTTCATTCAACAATGCATACAAATACATGGTCGAAGTATGCAACCTATAGTTATCTGTGTGAATAGTAACACTACATTGCCTGCTTAAATATATGCATGATTTTCTACTTCATTAATGGTTAGATATCATTGAAATTGGTCATTATAAATAGAAGACATTAAAAATAAGAACACATATGTGTTAGATTTTCAATTTTCATTCAACTAGACATCCAAATACTTGATTAAAGTATGGTACTTGTAGTTGTCTACATGAATAGTTAGAGTACATTGCTTAATTAAATGTGGGCCTGATTTATTCTATATCATTAATAGTTAGAAATCTTTGAAATTGATCATTCTAGATAGAGGGTAATGAATATAAGAAGATCCACATGTTAAATTTTCTATTTTCATTCAATAATATGTCCAAATACTTGATTGAAGTATGCTACTTGTAGCTGTCCATGTGAATAGTATTGGTACATTGCTTACATAAATATGCGGTTGATTTTCTACTTCATTATTGGGAAGAAATCTTTTAAACTGATCATTCTTGATAGAGTACATTGGCAATAAGAAGTCCTATGTGATAGATTTTCAATTTTCATTCAACAAGACAACCAAATACGTGGTTAAAGTATGCTCCTTTTTGTTTCCTGCATGAATAGTATGAGTACATTGTTTACTTATATATGCACATGATTTTCTACTCTGTTAATGGTTAAAAATCTTTGAAATTGATCATTCCAGATAGTGGACAGTGGGAATAAGAAGACCCATATGTTAGATTTTCAATTTTCATTCAACAAGACATTCAAATGCTTAGTTAAAGTGTACTACTTGTAGTTGCATACATGAATAGTAATGGCACATTGCTTACTTAAATATGTGTGAGATTTTCTACTTTGTCAAAGGGTGGAATCTTTCAAAATGATCATTCTGGATAGAGGACATTGAGAATAAGAAGATCCCATGTATTATATTTTCAATTTTCATTTAACGAGACATCCAAAAACTTTTTTTGAAGTATGCTACTTATAACTTGTAACACCCCTAATTTTTTATAAAGAAATTAAATAAATATTGAAATTGAGAATTTCAATGAAAATCAGGCTGGAATATTAGGGTTATGAAATATGCACTTCTCATAGAAGTGAAATCAAGGTATGAGAGATGTATAATTGAAAATATATGCGACGGACGCTTCAAAATGATTGTAAGCACGATAATTTCTGAATACGAATGAAAAATCTGTATTTTTCTTCACTTTAGTGAATAAAAGGGAAAAATGATAATTTCACAAATAACCAAGGCTTGAGACCTCAAAATATGGAATTTACTTGGTAAAACGAATCCAATGCCACTAAGTACGCTCAATTCTGAGCCCGGGAGAATAAAATGGATTTTTCTCCATAAAAGGCAATTTGGTCTTTTCACGCACATGTGGGGCCCACAAGGGACCCACAAAGGATCCAATGTCTGGAAAACATGCAATCATTAGTCAAACCACTACCACTTGCTAGTGGAGAAGGAGGTGGTAGTGGGAATCCAAAGACATTTAAATATTTAAAAGAAATCAATGTGATGATTTCAAGTAATCATGAAAATTTCCAAATACCTCTATAAATAGATCAGGAAAATCCCAAAAATTTTTCTAACAATCCTCACGAGGTCTCCTAGCATGCTACAAAAATCAGCTCTAGAAACATCCCCCATCTCTCCCAATTTCTTTTTCTTTCTTTCCCTCTTTCTTAAGCCTGTGGGTGTGTCCACAGACGCACCCGTCTCTCCAGACTTAATGGAAACATCGGGCGCCCAGTGACGCGTCATCCCCGATGGAAACGGATTTCTGCCCAGGAAACCCTATTTCAATTAGCCATCCATTTTCACCCGTTGAAACTTCATCTCTACCATTGGATATGTTCGGAAAAGGGTTATTTACAAAAGCCCTTTGATTCCATGATGATCCATGTCCTGGATCTCTAGAAAATTCAAAATGAAATGTAGCCCAATGCTGTTTACCATCTCCCAAGGCTTTTAAGAAATTACAGCCAATCTAGCCATCTAAAGGTAATCTTGCACGGTTGGTATCCTCTGGAATGGGGTGATCTACAAAAGTCCCATGGTTTACCACATTATCTGGCAATGGAGACAATGAACTGTCCGGCTGTATGTGTTATCCGGCATCTAGGATTTTATCTATATTCTCCGACAGTTTTTCTTCTTCTCCTGTGAGCTCCTCCTCCCTAGACCGGTATAGGTAGGTGCATCTCTACTTCGACTTCCATTTCCAATAGGTAAGGTGGGTTTTCTGGCCATTAAGAGGTCTCCCCAGCCATAGATCTGTCAGAGACGATGGATCCAGCTTGGGTGGTGGAGATCTCATCCCAAACGGCTCAGATGAATCTTTTGAGCCGTTGGATGACTTCCTGGGGTCCCAAAACCCTAAGAGATGAAATATGGGCCTTTGATTTTAATAGATGGAGGAGATCCAGCCACAGGCGATCCGACGGTTAGGATCGGACCGTCTCACCTATAGCCGGTCACCCCTGCCTAGACACCTGGGATGGGTGGTCACAGGCGCGGGACACTGCCTATAACCCAAATTTAATCTGGACCGTCCATTCTGTTAACTGAGATCTTGGGTCTTCAATTAAGAGCTCGATACATATCTGATTTTAGATTAGAAAGCTTCTATGGATTCCTTGTGAACTTTATATAGGTATGAATTTATCATATCCATGTTTTAAGTTGTAATTATAGATGTTATTTAGTAAAATCAGTACCCATGATCTTAGATCATGGACCAAATGACTTTAAAAGACAAATCTGAACCAATGGATGTCTTCAGAGATCCCCTAAAACCTTAAGATCATGTTCACAGTCATATTTATATTCATAGATATGAACGAATTGATTAAAAACAGTAAAGATGAAATTCAGCCCTTAAAACGGACTGAAATCTTAAAATCTTAATTCTGACTTTAATTAAACTCCCAAATTAGATCAAAAAATTTTTTTGAAATCATGTTTATGTTAATAATCCACTAAAATTGTTAGATCGTGTTTTTAAGTAGTATTTACATGATCTGTTTGATAAAATCCGGGCCATTGATCTTGGATCATGGCTAAGATGATCCCAAACTTGAAATCTAAACCGTTGGATGTATTTAGAAGGTGCCAAAACCTTATTAACCATATTCAAAGTATAAATTATGTGTCTCTAGATCAGTCATATTGATCCAAAAAAGTAAGGTGAAATTCAGCCCTTAAAATGGGGTGAAATCTTGAAATCTCAATTTTGATTTCAATTTAGATCCAAATTGAGATAAAAAAGTTTGATGGATTTATTGTGATAATTATAATGGACTGAACCTATAAAAAATTTATTTTAATGAATTAAATTTTCTGTAATTAAGTGGATAAGTAACTAACATCCTTGATCTACAAGATCTAGGATGATCAGACCACTAATAACTTATTGGATGATTATTTTATAATATAATAAATAACTTCAGTAGATTAAATTGCATTTATTAGGCAGATCCTAAGAGATCTAGCCTTAAGAGTTACTAAAATCCCTAAAAATGAATAGTATCTCTTAGATCAAGATGATCCAAGATGATTGGATAGTATAAATGTATTTTGATAATGATCTTGAGATAATATCATAGGGATTTAATGAATGGATGATGTGGATTTGGGCTAGATCAAGATCTATGCCCTTAAATGGTATAAAGTAACCTAAGATCTCCTTGATCGGGTAGATCAAGGAAGATCAAATCAATGGATAAGATAAATCAATGATTTAATAATTAAATTAGATCAATATAAAATGTTGGATCTCACATAAAATAAAGGATCAATATCTAAACCCTAAAGAGATGAAAAATAAATATGGATCAATTAAGACCCTTGGATCATGATAGCATGTTAGATTGCTATTTGAATTATTGAACATTATTGTCTTTCATTTCTTAGTTGAGTTAATTATAGAATTTTTTATTTAAGTGTTTAGTTAATTGTTTATTTATGCTTTAAACTTATGCTTCAATGCTTAAGTAATTGTAATTTCATTGAAATGGTAATTAAATGAAATTAGAAGGAAGGGACATTCACATGGAATGTATGACATGGACTTAATAATAGCAAAGACCATAGTTAGTAGGATAATATAAGGAATATAAAATCCTTGGTCCAACTTAGGAGAATAATAGATCTCCATGAATGACATTTTAGTTCATGGATTTAATTAAAAACAATTAGAAAGAATACTTAGGATTAACTGCTCATAGGAACCTTATGAAAGGTTGAGTTAGGGTCAAGCTAGTGAATGATGGACATAGTGGTTAAAGGGGTTATCTAATAGAGCCACGCTCTCCCCCCACCTTCTATTGACGTTTGTGAGGTTTAAACGCCTCCTTACATGAGGATTGAAGTAGCCACTTTGTGTTCAACCATTTAACTAGTATGCCTTAGCCAATTTGACATAAGAGGAGCAATCTAGACTTAGAATGAAATAAGCTGCCCTCAACCAATAAAACATTAATTGGTTGGGTAATAATAATAAGAGCATAAAATGTAGTAAATCATCTAATCCTAATAAAAATGGTAATCAAGATAAGGATGATCAAACAAGATGTGACGACCCGGGTTTTTGAAAACATGATTTGTAAAGTATTTTGAAAGGCAGGGCCCTTAAGAGTGTAAAATTTTTTCGCAAAACAAAACAGCGGAAATTCTTTTATTTAGAACTTGTTTTGAAAACCCAAGTCACCACTTCATACATAACATAAGTACAATTTGTGTACAAAATAAAATTCCATTGAAGGAATATACTTTTATTAAACTCCAGGATCCATCCAGTGGTTCACAAGATCTGACCAAATCTAGTACAATACTTGTCCAAATTACATAATCCAAAAGTCAAGCTCACCATACAATAAAACTCTCAATAAAGAAAAATACATGTCTTCAAGGGTATACCTTGAAGATTATTCTCTTCAAGTCTTCTATAGTCTTCAGCTCCTAACTCTCCTTCCCTAGATCTGAGATATTGCAACAAGTACAATATCTCAGCAAGCAATGCTTGGTAGGGGATTCAAGAAACATAATAATTGACAATGTAATTCCAATACTTCATAATCTCATTATCCTCAAACATACTCTTTACTTTGTAAGTTATGTATATCTATATACATACATACCCTTCATGGGTAAACCAGTTAAATTCGTGAAAATAGTCAAATATCATTCCCAACTAAGCTAATCAATTCTCTTCATTTTGAGAATTTAGTATTACAGCTAATCTCATATTGGGAATTTCCCTTCTTGGGAAACATTGGTAATATACAATTACCTAGCATTTCATTATGCTATAACATAAGGCATTTCACTATGCCTATTTCCATATGCATCATAGTGCAAAATAATTAGAAAGGTTGCTATGCTGCAGTCTGATCCGTACTATAACGCTCGGATAACTGCCCTGTTCACCACTGATACCACGGTGGAAAATATTATGTCACTGCCCGTATAGGGGGCAAGACTTTCACAGTGGTGGCCTTCCCATAATTGCCACCACCCAACTTTTAGCCTCTCATTGGGCAAGGTATCATCATATCATCAAATTTCAAGGAGCGGGTGGCCAAACCCTCATAACTCCTCTAGCAATAGCATCCCCTAGGCTCATGCCTATTAAAACAAACTCACAAGCCTCCAAGCTTGTATGTAAAATAGATTTCATATATATCAGACCATATGTCTGTTTACTTAGGGCTGAAATATTTCTAGTTCCCTATTCACTTATAGTTTAGTCCTTAACCATCTTATAGGTGTTTGGTTGGATCATAAGGTTTTCAAGAGATTTAATACAAGTATTATCATTACTCTTGTCAACATAAGATCATGAGTAAAATCATGTATGTATTCATCAAATCCTCCTACCTTTAAGGATTGATCTCTTTTCCCCAATCTTCCATGATCCTGACCGATGTATGTAATCTGGACATCCATACATATTGTCAATATATAAATTATGAACAATCCTATTAATCACTAGATCTGATATTTAGAATGATCTTTAGATCATTCATATCTAAGTATTTTTCTATCTCTAAGTCTTTGTATGTTCATCTCTTTGATCTTGATCTTGATCTTTCATAGATCCTTTGATTGACAATCTACACATGTTGATAAAGATCAAGGTCCTAGATCTTCTATCATCTAGTTCTTCTTTGATCTAAGTTCAGTTCTTGGATCATCCCTATGGAGGATGATCTTGGTTTTCTTCCTTGAATCACCTTTGATCAAGGGTTTGGATTATCTAATCTAATGAACTATAACAAGTATACTACTAAACATACATACTAAGTACAATATAGTGTTCTTATTCTTATTGTTCTTGATCATCCAAGATCTAATGGATCTTGTTTGATCATCCTTATTTTACTTATTATTTTTATTAGGGTTAAGTAATTTACTAACCTTTTATGCTCTTATGATTATTATTCAACCAGTTAATGTGCTGGTTGAAGGTAGCTTATTCAAGCCTAAATCTAGACTGCTCCTCTTATTGTCAATTGGCTAAGGCTTACTAGCTGAATGGGTGAACACAAAGTGGTTACTTCAATCCTCATGTAAGGAGGCGTTTAGACCTCACAAACGTCAATAGAAGGTAGGGGAAGAGCGAGGCTCTATTAGATAACCCCCTTAACCACTATGTTCATCATTCACTAGAATGACCATAGCTCAACCTTTCATAAGGTTCCTATAAGCATGTTTACCCTAAGTACTCTTTCTAATGGATTTTAATTAAGTCCATGAATATTTATAATGTCATTCATGGGGTTTATTATTCTTTTCCTAATTTGGGCCAAGGATTTGATAATCCTTATATTGTCCTACTAACTATAACCCTTACTAATTAAGTCCAAAGTACTCCATTCTTATTTGTGTCATGAAACTCTACTTTCTCATTAGAATACATTTTTGATGTTTTATGCTCTTTATCTCATAACAAGTAAATCTACTACTAACATTCAACCATAAATGAATTATAAATTTAAAGCATAAAACTACCTAATTTAACATTCAATGAAAATGAGGCAAGGTACTTAAATTAAATCTAGCACCTTATGATAAGAATGAACACATATCATACTAAACTCTAAATGTTATACTAGCATGCTTTATAACATAATAATATAAAATGAAACTAATTATATTTACATTTTTAGAAACCTTTACTTATAATCCAACCATTTGATCTTTAGATCTTTTTCTTTAGTTAAGAACTTTAGTTATATTTAGAGAATTTTCTCTATTAAGGTCAAAAGATCACATTGATTTATTTTTATCATAATCCATCCATGATTTCTTTGGATTTCATCATATGAACATTTATTCTTTCCATCCCAAGGATTTGATCACACTTGATCTCATTGATCAAGTGGGTCCCTTTGTATTTTTAGGGTTTTTCTACCATAAAGGGTAGGTCCCTTAATATGTCTCATATCTATCCAATTTAAACATAGATATAACTTTATTTAAGTATTAGATCATTATTAAAACATGTTTCTAAGATTTGATCATCTCAGATCTTGAAAATCTATGTAATTGGAAACTTAATTCTAAATTGAAATTTTTTTTTACTGAATAATATGTCTTTTTTATCATTCCATAAGAAAATATAGGTTTCAAGCTTTCCATAGCTTCTTTCCGATCTCAATTTGGAGTTCAGATGACTCCAGAATTGATCCTGGAAGTTCACAGTCTTCCTAAGGCCTGTATTTGATCTGAGCCCAGGAATAGACGGTCTAGATTGTTCAGGCGGAACATCCAGGAGGAACGAACCAAACGGGTCGTCGGGCGCGTCTGCTAGAAGGAAACGACGACGCGCTTCTGCGCGGCGTCCACAGATGCGGACAGGACGAGCGGAACGCCCGTCGTCCGCGCGCCCGCAAACCAGGCTGTCGCTGGGCGCGTCCGCTCGTCCTTTTGATGGACGCGCCTTCGTTGCGCTTGAGCCGATGCCCCACGCGTATCACACGTGCCATTCTGACGGTGCGTCACGGGGGCGTCTTGGGCGTCGTCTGATCTGGAGATCAGACAGTCCCTTCTGGACCGTCCAATCAATCCTCTTGCAATTTAGGGCCCAAAACGTCTCTGATTTTGATGAAACTTCTACCCTAGGGGTTTTGGACCCTTCTGGATCGATTGGTATAGTCAGATTCCCCATCTGAGCACTCCATCATCCAGAATTAAGGTTTCTGTTGTTTACTTTATTTTTATCTTTTTATTACCAAAATTAATTACAGTAAAATAAAAATTATATAAAACAATACTAAATATCTATGAAAAGGATTTCCACTTACTTGATTGGAGAGAAAACCTCAATTATATGCCCAATTTAAAAAAAATACCTTGTTGATGAAGATATATCCTAGAATCCACCTTTCTTACAAATATCCGTTGTTTGAACCGTTGGATCTTGAAATTTCTTTGGGGGTTTTGTAGAATAGATGTGTTGGGATGTTTTGGATGGTAGAATTGATCAAATTAGATCTCGAACAGAGTGCCTAATTGATTTTAGGTCTCTTGTTCTAATCTAAAAAGAAAAACAAGTTGGAAAGAGATCTAACTCTTGGAAATTTTGGGGTTTTGGAGAGGGATTCTAGATCTAATTTTTTAAGGAGATTGAAGATAATTTCGTGGGGATTTTATGAGGATTTTTGGAATATTTTTGGGGTTGTATTTATAGGCATTTTGGGTCTTTTTCCATGATTATAATATGTTATTTTTTTAATATAAAATGGCATGAAAGTCTTCAATGCTCCCATGCCTAATTTTTCTTACCCATGACTAGCTGATCTTTGTTGACCCATGTTTCACATGGGCTGCTGATCAAATTGGTTGTTGGGGATGTAGTGGACCCCATGTGGGCCCCACATGGTGTAAAAAGTCTGTTTTGCCCTTTATGCATAAAATTTTGGGTTTTATTCCCATGATCTCGGATTTGAGTATACTTAGTGGCGTTGGATTCGTATTTCTCAGTACATTCTAAATTTTTTTGTTTCATATTTTGATTTTTGGAATATTTTGATTTTTTTGGGGTAAAATTACTATTTTACCCCTTTTGTTCAAAAAAATGAAAAACTTCAGGATTTCTCATCCGAATTCGAAATTTGTCATGCTTATAGTCATTTTGAAGGGTTTGCTAAGTTTAATTTCAATTTTACATATCTTATTATTTGATTATACTTTTATAAAAAGTATATTTTAAATAACCCTAATATTTTAGCCCAAAATATCTAAAACTCAAACTTTATTGATTTTTCTCAATCAATTTACAAAAATTGGGGTTATTACACAAGATCCATAGGATCTTGGATGATCATAAACAAATACTAATGTAGTATTGTATTACATGTGTATCTGTTTAGTATGTATGCGTATGTAGAAGAACATAGATAGAGAATCCCAAACCCTTGATCAAATTTGATTCAAGGAAAATTAGGGTATCATCTATAGGAATACATACTTGAATAGGGAAATAACCTTATACTTATGGTTTAACAAATGGATGAATCCAGACCATGATGGACATTGTAGAAGAATACACTAGAGATGTATTAATCAAGATACTACTTTTGAGGTAGGTGGATATACAAAGATATGTTAGAGATGCATGTGTATACATACATGATTATCTGTCTAAAGTTATAGACCTTTATTGTATAAGTATGCTTAGTACCTTAGCATAGTCATGATCCAAACAAGTGGTCCAAAACTTATGATCCAAAACACATGATCCAACTAAGTGATCCAAAACATATGATCCAAATAAGGGATCCAAAACATATGATCCAATTAAGGGATACAAAACAAATGATCCAATTAAGGGATCCAAAACAAATGATCCAATTAAGGAATCCAAAACATATGATCCAATTAAGGGATCCAAAACATATGATCCAAACAAATCCAAAATCAAATGATCAAACAAAGTGATCCAAAACATGGGATCTAACCAAATGATCAAACAAAGAGATATAACCTCATAATCTAATCCACTTGATCTAATTTATTAATCAAGTCTAATGAAGTGAAAGTACTGAGATATGAAGACTAAGGAAATCTTAAGAATAGGGTATGTGCAATATTCTAGCCTTAGTTAAACAGACAGATCGTCTGATATATACAATATTTTTTCCATACAAGTATGGAGGCTTGTGATTTTGTTTTACACAGAGATAGAGACTGGGGATGCTATGCTAGGGAAGTTATGAGGGTTTGGCCACCCGCTTCCTGAAACTTATATGATGGATACCATGCGTAAAGAGAGGTTAAATGTTGGGTTGGGCAATAATGGGAAGGCCCCACTGTGACAGCCATGGTCCACCCCATGAGGACATGGATTGATTATTCCACAGTTGATAATTGGCTAGGTATTGCTCTCCTAAGTGGGAGTATAGCTAGGGGAAGGAACAAGTTTTGAGCAATCTTCACTATATTAACTAATTTGTCATGTACTATATAAGTAACATATGTACCCTATGTGGAGATAACTTATGAATGGATAACTATGATGAATAAGGACTGAGGTATGTATTCTTATGTGACAACCCGGGTTTTCCCATGCATTTTTAGATGCAAGATGTAAATTCCTAAGGCGGGATGCATCCCTATTTGAAAACCATTTTATGGAAACCATGCAATGCAGCGGAAAATCTTTTGTTTTAAACTCATTTTGAAAACCCCGAGTGTCATTTGCTTTCTCAACAACCAAAGTAGTTTTTGAAAAACTTTAGAAATCATAAGTGTTTTCCCCAGGTCTATCCAGTCACAGCTCATAGCCCAACTGTAAGTAAATACAAATACATGTCCAAAGGGTAAAGAGTTTACTTACATGTATAATTGTCTCCTATTTGATTCACTTGCTCATAGCACTAATATCTCCTGAGGCGTCTTCTATTTGTGAGTGGAACTATCCTGAAAAATGTTAAGGATAGGGTGAGTATATACTATACTCAGTAGGAGTCTATCACTACTAGTTTTACAATGCATGCTATGTTTAAAATCATATGCTCTTTCAAACATGTGCATGTTTGAACAATCATGTTCAATATCGATATTAAAAACCACTGTCGAATTGAAATACTGCCGACTTAAAGAATAGCATAATCTAAGTCGAAAGTATCATATATATCATAAACATAATGATATGCATAAAATGCTCAACTGAATCCAACTCATGGATATCTGGTATGGTATGGTTGACTAACCCCTCATGTCATGCCATATGCAATGCAAGTAAGTCCATGAAATCATAGGGCCCAACTATGCCCACGACCTCGCCACCGTGTGGTCCCCGGGTACCTGAGGACACTCGGTCATAGCCTCCACGGGGCATATGACACATCGACCAAGTGCCGTGACACCAGTGGTAGCACCCTGTACCACATGCAGTCGACGTAGGGACGTTGCCCTTTTTGGGCGTGGTACCCATTCCACCTAGTAGTGGTAGAGGCTGGAGGCCAACCCAAACCTCTCGGCATAGCGTCCATGAGCTTATTAGCCCAAATCATATAAGATTAAACAAGCAAAAACCTCTTTCTTCAAAACCTGTCCTCTTTGGGTCCCTCACAACTGCCTGGCCCTCACAACTACCTACCCAGCGTCTTTTGGGCACTCCAGCATCTTTTGGTAACCCTCAAGGTCATGCAATTTTTCAAGAACTCAATGCTCACAAATCATGCAATATATGCAATTGTTTGCAAAACATGTCTATGCATAATGTATTTATCATATGCATGTTGAATTCATTCATATACTAAACAAGTCATAAAATAAGTCATGCTAAACAAGTCATATAATTTATACTTAAAACATGCATTCAAAACAATCATGAGCTCTTTTTAAAAGTCTAGTAGCGATAGAGCACCTACCTCAAAGTCTCCTGGAGTCGCGTCCTGTATCACTTCAACCCGTCCCTGGGTCTCATTTATAAACTCTTGGGTATGAATGGATACAAGGAGTCCTTATTAATTTCATTCTATTTAGACATTAGATCGCTAGATCTGCCTTTTAGGGTCCATGGTCCTTGCCTAATTCATTGTTAGGCTAGATCCTATGATGTGGATATACTATTCCATGGTTAACTCTGTAATTTGTCCTCTAATCCTAACTTTAAAGTCTCATTGGGTTCGCGCGTCCCAGTTCCCAGGACACCCGTGTATCCTGGTTGAACTGCGACCGCCTCACGTGTGTGCACGCCCAAAGGCCGTGCCAGGGACCGCATTTTGCACGCGCACATGCACGCTTAAGCGATGCGCTATGACACGCATCCTTGAATGGCATTGCATGAATGCACCTTTGGTGTAGCATGGCGCGTCTCAGCTCCTAGGGCACCTTGTCCATCCTGGTCGAGCCAGGACCCATGCCCCATGTTGCGTGCGCACCCGAAGGCAGCACCTGGGACAATGTATGCACTGCCGTACGCCTGGCACCCGTCCCAGGGACCCTGTCCTAGGCGCAACATGTAGCATGGCGTCCTTGGGACGCCTTGTTCATGCAGGGCCGGCCCAAGCAGGCTTGGAGCATTTTCTGGCCAAGAAACCCAGCTAGAAAATGGCTGGGAAAAGAAGATGCCTGGTTTTCATTTAGGGCCGGCCAGAATCGACTTGGTTGTTTTTCGACTGGGAAGACCGGCTGGAAAGAGACTAGATCCAGCATGGATCTGGCCTGGGGGAAGCAAAATGAAGAGAAGGGAAGGAGGGGCTTACCTGGGTAGCCGGGGATGCCCTCCTTTGGGTGGTGCGGCTCCTCCTTTCTACCCAAAAACCTTACATTGCTGGAAAACTCAAAGAAAGGGGGGAAACCCTATTGCCAGACCGAAAAAACTCGATGAAGGGGGAATCCTGCTATTCTGTTGCGACCAGATGAAGAAAAGGGGAATGGGGAGATGGGTAAAGGAATGGCCGGCCTGACTTAGGCCTGGCCATTGCCGAAAAACTCAGGGAACTGGGTTTTCGATTCTAGCTGGAAACCCCAGCCCCAAATGACTGAAAAAATGTAATGACTCCAATTTTGTAATATTAAAAATCCCAAGTTAGCAATGAAAAGTTCAATTTTTGAAGACAAGGGAATTTTAGTCATTTCACTACTCACCTTGACTGAACTCACAAATTTGATCCTGAAAATGGTACCATTAGGTGCGTATCAGAAAAAGAAATCCAACAAGACCAAAATCACCCAAAACGGAGTTAAAATGAGCAAGTTATGGCCCTTTGAAGTTCAAGGGCAAAAATATAATTTTTACAAAAAACGAATTTAGCCTACAAAACATAGGGGCCCGTTTTAATACGGGCACCCTTCATCTTCCACCTCCTAGAGGGTTCTAGAACGGCAATGATTGGAGGAGAAATCACCGCCCTTCTGAAGGTTTCTCCACCGCCATTCAAGGTCGGTGAACGCCCCCTCCAGAACCCTCTTATAGCTCTATAAATAGAGCTCTTGGGCACCTCTAATGGCAGCCCAAAAGCATGAAGAAAACCTATTGTGGAGGAGCAACCTAGAGGGGAAACGAGGAGAAAAACCCAGCAACGAGCCAGGTATGCCCAAGATCCCTCAAAACCCATCTTCACAGTAGTTCTAAGATCAATTTCTCTAAGTTTTTGCATGAAAAATCATGCAAAATAGAGACCTGGAGAGTCACCAAGGACCCAGAGATGTCCCCTGGGCCGCACTGGTTCGACAGGGTCGAACCAAGGTGTCCTGAGGACGCCCAGTTCCCCAACGAACGAAACGTTCCAGCCGGAACGTAACGCGTCGACCGATGGGCGGGAAAAGCCAGCGTGTCTACAGACGTGCCCGCTGAGGCGCACGCCGCAGACTCGCAGTGCGCTAGCAATTTGGGATTTTTTGCTCCTTTAGAAAAGGCAGGCGCATGCCGCTGACGCGCAGCGCGCTAGCATTCTGCCTTTTCACTCTTAAGATCCTTATGTACGTGTGACAATAAACACTTATAACTTGAGATCTAGAACTTCGATTGAGGCGCCGCAAAAGGTGTTGTGTTCGTACCGACGATGCGGACACACCCAAACTATAAAATCCCTAATCAAGGCCCAATCAAAGGTGGGCATGAACCTTAGAATCAGATGGTGGTGCGTGGCTGCTAGACCTTTGGAAAACTGAGGATACCAAGGCCCAATTAGGACCTTAGGACACCCATAGGCATAGGGATGGACCCCTAATGCCTAAGTAATGAGACCAACCACTCTAAAACCTATAAAAGATAGGCCAATCTAACCTTGACTCCCCAAACCATGTTCAGGAGCATACGAGGACAAAAGGGTTAGCGCGACCTTGCCAGGTAGGTGTTCTATCGCTACTAGATTCTTTTAAAAGAACTATTATTGTTTTGTGAATACATGTTTTAAGTATATGACTTGCATGTGATAAATGCTTTATGCATAGGCATGTTTTGTAAATAATTGCATATACATTATGCATAGATATGTTTTGCAAACTATTGCATACATTGCATGATTTATGAGCATTAAGTTCTTGCAAAAGTTACATGTCCTTGAGGGTTGCCAAAAGACGCTGGAGTGCTGAGGGCCAGGCAGTTGTGAGGGACCCAAAGAGGACATGTTTTGAAAAGAGGTTTTTGGCTTATTTTATCGTACATGATTTGGGCTAGTAAGCTTGTGGGTGCTATGCCGAGGGGTTTGGGTTGGCCACCCAGCCTCTACCATTATTAGGTGGATGGGTATCATGCCTAAAAAGGGGATGTCCCTGCTTCGACTGCATGTGGTACAGGGGGCTACCACTGGTGTCACAGCACTGGGTCAAAGTGTTATATGCCCCATGGAGGTATATGATCCTATGTCCCTAGGTACCCGGGGACCACACGGCGGTGAGGTCGTGGGCATAGTGGGACCCTATGGTTTTGTGGACTTATTTGCATTGCATATGGCATGATATGAGGTTGGTCGACCATACCATACCAGATATTCATGAGTTGGATTCAGTTGAGCATCTGATGCATATCTTTATGTTTATGATATATGATACTTTCAACTTGGATTATGATATTTCTTTAAGTCGTCAGTATTCCGGTTTGATAGTGGTTTTTAATCTTGATATTGAACATGATTATTCGAACATGCATATGTTTTTATGAGCATATGATTTTAAACATAGCATGCATTCCAAAACTAGTAGTGATAGACCCCTACCGAGTATAGTATATACTCACTCTATCCTTAACATTTTTCAGGATAGTTCCACTCGGAAATAGAAGACGTCTCAGGAGATATTAGTGCTACGAGCAAATGAATAAACAAAGGAGACAACTATACATGTAAGTAAACTCTCTACCCTTTGGACATGTATTTGTATTTATTTACAGTTGGGCTATGTGCTGTGACTGGATAGACCTGGGGAAAAACATTTATGATTCCTGAAGTTTTTCAAAACTTCTTTGATTATTGTGAAACATTGAGTTATCAAAAGATTTTGATGATAATACTAAGGATGATAATAGATCGATCCTAACATAAACTTGTAAGAGAAGTATAACACGATCAAAACATCAATGACATTATTAAGACATTGTATGAATTTTATTGAGGCTATAGGTGACTGAGGATTTCAATGATCTTAAGACAAGCATTCAGTTTATCATATCTGTTAAGTAAAGGAATAGATGAAGTATCAATTATATGCAACAAAGCATATAGAGACATCGATCTAGGAAGACAAAAGTGAGGATTTTGAAAAAAAGAGAGAAAGAGATAGAGATGTAACTATCAGTATTCAATGAATGTTGAATATTCAAAAGAAGAAGATCATGACTCTATGGAGATACATACAATTCTATCATCTTGAATCCTATAGGAAGGTAGATCAAACAAATGCAAAGGAATAATACTAGGTGAGTTGGTGATCTTATTGTAAAAGAGTATAAAAGAGAGAAAGCATATGGGGTTTAAGACTTTGAGTAGAGTATCGAATTTCAAGAGATTATGTAACAAGAAATTTTCAAAGAAGAATGGCGACCAACTAGAAGTTAAACTTCTACAAATTGTTTGATATCAATTAGATTCTTATCAGATCCATTAGCCTATGAGGAACACCAATGGATATAGTCCATAAAAGGAAAATTTTGGTGATATCCTACCTTGCCACTACTTGAGTGAATAAAGGAATTAAGCCAGGACAGTAACTTGTCCATTTAGCAATAGGGTACCATCAAGGATCAAATGAAGGTCCTGATATCATAAATTGGAAGACCAAATATCTTAAGATGGAAGTCAAGAAGAAAAAGGATTATCCTATGAAATAGGAGAAATAAGGTCATATGATCTCAAATAAGTATGGAGTAATTTATACATGAATATAGAAGCATGATCCTACAAGGAGACTATCATATACATGATAAGAAAAGTACAGGCATCTAAGGATGTTGAGATAGATGAATTACCGCTAGAAACCAGCATTGTTAAACTGGCACGTATGGGAGTATGCATCAGAGTATGCAGCGAAAGCGGCCCTTATAGGTAAGGCCTTGTAGGAAGAACAATAGAAATGATAAATTGAGGATGAGCCTAGATTTGATTCCTAAGGGGGAGAATGCATTCACCAAGAAATCATCTAAGAGACAAATACCTAGAAGATGATAATTTATGGAATTTCAAGGACGAAATTCTTTTAAGGGGGTAATAATGTAATGACTCCAATTTTGTACTATTAAAAATCCCAAGTTACCAATGAAAAGTTCAGTTTTTGAAGATAAGGGCATTTTAGTCATTTCACTACTCACCTTGACTGAACCCAGAAATTTGATCCTAAAAATCATACCATTAGGTGTGTAACGGAAAAAGGAATCCAACAAGACCATAATCACCCAAAACGAAGTTAAAATGAGCAAGTTATGGCCCTTTGAAGTTCAGGGGCAAAAATGTAATTTTTACAAAAAACGAATTTAGCCTGCAAAACACAGGGGCCCGTTTTGATACGGGCACCCTTCATATTCCACCTCCTAGAGGGTTCTAGAACGGCGGTGATTGGAGGAGAAATCACTGCCATTCTGGAGGTTTCTCCACCGCCATTCAAGGGCGGTGAGAGCCCCCTCCAGAACCCTCTTATAGCTCTATAAATAGAGCTCTTAGGCTCCTCAAATGGCAACCCAAAAGCTTGAAGAAAACCTATTGTGGAGGAGCAACTTAGAGGGGAAACGAGGAGAAAAACCCAGCAACGAGCCAGGTATGCCCAAGATCCCTCAAAACCCATCCTCACTGTAGTTCTAAGATCAATTTCCCTAAGTTTTTGCATGAAAAATCATGCAAAATAGAGCCTTGGAGAGTCACCAAGGACCTAGAGACGTCTCCTGGGCCGGTCGAACCAGGGTGTCCTGAGGACGCCCCAGTTCCCCAACGAATGAAACGTTCTAGCCGGAATGTAACGCGTCGATTGATGGGCGGGAAAACACGGCGCGTTTGCAGACGTGCCCGCTGAGGTGCATGCCGCAGACGTGCAGCGCGCTAGCAGTTTAGGATTTTCTGCTCCTTTAGAAAAGGCAGGCGCATGCCGCTAACGCGCAGCGCCCTAGTATTCCGCCTTTTCACTCTTAAGACCCTTACGTACGTGTGACACTGAAATGCTTATAACTTGAGATCTAGAGCTCCAATTGAGGCGCCACAAAAGGCGCTGTGTCTGTGCCGATGACGTAGACACACCCAAACAATAAAATCCCTGATCAAGGCCCAATAAATGATGGGCATGAACCTTAGAATAGGATGGTGGCGCGTGGCCGTTAGACCTTTGGAGAACTGAGGATACCAAGGCCCAATTAGGACCTTAGGACACTCATAGGCATAGGAATGGACCCCTAATGCCTAAGTAATGAGACCAACCACTCTAAAACCGATAAAAGATAGGCCAATCTAAACTTGATTCCCCAAACCATGTTCAGGAGCGTACGAGGACAAAGGGGTTAGCGCGACCTAGCCAGGTAGGTGTTCTATCGCTACTAGATTCTTTTAAAAGAACTATTATTGTTTTGTGAACACATGTTTTAAGTATATGACTTGCATGTGATAAATGCTTTATGCATAGACATGTTTTGTAAATAATTGCATATACATTATGCATAGATATGTTTTGCAAACTATTGCATACATTGCATGATTTATGAGCATTAAGTTCTTGCAAAAATTGCATGTCCTTGAGGGTTGCCAAAAGACACTGGAGTGCCGAGGGCCAGGCAGTTGTGAGAGACCCAAAGAGGACAGGTTTTGAAAAGAGGTTTTTGGCTTATTTGATCATACATGATTTGGGCTAGTAAGCTCGTGGGTGCTATGCCGAGGGGTTTGGGTTGGCCACCCAGCCTCTACCACTATTAGGTGGATGGGTACCATGCCCAAAAAGGGCATGTCCCTGCTTCGACTGCATGTGGTACAGGGGGCTACCACTGGTGTCACGGCACTGGGTCGAAGTGTTATATGCCCCGTGGAGGTATATGATCCTGTGTCCCTAGGTACCGGGGGACCACACGGCGATGAGGTCGTGGGCATAGTGGGACCCTATGGTTTCGTGGATTTATTTGCATTGCATATGGCATGATATGAGGTTGGTCGACCATACCATACCAGATATCCATGAGTTGGATTTAGTTGAGCATCTGATGCATATCTTTATGTTTATGATATATGATACTTTCGACTTGGATTATGATATTTCTTTTAGTCGTCAGTATTCCGGTTTGACAGTGGTTTTTAATCTTGATATTGAACATGATTATTCGAACATGCATATGTTTTTATGAGCATATGATTTTAAACATAGCATGCATTGCAAAACTAGTCGTGATAGACCCCTACTGAGTATAGTATATACTCACCCTATCCTTAACATTTTTCAGGATAGTTCCACTCACAAATAGAAGACGTCTCAGGAGATATTAGTGCTACGAGCAAATGAATAAACAAAGGAGACAACTATACATGTAAGTAAACACTCTACCCTTTGGACATGTATTTGTATTTATTTATAGTTGGGCTGTATGCTGTGACTGGATAGACCTGGGGAAAAACATTTATGATTCCTGAAGTTTTTCAAAAACTACTTTGATTATTGTGAAAGCAAATGACACTCGGGGTTTTCAAAATGAGTTTAAAACCAAAGATTTTTCGCTGCATTGCATGGTTTTTATTGCATTGGTTTTCAAATAGGGATGCATCCTGCCTTGGGAACTAGAAATTGCATTTAAAAATGCGTGGGAAAACTTAGGTCGTCACAAAAACTCGTGATTTTGGAGGGGGGAGATGGGGCTTTTTATAGCCCTGCTATGGTAGTGCAGCCAATGGTGGTGTCGCCCTTGGCGGTGGCAGATCTCTCTAGAAAAATCGTGAAAGAGAGTTTCTGGAGAGATCTGGAGGTGGAAGACGATAGGGGGTGCCGTTATCAAAATGGCCCCCTGCATTTTTCGTCTTTTTCGTTTTTCTGTTTAAATTCCAGAACTGCCCCTCATCTTAAAATGGCTGTAACTTCTTCATACGAACTCTGTTTTTGGCGTTCTTTGAGGCATTGGATTCCATTTTTTGAGTAGAATCTAATGGTACCAAGTTTATCACAAATTCCTTTGTTTACTATTTTAAATAAGGTAAAACATTTAACATAGTCCATTTCTTATAGAATGTCCAAATTAGCATAAATTGCTCGTGCGTTACATCTTATGTTGATGAAGTAGTATGTTTTTTTGTATTCTCCTACCAAGCATTGCTTGTTGAGGTATTGTACATGTTTCCATGTTTACAATACCTCAGATACAGAGAAGGAGGGTTAGAAGCTCAGGACTGTAGAGGACTTAAGAAGATGTGGATGAATAATCAAACAAGTTACATCCTCTTGAAGACATGTATTTTATTTGAGGGAATTGTATTGTACTTAGAGTTTTTAATGTATGGTGAGGTTTGTAAATTTTGGATTATGTAATTTGGACAGGTATTGTATTGATACCGTGCTATACTGTGAACCATTGGATGGATCCTGAAAGTTTAATAAAATTTTATTCCTTCAATGGAATTTTATTTTGTACACAAATTGTACTTATAAAATGTGTTTCAAAAACCCAGGTCGTCACATAATTGTCCTTGTGAATAGTAACAATACATTACTTATTTAAATATGTGTGTGATTTCCTACTTCATTAATAGTTTTAAGTCTTTGAAATAGATCATTTTAGAGAGCGGATATGGAGAATAAGAAGACCCATGTGTTAGATTTTCAATTTTCATTCAAAAAGACATCCAAATACTTGGTTGAAGTATGCTACTTGTAGTTGTTTGCATGAATAGTAATAGTACGTTGCTTACTTAAATATATGCATTATTTTCTACTTTGTTAGTGGTTGTAAATCTTTGAAATTGATCACGTTAGATGGAGGACATTGAAAATAAGAAGATCTTTGTGTTAGATTTTCAATTTTCATTCAACAAGACATCCAAATACTTGGTTGAAGTATGCCACTTGTAGTTGTCTGTGTGAATAGTAATGGTATATTATTTAATTAAATATGTGTATGATTTTTTGCTTATTAATGGCTGGAAATCTTTGAAATTGGTCATTTTTATAGAGGACATTGAGAGTAAGATGACACATGTGTCGGTTTTTAAATTTTCATTAAAAAATACATGCAAATACTTGGATGTAGTATGCTACTTGTAGCATTCGAATTGAATAGTAACAGTATATTGCTTACTTAAATAATTGGGCAATTTGCTCCTTCGAAACTGGTTGGAAATATTTGAAATTGATCATTCTAGATAAAGGACATTGAGAATAAAAAGTCTCTTGTGTTAGATTTTCAATTTTTATCCTAAAAGTCATCCAAATACTTGGTTGAAGTATGCTACTTGTAATTGTCCACCTCATTAGTAAGAGTACATTGCTCACTTACTTACTTGCTTGAGTTTGTATTTCGTTAGTGGTTGGAAATCTTTGAAATTCTTCATTCAAGATAAAGGATATTGAGACTAAGAAGATCCCTATGTTTGATTTTCAATTTTCATTCAAAAACACATCTAAATACTTGGTTGAGGTATGCTACTTATAGATGTCTGCTTGAATAGTAAGAGTGCATAACTTACATAAAAATGCATTTATTTTTGTGTTAATTAATGGTTGGAAATCTTTGAAATAGGTCATCCTACATAGAAGACATTAAGAATGAGAAGAACCTTGTGTCAGATTTTCAATTTTCAATCAATAAGGAATCCATATACTTGGTTGAGGTATGCTGCTTCTAGCTATTAGCATGAATAGTAATAATACATTGCTTACTTAAATATGTGCATTATTTATTGCTTTAGTCATGGTTGGAAATTGTTGAAACTTATCTTCTAGATAGGGGACATTGAGACTGTGACGATATGCATTTTTGTAACACATTTTGTAATACATTTTCAAAGGTGGGGCGCCCTTAGTAAAAATAATTTGCAAAAGAAAACTGTGAAAATTCTTTTCTTTAAAACTTGTTTTGAAAAACCCAAGTCATCACTTCATACATAACATAAATAGAATTTTTGTACAAGATAAAAATTTAATTGAAGGAATATATTTTTATTAAATTCCAAAATCCATCCAGTGGTTCACAGTACAACCCGGTATCATTACAATACTTGTCCAAATTACATAATCCAAAGTTCAAACCTCACCATACATTAAAAACTCTCAATACAATACAATGCTCTCAAATAAAAATACATGTCTTCAAGGGGTATACCCTGATTGATTATTCTTTCAAATCTTCTCAAGTCTTCTACAGTCTTGAGCTCCTAACCCTCCTTTGTATCTGAGGTATTGTAAACATTGAAACATTTACAATACCTCAACAAGCTATGCTTGGTAGGGGATACAAAAATATACTACTCCACTAATATAAGAATACATACCTCAATCATTATTCCATTATGGTTACCTACTCATGAGTTATCTTAACATAGAGTATGTATGTTATTTATGTAGTATAGGATAAATTAGTTAAAATAGTGAAGATTGCTCAAAACTTGTTCCTTCCCCTAGTTATACTTCCACTAAGGAATTCAATATTCAACCAATCCTCATATGGGGATTTTCTTTCCAAGAACTCATGTAGTGGGATCTCACCATGCCACGGAATTACACTATGCCTATCATATGTGCATCATAATGCAAAATACATTAAGACAACTAAGCCACTATTTCAATCTATATAGCGCGCCTAGATAACTGTATAATAATCCACTGATACCAACTATGAAAATAACAAATCTAGGTTTGCATAGGGGGAATCCTAGCAGTCACAGTGGTGGCCTTTCCATGATTGCCCCACCTGATATTTAGCCTCTCTTTGGGCATGGTATCCATCATATATGTTTCAGAAAGTGGGTGGCCAAACCCTCATAACTTCCTTAGCATAGCATCCCCCGTCCTAACACTATGTAAAACAAAATCACAAGCCACCATGCTTGTATGTAAAATACATTGTACATATTAGACAATGTGTCAGTTTAACTAAGGCTGGAATATTTTCTATGCCCTATTCTTAGGGTTTCCTTAGTCTTCACATCTCATTACCTTCACCTCATTTGATTTGATCATTAGATTAGATCAATTGAATTAGATTATGAGGTTGGATTAGTTAGTTAGATCATAAGCTTAGATCACTTAGTTAGATCATATGATTGGATCATGACTATGTTAAGGTACTAAGCATACTTACATCATCATAATCATCAAGACCTTATTCCAATTAGGGGTTGGCCACATGAATCTAATTCCTCCATTCCACTCTATTAAAAATCATGGCTTCATTTAGTCCTAAAGTTTTTAAAATTTTCCTCATCACTTCTATCCACATTCTTTTGGGCCTTCCCCTTGCTCTTTTTGAACCTTCTACTTGTATTGCCTCACTCCTAACCGGTGCCATTGTTGGTCTCCTTTGAACATCTCCAAACCATCTAAGTCTAATCTCCCTCATCTTGTTACCTATTGGTGCTACCCCTAAATTTCCTCTAATATTTTCATTTCTAATTCTATCCTTTCTTGTCTTACCACTCATCCATCTCAACATCCTCATTCTTGCGACACTCATCCTATGAGTATGATATTCCTTAACTGCCCAACACTCTGATCTATAGAACATGGCTAGCCTTATAGCCATCCTATTGAATTTTCCTTTTAGTTTGAGTGGCACTTGCCGATCACACAAAACTCCAGATGCACATCTCCATTTGTTCCAACCCACTTGGATTCTATTGGTAACCTCCCTCTCAAACTCTCTACTCTCATGAATCATTGATCCTAAGTACCAAAAGTGATCTTTTACGGGGACTTCTTGGTTATCAATCTTGACTTTTATTCCACTCCTACTCTCCTTGCTAAAATTACATTCCATATATTCTGTCTTAGTTGGGCTAATTTTAAATCCTTCAGATTCTAATGCCTCTCTCCATAACTCTAACTTTATTTTTACACCCTCCCTTGTCTCATCAAGTAAGACTATATCATCTACAAACAGCATGCACCAGAGAATCTCCTCATGTAGATGTTTTGCTAACTCATCCATAACCAATGAGAAAAGGTACGCGCTCAATGCCGATCCTTGGTGTAATCCTACAATGACAGGAAAATTACCAGTCACGCCACTAGTGGTCTTAACATTTGTTACCGTTCCCTCATACATATCTTTAATCATGTCTATATATCCCTAAGAAACCTCTTTATCACCCAACACCCTCCATATTAACTCTCCAGGGACTCTATCATAAGCTTTCTCTAAGTCGATAAAGGCCATGTGGAGGTCTTTCCTCCTCTCCCCATATTTCTCTACTAATTGTCTTAGTAAGAAATAGCTTCCATGGTAAACCTCCTAGTCATGAAACCAAACTAATACTCTGATACATTTTTTTCATGTCATAGCCTCTTCTCAATCACTATTTCAAAAAGTTGCATAGTGTGGCTCATAAGTTTGATCCCTCGATAATTAGTGCAGCTCTGTATGTCTCCTTTATTCTTATAAATTGGTATAATAGAGCTTTTCCTCCACTCATCAGGCATTTTCTTTGATTTTATAATCTTATTAAACAATGTGGTCAACCAAACTATCCTAATATCTGTCATATGCTTCCAAACCTCTATTGGTATACCATCAGGCCCCATGGCCTTTCCTGATTTCATCTTTTTCAAGGCCTCTTTTACTTCAGGTACTCTAATCCTACATTCATATCTATAATATCCAGTGTTATTTAGATTTATAGTATTCTCAATCCTTATATTCTCAGAGCCATTGTCATTTAGCAATTTTTTGAAAGTATGTTTCCCACCTTTGTTTGATCTCATCATCTTTGACTAATACCTTTTGATCATCGCTTCTAATGACCTAACATGATATAAGTCCTTACCCATCTGTTCTCTTACTTTTGCAAGTTTAATCACATCTTTCTCACCATCTCTTGTCCCTAGTCTATTGTAGAGCTCATCATATGCTTTAAGTTTAGCCTCACTTACTATTCTCTTAGCAACCTTTTTAGCATTCTTATATTGTTCATAGTTTTCATTATTTCTAGTCTTCTGCCATGCTTTAAAATGCATCCATTTTTCTTTAATAACTTTTTGCACTATTTCACTCCACCACCATGATTCCTTTATTAATTGCCTTTTACCTTTAGATACTCCTAAGAGATCTTTTGCCACTTTCTTAATGGACTCAGCAATATTAATCAACATGGTATTTACTTCTGTTTCATAGTTCCAAATTACTTCTACCATCAACTTATTTGTGAATGAGGTTATTTTCTCTCCTTTTAGGTTCCACCACTTAATTTTTCGATACCTATTAAGATCATTTCCTTTCTTCCATCTTTTGATATGGATATTCATAACCATTAACCTATGTTGTGAGGTTAAACTCTCACCGGGTATCACCTTACAATTCTTACATATAGATCGTTCATTATTCCTAAGTAGAAAAAAGTCTATTTGGCTTTTATGAAGCCCACTTTTAAAGGTTATTAAGTGTTCATCCCTCTTCTTAAAGAGTGTATTTGCAATGGACAGGTTATATGACAAAGAAAAATCGAGGATATTCTCCCCCGTCTCATTTCGTTCACCTATACCATACCCTCCGTGTATTCTATCATATCCTTCCTTATCTTTTCCTACATGACCATTTAAGTCTACCCCTATAAATATCCCCTCAGTGTTGGAAATTTCTTTCATGACTCCCTCCATATCTTCCCAAAACTGTCCCTTAATTTTATCTTGTAACCCTACTTGTGGTGCGTATGCACTTATAACATTTATAATTTTCTCTCCTAGAACAAGTTTTATTATTATAATTCTATCACTGATTCTTTCAATGTGCACAACTTTATCTTTTAATTCCTTATCCACTATTATTCCTACACCATTTCTGTTATTTTCCTTTCCTACGTACCATAATTTATATCTATTTCTCTAGATTTAGCCCCTTTCCACTTAGTTTCTTTGATACAAGCAATGTCGACTTTCCTACGTTTCATCACACCTAATAACTCCAAACTCTTACCTATCAATGTCCCTATGTTCCTTGTGGCTATACAAATCTTACGTTCTATAGATATTCAATTTACTATTGCCTTTCTCGACCTCCATGGCATGAACCCATGTCCACTTTTCACTGCACTTGGGTTCTGATGCAGTGCGTCGCTTTCAAGGAGACGCTCTAGCAGCCCTTGCCCTTTTTCACTACACCCGGGATCCAATGTAGCGCATCACTTGTGGGAGAACGCCCTAGCAACCCTTGCCTATTTTTCACCGCACCTAGGATCTAATGCAGAATGTTGCTTATGGGGAACACCCTAACATGAGGGAATGTCAGTTGTCGATTCATGTCATGTTAAGGTTGCGATAGTTTTAAAAAGCTGAAGATGATTTTCATTTCTTCCTTACAAACTAATATACAAATGCATATTCATTTGCAAGCAGAAAAGAAATAAGAAAATTGTCTTCAATTTCACGCATGCCGGTTGGCTACCTGACGCAAGGGTTGCCATATTTTAAGAAGCTAGAGATGATTTTCATTTCTTCCTCACAAACTAATAAACACATGCATATTCATTTGTAAGAGAGAAATAACAAAATCATCTTCAACTTCTCCCTTGCCGACTAGCACTTGTTGCAAGACCCTCCTCCTTTTTCATCCAGGCTTGGGACCAGCATTGGCAAAGTTAAACATACTTATATCATGAAGGTCTATAATTCTATGCAAAGATCATGTATGTATACATATGAATCCTTAATACATTCTTGTACATCCACTTATCTCAAAGTAGTATCTTGATTCATACGTCTCAAGTGGTATTCTTCCACATTGCCCATCATGGTTTGGATTCGTACATCTGTCAAACCATATGTATAAAGTTATTTCTCTATACCAATATGTATTCCTATAAGGGATGCCCTAATTTTTCCTTGAATCATGTTTGATCAAGGGTTTGGGTTCTCTATCTACATTTTTCTATATACATACATAATTTCTACATATACATAATACAATATAACATTAGTATTCTTATTGTTTTTAACCATTCAAGATCCTCTAGATCTTGTCTGATCATCCTTATCTTGATTACAATGTTTATTGGGATTAGATGATTTACTAACCTTTTATGCTCTTATTATTATTACTCAACCAGTTAATGTTTTCCTGGTTGAGGGTAGCTTATTTCATCCTAAGTCTAGATAGCTCCTCTTATGTCAAACTGGCTAAGGCTTACTAGTTCAATAGTTGAACACAAAGTGGTTACTTCAATCCTCATGTAAGGAGGCGTTTAGACCTCACAAACGTCAATGAAAGGAGGGCCAAGAGCATGGCTCTATTAGAGAACCCCCTTAACCACCATGTTCCTCATCCAATAGGGTGACCTTAACTCAACCTTTCACAAGGTTCCTATGAGCATGTTAACCCTAAGTACTCTTTCTAATTTATTTCAATTAAATCCATAAACATTAAAATGTCATTCATGGAGTTTCAATATTTTCCTAATTTGGACTACGGAACTTATATTCCTTATATTATCCTACTAACTATGGCCCTTATTATCATTAACCATGACATTCATTCCATTTAAATGTTCTTCCATTCTAATTTTATTTAATTACATTTTCGATGTAATTTCCATTATATAAGCATTAAAGCATAAACAAATAAATCCATAATTAAATCTACTAAGCAATAAAAGACAATTATAAAAGCATTCAACATTTTAAATGAAAATCTAATATGCCATAACTATCTATCATGATTCAAAGGTCTTAGTTGATTCTTATTCATTTTTCATCTCTTTTAGGGTTTAGATCTTGATCTTTCATTTTCCTTTAGATCTAACACATCTTCTTGATGTGATTTCACTATTCGATCATTGATGCATCTCATCAAATGATTTGATCTTCCTTGATTTGATCGATCAAGAAGATCTTAAGTCCTTTTATCCAATTTGAGGGCATAGATCTTGAACTATCCCAAATCATTATCAACCAGTCCATAAATCGATATAATCTTAACTCAATATTGTCATCCAAACATATCTATACTATCCAATCATCCTTGATCAAGGAGATTTCCATTCATTTTTATGGTTTTTACTATTTTTCAGTCTAGATCTCTTAATTAAGCATAGATCAATCACTTATAAGCATTGATTCGATGCTTTAAAGTTGCAATATCATCAATAGATCATAATGAAATGGTTTGATCAATCCAAATTTCATTAATCATAAGAATTAGTAACACTTTTCCTTATAATAGATTTTTAAATGCATCAAAATATAAATTTTCTAATTTCAATAGGTTCTACTCATCACAAGGAATCCATCCCAACTTTTCAATCTCAACTTGGAGTTGAATTGAGATTTTAAGATGTCAGCCCATTTTAAGGGTTGAATTTTAATCTTACTATTTTTGGATCATCTTGATCATGATCCACTACCGTTACTATGGATTTTTGTAATTATAATCAGTAAATACAATTTAAAACATACATTTCATGAGTTTAGTACCTAAAGCAAGTGATAAGGAATCTACAAAAAGTTTCAGATCTAAAATTAGAGATATATTGAGCTCTTAATTGCAAAAACAAAACCCTAGTTGAAAACTGGATGGCTCAGATCAAATATGGGCATACCAGGCGTGGGGATGACTAGCGGCCCGCATCTCCATCACTGAGACATAGGCGGCATTGTTCATGCACCACATGGTAGTTGGCACGGGAACATACGCACGAGGGCACGCCCATGGGGAGCGTCCCTGCTTGCGTTCCACTCCAGCATGCTGGAACCCGATCTATTGAGATCAATTGAGACGATCCGATCTTGACCATCAGATCAACCTTTTCTCTAGATCTCCTAAATCAGTCAAGATCAAGGGCTAAGATTTCTAACCCTAAATTTTTCAGGCTCCAGAAACCCATCCAACAACTCAGAATTTGTATTTGAGCAAGAAAATGAGGAGATCTAAACCCTCCATGCCAGATTGATTGTTCCCTACGGATCAATAGCTGGGTAGATCTCTAGGTAGCCAGGAAGCTTATAGGAATTGCCAGAATGAAGTTAGGGAGGTGGGAGGAGCACTTACCTAGCCGGCTGGTGAAGAAAACTTCACCAGAAATTAGGAATGTTACCAGAAAAGGTAAGAAAACCCTAGCTTTGTCAGATAATGCCTACAACTATTGATTTCTCCTTTTCTGTTGCCGAAGAAGGTAGAGGTCTATGGGGCTTTTGAAGAACACCCCATGTAGAAGACATCCAATAGTTGGTATTCGAACCATTCATCCAGTCATAGTACAGTACCCTCATGTCCAATATGAAGATGACAATCCAATTGGAGGATAAGAAATAGTGAGTGAATAAGAAATGAGTTATTATTTGATGAGAATGAGTTATGCGATCAACTCATTAGCTAAGAATGAGTATAGAAGAAAGAGCTAAACTCATTAGTTGAGGATGAGTATAGAAAGAGTAAGTGTAATGAAGGAATAGTATAGTACAAGTAGATATTACTTAGTGAAAGGACTAGAAATACTAATTAGTATGTTAATGATATCAATATAGGGAATAGTAAGTTTAGAAACAAGTAAGGAAAACCTTAGAATGGAGAAAGATGTAAGGTATGATATTCAAGTATAACCTGAAATCTTAAGTAAAGATACTTGTAGAAATAAAATACATTAATATAACTATTATTAGGTGAAATATGGAGATTAAGAGAAGGAGATGGTAATTGGAAAAATAAGATGGAAAAGAAGAATAAGGATAAAATCCAACCTTTATTGGAAAGGTGAAATAGATACTGAAGTTAAAAACCTTAGAATTATTACAAAATTTGAAAATAATAATAATAATAATAAATATAAATACAAGCATTACAATTACTACACAGATTTGGTACTATGATAGTTAGCTAAAGGAATTAATCATAAAAATAGAGATGATCTTACTTGAGAAGAATTTAAGGAGATAGGTACATATTTTCAACAAAAAAAAAAAAGGAGAATAAGAAGAGTTTTAATAAAGATAAATAAGGAGATAAATTTTAGAGGAATAGTGATTCAACTATATGATAGAATTGAAATATGGAATAATCATGGACTATAGTTTGTATTGATGATAGAATGGAAAGTGAAGACCTATAAATGAATATGGATATTAATATGATGAATTTAAGGAATATTGATTCTACTTATTTGATATAAATAGTTGTAGGGAATACTAATAAGAATTTTGGTTTATGAGCAGATGCCGCAAAAGAGAGTCACAAGGCAAACATCTCAAAATACTCTAGAAAATAATATGGAGAGATTAACAATGGATAATGTTGAAGAGATGATGACAAGAGTATTAAGGAACCTTCTTCTTCACATTCAACAAACCCAAAGTTCATCACCTCTAGTAGAAGTACCAAGTACTCAAGCTCAAGCTCAGCCTAAAGTGAGGCATAATACACCAACACCAAATACTCCTACATTTGTACAGGGTCAATCTTCCCTTGTGCCAAGTGAAGAAGCTAGGAATTCTCCATTAGCCCTAGAAAAGGTTGACAAAATGATGGAAAGGTTTCAAAAGATGGCTATGGGGTATAATGGAAAGTGTGAAGCTGTGAAGTCTGAGGAATGGATATATGAAATAGAAGGGACTTTTAGTGCTTTACGTACTCCTCCAGAGTTGAAGGCGAAATTTTCCACCTATCTATAAAAACAAAAAGTTGCATTTTGGTGGAGATCAGCAAACAATACCTTCTTCTCAAATTTTGAAGATATTACATGGGAGGAATTTAAGCAAGTCTTTAACCACAAATATTTCCCTTCTCATGTACAAGAAAGAAAACTGATTGAGTTTTTAGAACATAGACAAGGAAACATGTCAGTGGTTGAGTATGACAATAAATTTACATAGTTAAGCAGATTTGTGATTCATGTGTGTAACACTGAAACACACACAATGAGTCGGTTCATGGAAGGGTTGCACCCAGAGCTGAAGGTGAAAGTAATGTGTACTAAACCCATGACTTTGGTAGACTATGTGGAGATGGCATCAAAGTTTGAAGAAGAATTACAAAAGAACCAAACCACAAAATTTGGTCAAGGAGGGAACTATAATCAAAGATCTTTTCAGAAGGGCAAGAGACCCTTAAACAATTTTGGACATCCAAGAAATCAAAGAAATCATACAAAAAGAAGGCCATGTCCCAAATGTAGAAGGTTCCACCCAGGAAATGTGTCTCCTACTCCAATACAGCAAAGGCCCCTATCAAATGTTATAATTGCGAAGAAATTGGGCACATTTCCAACAACTGTAGTAAACCTTTGGTAGTTAAGGAGGCAAATCTAGAAAATATCCCTCAACATTAAGGAAGGATATTTGCTATTACCGATGGCCAAGCTCAATCATCCAAAGGAAAGATGAAAGGTACTATGTTTATGCCTTATAGTGATGCAAAATAATAATAATAATAATAATAATAAATTCTTTATTATGAATTTGCATAAATCCATGGAAGATTGTTACAAAGAACAATAGTTAAAACTATAGAATCAAGCAATATGTCATAGTCTAAGGACTATGACATGCCAAAACTATATATGTTAAAAAGGGATGAGAATAAGCAATAGAATTTAGAATAGAAAAGTATGAAGTATTGAAAGATTGGTGAAAATGAGGGATAGAAATTTAGTATAAGAGAAATAGGAAGTTGTGAACAAAAGGGTAACTCAATTTTAGAGTTATTTATCCTTTTGAAAGGTCTAAGCAAAGAATTAGTATAAGTGATTAATGCATTGGCATTATTAGTGAGATGGGTGTTATGTCCTAAAAATAGGAGTTTTGCCTATAAGAAGAAGATAACATGAACTATGGATGAAAGGAAATGGACGATTCCTTAAGTGGCAAGGCCACATGAGCAAGCTTATGAATGAGCTAATAAGAAACACATAAGTAAGTAGAAATGCAAATTTCAAGGGCGAAACTATTATAAGGGGGGAAGATTGTAACAACCTCAGTTTTTGTAAATTGATTGAGAAAATCAATTTAGTTTGAATTTTCAGAAATTCTAGGCTGGAATATTAGGGTTATTAAAAATGCACTTCTCATCAATGTACAATCAGAGTATAAGACATGTATAATTAAAAACATACTCAATGAACCCTTCAGAATGACTATAAGCACAACAAATTCTGAATTCGGATGAAAAATCGTTTATTTTCTACAATTTTCTAAATAAAAGGGTAAAATAGTAATTTTACACATAGCCAAAAACTAAAACCTCAATATTCATGATGTACTCAAAAATACAAATCCAACACCACTAAGTACGCTCAATTCCAAGTTTGGGAGAATAAAATGAATTTTTCTCCATAAAAGGGCAAAATGGTCTTTTCCCACCCCTGTGGGACCCATAAGGGGCCCACGAGCTGCCCACAAAAGAATCCAACGGCTAAAAAACATGCAATGAGTGGTCAAACCACTACCAACTGCTAGTGGAGGATCCAATGCAAATTAAATAATAAAAAGAATACAACATAATAATTACACATAATCATGAAAAACACCCAAAATGCCTATAAATACACACTCAAAAATCCTCCAAAAATGTTCATAAAATTTCCCACAAAATTATCTTGCTTCCCCTGAAAAAACAGACATAGATCCCTTCCCAAAATTCCAAAACTCTAAAAAACCCCTTTTCTTTCACTTTCTCTCTCCTCTCTCTAGACTAGAATAAGATACCTAAATTCAATTAGGCACTTTGTTCTAGATCAAATCTCACAAATCCCATAATTCAAATTGTCCTAGACTACATTATCTACAAAACCTCAAATCAATTTCAAGATCCAATGGTTCAAACAACAAAAAATACAAGAGAAGCAGTTCTTGGGCTATCTTATTCATCAAGTGGGTATTCTTTTATTTTTGGACTACAAAACTGACATTTTTCTCCAACCAGGAAGGTGGAAACCCTTTCTACACTTGTTTCATGTTATTTTATGTAATTTAAATTTTTCTGAAATCACGTTTAGGATAAAAATAATAAAAGTCAAGAAAGGGTAAGAACCCTTTAATTATGGATGATAGAAGGCTCGGATAGAAAATTTGAGCCATCAAATCGATCCAGAAGGGTTCAAAACCCCTAGGTTAGAAATTTCATAGCATTTAAGTCCCCCAATTTGTAGAGGGATTGATTGGACGGTCCAAACGAATTGTTTGATCTTCTAATCAAATCGGGTTCCCGAGACAGTGGGAAACGCCGCATGGAAACCCACCATGCGACGACGTTTTTGCATGTGCGCGTGTGTGCGACATTGTCCCGGTTGGATGACTGTGCGACAACTACGGTCCCAGGAGGATGCGTCACACGGATGTACCGGTGACAAGCACTCGCCCGACCAAATCAGGTGCAATTGTTCGCCAGACTAGATCGTTCTGCCCGAATGAATCTGGGTTGTTCGTTCCAATGAGCCCAGATCAAATCTGGACCTTGGAATGACTGTGAACTTCAAATCTCAATTGAGGAGTCATATGAACTCCAAATTGAGATTGAAAAGAAGCTATGGAAATCTTATTTCATCTATTTTCTTTTGAAATCATAAAAGTTAGAAAATTTCTTATGAAACTTTCTGTATTTATGAAATAAGTTTCCAACTTTCAAGATCTTTGAGATCTGAGATGATCAGATCTTGGGGATCTATTTTAATGATCAAATATATTGAAATTAAGTAATATTAACTATTTATTTTTATAGATCTAGCATAAAATGAGGGATCTATCCTTTATGGTAGAAAAACCCTAAAAATGCAAAGGGACCCACTTGATTAATAAGATCAAGTGTGATCAGACCTTTGGGATGGATTGAATGAGGAATAATATGATGTAATCCATGGAGATCATGGATTGATTATGAAAAAAACAAAGAAATATGATCTTTGGACCTTAATGGAGTAAAAACCCTAAAATCAATTAAAAGGAAAAGATCTAAGATCTATTGGTTGGATCATAAGTAAAGGTTTTTAAAAATATTAATGTAATTATTTTCATTTTCTTTTATTTGATAATAGCAGTTTAAATGTGAATTATGTTATAAAGCATGCTAGTGTAACTTTTAGATTTTAGCATGCTATGTGATTAGATTGTTATATTAGGTTGATAGAGTTAATTATCTTAGGGTCATGTTAGTTTACATTTGAAGTTTAAGTATGATTCCATTAGATTAGTAGTCAAATTTCATGTATTTTATAACTTAGTATCCATGTTAGTATATTAGAGTATGAATGCCTCCGAATGATATAGATGTACACTTCTCTTATGATTTAAAGTGTATGATTATTTGAATTGTCAAAGTATAGTATGAGCAACTTATTGTCTTTAAGTTAGTAGATATAATTTTTTTATTTAGTGGTTATGTCTCAATATTCATAAATCACCAAAAATACAATCTAATGAAATATAGATTCATGGACAATTAAGATGAGTGAATGACTTGGACTTAATATTAGTAAGGGCAATAGTTAGTAGGACAATATAAGGATTATCAAATCCTTGGCCCAAACTAGGAGAATAATAAACCCCATGAATGACATTGTAAATGTTCATGGACTTAATTAAAATTAATTAGAAAGAGTACTTAGGGTTAACACCTTATGTGAGGCACTCTAATTATATCCATTCTCCTAATGAAAGTAGGATGATTACTCCAATTGGGATTATATATCTGTGAAGATGGGAAAAAAGGTTGCTCAAAAGAATGTGCCTATTCTTGAAGCGCATTTTGGAATGTAGGAAAGGTGGGATATTCCTGAATGGGGGTTGTGTTACTTCCACAAATACCGTGCACATTTAACCTTTTTATAAAAAATTCTCATTTCCATGCCCTCAACATTTCGAGGTAGGGATGCTATTGTAGCATTCATATCATCTTTTTTAGTCACGTCATATATTCCTCCCCTAGTAGATATGATGATGGTCTAGGGCTTATCTAAGTAACCTACTTTTTTTTAATGAGCCCAAGTTTCTGTACCCTCGACCAGCCATTCCAAATACTCTTACACCACTTGAGGTTGTTTATTTAAAAAGTTTCAGTTGCACATCATTCAATAAATGATCACATATCAAAATTAAGTCATTTATAAAAGAAGCTAATGATATGCTAAAGTTCATATCCATGATATGGACAAGTTAACAATAATTCCTAGAATCTTTTCCAGCATTGATAGAAAGTTTTTGTATCCTTCTAAGTAAAAATTAATTATATTCTGGTAGAGAGCATTTGTCTTATCTATAGGAAAGAACTTTTTCAAGAACTTCCTAGTCATTTCTTTTCATGTTTCTATAGAACCTGTTGGCAATTATTAAAACCGCATCTTTGCTTTTTCCTTTAAAGAAAAAGGAGAAAGTTTGAGTCTTACCATATCTAATCCAATGTTTTGTGTCTGCTAAGTCATGCACACTTCATCAAATTCTTTTAAGTGTAGGTAAGGACTCTCATTATCCAACCCATAAAATTTAGGAAGTCTTTGTATTAGTCCTATCTTTAATAGGATCATACTGGTATTTTAAGATAAAATTATACATGAAGGTGTACTAGTATAAAAAAGCTGTAAATAATGTTAATGTTCTCCAATGAGGATTTTGATTATGGTAATTATCCTCATGTGCTCTATGTTGGTCCCATTCCCTATTTTAATTCCTTCTCCAATTTTCAGGTGATGGAGAATGGTTCCTCCATGGATGAATGTTATCATTAAAGATAGGTGGAGGATCTTTAGCATCAAAGAAAGGATTGTTCATCCATGAGGAAACAACATTATTATCTAGGATGAGAGGTAGTTCATCATCATTGAAGAGGGGTTTGTTCCACAATGGGGAAATATCATCTCTGTTAATGCTATGGTGTGGATTAGGCCTTTGATTAATGTGTAGATTAGTCATTGAATGTAACTGATTATATTGTTGTGTCTCTTCTTCTTCTTTTTTTAAGTTTGTGAGAAGAAAACTAAACTAAATGATGCAACCTAATGTCAAGAATGATGCACAAACAAAGGACACAATAAATAATCATTAAGACTAACAAGTTGAAATATTTTAACTTTCTTGAATTCATGTGGGGGAGAAGCTTTTCAATTAGCCTAATTTAATGCTCCTCCTCTCTTTCAAACTACCCCACCACTTACTAGTTAGATCCTAACCTAACCAATGGGGGAGAAGCTTTTCAATTAGCCTAATTTAATGCTCCTCCTCTCTTTCAAACTACCCCACCACTTACTAGTTAGATCCTAACCTAACCAACTATTTCACACCCTCCTTAGCTAGCTGTTGTTTATTTTAAGTTAACTCATAAGTGCATAAATCATTTGCAATATAGCATGCTATGAGGTTGATCTCACGAGAAATTAAGTGAATGTGATGCTAGTGATCCCTACTTTAAACTATCTAACGTAGCCAAAGTTCAAGATTTTTTTAACCTAAAGTAAGAATGAAATTAACACATGAAAATGGAAGTTCTGCAAGAATTAGAAACATGCTGAAATTAAAAACTTTCCCAAAACATGCACTTTCTAAAAATAAAACTTTCCTAATTGAAAACTTTCTAATTTTACGAATTTCCTAATGTAAGAACTTTCTAATAATGCAAATTTGTAACTTTCCTTAATTATCATTCCTAAGCATGAAATTAAGCAACTAATCAAAGGAAACATGCATTAATGAACTACTTTGCAAATCCTACAGCATGCAATCTTGCTTTAACATTAACTAAGCAATCTAAAAATCTAATTGGGTGCTTGAAGATTCAAGTGAACATAAATTTCATGGTGTTTGAAATTAAACAAAACAAACCATGAAAAGAAATTCCAGCAGCATAGTAGTTGAATCACTCACTCAATAGAAAATGTAAAACATGGAATTAATCAATTCTAATGTGAGCAAACATTCAAGAATGTAAGTTATTACCTGCTAAACACGAACATGAATTGACAACTCTAATAAACTTTATTGAATTACATTAAAATCCATTAACATAAAGCTCCAATACATGTAATCCAAATTTGAAATTAAAATCCTATTCCAATGAAGTCCACTTTATCTTAATCTAGCCACAACTACAAGCTAATCCTTCTTCAATTTTTCCAACTATCAATGATGAATAAGCATGCTTAAAATCAAAGGAAAATTCCACTAGAAACTTAAGGCAAGCTTGATGAACTCTAAGGAAAGCAAGAAAAGGTTTCAATGAAACAAAAAGAGAACTAAAGGCAATGAAAAACAAGGACAATGATTAGATTTAAGGTGACTTTCCTTGGCTATCACTTCAAGGAAAAACCAACCTTGGATCTTAATCAATAAACAAAGAAGAACCATGGAATTGAAGGGCATTAACTAACAATAATGGAAGTAAAGTTCAAACAAAGAAAAGATGATTCAAATGGGAAACAACTCAAGATTGAAAAGAGATTTAAAGGACAATACCAAAGCATGGAATACTTTGGGAAGATACAACCCACCTTGGAAGGTAATAGCATCCACCTAAAAATAGAAGAAAATTCAAGAAAAAGGTGATGGAGAGTGGTGGAGGAAGAGGACATCTCCTTCCCCAATGGAGGAGGCATCTTTTTCCTTAGAGAAAAAGTGTGTAAACAAAGTCCCTCCCTTAGGTTTGTGCAACCTATTTATAGTTTTTATCCTATTTTTTCTAGGGTGCCCTAATAATCAGGTGTGGTGGGGATAAAATCAAGTTGTTTTTGGATGGTTAAGATGGTAGGTAGCTATGGTTTCAAACGAGGAAAATGAGTGAGAGGTGGCTGCCCTTTTGGAGGTGGAATAGATGGGAGACGCCACCTTTTTAGGAAGGGGCATCTCCCCTTTCAAAAATCATTGAATTCCATAAGGTAATTGGAAAGTGGGGTGGGAACATCTTGGGCAGCTCCATTGTTAGGCTTCCTCGGGATTTCCCACCTTGGGGGGCTATACCATAATCGCAATTAACCAGGCAGCCCTTTCCCTCAAGGTTTACCATCTTGGGAGAATCAATGTTTGATAGCTCATCCCTCAGGATTTACCATCTTGGGCAGCTTCATTGTGATCCTAAAAGACAAGGTAGCCCTATCCCTCAGGGTTTACCATCTTAAGAGGCTCAATACGTGATAGCTTATCCCCTAGGGTTTATCATCTTGGACAGCTCCACTGTGATTCCAAAGAACTAGGCAGCCCTTTCCCTTGGAGTTTACCATCTTTGGACGCTTGATAATCGATAATATATTCCTTAGGATTTACCATCTTGGGTAGCTTCACCTTAGTTGTAATCAACCACATAGCCCTTTCCCTCAGGGTTTTTACCATGTTTGAAGACATCATCATAACAGTTAAGCATTATTAATCAAAATATCACATGAGAATTTCAACAAGTAATTGCAATTCATGTCATCCATTCAACCAATATGATAATTTATATATTCTACACATTCATAGTGTTAATTACAAAGTGAACAGATCAATAAGAAATTAAGGATAAGGAAGGGTTTAGGATTCTTACTTAAGTTCTAAATACAACTCACAAATCAATTATTAATACCATCCAGATCGTATCTAAAACATGTGGTGAGAATACCAGTTTTAAGTGAATTTCATAATTATATGTGAATTACTATAATTACTTCAAAATCTATACTCATAATAACATTGATCTAACCTCTCGTAATAGCCTGAAGGCCGACACATGCAACAATATTATCCGCTTTCCATTGATGGCACCCATACATGGCCAGCAGTCACAGTTTTGCTCTTCACCCTAAGGAGAAAACCGGTTGTTGCAAGGAAAGTCCTCACCACTCTTATCAATAGCCTAGTGAATTTTCCCTTAGCAATGTGGGACTAACTCTCAGTCCCTAGGCCTGCCTCAATCACCGTTTGACCATCACCTCTCCCCCTTAGGGGACACACATCCACATGTGTCTGCCTCAATCAGCAATCTGATCGCTGCAGCCCACGTGCAGCTAACCATCCACACTAGGCTAGGGGTTGGCTCTAATACCATTGTAACAGCCCAAGGGCCCACACATGCAACGATATTGTCTGCTTTCCATTGACGGCACTCATACACCACTAGCAGTCACGGTTTTGCTCTTCCCCCTAAGGGTAAAATCAGTCATTGCAAGGAAAGTCCTCACCACTCTTATCAACAGCCCAACGACTTTCCCCTTAGCAATGTGGGACTAACTCTCGGTCCCTAAGCCTACCTCAGTTGGTGTCTGACCATCACTTTTGCTTAAAATCTTCCTCAAATCTAGAGGCCATTTCTACACATTCTGCCAAATTTGTGGGTTTGGTACCCAACACCTTAGTTCTTATTCCTGGATGAAGTCCTCCCACGAATCTACCAGGCATCTACCTATTTGTACCATAGATATGTGGTGCAAACCTCTTCAACTGTATGAATATGTTTTCATATTCTACAATAGACATATTCCCTTATTGTAGACCGAGAAATTCTTTTTCCTTTCTTGCTTGAACATGAAGAGGAAAATATTTGTTGTTAAATTCCTCTTTAAATTCTTCCTAAGAGATATTTTCTAGTTTTGAAAAGAAATTCCTCTTTGCCAATCTCCGCTAGAAGGCAGCTTCTTGTTTTAAAATATAAGTGGTCATCTTGACTCTTACCACTTCAGGGGTTTGTAAAACATCCAAAGTTTTCTCAACTTCATATATCCATTCTTCGACTTTTTCAACATCACCCTTTTCATTATAACCTATCACCATTTTCTAGAATCTTTCCATCATTTTGTCTAACTTCTCTGGTGATAATTGAGAATTTCCAATTTCTCCCATAGGTACAGGTGAAGAATTATCTTGTAATGGTGTTGGAATTAATCTTCACAAATCCTTCCATCATCTTTTCCAATTCATCACTTATAATAGTGAGAATTTCATGCTAATCATGTGACTTCATCCCTAACAATTTCAGCTCTTCTATGGAGGCAATGTTTCCAAAGCTTGAAGTGTACTCATTTGGGAGTTTGATCTCTAATAGTCTTTTACACTATTCTTCTCTCCTCTCAGTCAAGTGTATAATTTTCTTCAGGAAAGTATGCTCCTTAGCTGCCCTTATTCAGTAGATGCAACCTTCTCTTCAAACCCTTTCTCTTAAGATCCATTCGAACTACAAGTCCATCCTTTGTTTTTCTGGCATGTCGAGCAAGTTACTGGTCAAGCTTTCACAAACATTCTTCTTAATGTGTATGACATCAAGCACATGTCGCATGTATAGGGATTTCCAATACACAAGTTCAAATAATATTGACTTCTTCTTCCAACAACTTTTAGAGTTTTTGTCATATATATGCTTAATTTCCTTCTTCTTCCCCTATGAGATATTAAGGTTTTCAACTTATTATAATACTTGCAATCTAGTCAGCCTCTTTAGAGGGTCTTAGTCTCCACACTACCATTAAATTTTTCCTTTTTAAAATGATATGGATGGTTTTTATGCAACCAACTTCTGTGGCCCAAGAATATCATCTTCCCATCATGTTGAAGCCATATGGCATACATTTGGTCACTTCAAATAGGATAGGCATTGTATACCTTCACTATTGCATCTTGTCAAATTACTGTAAGTAGGGAAATCGTTTATTGTTCACATTAGTATAGCTTTAAGGGTGAATATCTCTCTCTTGTATGCGCCATAAGGTTCAACCCCTATCTCCCATAATGTCTTAAGACTTTCAATCAACGAAGCTAAGTACACTTTAGTGTTATTTCAAGGTTACTTGAGATCTAGTATAAACATATTTAACATCATGAACGTTTTCTTCATGCACAACAATGACGAAAGGTTGTAACAAAACTTTATAATAGACCAACAACTATACCTATTACTCAAAGAATCATGAGGATTAATCTCATCTATAGATATTGTAAGTCATAGGTTTTTAGGTTCTTCTCCAAAATCAAGCCACATGAAGTCTACAAGCTTCCACACTAGGCTATTTGCTAAATGGCATAAATAGTTATCACCTACTATCTTCTTAGCATACAATACTAGTTTCTTCATTATTTCTATAATATGAAACATTCTTTTTCACCTTGAAATAGGGGTGAAATATCATAGGATCTTTGCAGGAATATCTTTCACTTGCTTATTAGTTGAATTCTTCTTCAGCTTTCATCTTGAATGCCCACAAGTCAGGCATTCAGTTTTGTCTTTGTGCTTCTTTCTATAGAAGATGTAATCATGGGGACATGCATATATCATCTCATATTTCAACCATAGTGCAACCATGGCTTTCTTTGTTTCCTATGTCGACCTAGCCAGTTTGTTCTCCTTCGGTAGCATTTTACCAATCACTTTCAACAATTCTGTAAAACCATGATTTGAAAAGCCATATCTCAATTTCACATTGTAAATATATCATTGCAGACAACTTGATTTAATCTGTACACCCAATGTACAGTGGCTCATCGGCTTCCTCTAATATAGTCTAGAATTGTTCATGATCATCCTAAAAGTCATCGTATGCATCTTAAAACATTGGTGCAGTTGTGATTTTTACAACACTTTCTACAATGTCTTCATGATGATAAACACATTCTGCTTTATCAAGGGTCCATGAGGAAGTCCCTCTCCATATCACATCAATGGGCAATATCTTTCATCAACTCCATTGAAGCACAAAAGTTTTCTTTATCTTTTGTAGGTTTTCACATCTCGAGCATGGACATCGCATGCAATTACAATCATCAACTGCCCTAAGTGTGAACTCTATGAACTTTTGAATTCCCTTTTCATATTCTCTTGATGATTTTTTCACGATCATCCAAGCATATTTGTCCATTTTGTCAAAATATTAAAGTTTAGATGTGTGTGAAGACTTTTCAGACATGAAAAGATTAATAACCTTGGGTTAAGCATTTTACCAAATATTTAGTCTATAGAGAAAATGCATATACAGATGGAAAAAACATATATATTAGAGAATCAATTTTCCAACTTTACGTTCGGAAAAGAATTGATCCATATACATGAATAATCCACACACTAATCCATACACAAGAAGGGAAATTTTAGGAAAGGAGTTTTATACCTACAATTAGCCAAATAAATCAAAAACAAGAAAAGCAAGAAATAATACATATCCACTCCAATATGAACCAAGAATATACATGTTTGGGACAAAATGTTCCTAAAAAACCAACTCAATCTTGGAGTTTTTTGTTGAAGCTAGTTACAGTAAAAAAATAAGATAGGACACTCAGGTTTGATATTGTAGCACATAATGGTATAGAAATAGACAAAACCAAAGTGGATTTAATCTCTAACCTTCCTCTCTAGGGATAGTGAAAGAAATCCGCTCATTTTTAGGCCATGCTGGTTTTTATAGATGATTCATAAAGGAATTCAATAAAATTGCTAAGCCCTTATATCATTTACTTACAAAGGAGACAACTTTTGACTTTGATGAAACTTGTATGAAAATCTTTGAGTGCCTAAAGGCTAAATTAACTTCTGTACTTATTATTCGACTGCTAGAATGGAGTGCACCATTTGAAATAATGTGTGATGATTCAGACTATGCTATCGGAACTATGTTGGGATAACATATTGATAAACTTCCCCATTTCATATATTATGCTAGCAAAGCACTTAATGATGCCTAACTCAATTATTCTATTATAGAAAAAGAGTTGTTGGCAGTTGTCTTTGCTCTAGATAAATTTAGATCTTACTTGCTAGGATTAAGGTTATAGTTTACTCGGACTATGCAACATTAAAATATCTCCTTTCTGAAAAGGGTGCAAAACCTAAGTTGATCCAATGGATACTATTGTTACAGGAATTTGATCTTGAAATTTAGGACGATAAAGGTTCAAAAAATGTTGTAATAGACCACTTGTCTAGGTTAGTTGTGGAGTCTACGAATGAGAATGTGCCTATAGCAAAAAGCTTTCTAGATGAATAGATCCTACACATTTCTTAGTTTCCTTATATGCAAATATAGTCAATTATCTTGTTATTGGTCAAATGCCTAATCATTGAACAAGATAGGAAAAGATTAATGACCAAGGTTAAACACTTATAGGGATTAACATAATGAACATCATAAGATCATTTCCTTTTGTCATGACCATGCATGTAGGGGCCATTTCAATTCTAGAAAGATAGTTGCAAAATTCTAGTGTGGTTTTATTGACCTACTATTTTTAGGGATTCACACATAGCATGTGCAAGATGTCAACAGTCAGGGAGCATAGGAAAAAAGAGATATGATGCCCTTAAACTTCATTCTTATTATTGAGCCTTTCAATGTTTGGGGCATTGATTTTATGGCACCTTTTCCCAACTCTTTTGGTTATCTGTACATCATTGTGGGGTGGATTATATGTCAAATTGGGTAGAAACCATACTATGTAAGACTAATGACCACAGGGTGGTGGTTAAGTTCTTATAAGAACATATATTTGCATGTTTTGGTTCTCCTAAGGCCATAATTAATGATGGGGGTAAACATTTTTGCAATAGGGTATTTGAAAATCTAATGAAGAAATATGGTGTTACCCATAGAATAGCTACCCCTTATCATCCTCACGCAAGTGGATAGGTAGAAGTGTCTAATAGGGAGACAAAGTGAATTTTGGAAAAGACAGTCAATCCAAATAAGAAATACTAGTCATTGAGGCTTAATGATGCTTTATGGGCATACAAACTTGCATATAAGAATCCTATAGATATGTCACCCTTCTGCCTGGTCTATGAAAAGGCCTGCCACCTTCTAGTAGAACTTGAACGTAGAGCATATTAGGCTATCAACAAGCTCAATTTGAACTTAGATACTACTAGAACCTACAGGAAACTCCAACTCAATGAGTTGGATGAGTTAAGGAAAGACGCATATGAGTCTGCAAAGCTATACAAATGTCACATAAAGAGCTATCATGATAAAAAATATCTTAAGAAAGTCCTTCACCCTAGGACCAAAGGTCCTTTTGTATAATACTAGATTGTATCTATTTCTAAGAAAACTTCAATCTCGATAGACTAGACCCTACATAATATGTACTATTTACCCTCATGGGACCATGAAGATAGAAAAGGATTTTGAGTTTGCCAAAGTTAATGAGCAAAGGTTGAAACCATATCTAGAGTTATTCAACCCTGAAATATAGGAGAATTTTAGAGGAACCTATTTACCAGGACCCATGTTAGCTTTTCCCATCATACCTATACCTATACCAATCATAAGATTATCATTAATCACATGAGTTGCATTCATCATTATCATTGTATAGTATGTCTGGCTGAAGATGTTAAACTTAATACTCACTGGGAGGCAATCCATGGTTTTTTAGAGAGTCTCATTATTTTGTATTACCCATTTACCATATAGGTGGCCTATATTTCAAAACATTAGGGACAATGTTTAGTTCAGGTTTGGGGGTCTAGATATGCATGAGATTTCTAAGTTTTTCCTTGTTTTTCTAAAAATAAAAAATTATGAGTTTTTCAAAGGTTTTAAGGTTGAGGTTCTTTTACTATGACAAGAATTGGATTTTCTAATGTTTACTATTTTCATTTCTTTAACTTCTTAATAGAAATGCATATGGTCGATTTTGCATTTTATTCATGTCTTGAAGTATGTTATGAAAGTTAAATCTATGAACACACTTACGCATAGTATGTAAGTATAGACTAATAGATGGTTATAACTTAAAGACCTGAGGAAAATCAGTGGAGACCTATACTCAAGTGAGTATTAGAGACTATCATTTTTTTAGGGTTATATATAATTTCCTACTTTCTTCAATAGATGTTACTTTAAAATATCCCAGTATTCTTTATTTTGGTCAAATTGCCAAGAACTAAAAGGAATATTTAACTTGCTTTCCCAAACATTTATTGAATTAGATAGGCTTTAAGAAACCTATAAATGATATAGGTCATCCTTGTACAACCTAGAGATTAAAGCCTACCTAGTATATTATACCACTAGTTAAACACTTTAAGCCTCTTGGTAAGCCTTTTCTTTTTGAAACCCCATTTACCTTAACCCAGAAAACCAATATCCATTTCCTACCTTTCAAAAATGAGTAGGGATGATAACAAAAGTTCAAAAGAAGGACAAAAGTCAAATAAGTGAAAAATATCAAAGTTCTTACAAAGAAAAAGCCTTTCCTCAAGAAAAAAAGATACAAAGAAAAAGAGTATTATTAGAAAAATAGAAGAAAAAGTTATGAAGAAAAGAGAATGGAAAATATAGAATAGATATTCACTTCAATATAGTTAAAATAGAAAAATTGTCCTACATCAATTCAAAATCTCTACTCATATTTGAAACTTTGAATCCTTATACCCTTCCTTACAAAACTAATCATAAGCCTATGTTTTGTCTTATCTGAGATCTACTGATCTTAGGTATAACATAACCTTGATGGGAATATAAATAGGAAGGACTTAAGGTGAATTACCCCTACTATTCTTGGTAATGGAATCCATTTTAAGGGATCATAATTCTTTGCCTCATCTGTGCTTAAAGTTATATGAACCACTAGGTTGGTTGGATCCAGTCACATAAAGGGAGAATTTTGTTTAACCCTAGTTCTTTGAGAGATTTATTTCTGAGTGTGTACCATTGAGAATTTGAGGTCAAGACATCTTTCCAATGGAGAAATAAACATTACTATTTAGAAAGTCCTGACTTATGTAGTATGTGGATAACTTGTAGAATTTTTCATTCATCTTTATTAAGTTATTGAAGCCAATAGGATGCTAGTGGATGATATTTCTCTGAGATAAAATAAAGGACCTAGTCTTACAAAATTTTATGGGAATATTCACCACAAACCCTCATGTGGCCTAACTCATTGACTTGGGGTAACCTATGGGTTTAAGGGCTTATTGCATATGCAAAATGTAATGATAAGTACCTATGAAAATGGCAACCACTTTGTTTTCATGAATTTTTCCATGTTTGCTTAGGACTAACAAAATGCTTTCTGGGGGTATGATAAGTGTTAAATTTCATATAAAAAGTACCCAATTAGTCACGCATGTGCTATAAATTGTTGCAATTATTCTAGCATTTTTTTGGAATTTCATAACACATGCATTTCTAACCTAATAATTCAAAAGTTTGATATTATGCTAGTTTAGAAGCTAATTTAGAGTAAATATGTAAATGGTCATAATTTTTTAGAATTTAATTAAGATTTTTCATCTTTTGTCAGTGTTGAGAAGGTCATCTGAAGGCTGAGATCAAGTAAGATAAGAATTGAAGATCAAGATCAAATCAAAGCCTAAATGTCATCAATCTAAGGTGTAATCAAGGTTCAAGACCATCTTAGGATAAGCAAAAAAGCAATAGGAAGCATCAAAGGTCATTAAAATCATCTAGGCAAAAAGCCATGCATTTTCATTACTTTGCATAATGACGTTTCCTAGTCTAACTAGGAAACCTAAGGAAGCCAAACCTAAGGAACCTAATGAGGTTCCCCAGACGCGCCTGTTTGGTTTTTCAAATTTGGTCGACGTGGGACGTTCGACCTTGAACGTCCTGTTCATTGGGGAACCGGGGTGTCCTCAGGACACCCTATTTTGGCCCTATCGAACCAGTGTAGCCTAGGGAACGTCCCTGGGTCCTTGGTGAGTCTCCAGGGCTCCATTTTGCATGGTTTTTCATGCAAAAACCTAGGGAAATTGTTCTTGGAACTATGGTGGAGATGGGTTTTGAGAGATCTTAGGCATACCTGGCTCATTGCTGGGTTTTTCTCCTTGTTTTCTCCTCTAGGTCACTGCTCCTCAACGGGTTCTCATCAACGTTTTGGGCTGCCATTAGAGGCGCCCAAGAGCTCTATTTATAGAGCTAAGAGAGGGTTCTGGAGGGGGCTCTCACCGCCTTTGGATGGCGGTGGAGAAACCTCCAGAATAGCGGTGATTTCTCCTCCAATTGCAGCCGTTCTAGAACCCTCTAGAGGTTGAAGATGAAGGGGTGCCCGTATCAAAACGGGCCCCTGTGTTTTGCAGCTAAATCCGTTTTTGTAAAAATTACAGTTTTGCCCCTGAACTTCAAAGGGCCATAACTTGCTCATTTTAACTCCGTTTTGGGTGATTTTGGTCTTGTTGGATTCCTTTTTCTGAGACGCATCTAATGGTATCATTTTTAGGACCAAGTTTCTGGGTTCAGTCAAGGCAAATAGTGAAATGACCAAAATACCCTTATCTTCAAAACTGAACTTTTCATGGGATTTTAATATTACAAAAATTGGGGTCATTACATTATTACCCCCTTAAAAGAATTTTGTCCTCAAAATTCCATAAACTATCATCTTCCAGGTATTTGTCTTTTAGATGATTTCTTGGTGAATGCATTTCTCTCTTAGGAATTAAATCTGGGCTCAATCTTAAATTTATCATTTCTATTGTTCTTCCTATAAGGCCTTACCTAAAAGGGTCGTTTTCGCTGCGTACTCTGATGCAACAGCATACCCTCATACGTGCCAACTTTAACAATACCGATTTCTAGCGGTGGTTCATCTATCTCGAATTCCTTATATTCCTATACTTATCTCATCATGTTTAGGATAGTCGCCTCATAAGTTCATGCTTCTATATGTATAAATTACTCCACACTTCTTTGAGATCATATGATCTTATTTCTCCTATTTTGAATATCATAGGATAATCCCGTTTTCTTTTTATCTTTCATCTAATGATCTCTTCATCATCCATATCTCCTTTTAATGATTGGTTATATGTTATTAGTAAGAGTCCAAAGATTTGCCTTCTTTCCATTGTGTCTAACTTTGCTTCTTATCTTTCATATTTGTCCCTAAGATACTTCAATAACTGATATGGTATCATGTGATCTACAGCCAAACCCTTGATTAACTTTGAATTTCAACTATCTATCGTTTTCCATATGTGACTTATTCCTCGATCAAAGTTACATTCAAAATAAAATCATGAAAGCCAATTAGTAGCTTCTTCCATCGAGGACCTTATCATTTACTAAAAGTAAAATGTCTTAACTCCATATCCAGTTTCATAATTATTGAATTCATTAAATGCTTTTCTCCGTGAGGATCTTATCCAAACTCATGTCAAATGTTAATGGTCGATTCATCATCATGGGCATATGTTCTCGTCTAGAAGCCTATCTCACTATTCACATCAATTTGTCATTAGGATTTTCAATAATATTCCTATTCATGCAAAGCAAAAAGTCTATTATTCATAACCGAGTACCCTTACTAGGTCATGATTGAATCCTTCACCATCCTCTTTTGTCCTTTCTTTTCTTGATGGTTTTCTTTGTAACCTTTCAGTCCAACAGTTCCATACCTAATCCAGTAGGGTTAGTCCTTAGGAAATTCCTTCAATTGATTTTTCGTACTTAGTATATGCTCATAACAACTAACTATTTGTCTAATGGCAACGTAACATTAAATCTTCACCTTATAGTGTGCTAGCCATCTCACCTTTTCTCCTTCCATCCCCTATGTCAATACTTTGTCAGGGCTTTATTGTCAAGCATGCAGTCTATAGTGTTAGGAGGTATAAGTAGTGATTTTCTCAATTCCTCAAAATTTATACTTCAAGTGCCTCCTCATACTTGGCTTATAAAAGCAGTTCTCGTTCAATAACTACTTCATCAAGTTATGCTGAAGCTATTAAATCATCAAATTTGAAAATCACTCAAGTAAGCATGGAACATTTTTGTAGACATATAGAAAGACTTTATTCGATTACCTGTTGATCTCTTTCCAGATATCTCTTTGTCATAAGCTCAAGGGTCTCTAAAGTGATCAATACTTATTTGCCTTCCTTTTCGATTCAAGTCAGCAGTATTTTTTAGACTCAAAGTAATTTCTTCACCTTGTCATGGTAGCTACTAAGGTTTGAAAAATCTTTCACATTGGTTTAGATCACTTCTTATTTTTTGCTCTTATCTCAGTCGTTACTATATTTATTGTACTTGTAGCTCCTCCACGATGTGGCCTAATTAACTCCATGATATGGCCTACTCAACTAACCTCATACCCTCAAATGTCTTAGTTTAACAAGTACTTCTTTCAAGAAAACTCAAGTCTAAGGACTTATGACATCCTTCTGAGTATATAACTCCGACTACTAACTCATAGACACTAACATACTTGATTAAATATGGTGGGATATCCTTATTTTTGTCAACAGTACTCTAAAGGTAATGACTAAATAATGGTCTTATGATATTTGGTCTTCCAATTTATAATAGCAAGATCTTCATTTGATCCTTGATGGTACCCTTCTTGCTGAAGATAGATAGATGGACAAGTCACTTTCCTGGCCTAATTCCTTTCTCAATATAACTTTATTTACTCATGTAGTGGCAAGGTGAGATATCACCAAATCTTCCTTTTTCATGGATTATATCCATTGGGGTTCCCCATAAGCTAATGGATCCGCTAAGATTCAATAATTGATCAAGCCATTTGTAGAATTTGATTTCTAGTTGGTCACCATTCTTCTTTGAAAATTTCTTGTCACTTAATCTCCTGAAATTCGTTACTCTACTCAACGTCTTAAACCCCATATGCTTTCTCTCTTTTATACTCTCTTACAATAAGATCACCAACTCATCTAGTATTATTCCTTTGGCATTTGTTTGATCTACCTTCCTATAGGATTCAAGATGAAAGATTTGTATGTATCTTCATAAGTCACGATATTTTTCTTTGGAATATTCAATATTCATTGAATACTTATCGTTACATCTCTATCTCTTTCTTTCTTTGTTTTCTTCAAAATCCTCATTTTTGTCTTACCTAGATCAATGTCTTCATGTGCTTTGTGGCATATAATCGATATTGCATCTACTCCTTTACTTAACAGATACGATAAACTGAATGCTTTTCAGAAATTCTAAACTGTCTTAAGATCATTGAAATCCTCAGTTGCCTGTAGCCTCAATAAAATTCATACAATGTCTTAATAATGACATTGATGTTTTGATCATGCTATACTTCTCTTACAAGTTCATGTTAGGATCGATCTATTATCATCCTTAGTATTATCATCAAAGTCTTTTAATAACTTGGTCAAATTCATTTCCCTATCATATTCATGTTATGTTTCTCTTTATCACATAATATGTCACTTGTATACATCTTCTGATTTGCTCCATAATACTCAAGTAGTTATTATTTGATATCACTTCACTTTTCATGAGACTTCAATTAAGGTATCCAAAATTGAGCTTAGTCTTTCAGGATCTATTCCTTTGTAATCTAGTACGAGTCGTAGTCATCTCCTAATATTATCTTGCATCCTTATTCCTCTTAGATTATCATCAAAATTCTTCTCAAAGTTTATCTCTTACATCTCTTATCATACTCATATCATATCCCTTATGATAATGTACTCATATTCTGATATTCTTTATGATGGTAAGATAGCCATCTAAGTTCTTCAATTTTCTTACCTTTGATGAGATTACTTTATTGCAGGTTAGAACTATCTACTAACAAGTTCACTACCATCCTCATTCATCATTCTCATAATATATGCATTTTTATATTTGCACCACACAAAAATCCTTAATCCTTAAGTCATCTTAGACTAGATTTTTGGATAAGGGTTGCACTATCCTTTGCTTAATTATTTGTTAAACCAAGCTGTGTGTCACCTATTTATTGATGGTGAAATGCCTTGAGTATTAATATTGTAATCCTCCAATAGAAGTAGTCATCTCTACTACTCTTATTTATACTACTTATTCTTGATTTTCTCTATTGTTCATGACCCTTGGACATGCTGGACTGGCTGTGAAAGGATAAAACCTGGGCTCTGATACCAACTGTGACGACCCAGGTTTTCTCATGCATTTTTAAATGCAATACCTAATTTCCTAAGGTGGGATGCATCCCTATTTGAAAACCATTTTATAAAAAAAAAACATGCAATGCAGAGGAAAATCCTTGGTTTAAAACCCATTTTTGAAAACCCTGAGTGTCATTTGCCTTCACAATAACCAAAGTAGTTTTTGAAAAGCTTCAAAAAATCATAAGTGTTTTTTCCTAGATCTATCCAGTCACAGCACACAGCCTAACTGTAATTAAATACAAATACATGTCCAAAGGGTTGAGAATTTACTTACATGTATAATTGTTTCCTTTTTGAGTCACTTGCTCGTAGCACTAACATAGATATCCTCTATTTATGAGTGGAACTATCCTGAAAAATGTTAAGGATAGGGTGAGTATATACTATACTCAGTAGGAGTCTATCACTACTAGTTTTATAATGCATGCGATGTTTTAAAATCAGATGCTCTTTCCAAAACATGTGCATGTTTGAATACTCAAGTTCAATATCGATATACAAATCCGTTGTCAAACTAAAATACTAACGATTTAAAGGATCACATAATCCAAAATCGAAAGCATCATATACATATATATCATAAACAGAAAGAGATGCATCAGATGCTCAACTGAATCCAACTCATGGATATCTAGTATGGTATGGTCGACCACCCTCATATCATGCCATATGCAATGCAAATAAGTCCATAAACCATAGGGTCCAACTATGCCCACGACCTCCTCACTGTGTGGTCCCTGGGTACCTGAGGACACACGGTCATAGCCTTCACGGGGCCTATGACATGTCGACCTAGTGCCGTGACACCAGTGGTAGCCCCCTGTACCACATGCAGTCGACGTAGGGACTTGCCTCTTTTTGGGCGTGGTACCCATCCACCTAATAGTGGTAGAGGCCGGGTGGCCAACCCAGACCCCTCGGCATAGCACCCACGGGCTTACTAGCCCAAATCACATAAGATCAAATAAGCCAAAACCTCTTTTCAAAACCTGTCCTCTTTGGGTCCCTCACAACTGCCTGGCCCTCAGCACTCCAGCGTCTTTTGGCAACCCTTAAGGACATGCAATCTTTGTAAGAACTTAATGCTCATAGATCATGCAATGTATGCAATAGTTTGCAAAACATATCTATGCATAATGTATATACAAAACATGTCTATGCATAAAGCATTTGTCATATGCATGCTAAACAAGTCATATACTTAAATTATGTATTTGAAAAACAATCATAGTTCTTTTAAAAGAATCTAGTAGCGATAGAGCACCTACCTGGCTAGGTCGCGTTAACCCCTTTTTGCCTCGTACGCTCTTGAACATGGTTTGGGGAATCAAGGTTAGTTTGACCTATCTTTTATGGGTTTTAGAGTGGTTGGTCTTATTAATTAGGCATTAGGAGTCCATCTCTATGCCTATGGGTGTCCTAAGGTCCTAATTGGGCCTTGGTATCCTCAGTTTTCCAAAGGTCTAGCGGCCACGCGTCACCATCCTATTCTAAGCGTCATGCCTACCTTTGATTGGGCCTTAATCAAGGATTTTATAGTTTAGATGTGTCTGCGTCATCGACACGGACACAACGCCTTTTGCGGTGCCTCAATCGGAGCTCTAGATCTCATGTTATAAACATTTTAGTGTCGCATGTACATAGGCGTCTTAAGAATGAAAAAACAGAATGCTAAGGCGCTGCGCGTCTGCGTCGTGCGCCCTAGCTTCACTAAGGAATGGAAAAATCACCTAGTGCTAGTGTACTGAGCGTCTGCGGTGTGCGCCTTAGCAGGCGCGTCTGCAGATGCGCCGGGTTTTCCGCCCGACTGTCCCTTTTGCGGGCGTGTCCCCTGACACGCCCGTTTGGTTTTTCAAATTTGGTCGACGTGGGGAACCGGGGCGTCCTCAGGACACCTTGTTTTGACCCTATCAAACCAATGCGACCCAAGGAACGTCCCTGGGTCCTTGGTGAGTCTCCAGGGCTCCATTTTGCATGGTTTTTCATGCAAAAACCTAGGGAAATTATTATTGGAACTATGGTGGAGATGAGTTTTGAGAGATCTTGGGCATACCTAGCTCGTTGCTGGGTTTTTCTCCTTGTTTTCTCCTCTAGGTCACTGCTCCTCAATGGGTTCTCATCAACGTTTTGGGCTGCCATTAGAGGCGCCCAAGAGCTCTATTTATAGAGCTAAGAGAGGGTTCTGGAGGGGGCTCTCACCGCCTTTGAATGGCGGTGGAGAAACCTCCAGAATGGCGGTGATTTCTCCTCCAATCGCCGCCGTTCTAGAACCCTCTAGAGGTTGAAGATGAAGGGGTGCCCGTATCAAAACGGGCCCCTGTGTTTTGCAGCTAAATCCATTTTTATGAAAATTACAGTTTTGCCCCTGAACTTCAAAGGGCCATAACTTGCTCATTTTAACTCCGTTTTGGGTGATTTTGGTCTTGGTGGATTTCTTTTTCCGAGCCGCATCTAATGGTACCATTTTCAGGACCAAGTTTCTAGGTTTAGTCAAGGAAAATAGTGAAATGACCAAAATGCCCTTATCTTCAAAACTGAACTTTTCATGGGATTTTAATATTACAAAAATTGGGGTCATTAGAAAGCGCTTGATGCTTCCAATTGATTTGCATCATCTAGTGCTTCTAAGGAGTCGCCAAAGACAAAATGAATAAAAGAGGGAAAGAAAAAGATAGAGGGGGAGTTTTGATTTGGGATTTTAGGGCATTGTAGGGGACCTCATGAAGAATGTTAGGAAAAATTTTGGGAATTTTTTTGAGGTATTTATAGGTGTTTTTGAATTTTTTATGATTGCATGTAATTATCATGTTTCAATTATTTTTATTATTAAATTGGCATTGGATTCCCACTACCACCTCCTTCTCCACTAGAAGTTGGTAGTGGTTTGACTCATGGTGGTGGTCTTCCAGATCGTTGGCCCACCTTGTGGGCCCCACATAGTTGTCAAAAGATCATTTTGCCCTTTTAATTGAGCATACTTAGTGTCATTTCGATTGGTTTCCTGAGTACATTCCAAATTTTGATGTCTTAGGTCTCGATTATGAGTAAAATTACCGTTTTACTCTTTTACTCATAAGAATAGAGAAAAATAAGGATTTTTCATCCGAACTCAGAATTTGACGTACTTACAATCATTTTGAACGATTTTTTGAGTAAATTACAAATATCCAAGTTTTAAGTCTTAATTTTACTTTTATAAAAATGAATTTTCCTGGAACTCAAGGTTCCAGTTCCACTATTAAATTTTCAAATTTTAATTTTTAATAATTCAATTATATTCATAAAAATTGGGGTTATTACAATGTATATAACTACATAAATTAGAACTTTTAAATAGATATGCTTATTGCTCCAATTGGAAACATTCTTGACCTCAAATTCTCACTAGAATACACTTAGAATTAAAGATCATTGGGAAGGAAGTTAAGCAAATTTTACTCACCATGTGACCAGTTCCAAAGATACTAATGGTTCACATAATCTTTTAAGCATAATTGAGATGAAATGTAGGCTTAAGGTAGGTTCTTAAAAGAAGGGTATAAGGATTCAAAATTTCAAATCTGAGTAGAGGTATTCAATGACTATTTGTTTGGGTACTTTGAAGTGAATTTTCTTTTTCTTTTCCTTTACATTTCTTATTTTCTTTTTTTGACAATACATCTTTTCTTTGTATTTCTTTTTCTTTGAGGGAAAGGCTTTTTCAATCATGTAACCATTGTGATAGTTTTAACTTCTTTGACCTTTGTCCTTTTTTTGCTTTTTTCCACCATCTCTACTCATTGTTGAAATGTAGGTAATGGATATTGGTACTGGGGCTTTTCTGGGTTAAGGTAAATGGCATTTTGAAAGAAAAGACTTACTAAGCAGCTCAAAAGGTCAAACTAGTGGTATAGTAATTGGGTAGGCTTTATATCTCTAGACTAAAGCAAGGATGGCCTATATCATTTCCTAGGTTTCTTAAAGCCTATTAGATTTAATAAATATTCATGAACAAAGTTAATACTCTTCGTTGGTTCTTGGAATTTTGACAAAAACAAAGATACTAGGATCTTTCAAAGCAAATATACAATGAAGAAAATAATGAATTATGTATAACCCTCTAAAAATTTTGATAGTCTCTAAAACTCAATTGGGTATAGAGGTCTCCTCTAATTTTTCTTAGGGTTTAAGTCATAACCATCTATTAGTGTAGACATGCCCTGTGTGTAAATATAATTTGAGATATAACATTCATAAACACTTCAAGACATGATAATAATGCAGAATTAACCATATGCATATCTATTAAAAAGTTAAAGTACTGAAAATACTAATCTTCAGATAATACAATTCTCATCACAGTAAAGGAACTTTTACCTAAACTAAACATTGTCCCCAATATTTTGAAATATAGGACATGTATACTATAAATGAGTGATGTAAAATTGTGAGACTCAAAAACCCTGAGTTGCCTCCTAGTGAGTGCTAAGTTTAACATCTTTAGCTAGACATACTATGAGCACTCTACTAGACCTAACTAGTTTAACCTAATTTTTTTCCTAATCTAAACCCTAATGAATGAAAGGGGAAAAATTTTCACGCAATTTTAGAATTTTACAATAGTCTATATACATTCTCCCCCTTGAAATTATTGGTGGTGATAACATTAGGACACAATAGACTATCACAAATTTGGATTTGGTGGGACCACATTAATATTGCCTCATTTTTAGCTATAATAGTGACCAATGTACTCAATTCATATTTTTCCTCCTTCTCCCTTACATTTTTCTAAAATTGGAGATTAAGCTGACTCTGTATTTTCCTAAGAGGCTATTCTTGTTTTTTTGGAGGTAGAGTAATGGTGGGGCTTAAATCCTTATGAATTTCTAATGTGTACCCCAGAGTTGGTTGATGTTAAGGTAGAACATCAATTGGCTCTTCTTCTTCCTATTCTTTAGACACAGGTAAGATTTTAGGTGAACCTATATTGTTATTTGTTATTTGATTAAATAAAGTCTATAGGTCCCAAGTGGGTATTTCTTCTACATTGCAAGGCTTAAATTGATTTTCAATATATGTAGAGGGTGCTAATCAGTCTTGCCATTAAGACAGATCAAGAGTATACCTTGACTATATCTGATACATATCCTCATAAGATATTGGCTTAGGAGTGAAATAGTAGAATAATGGTGGTTTTCCATCCCTTGTTTGATAGGTCATGGAACTCAACTTTATATATAATGAAATAAATCATTGCATACAACAAATGAGTACTTTTTTATGTGAAATTAAAGAAAACTCTAACTAAATGATGCATCCTAACTAAATGTGGCTCCTAACTCTATATGATATGTAAGTAAATAATTCCTAATGCTAACATGATGTCTTGTTGATCTTGGTTAATCTATGAGGTAGTAGCTTTTAACCTAAAGCTAGACAATACCTCCTTTAATCCAGAATTGACTATTGCTTGCCAATTAAGTTCTACCCAAGGTGGTTAATACAATTCTCATGAAAGAAGATAGTTTTAGACTTGAATATCCATCAACAAAAGGCATGGAAAATCCATTTGGATTTTGGATACCCACCGTAACCACAAAGTTCAAGAGCAACTAGAGTGACAATAGGTAGCCTCTTTCAAAATGGGTCCTATGAGCTTAAAATCCTAGGTCTATTGCTACTTGATTGTATATTAAGATTAATAGCTAGTATCCCAAGCATACAATGAATTGGATTAATTTCTTAAGTGGGTCAAGGATCTGATGATAAAATATAGTCCTCATCTTATGAGGGTTCCTATGTGGCCCTTAATAACATTAAGTTTTATCCACTTCAAAGCAATAAACATGCAATGCAATACAAGAAAACAGACTAAAGCAACCTATATGCTATCCAACCAAAGGTTAGATAGGTTCTCTCTAATGCAACAACCCTAATCAAAGATGAAACAAATAAGGTGATTGATCCTAAAACTATATGAATTATTCTACCAACCAAAAGCAAATTATAATCAATGTAATCTAAACTAGGAAAAGTAAATCAAAGCGAGAGATACCTACAATGGGATTTTTGATGATGATCAAGTGTTGGCCTCCATACCACACACTTTCCATGTTTTAATACAACCAATTTAAAGTTGAAATTGAAATTGCAAGTTACAATGGGCCTCACTAACAATTTCACTAAAAAATGGTCCTATTCTAGGAAAGCTAAGAAGTCCTATCTAGTTGATGAAGCTCCACTTACCAATTTCTCCTTGCACAAAAACAAGTAAGATGGATCAATTTATGAGGATTTAGCAAGATATGCAAATGCAATGCAAAAATCCTAATCTAATGCAACCTAAAACTACAACTAAAGATAAACAATCCAAGTAGAATCCAACCACAAATCCATTGCAATTGCATAACAACGATGCTAAAAACTTGGTGTAGCATTAAAATTACTCTCAAGCGCATGAATCAATATAGTATTTTCATGCAAGTGAGGTCGTTCCCATGAGAAATCTCACAAATTTACACTGGATTGGATTTTATTCAAATTGATTAAATTTATCCAATGAAGAAGAGTTGTGTTTAAACTAGGATACTAAACAACATGAAATGGAAGCATGCATGGAATTAGAAATTAAACTTAAAAGAAACTTAATAAAAACTAAAACTAAACAAAAAAATTAGAAACCAACATAACTAACAAGCAAGCAGCTAAAGGAAACTAATTTTAAATTAGCATGAATCAAATTAAGAAACTTAAACTAAAAGAAATTAACAAAAATGACACTTTCCTAAATTAATACTTTCCTAAATTAACACATTCCTAAATTAGAATTAGAAACTTTCTAAAACCAATTTAGGAAACTTTCTAGCATTAAAATAACATGTAAAAACAACTAACTAATGAGATCTAACTAACTTTAACAAGAAATTAGAAACAAGCATGTGAATAGAAACTACAATTAAAGAGACGTTCTAAATTTTAATTCTTTCTAAATCCTAAAAATTCTTAAACTTCCTAAAATTATAAAATAAAACTTTCTAAACCTAAACTAAGATGCAAACAATCAATCAATTACTACCAAAACTAAATTAAGCAACTAAACAAAGCAAAAATCTAGAGGAAATGAGATTTAGGCCCATGGGCATGGTTTTTGGATTGTAGGCATGTTTGTAGAGCCCCAAAGATGGTGAATTTTAATATACCTACAATGAGTTACTATAAAAAATAACTTTGGGATCAAATAAAGAACATGAAAATCTAAATGGGTACCTAAGGATTCAGGAAAATAAGATATTTTGGTGGCTGGAATTAAAACACAAATTTAAGGAAAAACCAATATCTAGATTTCAGTACTTAAGAACAATCAATAAATCTTTCATTAGAAAGCTATCGAAATCAATACTTTTATTCAAGAAAACAACTCAGATCTCAAATATATTGATGAAATAAAGAATCCATGATAATAATTCCCAAAGAACTTTACTAAATCATATCCAATTTACACAAAAAATGAGACACATAATAAATGTTTTATTGCTAGAAATTGCTTTTAATTCTTAAGCAAGAAATCATATCTAAGCAATACCAAAAATGCAATCTAATGCTCACAAACTAAATTAAGATAACATGAAAAGAAAACTCTTGAAGGAATTCAATAGAAAAGAAAGCTAAGTGAGTAACTAAGGAAAAACTACCCAAAACTAAGGGAAAAGAGGGGAGAAAACGTGGAATTCAAGTAGGGACATCAAATATTTAAGCTAGATATTCTCTTGGATGTCACTACCAGAAATAAATAACTTGAATCTTAATTGAATAAAAGAGAAAAACTATAGAATTGAAGTGAGAAAGGAAAGGCTTGAGGGTTGGATAGATAGCATGAGCATTAAGGAACAAAATAATGAAAGCTAAAAGCATTGAAACTAAAGCAAAACAACTAAGTTACCAACCAGAATTGGAGATCAAATAAGCAAGAGAATAACAAGAAGACCAAATGAATAGAAGCATATGAGAAATACTAAAGTCCAGAAGCAAATAACATCAAAGGGGAGCTTGATTTCAAGGTGTCTCACCCACCTCTACTTAGAAAATTTGGATGGAACATGGGGCTATATATAGATGAGTAGTTTAGTTTCCTAACTTAGGAAGGGGTGAAAACATGAGAAAAGTGGCACTAGGGTTAGGATATTGAATGAGGAAGGTTAGGTTAATGATGAATTATATGTAAGAAAGATAGGTGGGAAGATGACATGAGAGATATATGATGGTTGGTTTCTAAATTTGAACAAGGGGTAGGTGTCTTTTTCATGGAAGGAGAGTGGAGCTTTTTCCTTTCAAATTTTGTGATGTTTGGTTGACTGAAAGTCATGGAAGTGGTAAGGAATGGGATTTAGGTAAGATGTGTAAAGACTTAGAGTTTTAATGTTGTTCACGAAATAGGAAACTGGGGCGTCTTTTTCATAATGAGGTGCTTCCCTCATTTAACTTGTAACCCTAGGAAAAAGAGTTGAAAAAGAGAGGGAGATGGAGTTGAAAAGTAGGGTTTCTCTATTGATGGGTCCACCAGTACATAATCATCTTACTTTTTACATAATTCTCTCAGACCTTCTAATTAAACCTTCAAAATCCAAATTTAAAAAGTGGATCATTGCTTGAATTCTCCTCCAATTGTATGACTCCATGTGGAAATTGGCTTATGTGGCTCACATTGTGGTCTCATTTGGCCAACAACTATACCTACTACTCATAGAACCATGAGGATTAATCCCATCAGTAGATATTGCAAGTTGTAGGTTTTTGGGTTCTTCTCTGAAGTCGGGCCACATGAAGTCTACAATCTTCTACACAAGGCTATCTATTGGATGGTGTAAATAGTTATTACCCACTCTCTCCTCGTCATGCCATACTAGTTTCTTCACTATTTCTTTAATATGAACCAATATTTAGAATCTTGGAATAAAGAGAAAATACCATAGCACCTTTGCAGGGACATCTTTCACGTACCGATCACTTCAATTCTTCCTCATCTTCTATCTTAAATGTCCACAAGTTAGACATACAATTTTATCTTTATGATCCTTTCTATACAAGATGTAATCATTGAGACAGGCATATATCTTTTCATACATCAACCCTAGTATAGCCAAGGTTTTCTTTGCCTCCCATGTTGACCTAACCAATTTATTCTCCTTAGGTAGTATTTTATCAATGACTTTCAACAATTCTATAAAACCTTAATTTGAAATACTAAATCTTGATTTCACATTGTCAAGTTCTACCACTATAGACAACTTGGTGTAATCTGTACACCCAACGTACAATGGCTCATTGGCTTCCTCCAATGTAGCCTGAAATTGTTCTAGGTCGTCTTAAAAGTCATTGTATACATCTCAAAACATAGGTGCAGCTATACTACTATCTACACCACTTTCTAGACTGGCTTCTTTTTCATGTACACATTTAGCACTTATTGAGGGCCTATGAGGTATTCACTCTCCGTGCCACATCTAATGGGAATAGCTTTCATCAACTCCATTGAAGCACAAATGTTCTCTCAACTCACTAGTAGTAACCTTTTTCAGGTTTCCACATCTTAAGCAAGGACATTGCATTAGATTACAATCACCACCTACCCCAAGTGAAAACTCTACAAACTTTTCTATTCCCTCCTCATATTCCTTTGATGATCTTTCTACACTCATCCAAGCATATTTGTACATTTTGTCCACATTAGTGAAAAAATATATAATATATAATAGATGAGTCAACTTTTCAAGTCTAGTATTGAGAAAAGTAAGAATGATACAAAAACATGACTAATCCATACACATAAATGTTCCACACATTGATCCATACATATGAATGATCACACACATGCAAGAAGAAAAAAGATTATACAGAAAAGGGAATTTTATACCCATAAGCATCAAATAAAGTAAACATAAGACAAAAAACAAGAATGAATACTACCCAACTGATTTCAACTGAGAAAATACAATTTCAGGACAAAGTACATGTAAATCTAACCCAATGATTGAGTTGTAGTCAAAGAACCCAAAAGTAAAAAATTAAAGGTTGAACTTCATGTTGTATTAAAAAGAAGATTTAAAGGGCGATTCTTAAAAACTATCTTATAAAACATGGAAAATATAAGATGGTTTTCAAAAACCATTTTATATTATCAATAATATAAGAAGGTTTTCAATAACTACCTTATAAACCAATTTTATAGGACGGTTTTTAAAACAACCTTATATTTTTAGACAATTTATAAGATGGTTCTACAAAATTGTCTTATATTCCTTGAAAATATAAGATGGTTTTAAAAACTATCTTATATTATCCTAACAATATAAGACAGTTTTCTAGATCTGTCTTATATTATCTTAACAATATAAGACATTTTTCTAGAACCATCTTATATAATGGTTTTCTAAGACAGTACTTGAAAATCGTCTTATATTGTTAGTGACAATATAAGATGATTTTTCAGAACCATCTTATAAAATCATTATATAAGACAGTTTTATTAAAAATGTATTCTAATATTCTAATATATAATATAGTTTCTTAAAACCATCTTATAAATTTTTTTATAAGATGGTTGTATTTAAACCGTCATGTTTTTCTATCTTATAAAACCCAAATTTAAGTAGTGAAGAAGAGTGGAGCTTTTTCCTTTCAAATTTTGTGATGTTTGATTGATGGAAAGTCATGGAAGTGGTAAGGAATGGGGTTTAAGAAAGATGTGTAAAAATCTAGGGTTTTAGAGTTTTTTAGATTGAAGTAGATCTATGGTTTTCTATTTAGGAAACCACTTGATCACCAATTTGGATAGGGGGGCATCCTCCTTGTGGATGGTTGCTCTATCCTTCACTTAAAAAATGTGGAATCCTAGTTGAATGGGTGGATTAGGGTTAGAAAATGGATTAGGAATGTGGGTTTTTCCCTCTTTATGGATCCCTTAATGCATGATCATCTTACCTTTTACATTAATCTCACACATCTTGTAAAAATCCCACTTTTAATATAGGAAAGTTGTTTGAATTGATCCTCCAATAGTGTGGCTCCATGTGATACTACTTCTTGCTTGATGACTCATTCCTTGGTGGCTTAAGTGGCTTCATTGCTTGGCTTCAAGGCTTGAGTAGATCATATGACTTATCACCCTTTTTCATGGCTTTAATGGCTTAGGTAGCTTGAATGGCTCTCATGCAAAGGTGGTGGAAATGCAATGCTTGGGCTTGGGTCCATTTCTAGTCACCTTTTGCTTCTCCAATTAACTTCTTGCTTGCCCTAGGATGATCTTGAACCTTCATTTCACCTTGAATTGATGACATTTATTCTTTAACTTTCTTAGGTTTCCTAGTTAGTCTAAGAAACCTCATGAATGTCTTCAATTTCCACCTCAATCAATCTCAACATTTGGATTACCTTCTCAAAACCTACAAAAGAGAAAAAACACTAATTAATACCTAGCAAATTATGATCATTCACATACTTACTCTGAATTTTTTCAAGAACTTGCAAAATATCAAACTTTTGAATTATTAGGTCAAAAATAAATGTGTAATAAAAATCCTACCAAACAATCTAATTTAACACTATATGTTATTACACATGTCCTACTAATTGGGTAGTTTTTATGCAAACTTGAACACATTACAGTTCCAAAAATTTTATAAAAACAAGTTAACCATGATAGTATATGGTTCACAATGAGATCATAGTCCATACATCTTGTACATCAAATATGAATTTACTAAGATAACGTAGTGGATGAGTTAGCACAAGAGTTCATAAGAATTAAGATAGATATTGATCTTGTACTACTAATATGATTAATTTTGTATATTGGAATAGTTATGGACTATAGTAAAAAAAACAGAAAAATACATTTTTCACATTGATGAGGAAACAGTCATAGTATATAAAAATAAAGACCCTATAAACAAATATAGGAAGCTAAATACATTGTTTTGAAAGTCAAGAAATTTGAATAAATGTGGTGATTATAGAAGATGAATAATTCAAGATTGTGGAGAAGGATATAGATATAAAATTTCAAGATATATTGAGGAGTTTTCAAGATTTTCAATCCAATATGAGATTGAGTTATTATTGAATTATTACTTATTACATCTCCAATTATTTATGGTATTTTAGAAGATGGCATAAGATTATCTGAATAAGCTGAAAAGTCAATTATAAGGATTATTAGATAGAGGATTTTTTGACAAATAAGTTATTTTGGAGAACACCAAATACTATAAGAAAAGGGATAGATTATTGTGATTATGCATTAATTAAAATGTTGAATAATGTCATTGAGGAGGTTAAGTAACCTCAACTCACATAAAATGTGAGTTAGAAATGAAAGACATCATTCAAAACTCAACATAAATTTTGAGTTATACTTTTGGTATAAATGATATTTATGAATTTGATGAAGGAAAATTTTCTTGGATAAATAAGAAATAATATGTATTGAACATATATGGATTTACTTTGAAACATCACGAATTAAAATGTTTACCAAATTTGGTAAGTGTAAAGACTAGCTAAAGAAAGTAAATTTCTATGACATATGAGGATAATATTGATGTTGATCCTTAATTGTAGTAAAAAGAGTCACTCTTTCATATAAGGAGTTAGAAAGGATATAGAAAATTCATTGTGGATGATTTATAATGATTTTCAAGTATACAGTTTAGAATTTGTAGCACTAGTGTTACTTATACAGTGAAAAAGTAAATCATTAATTATGAGAACCTTAAGAATAGTGATATGACTCGGTGATAGTAAAAGAAAAGATTTTACAAAAGTTATGACAAGATGATAGTGAAATTTTGAGGAAAGAAATATCATTAGATGGAATTTTTAAAAGAAAATGATATAGAAGTATGAATATTTCAAATTAAGATAAAATATTTACTTCCAAAGTTTGGAAGGTCACACAGAGAACATTAGTAACTTCAAATGAGATTTAATACAATGTTTTATCTATGGTTGATAGTCAAAGAACTATCTATACCTTGAAAGACATGTTAAAGAGTATTGCTATTGAATGAAATGGGGAGTAACAATATGATAGAAATATATTATGTGAATTACCAACTAATAAAGTAAAGATCAATGACACCAATCAAAGGAAATATAAAATATGAAATGAGGGAATTACTCAGAGAAATTAGTCATTTTGAAACGTTAGAAAATGTCAGGTTACTAACAAGTTTTATGACTTTGATAAAGTCTACCTTTAAGGAAAAGGTAATATAATTGAAGAATCAGAAAGGGAATAAAAGAGTTCTTTAAGTGTCAATATTTCATAGAACAAGCTATAAGAGAAAAATTATAAATGAAATAATGATAACTCATGAGTTGTTATACTAAATTTCGAGGACAAAAATTTCTATAAGGGGGGAAGCATATGAAAAATCCCAATTTTTCTGGAATTATTTAGAATTAATTGGATTTTTTTATGAAAATTGAGGTGGAATATTATATTCAATATAATATTATTTTATTAGAAAAAAGAATCAAGTTTTGAAACATAGATATTTGGAATCATACTTGGAAAACTGTTCAGAATGACTGTAAGCACACTAAAATTTGAGCTCACGTGAAAAATCACTTTTTTTAGAATTTTTGTGAATTTATATTTACCCATAAGGGTAAAGTGGTCATTTTATTTTTGGGTGGGGTCTACAAAAGTTAGGTGAGCTGGTGGACAACCAGCTCAAGGAGTATCAATGATGAAGAATAAAAATGGTGAGGAATATGCTTTTAATTTTATAAGAACAATGGAAATCATTAAAAATTAAAATAATTAAAATTATAATTAAAAAAATACTAAATTTTCCCTTCCAAAGACCCCAAGATTCTCCCCCTCTTTCCTTCTCTTTGCCTATCTTTTTTTCCCTTTCCCTTTTCTTTTTCTCTCTCCTCTCTTTCCAATCGAAGCAGTGGTCCCCAAACACGCTTGGCCTAGGAACTAGCCTGTCCTAGGTTAGCATGTCTAGGGACGCGTCTTCCACCCAACAACTTTGCCCGATCCAGCCGACTAGGGTTTTCCCCAGCTTGGTAAGATCATCACCGATCTACCTTCTCCGGCATCGAAAACATGATTGAAACTAGAATCCAATTCCCCCCTCCGAATTTCTCCTTCGGCTCTGACAAACACCTCAGTGGCAATGATTCACCAATGATCACACACAAAGGTGCGCACCCAAAGGAATTTGGCCAAATAAACACCTCTCCAGCTTTCTCCACTGCTAAAACGAGATCCAGGTAGGTCTCCCTCAACTCCCCTTCAAAACCCCCTTGCTTTCCCATCAAAAACCCTAAGGATTCACTGTGAAATCTATTCACAGGCATCTGGTTCACTAGTGAAACGGGTCTAGTGAACCCTAGATGGTAACCACCCAGGAAATGCTCAGATGGGAATTTTGAGCTGTTGGATGGCATTATACGACCCTAAAACCCCCAGGTCTAGGTTCGAAGTAAAATTTCAGTGAGATCTGGCTGTTGATCTAGGGAGTTGTTGATTTGATTGTCTAGATCGGACCGTCTCAATGGATCTCCAGAGATCTGCTCTAAAGACGCACGACACAGACACACACAGAGACGCTCCATGTGGGTGTGCCACCACGCGTACTCCCCGTGTGCAGAGCAGTCATCACTGTGAGAGGACACGTGTGGCGTCCCAGTGATGGTGATGCGCTGTGCCATTTTGTTGCGTTTTGACGGTCCAGATCAAATCTGGACCATCAAAATAGATTTGAAAATTAAAACTTTAATTCAGAACTCATTTTAACTCCAATCAAGATTGAAAAGAAGCTTTGGATTCCTGGTGAAGAGTAGAATCTAATGGAAACATTAAATTTAGGTTTTATTCACTATGAAATTCTATAAATAACAAAAAGTGGTACTAATTCCCAAGATCAATCAAATCAAGTATGATCAGACCATGAAAATTAGTTTAAATGATGATCTAAAGTTAAGATCATATGGATTGATGAGCCTGATAAGGCTAATTTGGGATAGATTGAGATCTATGCCCATAATTTTGATAAAATGGATTAAGATCTTCTTAATCGATTGGATCAAGAAAGATCAGATCATAGGATGAGATGCATCAATGATCTAGTGATGATATCACATTAAGAGAATGTGATAGATCTGAATAAATATGAAAGATCAATATCTAAACCCTTAATGGGATGAAAAAGGAATAGAAATCAAAATATGATCTTGGGATCGAAATGGACAAATATGATATATTCAAATGAGCATGTGAGTTATGATATTTTATTGTACAAGTTCTTTTATTTACTTAGTAGATTTAATTATTAGATTTACTTACTTATGCTTTAATGTTCATGTTATGTAAATTACATGGAAAATATAATTAAATAAAAATATATATTGATGAACATTTACACTGAATAACATGGATAGTAAGGGCTATAGTTAGTAGGACAATATAAGGAATATCATTTTCTTGGGCCTATTTAGGAGAATAATAAACATTCATGAATGACATTATTTATGTTCATGGACATAAGTTAAAATCAAGTAGAAATGGAACTTAGGGTATAAGAGCTCATAGGAACCTTATACAAGGTTGAACTAAGGTCACTCTAGTAAATGCTGAACATGGTGGTTAAGGGGGTTGTCTATTAGAGCCTTACTCTTCCCCCACCTTTTAGTGATGTTTGTGAGGTTTAAATGCCTCCTTACATGAAGATTGAATTAACCACTCTATAAGCAACTTTTAACTAGTAAGTCTTAGTTAATTCTAAAATAAGGAGGAGCTATCTAGTATTATGAAATAAACTATCTTCAACCAATAAGACATTAACTGGTTGAATAATAATAATAAGAACATAAAAGATAGCAAATTATCTAATCCTAATAAAAATTGTAAGTAAGATAAGGATTATTAAACAAGATGCATGATGAGATCTTGAATGATCAAGAACAATATATAGAATTATAATTTAGATTAAATATTTGATTTTGTATAGATGTTATATTTAAATGTAGATCAATAGATTAGATCCTTGATCAATACAATCCAAGGAAAAAGATCCAAGTCATCCTATGTAAGGATGATAAAATGAACAACTAGAAAGTATAAATGAGTTGAGGAATGACTATATACGTATGATTTGACAAATATATGAAGAATACGATGATCAAGATCAATGAGAAGATGGATTGTTGAAAGTAAAGGTAGCTGGACCTTAAGAATATATTCAATGTAGAAGATTCATGTATTTTACACATGATCTTATCCTGATAACTATAGATTGATTATAATTGCCTTCTCATTTTTTATGAATCAACAAATGATGTTGAAATGAATACAAAGTGAATGATTAAGTAATTATAAAATTACTTAAGGAACAAATGATGTTGAAATGAATACAAAGTGATTGATTAAGTAATTATGAAATTACTTAATGGGTAGAATGAGAAGATTTGAACTACATAAGTTGGACCCCCAAATCTTAAGGAAAGAAGTTATAGGAATGTCCTATTATAACTAGACATATAGTCTGTAAGTATTGAAATATTATTTTCCATACAAGCATTGAGGCTTGTGATTTTGTTTTAAGACAGGCTTATGCCTAGGGATGTCAATGCTAGGAGAGTTATGAGGGTTTGGTCACCCACTCTTTGAAACTGATTATGATGATGATACCATGCCCAAAGAGAGGCAAAATGTCAGGTGGGGAAATTGTGTGAAGGCCGCCACTATGACAGCCATGGTTCCCCTCATACGAACATGGATCTATATTTTTCACCATGGTATCAATGGAGTATTGAGCAGTTATTTGGGCTGCTATAAGGATTGAGACTGTAAGCATGGTAGTCCTTTGATTATATTTTGCAATATGTTGCAATTGATTATAGCATAATGAGATGCCTTATGTTATGGCATGATGAGATGCCTTATCTTAGGACATGATGAGATGGCTTATTTTATGGCATGATGAGATGCCCAGTAAAAGTTATTACCAATGTTGTATTGGATGATGATTTCCAATGCGGTATGATTATATGTTAACACCTAGTGTTAATATTGAAACCAGTTTGAAAACGAGATATTATTAATGATATTGATTATATTCATGATTTTCAGTGGTTTTATTTATATGTAATATGTATATATATAATTCATATCATGAGTGAAGGATAAAATGGTTATATAATTATATAAATTGATTTATATCATGGATAAAAAGAACTATAAATTTTGAGATATATTAATTATATTTCTAAAATCCCCTACCAAGCCTAACTTGCTGAGATATTGTAAATGTTTGAATATTTACAATATCTCAAATACAGTTAAGGAAGATTGAAAGCTCAAGACTTGAGGATAATCATCACCGAACTACTACTTAGGGTATTTACTTTGAGGAAGTTTGTATTGATTGTTTTGTAATTTAGATTGTAATATTTGGACAAGGTATGTAATGACTACTGGGGCTGTGTATGTGAATCACTGGATTGATCCTGATTTTAATAAAAGTATTTCTATTGATATTCAATGGGAATTTTATTTTATACAAAATCTATATATGATAAGTAATTTGAGGTAGCACTAGGATTTTTGACAAATCAATTTCAAAGAAAATATGTTTTCGCTGTTTGAATTTTAAAATTTTTCAAAATTAGGCCCTATCATTGCAAATATTTGTGAAAATGTGTTTCAAAAACCTGGGTCATCACAGTTGTTATCAGAGCAGTTCATCTAGTTACTTATAGCTCCTATATGTCCAATATGAAGATGACAATCCAAATATGTTAAGTATATCGTAACTTAATATAGGTTTGGACATAGTAAGTTAATATAGGAGTAGGATAGCATTAGTTAAAGTATTAGGATAGAATGAGTAAATGTAATTCACTCATATAGGAATAGTTAAATATGAACATATGCCTAGGTGGGCAGCTTAGTAAATTACTCATTCCAATATAGTAAATTGTAAACCATGGAATCAAGTAATAAAATAACATTACAACATATAATGGTGTAATGTTTAACCTAAAGTCTTAACCAAGATATTCGTTTAGAGATAAAATATCCTAACACTAGTATATGATCATTATACCAAGTGCAATAGTTAAAAGTTAGACAAAATGGTAGAAAGATTCTAGAAAATTGTGATAGTTTATAATGGAAAGGGTGATGTTGATAAAGTCAAAGAATGGATATATGAGATTGAGAAAACTTTTGAGGTTTTATGAATTCCTAGAGAGGTAAAAGTTAAGATGGCCACCTATATTCTGAAATAAGAAGCTGCCTTCTGGTGGATATTTGTAAATAGGAATTTTTTTCAAACTCAAAAAATATCTCTTGGGAAGAATTTAAAGAGGTCTTTAATAACAAATATTCTCCTCTTCATGATCAAGTAAGAAATGAAAAAAGAATTTCTGAATCTACAATAAGGGAATATGTTTATTGTAGAATATGAAAATAAATTCATACAATTGAAGAGGTTTGCACCTCATATATGTGCTACAGATAGACAGACAACTGGTAGATTCCTAGAAGGACTTCAACCAGGATTGAGAACTTAGGTGTTGGGTACCAAACCCATGACCTTGGTGAAGTGCATAAAAATGGCCTGCAGATTTGAGGAAGAGTTTAAGAAAAACCAAAATGGAAAAAGAGTAGAAATGGGGAATTTCAATCCAAGACCTTTTAAGAAAAGCAAAGGGCCCATGAATAATTTCAGGCCACCAAGAAATCAAGGAAATCCTACTTTTGGACAAAATCAAAGGAGTTGTCCCAGGTGTAGAAGATTCCTCTCTAGGAATATATGCCCTAATCCAATACAATAAAGACCTCTACTCAAGTGTTATAAATGTAGGGAATTGGGACACATGGAAAATAACTGCAACAAACAATTGGTAATCAAAGAGGTGAAGCTAGAGAATATCCCTCGATGGCAAGGAAGGGTACTTGTTATTACTGACAGTTAAGCCAAAACTTGAAATGTGGTGATTAAAGGTACTTTGCTTATATTTGATAATTATGAAAAAGTACTATTTGATTCTGGATCAATACACTCTTTTATTTGTTATGAAATTGCACCAATTGTTAATCTACCATTGAAAGATTTGAGGTATAACTTAGATGTTCTAACTCTAGTCAGTGAGTTAGTTAGGGTAATAAAAATTCCAACCTTTATAGGAAAGGTAAAACCAAATTGCTAAAGAATGGATATCACTTGAGAATAGTTCAAGGAAATAGTAAGTATTTCTCTCCAAAATCAGTAAAGGAGAAGAATTTTGATAAATAGATGATTAATTTTTGGAGTAACAAGAAATGGTTGTTTTACACTTGAAGAAAATTTTTGAGATCAATCAGATAAAGAAGAATAGTGAATGTGGGAAATTACAATCCCAAAATTTTTAAAAAAACAAGTTAACCATGATAGTATATGGTTCACAATAAGCTCATAGTCCATACATCTTGTACATCAAACATGAATTTACTAAGACAACTCAGTGGATGAGTCAACACAAGAATTCATCAGAATTAAGATGGATATTGATCTTATACTACTGATATGATTAATTTTGTACATTGGATTAGTTATTGACTATGGTAAAAAAAAGAAGGATAAACACATTTTTCACATTGATGAGGAAACAGTCATAGTATATGAAAATAAAGACCTTGTAAACAAATACAGGAAGCTAAACACATTCTTTTGAAAATCAAGCAATTTGGATAAATGTGGTGATTATAGAGGATGAATAATTCAAGATTATGGAGAAGCATATAGTTAGAAAATTTCAAGATATATTGAGGAGTTTTCAAGATTTTCAATCTAATATGAGATTGAGTTATTATTGAATTATTACTTATTAAATCTCAACTTCTTTATGGTATTTTAGAAGATGGCATAAGATGATCTAAAGTTAAAAAGTCAATTATATGGACTATTAGACATAGGATTTATTTGACAAATAAGTTATTTTGGAGAACACCAAATACGATGAGAAAATGGATAGATTAATGTGATTATGCATTGATTAAAATGCTGAATAATGTTATTGAGGAGGTTAAGTAACCTCAACTCGCATAAAATGTGAGTTCGAAATGAAAGACATCATTCAAAGCTCAATATAAATTTTGAGTTGTACTTTTGAGATAATTGGTATTTATGAATTTGATGAAGGAAAGTTTTCTTAGATAAATAAGAAATGGTATGTGTTGAACATATATGGATTTACTTTGAAACATCATGAATAAAAATGTTTACCAAATTTGGTAAGTGTAAAGACAAACTAGAGAAAGTAAATTTCTATGACATATGAGGATAATATTGATGTTGATCCTTAATTGTAGTAAAAAGAGTCACTATTTCATAGAAGGAGTTAGAAAGGATATTCAAAAGTCATTGTGGATGCTTTATAATGATTTTCAAGTATACAGTTTAGAATTTGTAATACTAGTATTACCTATACAGTGAAAAGGGTAAATCACTAATTATGAGAAATTCAAGAATAGTGATATGACTTAGTGATAGTAAAAGAAAAGATTTTACAAAAGTTATGACAAGATGATAGTGAAATTTTGAGGAAAGAAATATCATCAAATGGAATTTTTAGAAGAAAATGATATAGAAGTATGAATATTTCAAATTAAGATAAAATATTTACTTCCAAAGGTTTGAAGGTCACACAGAGAACATTAGTAACTTCAAGTGAGATTTAATACAATGATTTATCTATGGTTGATAGTCAAAGAACTATTTATACCTTGAAAGACATGTTAAAGAGTATTGCTATTGAATGAAATGGAGAGTAACAATATGATAGAAATATATTATGAGAATTACAGACTGGTAAAGTAAAGATTGATGACACCAGTCAAAGGAACTATGAAATGAGGGGATTACTCAAAGAAATTAGTCAGTTTGAAACTTTAGAAAATGTCAGGTTACTAACAAGTTTTATGACTTTGATAAAGTCTACCTTTAAGGAAAATGTAATATAATTGATGAATCAGAAAGGGAATAAAAGAGTTCCTTAAGTGTTAATATTTCATAGAATAAGCTATAAGAGAAAAATTATAAATGAGATGATGATAACCCATAAGTGAGTTGTTACACTAAATTTCAAGGATGAAATTTCTATAAGAGGGGAAGAATGTGAAAATTCCAAATTTTTTGGAATTGATTGGATTTTTTATGAAAATTGAGGTGGAATATTATATTCAATAAATATTAATTTATTAGAAAAAAGAATCAAATTTTAAAACATGAAAATTTGGAGTCATACTTAGGAAACTGATTAGAATGACTGTAAGCACGTTGAAATCTAAGCTCAGGTGAAAAATCACTATTTTTTATAATTTTTGTGAATATATATTTTCCCGTAGGTATTAAGACGCCCACCGGATTCTATTCAAATGAGCATGTGAGTTATTATATTCTATTGTAATATGCATTGGATGGTAAAGCTTTAACGATTGATGTCCTTGGCCAACATGATGGAAATATATTTTTTGTCATCAAACCCTAATTTTGGATGAGGGCTGCAAAACACAAGGTTCTCCCTTCCTCTAATATTTAGGTTTAGATTGAGAAACAGTTGTTTTTTCAATTGAAATCATTTGATTTTGCCAAAATTGCAATAATCTAACCATGATCTTGATCCCATCATATACAATGACAAACCCCACTTCATCCACAAGATAGTATTCTTACCATGTTTTTCATGCCACAACCTTCAAAATCTCAAAAATGGATGCAATTCTTTCTAAAGTCTTTTTTTAGAAAGATTTTTACGAGATAGTAAATTTGAAGCCAAATTTGAATTAAATACGCTTTTATGATAAGATAGCCTGATAGTCATTTGTTTTGTGATTTTCCGTTGATTGCCTTGTTGGATCTTGAAATTGATTTGGGGCGTTTTGTAGATTAGGTAGTCCAGGATTGTATGGACGATGGGATTTGTGAGATTTAATTTGAAACAGAGTGCCTAATTGAATTTAGGTCTCTTGCTCCAATTAGAGAGAGGAGAGAGAAAGTGCAAGGAGGAAGATTTTTGGGAAGGAATCTAGATCCAGATTTTTAGAGTAAGCAAGATGATTTGGTAGAAATTTTAATGAACATTTTTGGAGGTGTATTTCTGGATGTTTTTGAATTTTTCATAATTACTGTAATAATCATGTTTCAATTCTTTTAAATATTAAATTAACATTGGATCCTCTACTACCACCTCCTTCTCCACTAGCAACTGGTATTGATTTGACGACTCATTTTGGCCGTTGGATTCTTTTGTGGGTCCCACGGGGGTGTGAAAGGACCACTCTATATTGATGCAATTCACACACACACACACACACACACACACACACACACAGAAGAAATTTATCATTAGCATTCCTTATTCTTGTTCAATACTACATATAGTACCCTTAACAAGCCCACAAATGTCTAGCATAGTTGGTTATAAACAAAAGTATATTTCCTGATTACACTTGGTTGCAGGTCCAAGCCCACCTTTTATTTTGGGAATTAGACTTAGGAGTACGTGTTTTGCTTCAAACAAATAATGGGGGGAAAAAAAACTTTTAACAATTTGCCTTAAAAACAAAATAAGAAAATAAAAGATAATAAGTGTTACAGTTCATCAAACCTGCAATCACACGTATCAAACGTTAAATCTACAAGGACACCAACTGGAGTAGAACATTTGACAACACCTATCAATCTCCATGAAAAGACATGTAGCAAATAACAAAGAGATCATGCAACAAGAAGAGTCTCATGGAGAAGAAAACTCTATAGGTAGATTTTGTGACGTAAAGTGCTTGATCGTCATATGGACAACAGCCTTGTTTGCGTCGCTAGTAATTAGACTTTTTCCTTTTAATTGATAGATTAGGACCCTAGTTTTCTTGTAATTCAAAACCTCCATTCTTGTTAGTAAGTAGTTTAATTCGCTTATTGGGTAAGAGGGCTTTTAACAAAGAGATCACGTGACATCCCGCGATGGATAAGAAATACTTCATATATCTATGCTATTATCCTGAAGGGCTAATGAAGGAGTCTTTGTAGCTAATAACAGAGAGATCATGGGACATCCAGGTAAGGGCAGCTCTAGTGCATGAAGCTTTAGCGTATGTGGAGAGCGAGGAAGGGGCGGACCACAAGGGTCAATAGTATGTAGCTTTACCTTGCATTTTGCAAGAGGCTATTTTTACACCTTGAACCCATTTTTGAGATTTTGAAGGTTGTGGCATCAAAAACATGGTAAGAATACTAAACCCTCTTATTGTTGTCCATGAGTTTTCTTATTACTAACTCTCTGTACTATTTTGTGGATGAAGTGGGGTTTATCACTGCATATGATGGGATCAAGATCATGGTTAGATTATTGCAATTTTGGTAAAATCAAATGATTTCAGTTGCAAAAACAACTGTTTCTCAATCGAAACCGAAATATTAGAGAAAGGGAGAACCTTGTGTTTTGCAACCCTCATCGAAAATTAGGGTTTGATGACAAAAAATATATTTCCATCATGTTAGCCAAGGACATCAATCATTAAAGATTTACCATCCAACGCATTTGCGGATGACCAAGGCAAGCAAGAGGCTTCCATGATCAGGTCACGGAATTAGATTATTTGATCAGGGATGACTTCGAGGTTGATTGGGAGATGCCAATCTCTTTGGTAATTTTCTAATAAAGGAGTAAAGATGGTTGTATCTCTATTTTGTTTAAGTGTTGAATAATTTTGTTTGAACCATGGTCCAGTGATTGTAGGTATTCTCTTGCAATAAAATCTATAATTCACAAAAACAAAAAAATGTCTTCCTCGTCCCTTCATTAAGGTGGTTTAATTCCAACTTCGGAAACCTCATCTACAAGTGACATACAAGAGAATACTTCTTTGTTTTTTCTTCTTCCTCATCGTCTTTCTCATCTACAAATGACATACAAGATGATATCGGGCTTGTCCTTTTTTCAGTTTTCCATTGAAATTCTGCAGTGCTAATTAGTAAATCTATGCCCATTTTCTTTCAGAGGACGCTAACGAGCATATGCGATGCTAGACCTTGGTGAAAAAAATTGCCTTGGAAATCATCCCTGCAATTCAAAAAACTGGGCAATTGGCTAGGTTTTGAGCAGCCGGTTCCCGTCCCAGGAATCCATGTGGCCGCGTGTACAGCCAGCATTTATCGATGCTAATCAATGGGATGGTTCACGTTGGGCGTCCATTTAACATTCCTCCTACAAGCAATGCCTCATCGGAAAATGAATAGTATTGGTTGCCTTCTTTTCAGCATTTTCCTGCCCATGTCTCAATCGCCATGTTGAGAGAATATATGGGATCAACACTTGATCAAATTTTGTAGAATTTTTGTGTCAAAATGCTCTTCTTCTCTACTCATATACGGTTGGATCACCATAGATCCAAGTGAAAATAATAATATATATATACTCTCTAATTGGTGATCTGACGACTAGAATTGGTCAGATCTTGTTCTCAACATGTTATTAGACATTTTTAACCAATGAATTAGTGAAATCTCTCTCATCCTATGTCAATTTGGGCTTAGGAATACAATGGAGTCATCTGATCACAAATTAGGCCCTGCCAAGTCCCTGTTTGAATAGTGACAAATTAGATGGCCTAGATCATTTGATCTATTTCACTTCAAAATCTTAAAATTTTGACTCATCCTATCATTTTTAAAGATGAGAAACTCACTAACAGTATTTGACTTATCTATCTTGCACTCTGTATAACAATTCTACCCATTCATATACCCATATGAAACTACGGCCTCAATCATATACATATAGCATATGTACACACATATGGAAATTGTTAAAAGACACAAAAAATTATGAATATAATCAATAAGTCTCCTAATCTATATTCACAGACTATTCTGGGTTTCAAAATCATAACCCTCATCATGTGGGGTTCATAATCATCCAGCCTCTGCTGGTATATCAATATAATCCTTATGCCCCTCACTATATGGGGTCCACAATCCTCCAGCCATCACTGGGAAAACAATATAAGGCATATCATCATGCCACATCATATAAGGCACCTCATAATGCCATCATATAAGCATCATAATGCATCAAATATAAGGCCTCCTATGCATGCAGTCAGAATCCATATAGCACCTGAATAACTACTCAATAATCTACCTATACCATCCTCGGTGGAAATCACAATATCCATGCCCGTATGGGAGGACCATGGTTGTCACAGTGGCAGCCTTCCCATAATTGCCCCACCCAACTTTTAGCAACACATAATGCTTGGTATCCATAACATAATAAATTTCGGAGAGCGGGTGGCCAAACCCTCATAACTCTCCTAGCATAGTATCCCCAAGCCAACGCCTATCTAAAACAAAACTCTCAGGCCTCCAAAAATCACAAAATGAGTCTTAATAATAAGATGTTTCTATGGAAAAGACATTTAAAGGAAAAATAATAAAATAAATAAAGAGCAACAAACACATTTATCTTCACTATGAAGGAATTCTCCCACCACCACTTCTGCGGATGATACATCTTCTACTCATAACTAGTTGTGCATTCTCATACCCACTTTCATACATTGTTAGAAAAAATTAGAACTTAATGTAAAAAATGTAACTATGTATGCAGCTTATCCATAATTTATTATACCTTGCAAAGGAGCCTTGCTTGATCTTCGATTGTATCCCTCTTGACCACTTATTTGCTTGGCTACTTCCACTAGCTTTGTCTTCACCTTGTGTTTTATTCTTTTTTGATCGGTCAGGTGGTCTATGAGTAGTTAAAACTTGGCACAAGGAAGAATATCCTGTATAACATTGAGTAACAGAATATTTATCTACACTTGCTTAAATGCTTTCATTATCTCATTGAAATTTGTTCCTTTCTTAGCCTTGTTGAGTAGTTAAGGGAATAGGGCTTTGGGCATATAGGGTGCTTCAACTATAAGCTTAGATGGAGTAGGAGATTTTTGTCTAATCTCTTTCTCCTATGTTTTTGCCTTTTCATTCTCTTCTTCCTTTTCCTTAGTCTGCCCTACTTTGTTATCAACCAAACACCAGTCCTAAGGATTGTGATAGACTTGACTTACTCATGGGGTCTATGTGAAAGGTCTACGAGTTTCCATGCTGGGTTATCTACTAGATGGCATGAAAAACTATTAGCTACTCTATCATTGGTAGGCCACACTAATTTCTTCCTTATTTCTATTATACAGAACATTCTTTTGAACCTTAGAATAGGGAGAAAGTGCCATAGAACCTTTGTAGGAATGCCTATAACTACCTTTGTTGAATTCTTCTTTAACTTCTATCTTGGTTGTCCACAAGTTGGGCATGTAATTTTATCCTTGTGCCTCTTTCGATACCAGATGCAGTCATTGGAACACTCATGTATCTTCTCATATATGAAGATCCAATTACTTAAAAATCTATAAGACTCCTTGTGGGATAGACCTCACTCGTGTACAATTACAACATTCATTCGTGTGCTTGCGAGTAATACTAGAACTGGACCAAGTTTTTGGCATAGTTGCATATTTTGCTAATTCCTCAAAAACTAACATATTTCTTTGTTTTTTGTGCAAGGGGAATTTGACAAAAGGAGAGATTGTGGGCCAAAGTTTCATTGGATTAATTAGGATTTTCATGCTTTCCTATATTAGGTTTCTTATTTTGAGAGGACTTATAGTGAGGCCAAGCTATAATTTTATTTAAATATGGGTTGTAATAATACAACTCAAGTGATGCCCCTAGCATGAGAAGTGAGGCTATGAGCTCCTTCTTCACATGCCACTGAGCAATATCAAGATTGAGTCCTCGTAGAAGCACATGCTCAAGAGATTGTGAAGAAGCATAAGCCTCTTTCTTCTCATGTATAACAATTATTTTAGATGTAAGCTATTCATCATGTCCAGAATGGCGTAAATAGGCTAACTATCAAATTTTATAGCCACTCAATGCTTTTAACTTATGTTACTTTGAATTGTAAATTAGAATCATGAATTTAAGAGTAAAAAAATGGGTAGGGCGATCAGACCCTAGAACTTGAACAAATAGAAAATATATGATACTAAAGAAGGGCAAGTGGAGTAAATTAGATGTAATTACTCTATAAATTGATCTAGACCATTGGTCTAACCAAGATCTTGGGAAATTGATGACCTACGAATGATCTGACCATCAAATTTAGGAATAAATGTTAGATGCATGAGATGAGACTAAAGTTAAGAACCAAATCATAATTAAGGATATTAGAGGATGATCCAACGGTTGGATCGCCATAGATTCTCTGAGTAGCTTTCCTTTTTGTGTCATCACCATAAATATCCAAATCATGAGTAGGGTAGTAACATGAAAAAGGATCACCAAAATTATAAAATATCCAAATCATGAGTAGGGTAGTTTATGTCATGTATCTTCAACTATTAAGATGCATATGCAATCTCTTATCCAAGTAAGCTTGAAAGACCCTATTCATCAGATCCATAAATACTGTTAGGCATTGGTCAAACCAAATGGCACCTAGGACGTCTAGAAGAGAGACAAATTGCAAAAAATAAGAAATGCTTCCCAAAAAATAAAGTTACCGGACTTTACTATTTTTTAGTGATTTCACAAGTGAATACTCCTCTGATTGTTACAAAACTATAGGGCTTTTGAAGCTGGTGATGTTATGGATCTTTTTAATAGTTTAGATATCGAGTTTAATAGTTAGAATGGGACATCTAATTCAAAAACATTAAAAGGGTTAAAACCCTTGTTCCATTGGAGATGACGCATCGCTAGACGTGCCTGACAACTAACAGTTTTTTGTCTATCGAGTGCATCTAGGGACGCTCCTACAGTGAAGGGAGAGGAAAGAGAAAGAGAGAGAGATATTGGAGAATAAGGAGGAGGGGGATTGGGCTGAAATCAAAGGGGGAGTTAGGGTACTTTGTGGGAGATTTTATGCAAACTTTTGAACTATTTATAGGCAAGTTTTGTATAATTTCTTATTTAATTATAAATTCCACTTGGGAATATTTAAATGGTGAGTGCTTGCTGATGCTTGAATTGCATAATTGCTTACCTCAGCTTTTACCTAACTTTGTGGGTAAAATGTATTGGTTACATATCTAATTGATCACCAACATAGCTTTCCTTTTTGTGTCAAAATGCTCTTCATGATCTTCAAGGTATATATCTTTTCATACTACCTTCCTCAACAATAATTTTTAGCTTGGGACCTTAGTTTAATTGTTTATTAATTGCATATAAGGTTAATTAGTAGTAGAAAGCACCATCGAGGCCGCCCACCATTAGCTACCCTTGCACCAAAGCAATCAATACTAATATTTACATTTATTTTTCATCATAAAATTAAATGTCTTATTGATCAATATTAAATGACTAAAAATCTCTACAACTTTTACAACAACCATCTAGCATGGAATTCCACCTAACATGCCTCAAGCCCTGAGGTTACCCTAAGGTCTCATCAATGAAGGTAGGGCAATCAACCCCATACAGATCAAGGAGGAAGTTCTTTCACATGTTATTGTTGAAGTTCCACTTATAAAATACTTGACATTACACATTATTTTTTCATGGTAGGTAATAATTATTTCTTTTATGCATCTTTTTGAATTATACAAATAGCCTTTTTGAGGTCGAGGATGTACTTTACCAATTCCTTAACTTCAATATCATTTGTGGAGTGGTAGAGCAATGGCCAATAGAGAGATGTATTAATGATATGTTACTAGTGTTCTTAAGGTGCTTCGAGGGGTATGGCTTAATGATTCCTACAATATAGGGTAAGTGTTAATTTTTGTGTCAAAATGCTCTTCTTCTCTACTCATATTAAAAGAAAAGCTCTTTACATGCTCAGATCCATCAATTGATTTTAGAAAAACTGTCCTAGTTGGACAATTTACCAAAAATTGATTAAGGTGTGATCCTTGCCATCGGTCCACCAATCTGACATATGGAGCACGTGGATTGTGCCCAATCTTTTTTGCATTCTTGTACAAATTTATTCGTTCTTGCAACTTGGTTTTTGAGAATAGGCACCCTCAACTCATGGTAAGAGGGTGCCTTGAAATCTTAAGATAGAAAAAAAAAAAAAAAAAAACACAAGTTAAATACTCTTTAACTTATGATGAGAATATATATATATATATATATGAAATGGTTAAGTGTTGAGTTGAGGGAAAACCCTAAGTAAATAGGGAAATAGGAAATATTCCAGTCCTAAGTAAACAAACAAATTTTTTGATATGTATGAGAAATATTTTACATACAAGCATGGAGACTTGTGGTTTTGTTTTAACAGGCATGAGCCTGAGGATGTTATGCTAGGGGAGTATGAGGGTCTAGCCACCTGCTTCCTGAAATTATGATATGATAGATACCAAGCCCAAAGAGGTTGAAAGTCGGGTGGGGTAATTATGGGAAGGCCACCATTGTGAAAGTCCAATCTCCCCATATGGGCAGTGACATAATTTATCCACCGTGGTATCAGTGGAGCATGGAGCAATTATCCAAGCTTGCTAGTACAGATCAGGCTGCAAGCATGGTAGTCCTTGATTATTTTGCACTATGATGCATATGAGATAGGCATAGTGAAATGCCTTATGTTTTGGCACGATGAAATGTCAGAACCTCCACAACACAACCTAGTCACATAAGTCTTCCAAATTCCCATAATTTCATACAATACAGTCTCTTTTTCATTTCTAATATGACAACTTCAATTCAAAGACCAATTCTTACCTATCCTCTTCCCAAGCTTCTGTTGGCGTGCTCCTGTCAGTAAGCAGCTCCTATTCTGTGCAAGTCCTTTGTTCTGCGATATTGTCAACATGACAAACCTGCTACTATTTTGTGTATTCCTTTTTTTTTATCTTAATCTTTCATAGATATTTTGATCAACAATTTATACTTGTTGATAAAGATCAAGAACTTAGATCTTCTATCATCTAATTCTCCTTTAATCTAAGTTTAGTTATTTGATCATCCCTGAGGAGGACGATCTTGGTTCTCTTCCTTGAATCATATTTGATCAAGGGTTCAGATCTTCTATTTGATCTAAGATCTTCTATTTGATTTAAAATAGATAACATGTCAAACATTGCCACATGCTTCCTCACCTCATTTGTATTATTTCACCATAACCATGTTAAGTGTTTGAAGCTTCCTATTCCAATTAAATGAATCCACATAGTATGAATGGTGTGTCCCTATAAGAATATATTGTTTCAATTGAGGATTTATTACTATCACAAAAATTTTCTTTATAGGAATACTACTTCCCATTTGTCAACTAGTACTTGGACTTTCAATCAAAGATTGTATATTGTCACTATCTCTACTTTTTACTAGCTTTACTCTAATTATAATTTTTAAGATAATATGCAACATAATATTGACTTCTTTTAACCAATATTACTTGTAACCATGTTCGCATAGAACTCTTAATATCTTCTTTGAGATATTTGATATTTTATGTAGTAATTGCTTTAAATCTTTAAAATAAATGCCTAAATGTCAATTTACTACTTTGAATAGGATTTACTAAAATCACAAAAGGTTAACCTTTGGTTCAAAGTTCAAGTCACTATGTAATTTGGAATCAAATAGAAAGTTTAGAGCGGCATTCAACCATATTAAAGGTCTTGTTATTGTCCATACCATAACTAGCTAATATATTAGCCACTCTATTCTTATCCTAAAATGTATGTGTTAGGCTTTAGCTGGTCCACCTCTTGAGAAGCCTCATGCTCTTGTATTTAATTAAGTGGCTATATCCCCTAGGTCCATGAACTCAACTCTTGATGGTGCAACAAGCATTGGAGTACTGTTTAGGAGTCTCTCTAAATGTCAAGTGATAGTTCTTGCATGACTACCATCCATTCTATGTATCTATTCATATGTTCATATAAATAAATTGCAAGAGCCACTATAAATTTTCCACTCCAATCCCTAATAATACCGCCAAGCCTTAGCCAGGCGTAGTTACCTCTAGCTTCCCCATCAAAGGTGAATAAAATGTCTGCCTCTTACAAGTGGTTCCCACTTAACCCAAATTGTCCTCTTCACCTAGGAGCCCCTTTTAGGCACTCCCCCAACTCCAAGCGCAGACCACTCAACCCGGTACGTATAAAACTCGTTTTTTTTTTTTTTTTTTCACTTGTCACCTTCCAACCCTAATTTCAATCTTCTAACCTCCTGAGAAGGTGAAAACGACCATTCCTCTTCGATCTTTCATAGATCTAAGAAGAAAAAGGTATGGATTTATGAATTTTAGCATGTGTATACAGTTTCTGTAAAAAACATAAAAACCAGTACCGTTTTTTCAAATTTTTTGTTTTTTGTTAACTATTTTTCATAGATCTTGATGGGTTTTAGTTCTATATGTATAAGAAAACATTCCATTTGAGTTTTATATTTCTTTGCTCTAGATTTGAGTTTGTTTCTAGGGTTTTTACTATTTTTCCAAAAAAATCAGTTACGAAAATAAAAAAGTTGTTGTTTTTTCTTAATTGATTTATTTATGGCTTTTGAGTAGTTTTTCCAAAAAACACTATTGCGGAAAGGGTGAAGAGGACAATTTGGGTTCCCACTGAACCCAAATTGTCCTCTTCACCCTTTCCTCAATAGATTTTTTTGGAAAAACTACTCAAAAGCCATAAATAAATCAGCATCGCTGAAAAGCAGAGACGGTAATGCCAAACAAGTATGGAATGTCAACCACCATACTAGCTTTCGAAGCATTAACCTAAAGTAAAGAAAAGAAAAGAGGCCATATGTGACGACCCGAGTATTTCCATGCATTTTTAAATGAAAAATCTAAATTCCTAAGGCGGGATCCCTATTTGAAAAACAATGCAATGCAACGGAAAAATCTTTTATTTGGAATTCATTTTGAAAACCGAGTGTCATTTGCTTTCACAATATCCAAGGTAGTTTTTGAAAAGCTTTAGAAATCATAAACGTTTTTCCCTAGGTCTATCCAGTCACAGCACACAGCCCAATCGTAATCAAATACAAATACATGTCCAAAAGGTTGAGAATTTACTTACATGTATAATTGTTTCCTTTTTGATTCGCTTGCTCGTAGCACTAACATAGATGTCCTCTACTCATGGATGGAATCATCCTGAAAAATGTTAAGGATAGGGTGAGTATATACTATACTCAGTAGGAGTCTATCACTACTAGTTTTATAATGCATGCGATCGTTAAAATCATGTGCTCATAAAATCATGTGCATGTTGTTCGAATAATCACGTTCAATATCGATATTAAAAGCCACTGTCAAACCGGAATACTGACGACTTAAAGAAATATCATAATCCAAGTCGAAAGTAATCATATATCATAATCATAAAAATATGCATCAGATGCTCAACTGAATCCAACTCATAGATATCTATCATGGTATGGTTGACCAACCTTATATCATGCCATATGCAATGCACATAAATCTAAGAAACCATAGGGTCCCACTATGCCCACGACCTCACAGCCGTGTGGTCCCCGGGTACCTAAGGACACAGGATCATATACCTCCACGGGGCATATGACACTTCGACCCAGTGCCGTGACACCATTGGTAGCCCCCTGTACCACATGCAGTCGAAGCAGGGACATGCCCTTTTTTGGGCGTGGTACCCATCCACCTAATAGTGGTAGAGGCTGGGTGGCCAACCCACACCCCTCGGCATAGCACCCACGAGTTTACTAGCCCAAATCATGTACGATCAAAAACCTCTGTTCAAAACCAGTCCTCTTTGGGTCCCTCACAACTACCTGGCCCTCGACACTCCAGCGTCTTTTGGCAACCCTCAAGGACATGCAATCTTTTTAAGTACTCAAATCATGCAATGTATGCACTTGTTTACAAAACATATGTGTGCATAATGTATATACAATCTTTTACGAAACATGTCTATGTATAAAACGTTTATCATATGCATGCTAAATCAAGTCATGCTAAACAAGTCATATACTTATAACATATGTTCTCAAAATAATAATGGATCTTTTAAAAGAATCTAATAGTGATAGAGCACCTACCTGGCTAGGTTGCGTTAACCCTCTTGTCCTCAAGGTTAGTTTAGCCTATGTTTTATGGGTTTAGAGCAGTTGGGTCTTATTACTTAGGCATTAGGGGTCCATCCCTATGCCTATGGGTGTCCTAAGGTCCTAATTGGGCCTCGGTCTCCTCAGTTTTCCAAAGTTCTAGTGACCACGCGCCACCATCCTATTCTAAGGGTCATGCCCTCCTTTGATTGGGCCTTGATCAGGGATTTTATGGTTTGGATGTGTTCGTGTCGTCGATACAAGCACAACGCCTTTGTGGTGCCTCAATTGGAGCTCTAGATCTCAAGTTATAAGCGTTTTAGTATTGTACATACATAGAGTCTTAAAGACAAAATACCGGAATGCTAAGGCGTTGTACGTCTGCGACGTGCACCCTGCTTCCTTAAGTAACAAAAAAATTCGAAGTGCGCTAGCACACCCCTCAGCGAGTGCATTTGTAGACGTGCAGAATATTTCCTCCTTTTCTCTCTTTTGTGGGCGTGTCCCTGGACGCGCCCGTTTGGTTTTTTAAACAGAGGTCGACGCCGGTCGACGTGGGACGTTCCTATTGGATCGTCCCGCTCGTTAGGGACCCGGGTTGTCCTTAGGTCACCCTGGTTCGACCCTATTGAACCAGTGTGGCCCTGGGGACGTCCCAGGGTCCTTGGTGGCTCCCTAGAGGGCTATTCTCCATGGATTTTCAAAAACCTAGGGAAACTGACCTTGGAACTATGGGGGAAATGGGTTTTGAGCGATCTCGGACGTACCTGGCTTGTTGCTAGGTTTTTCTCCTCGTTTTCCCCTCTAGGTCACTGCTTCATGACTGGTTTTCGCCAAGGTTTTGGGCTGCCATTAGAGGCACCCAAGAGCTCTATTTATAGGGCTTTTAAAGAGGGTTCTGGAGGGGTTCTAACCGCCTTTGAATGGCGGTGGACAAACCTTCAGAATGGCGGTGGTTTCGTCTTGAAACACCGCCGTTCCAGAAACCTCTAGGAGGTTGAAGATGAAGGGTGCCCGTATCAAAACGGGCCCCTGTGTTTTGCCTCTAAACCCGTTTTTGTAAAAATTACAATTTTGCCCCTGAACTTCAAAGGGCCATATCTTGCTCATTTTAACTCCATTTTGGGTGATTTTGGTCTCGTTGGATTCCTTTTTCCTAGACGCATCTAATGGAACCACTTTTAGGACCAAATTTCTGGGTTTAGTTAAGGAAACTAGTAAAATGACCAAAATGCCCTTATCTTTAAAACTAAACTTTTCATGGGATTTTATTATTACAAAAATTGGGGTCATTACACTGTAAATTCCTCATTCCCAATATCATAATTTGATTCTTTTCCATGATACATTTCTTCAATTAAATTTTCCCGAATACATCTAGAGTTCTCTCAATCGACGACAAAAGCAGCTCCTCCGCCATCTTCCAAATCGGAACTTCCTATTTGGGATTTCAATAACAGTCAATTTATTCAACCGGCATAGAATAATTTTGTAATGTCATTCTAGAACCCTGTGTTTTTGCATGTTCTAATTAAATAGGTGAAAATCGAAAACGAATTTGCTTGGAATCAGATTCCATGTTTAGGTCAATTCAAAAATGGGAAAGAAAGAGGTATCTTCAGCTGATTTCTGGCAATTTGTTCATGATCAAAAGTAAGATGCGCAAGTCAAATATATAACAACTCCATCAGATGGCCTAAGATATTTGGAAGATCAAAAGATTGAGAACAATAGATGAGGGAATACTCCATCTTTAAAGTTGTTATCTTTCTTCTTGGAACCAAGATAGATTTCTCAACATCTGTAATTTTATGGAGGATCTCTGAGATTATCCCTTTTCCCATTTCTTCTTGATTACTTTAGGGGATTGATATTTGGATGCACACTTTTACTAGGGGCACGGTCTTGACAAGATGAATGCTCGGTTGCCTATTTGCACCTATCTTTGGACAAAGCCCAAATGTTCAATTAGGATTTTCAACACTTAAAAAGAAAGTTTTGCAAGCGTACACGTTAAAGAACAAAGGAAGGTATACATGATCATCTATCCATGCAAGGTGGAAGCTTTTTAGTAGATCTAAGCTACTATGTACATATTCAGAATTGGGAAATCTGGAGAAAGGTTGATTCGATGGTCCAAATTGGACCATCTCAATCAATCTCAATAGATCGGATCCTAGAACACTGGAGCAAAGCACAAGCACGGACGCTACCCGTGGGTGCACCCCCGAGTGTGCACTTGCATGTGAGCTGCCAGGTGGCATGAGAACAATGCCGCCTGCGTCTCTGTGATAGAGATGCGGGCCGTTGGTCGTCCCCGCACCCGCTAAGCCCAGATTAGATATGAGCTATCCAATTTTTGAACTAAGAGCTTATTTCTTCAATTAAGAGCTCATTTTAGGTTTGATTTTAGATATGAAATTAAAATCTATTGGAATCATGAGATGTTTCAAAGTGAGTTTCTAAACCTTTGGTTCAAAGTTGAAGTCATTAGGTTGAGAAATTATAAATGGACGTTTTCACTAAAGAGGATCAAATGATAACATGTTAGGAAAGAAAGAAAATCCTGGGAAAGGAGAGAGGGAAAGAGAGAGAGAGAGAGAGAGAGAGAGAGAGTGTGTGTGTGTGTGTGTGTGTGTGTGTGTGTGTGTGTGTGTGTGTTTGCAACCAAGGACAAGATCTACTCTGTTTTGGAGAAGAAGACTATGGAAGATGGGAGTAGGGCAACACAACGAGGGAGGGAGTGTGACGACCTTGGTTTTTGTAACATGTTTTGTAATATATTTTTGAAAGGTAGGGCCCTTAATAGTAAAAAAAATTTGCAAAACAAAGTAGCTGAAATTCTTTTCTTTAGAACTTGTTTTGTAAAACCCAAGTCACCACTTCATACATCACATAAGTAGAACTTTGTACAAGATAAATTTCCATTGAAGGAATATACTTTTATTAAATTCCAGAATCCATCCAGTGGTTCATAGTATAGCCAAATCTATTACAATACTTATCCAAATTACATAATCCAAAACTCAAAGTATGCAACATATGCATTGTCTATAACATCCACATTCACTTCACTTGTAAATCCATGCACATTCACACTTACTTTCACACTCTAAGTAACCCTCTCACTTTTCATCTCATAAAAGTTATATACTTCAGCCGTCACATATTCACTTCAAGTTCAAACTCTCAATTCACTTCATCAGTACTCATTTATTCCCACACTCCAAATTGGTCATTTCACTTTTGTGTGGGGTCCACAAAAGTTAGGTGAGCTGGTGAACAACCAGCTAAAGGAATATCAATGATGTAGAATATGCTTTTAATTTTATAATAAAAGTGGAAATCATTAAAATTATAAATAAAATAATACAAAATTTTCCCTATAAAAACACCTCCTACATACTCCATGAAATTCTAGAGACCCCCAAGACTCTCCCCCACTTTCCTTCTCTTTCCCTCTCTTTTTTTTTTTTTTTTCTTTTCTTATTTCTTTTCTTTCTCTCTCCTCTCTTTCTAGCTGGAGGGCAGTCCCCACACATGCTTGGTCCAACAACTAGCCTGTCCCAGGCTAGCATGTTTAGGGACCCACCTTCCACCCGACAACTTTGCCCAATCTAGCTAGCTAGGGTTTTCCCTAGCCCAGTAAGATCTTCACCGATCTACCTTCTCTGGTATTGAAAATGTAACTGAAACCGGAATCCAATTCCCCTCACTCCCTTCTGCATTTCCCCTCTCCCAATTTCTTCTATGGCTCCAACAAACACCTCAGTGGCAATGATTCACTAGTGAGCATAGATAACTGTGTGCACCCACTGGAATCTGGCAAAATAAACACCTCTCCAGCTTTCTCCACTGCTACAAACGGGATCCAGGCTGGTCTCCCTCAACTCCCCTTCAAAACCCCCTTATTTTCTAATAAAAAACCATAAGGATTCTTCATGAAATCTATTCACTGGCAACCGGTTCATTAGTGAAACGAATTTGGTGAACCTTAGATGGGAATGACCTAGGAACAGCTTAGATGGGAATTCTAAGATGTTGGATGGCATTGTGTGACTCCGAAATCCCCAGATCTAGGTTCATAGTAAAATTTTAGTGAGATCTGGCTGTTGATCTTAGGAGCTATTGATTTGATTGTCTAGATCAGACCATCTCAATGGATCTCCAAAGATCTGCTTCGAAGACGCACGACACAGACGCACATTGAGACGCTCCATGTGGGTGCGTCACTGTGCGCATTACCTGCGTACAAAGCGGTTGTCACAGTGAGATGACGTGAGCGGAATCTTGGTGATGATGATGTGCATCGGGCCATTTTGTCACGTTCAGAACCCAATATAGTATACCACTAGTTAGCCTTTTGAGCTTGTTATTAAGCCTTTTCTTTCTTAAACCCTATAAACCTTACCTAGAATAACCCAGCAAAATAAATAACCACTACCCATCTTCAAAATGAGTAGAGTAGAAAAAATTCAAAAATAGGACAAAAAGTCAAAGAAGTAAGAAAAATTAGTTGGCTTTCTTTCAAAGAAAAAAAATCAAAAAGAAAAAGAAAGACCAAAAATTTGAAAAAGAAATTCACTTCAAGTACAAACCAAAAAGAAAAGTTGTCCTAACAGATATTCATTGAAGTCATCTACTCAATTTTGAACCTTTGAAATCTTGATACCTTTCTTTTCTGAACCTATCCTAAGCTTACATTTCATCCTAGTTAAAGACCTATTGATCTTAGGTGGACATAGCCTTAAAGAGGAGATAAAAAGAAAGAATTAAGGTAAAAGACCCCTAATATTCTTGGTGTTAACATCCACTCTTAGGGACCACTTTCCTTTGTCTCATGAGCATTGAAAAGAATTATGTGAATCATCTGCCTGTTGGATTTGGTTACATAATGAGAGAAATATGTTTAACCCCTTATCTGAGAGTTTTATTTCTGAGCCTATACTTGTGAGGATTTGAGGTCAAGGCATATTTCCAATGGAATGTAAGCATATCCAGTTAGAAGTCAATATTTATGTGGCTGTACACACACATATGCACTCTAAGAAATAGCTCAAATAAAATGTCTTTACTATGTGTATGGCATGTAAAATTGTCAAATCCTCTTTGTTAAGTTGTAAAAAACTAGTCAATTTGCTAATGAATGAGGATTCTCTAAGATAAAATAGGGGATTCAACTTTATTGAATTTTGTGGGTATATTCACTGCAAACCCTCACGAGGCCTAACTCGTCCACTAGAGGTAACCTAGGGGTTCAAGGGCTTATTGTATTTGCTAAATGCAATCGTGAGTACCTACAAAAGTGGCACCTTGTATCAATTTTGTGTAAAATAGTTATCTGCATGTTTTGCTCAGGACTAGCAAAATGCTGGTTGGGGTGTGTCAAATGTTTAATTTTGGCTAAAAGACCACTAGTTTAGCATTCAATTAGATCATCAAACCATTCAAATTTACAAAATTTAGCTTGATTTTTAAATTTAACTCAAATTGACCATCCAAACCTTAATTTCTCAAAATCAATGGTTAAATGATCATTATAATTTATTAGATGATTAATGTGCGGGTTTAGATGATTTTAATTTAGTCTTTTCTTTTGTAGATCAACTAAAAGAAACATGGATGGCTAAGGATCAATGCACGGATCACCTATCAAGGATCAACGGTGCAAATCAAGTGAAGATCAAGAAGGCAAGAGTCCTAATGGAAGAGGATTCCTAATTGAAAGAGTCCTAATTGAAAGAGGAGTCTAAAAGGAAGAAGAGTCCTAGATGGGAAGAAGAGGAGTTTGTTAGAGTAAAATAAGGAAGGAAAAACTATTATAAAAAGGAGAATTGTGGTGGTGGAGGGTGGTTTTTTTTAAGAGTTTGAGAGTTGGTGTTTCCTTGTTTTGTTTCTCATTCACGTTTTCTTCCTTAAAGAGTTTGAGAGTTAGAGATTCCTTGTTTTGTTTCTCATTCACATTTTCTTCCTTAAGAGTTTGAGAGTTGGATTTTCCTTGTTTTGTTTCTCATTCATGCTTTCTTCCCATCTTTAGTCCATTTGATTCAACGCACACCCTATCTCTTTGTTCTCCTCACATTCCCAACCTCACACTACCGCACAAACCACCTTCCTGCTTTACTTCCACCATCCCAAGCTTCTCTAGCCAGCCATCTCTAGCACTCAATCAAACCAACATCCATCGCACCACTTCTTCCCCCAACCCCATCTCTTCTAGCACCATCAGCTTTGTTCCGTCGCACAAGCCATCTTCACTTCCTCTTCAACCCTGCACCTATCATCCACGACACCACTTCTGGTCTATCTCCACTTTCACACCCTAGCACCACACAAGACAGACCAAGGATGCCTATCTCTCCATTTTCCAAGATGTCTTTGGCTCAAGCTCCTCTACTTCCAATCGTCCAGCTTCATCGGCCCAGCAGTTCACTTCCATCGACCGGCCTCTCCCATCACCGTCGCAAAGCCACAAATCTCTTCCCCGGCCGGGTGATTCCAGTCCGACGTAGCCGCACATTTCCACTAGTCCAGCATCACCCGATGCCACAACCATTCAACCCAAGCATTTGTACGATCTCCGACCATTCCCATCGTTTTCGGCGAAGAAAACCTCTGCTACAGGGGTTTTAAGGGAGTTTTTGGAAAATTTCCAACTTTGGCCTTAGAGGAAAAATATAATTTACATTTGATATCCTTATTCTCATTTCATGCTATTCCTATTTTGAGTAATCCATGTTCTGTGCTAATTCAGTACTGTTTAATTCAATTAACGGGTTTGGTTTAATTATGGAAAATCTTCAATTTCTTGTCTATTTTAATTCAGAATTGCAATTAAATTTCCTGGCATATTTTTAGGATAGTTTCTAGTCAAATTACTATTCCTGATCTTTATTTTGGATTATAAGAATAGATCTAAGCTGTTGAATCTTAATTTCATTAATTTGATTAGATCTCTAAATATTTTAAGAATCTGACAAATTTCTCCATCAGATCATTAATCCAAGGCATGTTGAACATAGTGATATAGGTTGATCAAAGTTTTGGGAAACCGAAGTGAAGAAATTGAATAGTACTTTAGCTAGGGAATTAGATTTTATTAATTTCTTCTAATTTTAGTTTTAATTAGGATTTTATTGTTCCTTTTTATGTTATTCCTAAAATTAAACTTCTGAAATTTCATTGGCAAGCTAAATCTAAAGTTTGATTTTTTTCTGTTAATTTTTGTCAATTAAATTTGAATTCCAAATAATTAAAATTTATTAAAAATTCTAAAGCAAGTCCCTGTGGGATCGACCCATATTTGTACAGCTATACTACAATAGCTCGTGCACTTGCAGAAAACATCAAAAATGGGATCAAAATGGACAAATAAGATATATTCAAATGAGCATGCAAGTTATGATATTTTATTGTAAATGTTCTTTTATTTGCTTAGTAGATTTAATTATTAGATTTACTTATTTATGCTTTAATGTTCACATTATGTAAATTACACGGACAATGTAATTAAATGAAAATAGATATTGATGAACATTTACAATGAATATGGACATGGACTTAATGATAATAAGGGCTATGGCTAGTAAGACAATATAGGGAATATCATTTCATTGTATGGTGAGCTTTGAGCCTTGGACTATGTAATTTGGACAAGTACTGTAATGGATTTGGGCTGTACTGTGAACCACTAGATGGATTTTGGAATTTAATAAAAATATATTCCTTCAATGAAATTTTAGCTTGTACAAAAATTCTACTTATGTTATGTATGAAGTGATGACTTGGGTTTTTCAAAACAACTTCTAAAGAAAAGAATTTTTGCTGCTTTGTTTTGTTAAAAATTTTTACTACTAAGGGCCTTGCCTTTGAAAATGTATTACAAAATGTGTTACAAAAACCTGGGTTGTCACACTAACACTGGTATATGATCATTATACTGAGTGCAATAATGAGACGTTCAAAAGGAATATGTAATAAATTGGAAAAGATGATGGAAGGATTTGTGAAGATTAATTCCAGCACCCATATAGGATAATTCTTCATCTACACCTGCTAGAGTAACTGGAAATTCTCAAAATACACTGGAGAAGTTAGAAAAAATGGTAGAAAGATTCTAGAAAATGGTTATAGCTTATAATGGAAAGGGTGATTTTGATAAAGTCGAAGAATGGATATATGAGATTGAGAAAACTTTTGAGGTTTTACGAACTCCTGGAGAGGTAAAAGTCAAGATGGCCACCTATATTCTAAAACAAGAAGCTGCCTTCTGGTGGATATTTGTAAAGAGGAATTTTTTTAAACTCAGAAAATATCTCTGTGGAAGAATTTAAAGAGGTCTTTAATAACAAATATTCTCCTCTTCATGTTCAAGAAAGAAAGGAAAAAATAATTTCTGAATCTACAACAAGGGAATATGTCTGTTGTAGAATATGAAAATAAATTCATACAATTGAAGAGATTTGTACCTCATATATGTGGTACGGATAGACAGACAACTGGTAGATTCTTAGAAGGACTTCAACCAGGATTGAGAACTAAGGTGTTGGGTACCAAACCCACAACCTTGGCGGAGTGCGTAGAAATGGCCTCCAGATTTGAGGAAGAGTTTAAGAAAAACCAAAATGGAAAAAGAGAAGAAATGGGGAATTTGAATCCAAGACCTTTTAAGAAAAGCAAAGGGGCCATGAATAATTTTAAGCCACCAAGAAATCAAGGAAATCCTACCTTTGGACAAAATCAAAGGAATTGTCCCAAGTGCAGAAGATTCCTACTTATGAATATATGCCCTAATCCAATACAACAAAGACCTCCACTCAAGTGTTATAAATGTGAGGAACTGGGACACATGGAAAATAACTGCAAAAAACAATTGGTAATCAAAGAGGTGAAACTAGAGAATATCCCGTGACAACAAGGAAGGGTATTTGCTATTACTGACAGTGAAGCCCAAACCTGAAATGTGGTGATTAAAGGTACTTTTCTTTTATTTGATAATTATGCAAAAGTATTGTTTGATTCTGGATCAATATACTCTTTTATCTCCTATGAAATTGCATCAATTATAAATCTATTGTTGAAAGATTTGAGGTATAACTTAGATGTGATAACTCCAGTCAATGAGTATAACTTAGATGTGATAACTCCAATCAATAAGTTAATAAGGGTAAGAAAAATTAATTTTCATAAATAGATGATTTATTTCTAAAGTAAGAAGGAATGGTTATTTTCACTTGAGGAAAAGTTTTGAAATAAATCAGACAAAGAAGAATAGTGAACGTGGGAAATTACAATCCCAAAATTTTTAGAAAAACAAGTTAACCATGATAGTATATGGTTCACAATGAGATCATAGTCAGAATTTTTAAAAGGATGAGTCAGCACATGAGTTCATCATAATTAAGATGGATGTTGATCTTGCACCACTGATATGATTAATTTTGTATATTGGAATAGTTATGAACTATGGTAAAAAAAAAATCGTTTTTCACATTGATGAGGAAATAGTCATAGTATATGAAAATAAAGACCCTACAAACAAATACAAGAAGCTAAACACATTGTTTTGAAAGTAAAGCAATTTGGATAAATGTGGTGATTATAGAGGATGAATAATTCAGGATTATGGAGAAGGATATAGTTAGAAAATTTCAAGATATATTGAGGAGTTTTTAAGATTTTCAATCTAATATAAGATTGAGTTATTATTGAGTTATTACTTATTACATCTCAAATTCTATATGGTATTTTAGAAGATGGCATAAGATGATCTAAAGTTAAAAAGTCAATTATATGGACTATTAGACATAGGATTTATTTGACAAATAAGTTATTTTGGAGAACACCAAATACGATGAGAAAATGGATAGATTAATGTGATTATGCATTGATTAAAATGCTGAATAATGTTATTGAGGAGGTTAAGTAACCTCAACTCGCATAAAATGTGAGTTCGAAATGAAAGACATCATTCAAAGCTCAATATAAATTTTGAGTTGTACTTTTGGGATAAATGATATTTATGAATTTGATGAAGGAAAGTTTTCTTGGATAAATAAGAAATAGTATGTATTGAACATATATGGATTTACTTTGAAGCATCATGAATCAAAATGTTTACCGAATTTGGTAAGTGTAAAGACTAGTTAGAGAAAGTAAATTTCTATGACATATGAGGATAACATTGATGTTGATCTTTAATTGGAGTAAAAAGAGTTACTATTTCATATAAGGAGTTAGAAAGGATATAGAAAAGTCACTGTGGATGCTTTATAATGATTTTTAAGTATACAATTTAGAATTTGTAACACTAGTGTTACCTATACAATGAAAAAGTAAATCACTAATTATGAGAACCTCAAGAATAGTGATATGACTCGGTGATAGTAAATGAAAAGATTTTACAAAAGTTATGATAAGATGATAGTGAAATTTTGAGGAAAGAAATATCATCAGATGGAATTTTTAGAAGAAAATGATATAGAAGTATGAATATTTCAAATTAAGATAAAATATTTACTTTCAAAGGTTGGAAGGTTACATAGAGAACATTCGTAACTTCAAGTGAGATTTAATACAATGATTTATCTATGGTTGATAGTCAAAGAACTATCTATACCTTGAAAGACATGTTAAAGAGTGTTGCTCTTGAATGAAATGGAGAGTAACAATATGATAGAAATATATTATGAGAATTACCAACTAGTAAAATAAAGACTGATGACACTACTCAATGCAAATATAAAATGAGGGGATTACTCAGAGAAATTAGTCATTTTGAAATGTTAGAAAATGTCAGGTTACTAACAAGTTTTATGACTTTGATAAAGTTTACCTTTAAGGAAAAGGTAATATAATTGATGAATCAGAAAGGGAATAAAAAAGTTCCTTAAGTGTCAATATTTCATAGAACAAACTATAAGAGAAAAATTATAAATGAAATGATGATAACTCATAAGTTAATTGTTATACTAAATTTTGAGGACGAAATTTCTATAAGGGGGGAATAATGTGAAAAACCCCATTTTTCTGGAATTATTTGAAATTAATTAGATTTTGTACAAAAATCAAGGTGGAATATTATATTGAATATAATATTGTTTTATTAAAAAAGAATCAAGTTTTGAAACATAGATATTTGGAATCATACTTGGAAAATTAGTCAGAATGATTGTAAGGACGCTAAAATCTGAACTCAGGTGAAAAATCATAATTTTTGTGAATTTATATTTATCCATAGGGGTAAATTGGTTATTTCACTTTTGTGTGGGGTCCACAAAAGTTAGGTGAACTGGTGGACAGCCAGCTCAGGAATTATCAATGATGAAGAATAAAAATGATGGGGAATATGCTTTTAATTTTATAAGAAAAGTGGAAATCATTAAAATTTTAGATAAAATAATACAAAATTTTCCCTATAAAAACACCTCCTACATACTCCATGAAATTCCAAAGAACCCCAAGACTCTCCCCCTCCCTCTTTCCTTCTCTTTCCCTCTCTTTTTTTTCCTTTTCCTTTTCCTTTTTCTTTTTCTTTCCTTTCTCTCTCCTCTCTTTCCAACTAGAACAGCGGTCCCCACATGCGCTTAGCCCAGGAACCAGCTTGTCCCAGGCTGGCATGTCTGGTGATGCACCTTCCACCCGACCGCTTCACCCGATCTAGTTGGTTAGGGTTTTCCCCAGCCCGGCAAGATCTTCATTGATCTACCTTCTCCGGCATTGGAAACATGACTAAAATTGGAATCCAATTCCCCTCACTCCCATCTCCCAATTTCTTCTTCGGCTTTGATAAACACCTCAATGGCGATGATTCACTAATGAACACAAACAATGGTGTGCACCCCTTAGAATCTGGCCAACTAAACACCTCTCTGGCTTTTTCCATTACTACAAATAAGATCTAGGTAGGTCTCCCTCAACTCCCCTTCAAAACCCCCTTGTTTTTTTTATCAAAAACCCTAAGGATTCACTGTGAAATCTATTCACCGATGATCGGTTCATCGGTGAAAAGGATCTGGTGAACCCTAGATGGGAACCACCCAAGAATAGCTCAAATGGGAATTCTGAGTTGTTGGATCGCATTGTGCGGCTCCGAAACCCCTAGATCTGAGTTGATAGTAAAATTTCAATGAGATCTGGTTGTTGATCTGGGGAGCTGTGGATTTGATTGTCCAAATTGGACCGTCTCAACGAATCTCCGAAGATCTGCTCCGAAGACGCAAGACACAAACACACATAGAGACGCTCCACGTGGGAACGTCACTGCGTAAGCCCCGCGTGTGTGGAGTGGTCATCACCGTGAGATGACATGCACGGCGTCTCGGTGATGGTGACACGCACCAGACCATTTTCTTGCATTCTGACAGTTCAGATCAAATCTGGATCGTCAAAACAAATCTAAAAATTAAAACTTTAATTCAGAACTCATTTTAGCTCCAAATCAAGATTGAAAAGAAGCTTTAGATTCCTAGTGAAGAGTAGAATATAATGGAAACATAAAATTTAGATTTTATTCACTATGAAATACTATAAATAACAAAAGGTGGTACTAATTCCCAAGATCAATCAAATCAAGCATGATCAGATCATGAAAATTAGTTTAAATGATGATCTAAAGTTAAGATCATATGGATTGATGAGCCTGATAAGGCTAATTTGGGATAGATTGAGATCTATGCCCTTAATTTTGATAAAATGGTTTAAGATCTTCTTGATCGATTGGATTAGGAAAGATCAGATCATATGATGAGATGCATCAATGATCTAGTGATGATATCACATTAAGAGAATGTGATAGATCTGAATAAAAATGAAAGATCAATATCTAAACCCTTAATGGGATGATATTTTATTGTAAATGTTCTTTTATTGTAAATGTTCTTTTATTTGCTTAGTAGATTTAATTGTTATATTTACTTATTTATGCTTTAATGTTCATGTTGTGTAAATTACATAGAAAATGTAATTAAATGAAAATAGATATTGATGAACATTTACAATGAATATGGACATGGACTTAATGATAGTAAGGGCTATAGTTAGTAGAACAATATAAGAAATATCATTTTCTTGGCCCAATTTAAGAGAATAATATACATCCATGAATGACATTATTTATGTTCATGGACATAAGTTAAAATCAAGTAGAAATGGAACTTAGGGTATACGAACTCATAAGAGCCTTATAAAAGGTTGAACTAAGGTCACTCCAGTAAATGTTGAACATGGTGGTGAAGGGGGTTCTCTAATAGAGCCTCGCTCTTCCCCAGCTTCTGGCGACATTTGTGAGGTCTAAATGCCTCCTTGCATGAGGATTAAATTAACCACTATGTGAGTATCTTTTAATTTGTAAGCGTTAGTCAATTTTGAAATAAGGAGGAGCTGTCTAGTATTAGAAAAGAAATAAACTATCTTCAACCAATAAGACATTAACTAGTTGAATAATAATAAGAACATAGAAGATAGCAAATTATCTAATCATAATAAAAATTGTAAGTAAGATAAGGATGATCAAATAAGATTCATGATGAGATCTTGAATGATCAAGAACAATAAACAAAATTATAATTTAGATTGAATGTTTAATTTTGTATAGATGTTAGATTTAAATGTAGATCGATAGATTAGATCCTTATTCAATACGATCCAACGAAAAAGATCCAAGTCATCCTATGTAAGGATGATAAAATGAACAACTAGGAAGAATAAATGAGTTGAGCAATGACTATACACGTATGATTTGACAGATATATGAAGAATAAGATGATTAAGATCAATGAGAAGATGGATTGTTGAAAGTAAAGGTAGGTGGACATTAAGAATATATTCAATGTAGAAGATACACGTATTTTACACATGATATTATCCTGATAACTATAGATTGATTATAATTCCCTTAGAATTGTTTAAGAATCAACAAATGATGTTGAAATGAATACAAAGTGATTGATTAAATAATTATGAAATTACTTAAGGAACAAATGATGTTGAAATGAATATAAAGTGATTGATTAAGTATTTATGAAATTACTTAATGGGTAGAATGAGAAGATTTGAACTACATAAGTTGGACCCCCAAATCTTAAGGAAAGAAGTTATAAGCATGTCCTATTATAACCAGACACATAGTTTGTAAGTATTGAAATATTATTTTCCTTACAAGCATAGAGCTTGTGATTTTGTTTTAAGATAGGCTTTTGCTTGGGGATGTCAATGCTAGTAGAGTTATCGGGTTTCGCCAACCACTCTCTAAAATTGATTATGATGATAATGTCATGCCCAAAGAGAGGCAAAATCTCGGGTGGGGCAATTATGGGAAGGCCGCAACTGTGATAGCCATGGTTCCCCCCATATGAACATGGATCTGTATTTTCCATAGTGGCATCAGTGGAGTATTGAGCAATTATTTGAGCACTGTACGGATTGAGACTGCAAGCATGGTAGTCCTTTGATTATATTTTGTATTATGATGCAATTGATTATGGAATAATGAGGTGCCTTATTTTATGGCATGATGAGATGCCTGGTAAAAGTTATTATTGATGTTATATTGGAAGATGATTCAAAATATGGTATGATTATATGTTAACATCTAGTATTAATATTGAAATAAGTTTGGAAATGAGATATTATTGACGATATTGACTATATTCACATTTTTTCAGTGGTTTTATTTATATGTAATATATACATATAATTCATATGATGAGTGAAGTATAAAATGGTTATCCAATTGTATAAATTGATTTATATCATGGATATAAAGAACTGTTGATTTTGAGATATATTTATTATATTTCTTAAATCCCCTACCAAGCATAGTTTGCTGAGATATTGTAAATGTTTGAATGTTTACAATATCTCAAATACAATTAAGGAAGATTGAAAGCTCAAGACTTGAGGATAATCATCACCAAACTACTACTCAGGGTATTTACTTTGAGGAAGATTGTATTGATTGTTTGTAATTTGGATTGTAATATTTGGACAAGGTATGTAATGACTAGTGGGGCTATGTATGTGAACTATTGGATTGATCTTGATTTTAATAAAAGAATTTATATTGATATTCAATGGAAATTTTATTTTATACAAAAATCTATGTATGATAAGTAATTTGAGGTGGCACTCGAGTTTTTGACAAATCAATTTCAAAGAAAATATGTTTCCGCTGTTTGAATTTTAAAAATTTTCAAAATCAACGCCCTAGCTTTGCAAATATTTATGAAAATGTATTTTAAAAACCCAAGTAGTCTCATATCATGTATCATGTAGGGGGAATGATTAGTAGATTCCAATATTTTAAAAACCCAGGTAGTCACATATCATGTGTCATGTAGGGGGAATGATTAGTAGATTCCAATCCAATCTAGGAACCAAATATTGTACAGTTGTTAAACATATTATCCAGTACCTAGAAGAACTAAATATTATTGTGTGAATTCTAGTAGTGATTAGATCATTGTTAGAGGATATACTAAAGAAAAATATATGGTAGTTAATGAAGTGACCAAGAAAGTAGTTTGAATTACAAAGTTTTTGTAGCAACTTGGGGTGTTGAATGTTGTGAATGATGTCATTACATTATTATGTGATAATAATCGAGCCATTCCACAAACCAAGTAACCGTGATCATATAAAAGGTAAAAATATATTAAGAGAAAATATTATGTAATACATGAAATTGTAGATGGAGTAGATGTTATTGTACTAAGAGTTGTGTCAACGGATAATGTGATGAACCCATTAAATAAACTATAGCCATAGAAATTTTTTGATCATTGAACTTCAATGCAAGTGGGAGATTCCTAGAAATGCATGTCTTGCAAAGCCAATTATATGATATTTTCCATGAGATGAGTTGAATAAATATAAGCTTCTTTTATCATGGTATGTCGATTATACATTAAAGCTTTCTTAAGATTTATTGTATATATTTTGAGAATCATAAAATGATTTGAGGAACCTTAGCAACATAGTAGGAGTTCCTTAACATGTTTATTTTAGAACCATGAGAATGACAAATGGATTTTAATTCTATGTAAACCTAAAATCCTCAAAAAAGAATAAAAATAAAATCCTAATTATGGAATACTTGTTAAATGTGATGTTCTTAGGAAATAGGATGAACAATTATTAGGTCATCTAGGATAGGGACCTTGAACAAACATCGAGTATGTCAAAGTGTTTTGTATATGGGACATGACCTCACCTATCTAGAGCACTAAATGTTATTAAATATGCATAACCATTATTACCCTTGGACTTTAAGAATCTATATTGCTAATGAGATATAATATTTATATTGGTGTATTTCATGATAAGTTATATTTAAGATTGATTCTAAGAGCATCAGGATACTTAAAAATTCATGAAGGAAATAGAATGTCTAACACAATGATCTTTAATAAAATATTAGTCAAATTGATTTTATATATGAAAGGGGTAGCCCAGTGCACAAAGCTCTTGCATGTGTGGTATTTAGGGAAGGAGTGGACCACAAAGGGTCTATAGTATACATCCTTACCTTTCATTTTTGCAAGAGGTTGTTTCCATGCTCCAAACCCATGACCTCTAGATCACATGCAATAACTCAATCATTGTGCCAAGGCTCCCTCCAAATTGATAATATAAATAGATATGTAAAATGAGATATATTTTTTAAAGATGTTCTAGAAGAAATTTAAGTTCATTATGATGGCACATTGTACTTGAATGTGCAAGGTGACATGCCTAGGGGTAAGTGGGGTCCCATGTTGATGAAGCAAATGAACATACAAAATTCAGAGGATGAAATGTTAACTATACATTGAGTTGTACCTTTATAATTAATCTTCTAACATGGGTAGCACATGGTTATTGGTGGACAAATATACTTGATACCACGTCTATCTAATTCAATCTTCCACATGTTCTCCAACAAAATTACATATTTGGATTCGTATGATCACCATAACAATTTTTGCATAATTCACATAACCACAACCTACTGGTCCCTTGAAAGTCAAATCTTGATTCCATTCTAAGTGTTTTAATCAGCCAAACCTAGTCTCTCTTCTGCGAACCCATCAAAATTCAACTTAGACCTATTGATCGAAGGTGACTCTCTCCATTGTTATATTACTCTTAGGTGAACAATATCACCAAATATTGCACAATCTCCAGCAATAGTTTCACTACTAAATAGCCTTAAATAATTGGCAGGTTAGCAGCCTAGAACCTCACCATACTCTTGATTCTATCACTTATAATTTCTAAAGATGTAAATTTATTATCATAAGTCCTCCCATTCCTTTCCTTCCATATGATCTAGAAGAAGGCATTATGGCCAGGTTCCACAATACCTTGAGTTTCTTGAATTTGTGCTTAATTTATTAAGATTCATTTTTAGATGGGCAACATAATTGGGATTGTCCCAAGGGATTTGAAACCATGGTAATATCGTTCCCCAAAGATCTTAAGAAAATGAGTAGTTAATCAAGGAAGTGGTTAACATCTTTACCTTTTTGACAAAGAATACATCTATTAGCCCATTGCCAGGCTTCTTCTAAGATTGTCAATCATTGGAAGACCGTTCTTCACCTCAAGCCAAGTGAAAGCAAAAACTCTTGTGAACCATTCTTGTTTCCATATTTCATCAACCTAAAGGAGGCTTATCCATAGTAAGTAATGATAAGTGTTCAAATTTATATAAAAAGTACCTAATTAGTTGCCCATGTGTTATAACTTAAAGTGTTAAATTAGGATTTTTAGCCAAATTTTGTAAAATATGTATTTCTAACCTAATAATTCAAAAGTTTGATATTTTATAGGTTCAAGAGCTAGTCCAAAGGAAGTATGTAAATGATCATAATTTTCTACAAATTATTTAGTGTTTTTCACCTTTCGTAGGTGTTGAGAAGGTAATTCAAATGTTGAGCTTGATCATGATAAGAATTGAAGTCATTGGTGAGGCTTCCTATTCTAATTATGAAACCTAAACAAGCCAAAGATGAAATGCCATCAATCAAAGGTGTGATGAAGGCTCAAGACTATGTTAGGGCAAGTAAAGAAGCAATTGGAGAAGCAAAAGGTGACTATAAATGGACCCAAGCTCGAGCCATGCATTTTCACGACCTTTGCATAGGAGTCATTTAAGCCACCTTTGCTATTAAAGCTATGAAAAAGGGTGATAAGCCACATGAGCTATACAAACCTAGAAGCCAAACATTGAAGCCACTTAAGCCACAAGGAATGAGCCATCAATCCAAGGAGGAGTACCACATGGAACCACATGAATGGAGCATCAATTCGAGCAACTTTCCTATGTTAAAAGTGTGATTTTAAGGGATTTTGAGAGATTAATGTAAAATGTAAGATGATCATGCATTAAGGAACCCATCAAGAGAGATAAATATACTTTCCTAACCTATTTCCATTCCTAATCCACCAGTCATCCCAAGGTTTCACATTATGTGATCAAGGAGGGAGCCACCATCCTAGAAGAGGTGCTCACTTGCTTAGTTGGCAAAATCAAGGGGTTTCCTAATTAGGAAACCCTTGATCCAAGTCCATGCAAATATGTAAAAACCCTAAGTTGTCTTCCAAATTTTCCCTCTTTATTTTCTTTCTTATTCCCTCACTCTTCCCACCATTCAAATTCCATTCAATTAGGAGGATGGACAGCCACTTTCCTTCCAAGGAAAATGATGCCTCCTCCAACTTTTCAAACTAGGAAACCAATCACCAGTCAACTCATGACTCTCTCTCTCTCTCTCTCTCTCTCTCTCTCTCTCTCTCTCTCTCTCTCTCTCTCTCTCTCTCTCTCTCTCTCTCTCTCTCTCTCTCTCTTTTCTAAATTAAACATTCATCAAATTGGAAGCTAAAACATCTATATATACCCCATTGAATTCCATGTTTTTCTTCTAAGTAGAGGTGGGAGAGACACCTTGAAATCAAGCTCTCTTTTGGTGCTTTTTTGCTATTGGACTTTGGGGCTTCCTTGATGCTTTTCTTCCTTTATATTTCTAATTATTCTTGTTGTTAATTACTCTCCAGTTCAAGTTAGTAGCTTGCTTGCTTCACTTGTTTTACTTTCTAGTTTTGCACTATTCTTTCCATCTAGTTTTTGTTTTCTTCTTTACCCCAATTCCACTAGTTTTTCATTGTTATTTATTCAAGATTTAAGTTAACTCTTGGCTGGTGGTGATAGCCAAGAGAAGAGCTAACTTGGAACCTTGAATTCCTCTCTTGAAATTCTCATTTTTCACCTTATTCCCACCTTAGTTTTAGGTCTAATCTCCAGAGTTACTTTACCCATTTAGCCATCTTTTCTCTTGAATTATTTTCTGGGTTTTCTTTGCATGTTACCTCAATTTAGTTTATGTTCATTAGCTTGAAGTTTCTTTTTATTTAGATTAGGATTTAGGTCATAGTTTAGTGCACAATTTTTAGAATTTTGTACTTGTTTATGCACAAAAAATTTGATCTAAGTTTGCATTGATTCAATAAAGTTTCTAGAGGATTCTTATTATGGAATGTTTTTTTATCAAAGTACTATGGATCTGGATTATTAACAATTGATCAAAGTTTCAACTTCTTTATTATGCTTGATTTGGTTAATGTTTTTAAGTACTTGAAATCTAGAAATTTCTCTCCTTAACTTTGTACTTTGTTTCTAGCCATCAAAATACCTTATTTGCTTAAATCATTAGGAGCCCATTTAGATTTTTAGATTTTTTACTTAGTTCCAAGATGATGTTCATGTTTGTTTGCATTAAAAGAGTCAAATATGGTCACTTTTGAACCTGTGAACCATGTGCACAATCCTTGGATCATGTGCATGGTACATATGGTGATTCACTTTTGATTCTTGTTTCATTCACTTGCTTAATTTAGTTTTAGTAATATTTAATTCATTATTTACATCTTGGTTAGGTTTAGAAAGTTTTCTTTTTTATTTTAGGAAATTTTCATTTTTAGGAAGTTTTAAGATTTAAGAAGTGTTAAAATTGGAAAGTCTCTTTAATTGTAGTTTCCATTCACATGCATGTTTCTAATTTCTTGTTAAATCTAGTTAGATCTTATTGGTTACTTGTTTTTGCATGTTAATTTAGTTTAAAAAATTTCCTCATTTGTTTTTAGAGAATTTTCTAATTATAGTTTAGGAAAGTATTAATTTTGGAAAATTTCCTTTTTAGTAGTTTCTTTAAATTAGTTACTTAGTTTAATTTATGCTTGTTTTGAATTAGTTTATTTTGTTAAATGCATGTTAGTTAAGTTAGTTTCTAATCTCATTGCTTATTTTTAGATTTGGTAAGTTTCCTTTAATTTTAGTTTCTAATTTCATGCATGTTTTCTTCTTAGTTAATTTTAATTTCCTAGTTTAATCACATCTCTATCTCTTTGGCTGAAGTTAATTGATCTAAATAGAATTCAATCCATTGCAAATCTAGGATATTCCTCATGAGATTGACCTTGCTTGCATGGAAATACTACTTTAATTCATGCACTTGCAGGTAATATTAACGCTGCACTAAGTTTTTGACGCCATTGCTAGGAATTGCAATGGATTTGTGGTTGGATTCTTATTTAGATTGTTTATCTTTACTCATAGTTTTAGGTTGCATTAGTTTAGAATTTTTGAATTTCATTTTCATGTCTTGATAAGTCCTCATAAATTGACATATCTTTGTTTTTTTTTTTTTTTTTTGTGAGGAGAATCTAACAAAGGAGCAGTGGTGATCCTATGGGCCAAAGTTTCATCAAATTTCACTGCTTACTTTTTTTTTTTTTTTTGAACTTGTTGTGACACCCCATTGTAATTTACAATATCCATTTTCAATTTTAAATGGTTTATATTAAAATAGGGCAAGTGTGTGGCTTAGAGGCCTACACTTGATCTTCATAAAAAACGCTACTGTAAGTTTCCCTCACTCTCTTTTACATTTCTAGTATAGTTGCATTTGGTTGATAGAGTAATTCATATAGCTTAGGGTCATTCATCTTATTTGTTGCATCTTATTTAGGGTTTCTACATTAGGTTGCACATATCTAATCCTTGGGTGGATAGCATATAGGTTGCATTACTTTGTTTTCTTGTATTTGCATAGCATGTTTATTATTTTATGGTGGATAAAACATAGTGTTAGTAAGGGCCCCACAAGAACCCTTGTAAGCTAAGGACTGAATTTCATCACCAAATCCTTAGCCCACCTAGGTAATCAAATTAATTTTTTGTATGTTTACTATCCCAACCCTTGAATTTTAATTTAAAATCAAGTTGCAAGATATTTAGGGTTTTGAGCTAATAGAAACCTTTTCGAAGGAGAAGATCTATTGTCACTCTAGTAGCTTTTGAACATTGTGGTTATAGTGGGTATCTAAAATCTAAGTGATTTTCCCATGCCCTTCAGTGACTATTGTTGAGCTGTAAATGCCTCCTTCCATGAGAATTATATTAACCACCTTAGAGCAAAACATAACTGGTAAGCAATGTTCAAGCCTTGACAAAAGGAACTGTCTAGATTTAGGTTTAAAAGCTACCACCATACTTATTATCAAATATAAGTAATTTAGCTACATTAGGTTGCAAGTATCTATTTCTTGGGTGGATAGCATATATGTTTCATTACTTTGTTTTCTTGCACTTGCATTGCACATTTGTTGCTTTATGGTGGATTAAACATAGTGTTAATAAGGGCCCCCCTGAATCCTCTTAAGCTAAGGACTAGATTTCAACACTAGATCCTTGGCCCACCTAGGTAATCAAATCAATCTTGTATGTTTATGATCCCAACCCTTGAATTTTAATTTAAAATCTAGTTGCAAGATATTTAAGGTTTTGAGCTAGCAGAAACCTTTTAAAAGGAAATATCTATTTTCACTCTAGTAGCTTTTGAACATTGTGGTTAAAGTGTGTATCCAAAATCTAAGTGATTTTCCATGCCCTTAGGTGACTATTGTTGAGGTGTAAACACCTCCTTCCATGAGAATTATATTAACTACCTTAGAACAGAACCTAACTAGTAAGCAATATTCAAGCCTTGAAAAAGGAGGAGCTGCTTAGATTTAGGTCTAAAAGCTACCACCATAGTTATTATCAAAGATAAGTAATTTAGCTTGTTAGTAGACTACCATAGATTAATTGTGCATCATTTAGAATTAAGAGTTAGCTTCCTAGATTTAGGTCTAAAGGCTACCACCATACTTATTATCAAAGATAAGTAATTTAGCTCGTTAGTAGACTACCACAAATTAATTGTGCATCATTTAGAATTAGGAGTCACATTTATTTAAGATGCATCATTTAGTTAAGTTTTCTTATTAAATAAAAGAGAGAGAGAGAGAGAGAGAGAGAGAGAGAGAGAGAGAAAAGGGTAATCATTCGTTGCATACAATAATTTATTGCATTGTATTTAAAGTTGAGTGCAATGGCCTACCAAACAAGGGATGGAAAACCACCACTTCCATACTATTTCACTCCTACACCATTGCCTGATATGCATGATATAGAGACAATGTATACTCCTAATTTGTCCAATGAGGTGTAGCTTTAAAATTACTCACAAATTAATGTAGTATTTTCATGCAAGCGAGGTCGATCCTACAAGGAATCTCACAAATCAGCAATGGATTGGATTTTATTTAGATCAATTAACTTCATCCAAAGAGATAGAGATGTGATTAAACTAGGAATTTAAAGCAACTAAGAAAGAAACATGAATGCATTAGAAACTTACTATAAACTAAAATTGAACAATGAAATTAGAAACTCAACTAACTAACATGCAAGAAACTGAGGGAAACTAATGCTAACTTATAATTAATCAAACTCAGCAACTTAAATTAAAGCAAACTACTAAAAATGACACTATCCTAAATTAACACTTTTATAAACTAATACTTCCTAAAAATGAAACCTTTTAAAATTCAAAAAGGAAAATTTCTAAAACTAAACTAAGATTCAAATAATTAATTAAGTACTATCAAAACAAGATTTTGCAACTAAACTAAGCAAAAAACTAAAAAGAATAGTGACTTAGTACCATGTCCATGATCCATGGATTTTACGCATGGTTCTAAGGTGCAAAAGTGACCAGAATTGATGAATCTAAGTGAACTATCATGAAAAATAATTAATGGATATAATGAGCAACATGAAATCTAAATGGATTCTTAAAAGCTTAAGCAAATAAGGTGTTTAGATGGCTAGAAACAAACCACAAAGTTAAAGGGAGAAAAATTCCAGATTTCAACTACTTAAGAACATCTAACAAATCAAGCACAAGAAGCAATTGAAACCATATATTTTATGCAAGAAAAGAACCTACATCCAAAGTACATTGATAAGAGAATCACTCCATGACAAGAAACCTCAAAGAACTTTATTGATTCACTTCCAAATTACAAACAAAACTGGATGCATAATACATATTTTATTGCTGAAAATTACATTTAATTCCTAAGCATAAAATCCTATCTAAACATATTCTACAATCCAATATAATGGTTGCAATTTAAGTATAATAATATGAAGAGAAAACCTAGAAAGTAATTTAAGAGAAAAGAAGCTAAATGGGTGAACTAACTAAGAAAAACGTACCTAGAACTAAAGGGAAGAACCAGGTGAAAAACGTGATTTTCTAAGGAGGAAACTCAAGGTTACAATCACTACCAGAGAAGAAATAACTTGAATCTTAAGAGAATAAGTAAAGAAAACTAATGGAGAAGATGAGAGAAGCTAGGTGGAAAGAAGAGTGTAAAACTAGATGGCAAAACAAGTAAACTAAAGCAATGAAAATTAAACCAAAACATGCTAACTGGCTTAGAGAGCAAATAACCAAGATAATAACTAGAAATCCAAATGAAGAAGAACACCAAAGAAGTCCCAAAGTCCAATAGCAACTAAGTAGCAAAAGAGAGCTTGACTTCAAGGTGTCTCACTGTACGAGCCATGGGAGTATATATAGATGAGTGTGTTCCTAACTTATGAAAAGGGTAAATTCATGAGGAAAGAGGCTCTAAGGTTATGGTATTGAATAAGGAAGGTTTGTAGGAGGAAATTTATGTAGGAATGATATCATAAAGATGACATGAGAGAGAGAGAGAGAGAGAGAGAGAGAGAGAGAGAGAGAGAGAGAGAGAGAGAGAGAGAATCATGATGGGCTGGCTGGTTTCCTACTTAGGAAGGGGGGAAAGAGTCTTTTTCTTTAGAGACACATTCCTCCTTTAACTTGTAACCCTAGGTCAATTGAATGGAAAAATATTGGGAGATGGATTTGAATGCATAGTCATCTTAACATTTACAAGATCATTGCTTAAATTCTCCTCTAATTCTATGAGTCCTTGTGGCATTTGGCTTAACTAGCCTATGTGGCTTGCTTTGAGGGCTCATTTGTCTTGGCTTCATGGCTAAAACACTTGGCTTTAATTGGTTAAATCGCTTGTCTTGAATTCCTTAACTTGTCACCTTCTCTAATAGCTTATATGGCCAAGGTGGCTTGAATGGCTTCCATGCAAAGGTGCTAGAAATGCATGACTTGCTTCATGGGGTCCTTTTACTCACCCTTAACTCTTCAAATTGCTACCATTGATCCATCATCCTATCTTGATATGATCTTGGACCTTTATCTACTTTCAAATGTTGAAATTTAGGCCTTGACTTGATCTTCAATTTTCATCTCTATAAATCTCGGCCTTTGGATCATCTCTCCAAGACCTACAAAAGGTAAGAAATCCTAATTAAATCTTAAAATATGATCATTCATATACTTACTCTATATTAGTTTTCAAAACTGTAAAATATTGTATCATTAGGTAAAAAATGCATGTGTTACAAAATTTCGACTAAAAAACCAATTTAACACTATAAGTTATAACACATGGGCTATTAATTGGGTACTTTTTATATAAAATTGAAGACTTATCACATCCCCTAACCAGCATTTTCCTAGTCCCAAGTAAAACATAGAAAAAATCATGAATATAAAATGGTTTTCATTTTCTTAGGCACTCACAATTGCATTTAACATATACAATAATCCTTTAAAACCCTAGTGCAACAATCCCTTAAACCCCTCGTGGACAAGTTTGCCTCATGAGGGTTTGCAGTGTGTGTACAAACTATATAAGTTGGGACTTCTAAATAGATATGCTTATTGCTCCATTGAAAAGATGTCTTGACCTCCACTTCTCACTGGTATACTCTTAAAGAAAGGGGGCCAAACAAAATTCTCTCACCAATTGGGTTGGTTCACAAATGAGACAAAAAAATGTGATGATCCCTTAGAATGGATGTCATTACCAAGACCAATTGGGGTAGTTCACCTTAATTCCTTCCTATTTATATTAGTCATCAAGGTTGTGTTCCACTTAAGATAAATAGGTCTTTAGATAGGATGAAATGTAAGCTTAGGACAAGTTCTAAAAAGAAGGATACAAGCATTCAAAGGTTCAAATCTGAGTAAGATCGTCAACTATGTTCGGAAATTTCACTCTTGATTGTATTTTTGAAGTGAATATCTTCTTCTACATTTTCCTTTCTCTTTTCTTTTACTTTTTTTAATACATTTTTTCCATTTTTACTTGGATTTATGAGAAGAAACACTTTTCTTTGTACTTTTGTATTTTTCACTTCTTTGACTTTTGTCCTTTTTTCTAAACTCTTACTATCATCCCTACTTAGTTTTGAAAGGTAGGTAATGGATATTCTTATTGGGTTTCTTTAGGTTAAAGTAAACAAGGTCTTCAAAAGAAAAGGTCTTTACAAGGTAAAATGGTCTAACTAGTGGTATAATATATTGGGTAGGCTTTATATCTCTAGGCTCAAACAAGGATGGCCTATATCATTTCCTTGGTTTCTTAAAACCTAACAAATTTAATAAATATTCAGGAACGAAAGTTAGTACTCCTATTTGGTTCTTGGCATTTTCACCAAAACAAAAATACTAGGATCTTTCAAAGTAATTTCTACTAAAGAAAATGGGGAATTATATATAATCCTTAGAAAGATGACAGTCTCTAAAACTCACTTGCATATATAGGTCTCCACTAATTTCCTTGGGTCTCTAAGTCACAATCATCTATTAATCTAGATTTATGCACTGTATGTAAGTATATTCTGAGATTTAACTTTCATAAAACACTCCAAGACATGAATAAGATGTAGACTTAACCATATGCATCTCCATTAAGAAGTTAAAGTAGTGGACATACTAATATTCTAACAATCCAATTCTCATCACAGTAAAAGAACTTTGACCTAAAAAACCTTTGCAAAGCTCAAAAAAATTCAAAATTTTCTTCTTCTTTTTTTTGCATAAACATCTAGAAAAACTCAAAATTTTCAAGCATGCCTACAACCTCCAACCTAAACTAAACATTGTCCCAAATGTTTGAAATATAGGACACTTATATAATGAATGAGTGATGTAGAACAATGAGACTCTAAAAACCATAGGTTGCCTCCCAATGAGCACTAAGTTTTATGTCTTCAGCCAAACATATCCTATTGGTGCTCTGATCTACCCTAGTCTTAGAGTAACTAGTTAACCTAAATTCTCCTAACTCTAATAATGAAAAGGGAAAAGTTTTCACGCCACTTAAAATCTCATGTTATTCTATATATATTCTCTACCTTGAAAATTTTGCTAGTGATAACATTATGATACAATAGACCACCACAATTTTGAATTTGGTGGGACTACATTAAAAATGATGATTCCCCATTTTTAAAATTTCATGGTAGTCAATAAATATCATCCACCTTGAAATGTGAGGCGGTGGTAACTTGATAGCATAAAACACCACCTTGAAGCATCTTGGACCATATTGAAATGAATGGTCCCCTTGTTCAACAAATTAAGGGATAATGGGGCCTATAAAAATCTGTACATGTTTTTCCTCTGCCCTTACATTTTCCTAAAACTGGGGTATAAGCTGACGTTGGACTTCCTAAAAGGTTGTTCTTAATCTAATGGAGGCAGGGTGGGGCTTAAACCCTTAGTGTCTTCCAAAGTGTACCTTAGATTTGTATGATGTAGGGTGAACACATCAGTGTACTCATCTTCTTCCTATTCTATAGTCACAATTAAGGTTTTAGGTGGACCTATATTGATATCTGGAGTTTGATCAAATAAGGTATGTATGTCCAAATTGGGTACTTCTTCTTCACTGCAAGATTTAATTTGTATTTCAGGCTCTATAGTGGATTCTACTCGCTCTTTCCATTGAGTGGTGTCTACTAAAGGCTCAATGTCTAAATATTCATACAAGTCATCAATGGATATCTTATCATCATAAAAAGGATCAGGACTTGACTCAAGTGGATATGATTCAGAGGTTTGAAAGGATGGTTGTGGACTTTGTGACTCATAATGATCATAAGATATGTCCATCCTAATATCAAAAATAATGGGCACGGATGGCTGAAAACTTTCAGGCTCACCAGGGATAGATGGTAATTCCCACCTTGAAATTCTTTCAAGGGTTTTGTTACTAACCTCCCTCATTTGTTTCATTTCACCAATGGATTTTTGAGTTGATTCCATATATATCCTAAAGTTTTCTTCAATTGATTGTTTCCTCAGCTGTGGAGGAAGCAACTTGTATGGCATTGAGGTACTGGGAAAGGATTGATCAGGCTAGAATCACGACTAAAATTTGAATTTTATAAGATGACAAAAACAAGACGGTTTAAATACAATCATCTTATAAAAGATTTTATAAAATGGTTTGTCAAAACGGTCTTATATACTAGAATATCATGAGATGGTTTTATCAAAACTGTCTTATAAAAACAATTTATAGATGATTTTCTCAAATCGTCTTATACTGTTGTGCCAATATAAGAAGGTTTTCAAAAATTGTCTTATAAAAGCAATTTATAAGATAGTTTTTGAAAATTGTCTTATAAAACATGACAATATAAGATAGTTTTGAAAAACCATCTTTTATTTTCAACAAAACATAAGACAGTTTTAAAAAATTGTCTTATATTGTCATGTTTTATAAGATGATTTTCAAAAATTGTCTTATATTGCCATACACAATATATGATGGTTTTTTAAAACAATACAATAATGTCATGTTTTATAAGATGGTTTTTAAGAAAAGAAGGGTAGCCCCAGTGCACGAAGCTCCCGCCTATGTGGGGTCCGGGGAAGGGGCAGACCACATGGGCCTAAAGTACACAGCCTTACCTTGTATTTTGCAAGAGGCTATTTCCATGCCTTGAACTCATGACCACAAGCTCACAAGATGACAACTTTTACCGTTGCGCCAAGGCTCCCCTTCAAGATGGTTTTTAAGAACCATCCTTTAAATGTTCTTTTTAATACAACATGAAGTTCAACCTTTAATTTTTTACTCTCAACCTTTTCGAAAGAAAACTCAAATACTGAGTTGGATTTATATACACTTTGACCCAAACTTGTATTTTCTCAATTGATATTAGTTGGGTAGTATTCATTCTTGTTTTTGTCATAAGTTTACTTTATTTTGTGTTTATGGGTGTAAAATTCCTTTTCATAATCTCTTTTCTTCTTGCATGGCATGATCATTCATGTGTATGGATTAGTGTGCATATCACTTATATGTATGGATCAGCCATGTTTTTTCATCATTCTTACTTATCTCAATCCTAGAGTTGAAAAGTTTGAGTCCTCTAATATATATTATATATGTTTGTACGAACTATATATATATATATATATGTATGTATGTATGTATTTGTGCACACCAAGTATTTGGCTAAATGCCTAACCCATGTTATTAATGTTTTCATTTTAGAAGTCTTCACATGCATCTAAACATCAACATTTGGACAAAATAAACAAATATGCTTAGATGAGTACAAAAAGATCATCAAGGGAATATGAGGAGGTAATAGAAAAAAGTTCACAAAGCTTGCACTTGGGGCAGGTTGTGATTGTAATTGAATGTGATGTGCATGCTCGAGATGTGAAAACCTAAAAAAGGTTACTATTGATGAGTTGCAAGAGCATTTGTGCTTAAATGGAGTTAATGAAAGCTATTGCCTAGGATGTGGCACGAAGAGGGAATACCTCATAGGCCCTTAGTAAGGGCTAAAAGTGTATATAAAAAAGAAGCCACTATAGAAAGTTTTATAGATAATGGCACAACTATACTGGTGTTTTGAGATGTATACAATGACTTCCAAGATCACCCAGAACAATTTCAAACTACATTGGAGGATGCTGATGAGCCATTGTATGTTGTGTGTACAAATTATGCCAAATTATTTGCAATGGTAGAACTTTACAATGTGAAATCAAGATTTAGTATTTCAAATCAAGTTTCTATGAAATTATTGAAAGTCATTAGTAAAATGCTATCCACAAAGAACAAATTGGCTAGGTCAATGCGGGAGGCAAAGAAAACCTTGGTTGCATTGAGGTTAAAGTATGAAAAGATACTTACATGTCCCAATGATTGCATCTTATATAGAAAGGAGTACAAAGACAAAATTGTATGTCCAACTTGTGGACATTCAAGATGGAAGATGAAGAATAATTCAAGTGATCAACAAGTGAAAGTTGTCCTTACAGAGGTCCTATAGTATTTCCCTCCTATTCCAAGCCTTTAAAGAATGTTTTGTATTAAAGAAACTAATATGGCATGCTAAGGATAAAGGATGTGATAACTATTTATACCATCCAGCAAATAGCCCTACATGGAAGCTTATAGACTTCATGTGGTCCAATTTCGAAGAAGAACCCAGAAACCCACAACTTGCAATATCTACAAATGGGATTAATCCTCATGGTTTTATGAGCTGCAGGTATAGTTGTTGGCCAATTATAATAGTTTGTTACAACCTTCCACCATTATTGTGCATGGAGACGAAGTCCATAATGTTAACTATGTAAATATTAGGTCCCAAGCAACCTAGGAATGACATTGACTTGTACTTGGCTCCATTAATCTATGATCTTAAGACATTCACCCTTAGGGCTATACTATGATGGACAAGAAGTGACTTTCCTGCATACTATAATTAGGAGGATGCATAGTGAAAGGATAAAATGTCTGTCCTATTTGTAGTGACCAAACATGCACTACACGACTTCAACATGGTAGGAAGATTGTATTCCTAGGCCATAGAAGATGGTTGCATAGAAACCATCCATACCATTTTAAAAAAGGGGAATTTGATGATCATGTACACCTCCAAAGAGGTTGAATGGACAATAAGTATTGGAACCAGTTGAGAACCTTAATGTATCATGGGGAAAGAAGAAGAAGAAAACTTCAAGTACATATGCAAGCAACTCTAAAAGCTATTGGAAGAAGAAGTTAATATTCTTTGAACTTATATACTGGAAATCCCTACACATGCAACATGTGGTTGATGTCATGCACATTGAGAAGAATGTCTATGAAAGCTTGATTAGTATCTTACTCAACATGCTAGGAAAAACAAAGGATGGACTTGTAGCTCGAATGTCTCTCATGACAATGGGTTTGAAGAGAAGGTTGTGTCCCTAGGATAGGGGCAGTCGAGGAGCATACTTGCCTAAAGCAAATCATACACTTAGCTGAGAGGAGAGAAGAATATTGTGTAATACCCTATCAGATATCAAAGTCCTAGATGGGTACTCTTTAAGCTTTAGAAACATTGTCTCTATGGAAGAGCTAAAAATATTAGAGATGAAGTCTCACGATTGCCATGCATGATGTAACAACTCTTGCCCATAGCAATACATTCGATGCTGATAGATAAAGTTGGAGGATCTATTACTAAATTCTGCTACTTTTTTCTTTGTGCAAGAAAGTTGTGGATACATCAAAATTACAAGAAATCTAGGAGCATTTAGTAACAACCTTATGCAAGCTTGACACAATCTTTCAACCAGCCTTCTTTGATATCATGGTACACTTAACATTGCAGCTCATTAATGAGGTTAAGTTGTGTAGACCTATTTATTTACAATGGATGTAATTGTTTGAAAGGTACATAAAGGTGTTAAAAGGGTATGTACGAAATCACAATCGACCAAAGGGATGTATTGCCGAATGTTACATTACAGAAGAAGCTGTGGAGTTTTGCACTGAGTATTTATTATGACTGGATGCTATTAGAATCTTGAGAATGAAACATTCATGTGCACTAATTGATCCAAGTTTTAGTGAACCTCTCTCTAGTGGTCGTGTATCGACCATTGAATGTAAGGAATGAGACCAAGCACACCTTTATGTCTTGTAAAATATTAATGTTGATGAAGTTTAGCCATGCATTGAGTAAGTAACTAATTTAAACATTAATGTTGATGTTTATATATATAATTTCATCTCTTCATTATATAGTATGCACATGGACTTCCTAAAAGAGAGGTATCCAAGAGATACAAAGAAAGACAAGTGGCTACAAGATGAACATTGTCGTTCCTTCACTACTTGGCTTTGTCAAAAGGTATTTAATTACAATGAAATAATTCTTTATTCAATTAATTGATTTGTAATAACATATGAACATATACATTAATCATATCAATTAATATTATACACAAGTTTTAGATCAGTGAGATGTTCTAGGTCACAATATTTCTAAATGCTTGGGTTGGATGGCAATAAGACCTTGGTCAGAAGTAATAAAGTACGTTAGATATGCCACCAATGATTATTGTTTTCACATAAAAGACAGTGATAAGTTAAGAGCACAACAAGGTAGTGGTGTTAGTATAGTTGCTAAAGCTACTTTCTTTTTTAATTCAAAGGGCAACAAACCAATTATAGCCAACAATACTTATTACAGGGTTATATGTAAGATATGGGAGCTAAATTACACTTGTAGAATTGTGGTTGTGCTTAAGTACGATTGAATGGAACACAACAAAGATGGCATCAAAACCAATGCCCTTTGTTTGACATTAGTTGACCTCAATAAGATCGACTATCAAAATGACTAGTTTATTTTGGCATGTCAAGTGAAACAGGTATTTTATGTGCAAGATGGGCATGATATGAGATGATCAAATGTTTTATCAGCCTCCCCAAGGGACTTCTATGATGAAGACAACCTAGGTGACACTACAATTGATTACCCTTCAATCACTACAATAATACCATCAATTGATCTAATCAAGGAGAATGAGATGATTTATTTGCGTGATGCTGGTGAGGAGGGTGCTTGGGTTGTATCAAATTGTATGTGAGGGGGCAAATTAAGGTGTTCATAACATTTGATGAATAAAAAATGAATTAATAAATTAAGTTTACACATCTTGTGTCAGGCCAAACACTAGTTACACATCAAGGACATAAGGGATGGGATAACCTCTGCACTTCACAAATTTTTAAGATCCAAACAACAAGGAAAACTACATTAATACATATAAGATAGTTATTTAAAAACTATCTTATATTATTCAAATAAAATTGATGCAGAGGGATCAACAAGAAAGACAATCATATAATATGAGATGGTTTTCTAAAAATTGTCTTCTAGTTTAATAATATAGGATGAATTTTTTAAAAATCATCTTATATTATATTAATATAGGACAATTTTAACAAACTATCTTATAATATAAAATATGGGATAGTATTTTCAAAACCATTATATCTGATTGAATATAGGAAGGTTTTGGATGATTTTTACCATCATAAAGTCCCCCTTGGCCCCACCCCTACAAAAATTTCAAAATCCTCTCCCTCACCAAGAGTAAAAACCTTTGAGAAGGACGAGGTGAAGAAGAAGAGGAGGAGAGTGAGGGAGAAAGAGAATGTGCACCCCACCTTGCTTCCCAACATATGGAGAGAAAGAGGAAAGAAGAAGAAGGAGAAGGAAGAGAAAGAGAGAGAATGCACACCTACCCCACACCTTACTTGTCATCATTTTTCTCCCTTTAAGTTGGCTCTCTCTCTTTCCTTGATTTTCTTATGTTCATGCTTCTGGTTTTCAAGATCTTCTTCTTGTAGTTGTTTGCGTGAATAGTAACAACATAATGCTTACATTCCAATTAAATTTGTGCATGATTTTTTACTTCGTTAATAATTGAAAATCTTTGAAATCGATCATTCTAGATAGAGGACTTTGAGGATAATAAGACTCCTATCTTATATTTTCAATTTTCATTCAAAAAGACATCCAATTAATAGCTTGTAGTAAAGCCAATATGTTGTCTACATGAATAGTAACAATATAATGCTTACCTTCTAATTAAATTTGTACGTGATTTTATACTTCGTTAGTGAATGAAAATCTTTTAAATTGATCATGCTAGATAGAAGACATTGAGAATAAGAAGACCCATGTCATATATTTTCAATTTTCAATAAAAAAGACGTCCAACTACTAACTTGTAGTAGAGCCGTGTAGTTGTGCACGTGAGTAGTAACAATATAATGCTTACCTTCTAGTTAAATTTGTGCATGATTTTCTACTTTGTTAATGAATGAAAATCTTTGAAATTGATCATGCAACATAGAGGACATTGAGAATAAGAAGAACCATGTCTTGGATTTTCAATTTCATTCAAAAAAGCATCTAACTACTAGCTTGAAGTATGCTACTTATAGTTGACAACATGAATAATAATAGTATAATGCTCTCGTTGTAGTTAAAATTGTGCATGATTTTATACTTAGTTAATGAATGAAAATCCTTCAAACTGATCATGTTAGATAGAGGAAATTAAGAATAAGAAGATCCATGTATTAGATTTTTAATTTTTATTTAAAAAGACATCCAACTACTGGCTTGAAGTATGTACTTGTAGTTGTCTATGTGAAAAGTAATAGTATAAGGCGTACCTTCTAGTTAAATTTGTGCATGATTTTTTTCTTTGTTAATGAATGAAAATCTTTCAAATTGATAATACTAGATAGAGGACATTGAGAATAAGAAGACTAATGTTTTAGAGTTTTAGTTTTCTTTCAAAAAGACATCCAACTACTAGATTTTAGTAAAGTTGTGTAGTTGTCTGCCTGAATAGTAATAATATATTATTTACCTTTTAGTTAAATTTGTGAGTGATTTTCTGCTTCATTAATGAATGAAAATATTTAAAATTGATCATTCTTGATAGAGGACATTGAGAATAAGAAGACTTATGTTTAGATTGTCAATTTTCATTTAAAAAGACATCCCGCTTCCACTTTAAAGTATGCTATTTATCATTGTTCTAATGTGAATAGTAACACTTTTTCTTAGGTTCAAGATGGTTGAATTTTTCATAAATCGATTTTGTATTTTATTAATCAAAAGATTGATTATGTTATAATTTGTGTTTGTAATAGTTTTATATAAGTTTTTACTTTATTTTCGCTATGATAAATTATGAGGGTGTGATGAGATGGAGTCTCTAAATATATTTTGTTGTTTAAGTAAATAGTTTTTCATTTGAATTGCATGGCATGCATTAAGTGCATAAGTCTGAAAAATATGGGAGACTCTTTCAAATTTTTATTACGAATGACGACCAATTGGTTTTTTTGAAATGCATGACAATCTAAAGAGTAGTCTTAATTAGGGCATGTATGGAGCTCCAAATTCAAGAGTATTCTTCATTATGACCTTCTTTGGCATAATTAGTTAAGAGTTAATATATTATTCTAGTGCTACTTTTCTAAGAATTTATTGTTTTAATATCTGTCCTATTTATGTACACCAACTATGCACTTAGACGGTGGTTTTTTCTAAACACACACACACACACACACATATGTTGTTGTTTTCTAAATGTATTGTTTTCACTTATGCAGGAAACATGAAACGTGAAGAATGTGAGCATAATGAAGAATAATCTAGCATAGGTACACCTATTAATAGAAAGGGAAAAGGGCCATCAAAATGGAGCATATCATTAAGAGAAAGTCAAAGAGAATAAAAGAAATGGTATAATTTAATAGTAAAGGATAGGCAATAGGTAGCAATGCACATTCTTACACCAATTTCATTTGTTGCACTATTAGAAGCACAGTACCAATCTCAGCTACTGATTGGAGACTTGTGTCACCATAAATGAAAGATGCAATATGGGAGATGGTGAAGGTTTTTAAATGCTTGCCACATACAACATACTATGTGCCTTTTCTTGTTTTATTTTAGATAGATTAATGTTTGCTTTTACTTTGTAATCTACCTTTGACATCTCTCATGCATATAAGAAGAATGCTCTAAATGGGGAGGTGAATAATGGAGGAAATAAAAGAGTGAGCTTACAAGAAAATACATACTTCTAAATGCTCATGATTCGTCTACACTCCATAATGTCCCTGAGTTGTATTACAACATCATTGACCAAGATGCATTGAATCAATTTGTACAGATCCGTCTTTCATCTGATTTTGAGGTAGTTACAACTAGCCCAAAGCTTGATTCCTTTAATTATAAAAGTCAATGTGCTTAATTATGTGTTCCTTTGATGTGTAGCAAAGTATATGAAAGGAAAAATGGTGCATTTGACTAATCATATGCAATATTGTCTCTTCAAGATTGGTGAAGCATGGTTAGAAGAACAAGAAGTAAGTATATGTGACATTTTAGTTCTATCTAAATATGCTTGACTTTTATTTCATTAAGTCTGACTTAATGTCTCTCTTGATAGCAAAAGAAGACTGGGACCATAGTGTAATAACCCCAATTTTTATAAATTGATTGAAAAACTCAATTTAGTTTGAATTCTCAAAAATTTTGGGTTGAAGTATTAGGTTAGTGGAAATTCTATTTTTATAGAGATTAAAACATGATTTAAAACTTACAAATTATGAAAATTTCCTAATTTTCTTTACTTTTATGAATAAAAGGGTAAAATGGTAATTTTAACCATAACAAAGATCTAAGACTTCAATATTTAGAATATACTGAGAAATATGATTTCAACGCCACTAAGTACGCTCAATTCCAAGTTCGAGAGAATAAAACGGATTTTTTCCATAAAAGGGCAAAATGGTCCTTTCACACCTCGTGGAGCCCACAAATGAATCCAGCGGCCAGAAAACATATAATGAGTGGTCAAACCACTACCAGTTGCTAGTGGCAAATCCAATGTTAATTTAATATTCAAAAGAATTGAAACATAATTATTACAAATAATTATAAAAAATTCAAAAACATCTATCAATACACCGCCAAAAATCCTCCAAAAATGTTCATAAATTTATCACGAAATTATCTTGCTTCTCCTAAAAAACCAGCTCTAGACTCATTTCCAAAAACTCCCAAAAATCTCTCTTTTTTCACTTTCTCTCTCCTCTCTCTAGATTGGAACAAGAGACCTAAATTCAATTAGGCACTCTATTCCAAATCAAATCTCCCAGATCCTACCATTCATATTGTCCTATACTACCTTATCTACAAAAACCCAAAAGAAATTTCAAGATCCAATAGTGCAATCAACTAAAAATCACAAAACAAGAGGTAATTGGGTGTTCTTATCATCAAGTGGACATTTCTTATAAATTGGACTGCAAAACCTATGTTTTTCTCCAATTAGGTAGGTAGAAACTCTTTCCACACTTATTTTATATTATTTTTATTTTTCTAAAATTAGTTTTAGGTTAAAAATTATAAAAATCAAGTAAGGATAAGAACCCTTCATTTCTGGATGATGGAAGGCTTAGATGGAAAATCTGAGCCATCCAATAGATCCAGAAGGGTCTAAAACCCTAGGATAAGAAATATTAGCCCTTGGATGTTTCATATTTAGGAGATTTGGAGAAGGATTGATCCTACGATCCAGATCAAACTATCTCAACCAATCTCCCAAATCAAGCATTGATCTGAGCCTGACCCCGCTCAAATCATTTAGCCACATTTTGGGATTGTCTAGTTACATTTGAGATCATCCTGCCATATACTAAATCGTCTAAAACACGTTCTAATGGCCAGATCAAATTTAGGTCATTGATTTTTTTAACTGAAATCTTGTTTCTACAATTGAGAGCTCATTCTATCTCTAATTTTAGATTGGAAAGTGGATATGGATTTATAATGGTGTGTAGAATCTAATGGAGATGTTAGATTTATGTTTTTAATTGTATTTCATTCCAACAGTAATGGATCATGATCAAAATGATGTCAAATTAAAAATCTAATCAGATGGATGGATTTAGAAGGTGTCACCCTAAGATTGATGATCATGTAGGATTTCTAATTCTCTATATAGGTTTATTTGATAAAAAATAATACGGACTAAAATCAGCCGTTGAAAACAGCTGAAAATTTAAAAATGCAATTACTCTCTCAATTTAAGTCCAATTTTCAATCTATAAGATGATATGAATAGATCTTGAAGAGGTGAACATACTAAACCCATAAAAATAAGATTTTAAGCATCAAACATTTCTATTAATTATAAATACTCATACTTACACCCTTGATAAAGTAGATCTAGTGTGATCAGAATTGAAAATCTAGATCCACTAAGGATCTAATGATGATAAAACAGCATGGGGATGGTTGAATTGGATTGATATGAAATAAATCAAGGTGTAAGCCCTTAAATGAGTAAATGATCATGGAAAATCTCAATGGATCTCCTTTATCGGATGGATCAAGAATGATTAAGACAATTGGACCTATAAATTGAATGATCTACGGTTAGGATCATGTTATTATGATGTTGGATCAAACAGAAACATTAAGGATCAACGGTTGTATTCTTAATGGAACATCAACCCTAGATCTAAAAGATGGACAAATAGGATGGATGGATCATAAGGACAACTTGATCACATGCGTAATTAATTGTATTTTACAGTAAATTTGATTTAATTATGATCCATGTATATTTTCCAATTTTAGTGTAATTATCATTAATTTCCTAGAATAAGATGTTGTAATATTATTACTTAATTTCTTTTCAATAGCAAATTTAAATTCAGGTCAATACTTTCAATTTTCGCATGACTATCTTTAAATTCCTTAGAATTATTGGTGTAATTTCTTTTAATCGTAGAATTATGAAAACTAACTTATAAGAGGTAATTGATGACATATAGATGGACTTCGCTAAGTACACATACATCATGAAGTATAATCATAGTAAGAGCTATAGTTAGTAGGACAATATAAGGATTATCAAATCCTTAGCCCAAACTAGGAGAATAATAAATCCCATGAATGAAATTTTAAATGTTCATAGATTTAATTTAAACAATTAGAAAGAGTACTTAGGGTTAAAATGCTCATAAGAACCTTATGAAAAGTTGAGCTAAGGTCACTCTAGTGATTGCTGAACATGGTGGTTAAGGAGGTTCTCTAATAGAGCTTCACTCTTCCCCCACCTTCCGTTGATGTTTGTGAGGTCCAAATGCCTCCTTACATGAGGATTGAAGTAACCACTTTGTGTTCAACCATTCTGCTAATAAGCCTTAGCCAATTGGAAATAAGAGGAGTTATTTAGACTTGGGATGGAATAAGCTATCTTCAACCAATAAAACATTAATTGGTTGAATAATAATAAGGGAATAAAAGTTTAGTAAATTATCTAATCCTAATAAAAATTGTAAGTAAAATAAGGACGATCAAACAAGATCCATAGAATCTTAAATGATCAAGAACAATAAGAATCCTAATGTCATATTTTATTATGTATCTGTGTATGTATGTTGTAGACAAATCTAGATAGAGAATCCAAACCCTTGATCAAATATGATTCAAGGAAGAGAACCAAGATCATCCTCCTTAAGGATGATCAAACAACTGAACTTGGATCAAAGAAGAACTAGATGATAGAATATCTAAGCCCTTGATCTTTATCAATAAGTATAAATTGTTGATCAAAGGATCTATGAAAGATCAAGATCAAAGAAAGGAATACACAAAGACTTAGAATAGAAAATACTTGGATCTAAAAGATTAGAAGATCATTCTAATCGTCAGATCTATTGATCAATAGGATAAATACTATCTGAGGAAGATAGATCATGATAGGGCACAAGATCTAATCCTTTATATTAAAGGACAAGATTAGACAAATAATATAGATAGGATAAAAGAATATAGGATTATTCAGATTGTATAAATATTGACAGTATGTACAGATTTACAGATTTCATAAGTCAATTAGAATCATGGAAGATTTGAAGAGATGAGCTACTACTTGAAGGTAGGAGGATTTTATGAATGCATCTACATGAGAAATACATGTTGAATACATGATCTTATGTCTGGAAATATTGACAAGTATAATGTAAATACTTGTATTAAATCCACTGAAAACCCTTATGATCCAACCAAAACACATATGAAATGGTTAAGTTAGAATTGAGGAAAACCTTAAGTGAATAGGGAACTAGAAAGTATTCCAGCCCTAGATAAACAGATAAATTGTCTGATAAGAATAAAATCAATACATGGGTATCATTCATTCTAAATGATGATCCCTAAGTTTGAAGTGAAATCCTATGCTTGGTATAAGAATACCAAAATACGAGGATGATGATATAAATAGACAAGACTTCTGATAAGTAAAAGAATACTTTACATACAAGTAAGGAGGCTTGTGGTTTTTGTTTTAAATAGGCATTGGCTTCGGGATACTATGTTAAGAGGGTTATAAGGGTTTGGCCACCTGCTCTCCAAAAGGCGATATATATGATGATGCCGTGCCCAAAGAGAGGTAAAATGTCGAGTGGGGTAATTATGGGAAGGCCAACACTATGATGGTCTGTCTCCCCATATAGATATGACATAGATGATTTTCCACACTTGGTACTCGTGGAGTATGAAAGCAGTTATCCCAGCACGCTGGTATGGATCAAATTGCAGCATAGTAGTCCTTTGAGTATTTTGCATTATGATGCATGGTATAATGAGATGCCGATACTGCCCAAATAAGGGAGTATTTTCCTAGTAGAGCTAGGATGTTTTATCAACTCAATATGGCTGAGTATGATGATACTGCCCAAATGAAGGAGTATTTTCCAGCAAAGTCTAGATTATTGATCAACTCAGTGTGTCTGAGTGTGACTATTAATGTTTGAGATATTAACTATTTTTCATGATTTTGGCTATATATATATATATATATGACATATACAGCATGTATGTGAAGGATGTACATATATGACCAAGTAAAGAGATTGATCCATGATTATGAATAATGGGATTATGAAGTATTAGGATTATACTGTCAAATTATTATGCTTCTTGAATCCCCTACTAAGCATAGCTTGCTGAGATATTGTAAATGTTTAAATGTTTACAATATCTCAGATACGGAGAAGGAGAATTAGGAGCTCAAGACTTAAGAAGATTTGGAAGAATAATCAATTAAGGTATATCCCTTGAAGACATGTATTTTTATTTGAGAGCATTGTATTGTATTGAGAGTTTTTAATGTATGATGAGTTTTGAAATTTGGATTATGTAATTTGGACAAGTGCTGTACTGATACCCGGGCAATACTATGAACCACTGGGTGGATTCTAAAATTTAATAAGAGTATATTCCTTCAATAGAATTTCATCTTGTACAAAATTCTACTTATATTATGTATGAAGTGATGACTTGGTTTTTACAAAACAAGTTCTAAAGAAAAAAAAATTTTGCTGCTTTATTTTGCGAAAAAAATTTACTACTAAGGGTGCCCTGCCTTTGAAAAATGTATTACAAAATGTGTTACAAAAACCTGATCGTCTCACACAAAGCTCATCGATGGCACCTTTGTTTGGAAAATGGCACATTCAAAAGGGCACAACTGCTAGACTTTCACTGATGAAAATGCTACCTGGTTTTACATGGCTATCTTTGTATCTCGTGAATTATATTATATATATGAAAATGATCATGTTCTGATAATTACATGTGCAAGAAGAGTTGACCCAAGAAAGTGCCACTACAGGGACTCGAAGCAGCACTACTACAAAGGGAGGCATCCTGTATAGGGCTATGGATAAGGACGAGCACCTTGGCTGAGTAAGAACCTAATGCCACAATACGGTTCCTTCCAAATTCTTCCATAAATCAAAGAATCCTCTAGTAGAGGACATGGAAGCATGGAAATAGCATATGTTAAATGAGTTATACAAGAAGGTAAAGAATGATTTCTATAAGGACCTTTGGAGTTTCAAAGGTCCAAGTGAAGATGTTGCCCCTTAACCCCCATGTCACAGTAGCTACAGTCCTCCATCTGAAGAAGAGATGGAGGAGCATCTCTTCAAAGGAGTACATTTTCAATGTTCGATGTCTTAGTAATCTACATTCTTTCTTATGGATATGTGATTTCTAATTTGTAGGTGGGTCAGTGCATGCTGCAGCTATATATAGTTGAGAAATATGTCTATGTGGCTACACTTTACAAGGTTTTTTCTACCATGTTGCGTGGCAAGTTGATGCATCCACAAACTAAGCATGTGTGCATTACAATTGCCCTCCAACTAAATACCCTCCTACCATTTCCTATAAAAATAAATGATATTCATATTGTCAGGGATGCAATTGGATATCATGTAGCTTAGCAAGAGAAGTATTCAAAGAAGTAATTTCCAAGGTATGTATATGGTATCACAACATTATGTTCAACAGAAACTTTAAGGCCTAGGCTAAGTTTTTAAATTCTATTTGCATCTAATGTCAACTAGCAAAAGCACAAGGTGCCATTGAAGGTGATCCCCTCCCTGACAATAAATTCTGGCATACTGATGATCCCATCCAAATTATTTGTCTATTTTTATGATAAAATTGAAGCTCTTTGACTCTTCTTATATATTTTCATTACTAATTTCTAGAAAAATACATCCATAGTATTGCAATCAAGTGCAAGTTCCACCTAACATACCTCCATTCTCAAGAGGATTGTACAGACTAATCAACAAAGATAAGGAAATCAGTCTTGTAAGGATAGATGTTGATGTGCTTGCCCATGACGTAGTTGAGGTTCTAGTCATGAAAGAGGACCTCTTAGCCATATGTAATATGGCTCAGTTGGAATACACAAACATCATTGTTTATATTAAGTATGTCTTGTAACTACTCTAATAAGAAATAGATTAACATTAGTTGTTAATGGGACAAGATAAGTATTTGACATTAAGTTTCTATAGTTCCTTACATGAGAAATTGCAAAGATTACAGGTCAAGGACATTTTCAAATTCCTTAACCCTACTTTTGTCTCTTGACCTAAGGAGCATTTTCCCAAGGAGAAGCAAATAAAAGATATCATACTTGGGTTATTGTGCTGTGACAAGGGGAATGCCTTTCTGATTCCCCATAATAGTGGATAAGTTATTACATGTCTTACTAAATTATGTCATTTCATAAACTTGAATATGCATATAAGTTAAGTTTTTCAAATTTTAATTGATTAATTATGTATATAGGTCCAATTGGATGCTACTAGCTTTGGATGTGCATGGTGGGCATCCAATGTTTTTTTATTCTTATGGAGTGCACATTCGAGGCCCAGTGATGAAAACGATCAATAAGTATGCCTTTTATTTCATTCATTACAATAGTTGGATAACTGATAACTATCCTCTTTATTCATATATAATGCTTTTGCTTATATGTGCAGTGCATGCTATAAATGGGCTGAGATGGAAAATATTAATCATCTAACAAAACTGACTTGGAAAAGGATCAAGATAAGGTTTACTAGTTCTTTAATATAACCCTATAAACTAAACTTACTATTACACATGATTTTTTAACCTTTCCTATGGACTTTATTATGTAGTGCCCTAGACAACAATTTGATTTGGAGTGTGTGTATTACGATCTCAGGTATATGAGAACTCTCATTTGCGAAGGATTTATAATCTCCTAATTGGGAAAGGTTCAATTAATTAACTGACCATCATTCTAATAGTTTTTTACATCTCTTAAATGACTCCAACAATGTCTCAATTGATTTAATATTTGTGGTCTTGCAGGCTGATTTGAGTAGTAAAGTTACTCCTAATTAGATCTAGATGACATCAGAATGGAATAGACTAAATATCATTTGACTTTTAATTTGTAGATCACTGATGTTATTGAACCTAAAACATTTTTATCATTGAAATACAAATTACAAATTTACTATTATGGTTGTGATCCTTTTTTGTTTAAGTCTATGTGCATTTATTGTTGTTTTAAATAAACTCGCAAGTGGACCAATCATGTGCAATATAGTATGCTAGTGAGGTCAATCCCATGAGGAGTAACTATTGTGATGCTAGTGATCCCTACTTCAAACTATCTAACCTAGCCAAAATTCAAGTGATTTTCTTTTTAATTTAAGAATGAAAATTAAAACATAAAATTAGAAACTAAGCAAAAACAAGAAACATGCTAAATGGAAAACTTCCATAAAACATGCACTTTCTAAAATTAAAACTTTTCTAAATTAAAGGCTTCTAATTTTATGATTTTCCTAATTAACAACTTTCCTAAAATGCAATTTGGCAAGTTTCCTAAACATGAAATTAATAACTAATCTAATGGAAACATACTTTAACAAACTACTTTCCAAATCATGAAAAACTAAGAAAAGTAAGCTACCAAATCAACTATTTTAACAAGTATGAAAATTTTGATTACTTTCCAACTAACTAAGATTCAAAATAATGGAATCTAACTACAACTATATAAGAGAAATAAATGAAAGCAATTATTAAGAACAATGAAAGGAAAACAACCCAATTAACATACATGTAACCATGGAATGGTATGCATTATTCATTGGATAGGAGTGGATTTAATCACCTATTTTGGAAACCTAAGAAAGCAATTTATTTCTAACATTAACTAAGCTATCTAACAATCTAATTGGACTCTTGAAAAATCGAGTAAACATGATTGTATAGTGCTGGAAATTAACATGCACCATTCATGCAAAGAAATTCCAACAGTAAGGTAATTGAAATTTTTAATGACTAGAACATGTAAAACATGGAGTTGATCACTTCTAATGCATTTGACCATTCAAGAATAAAGGTAATTTACTACCTGACATAAACATGAATTGAAAATTCAAACTACTCTCATTGAATCACATCCAAAAACTCATCAACATAACATTCTATACATGTAGTCCAAATCTGAAACTTAAATGTTATTACAATGATGCTCACTTAATCTTAATCACTCCTTAATTACAAGCCAAACTCTTCTTCAATTGTTCTAACATGCACTCATGAACAATTATGCTTGAAATCAAGGGAGAATCCTATGCAAAACTAAGGAAACAATTAATGAAACTTAAACAGACAAAGCTGGAAAATCAAGAGGGCTAAAAGAGAATAAAGATGCACTGAAAGATAAAGAACAAAACTAGATTCAACATGACTTCCCTTAAGGGAAAACCAGCATTGAATACTAGTTTAAAATCAAGGAAAGCTAAAGGAAAAACAAGGCAAACTAACATGAAGAGAAGTAAATTTCATCAAAGGCTAACCAACCTTCAAAGATGAACCAAAACCCCACAAATCCTAGGTTGAACACTTGAGGAAGAAGCATGAACCACGGAAGTTTGTGGAAGCGCCAAAATACTTCACAAAACAACAGGAAAAAGGAGGAAAATGGGCTGGAAGGAAGTGGACATCTCCTTCCTATGAAGGAGATGTCTTTCCCTATGGCGAAAAGTGTGTGTCTTTTGCTTGAGTTTTGGGCTGGTTTTATAAGATTTGTCCCATTTTTCCTAGGGTAACCTAGTACTAATGTGTGTTGGGGATTAAATAGTGTCAAATTGAATGGATAGGATGGGGGAAAAGGATGGACATTAAATAGGAAAGTGGGGGCAGTTAGTTGGCTGTCTTAAGAAGGGGGTAGGTGGGAGATGCCACCTTTTTAGGAAGGAGCGTCTCCCCCCTTCCAAAATCTTTGAAGGCTTATGGTTTAGGAAACTAAGTGGGGATAGATTAGGAAAGAGGTGGGAGGTGTTAGGTAGAGAAATTTGGCTGGTTTGGATGTTTTCTAAGAGATGGAATGAGATAGAGTTTTGGAAATTCGTTGTGCATCTTAAGGGTGAGGTGGAAATTAAGGAAAAAGTGGGGAAAAGTGAGAAAAATAGTAAAAGATGGTTGCTCTTATCCCATTGGTCCATGTGGCAACTTATTCTAATAGATTTTTCCTTGATTATCTTCAAAATAACTCATGGATAACTCTCTTGAATCTCCTCCAATCCTAACCTTTCATTTAGCTTAGCTTAATGACTTAGATGGCTAACTTTGAAGGCATCATTGGCTAAGATTCATGGCTGGCTTAGGAAGCTTCCTTAGCTTGTTTTCTTGCCTAGCTAGGATTCCTTAGATTGCCACCTTCTATCATGGCGTATATGGCTAAGGTGGCTTAAGTAGCTTTCATACAAAGGTGGTGGGGATGCACGGCTTACTTCATGGGACCAATTTGGCCAACTTTTGCTCCTTTAATGACATCCATTATTGGTCCACAAGATGATCTTGGCCCTTAGTCTATGTTGATGTGATGATTTTGAGAATTTGATTCAATCTTTTGATCTTGATCTTCAATTTCATCCCAATCAATCTTGATTGTTAGATCAACATCTTACTTCCTACAAAAAGTAAAGAATCCTCATTAAATCCTAAAAAAATGTGATTATTAACATACTTACTTTGGACTAGCTTCTGGACCTACAAAATAACAATATTTTTGGTTATTAGGTAAAAAATGCATGTCCTATGAATTTTGGTCTAAAAACTATAATTTACCCCTATAAGTTGTAAAACATGGGTACTAATTTGGTGGTTTTTATGCAAAATTAAACACTTATCATAGAACTCAACCACCATTTTGTTTGTCTCGAGCAAAACATAAGGAAAATAATTTTACAAAAGCAAATGCAAGGTGCCACTTTTATAGGTACTCACGATTGCATTTAGCACATGCAATAAGCCCTCAAACCACTGCGTTACCCCGAGTGGATGAGTTAGCCTCATGAGGGTTTGTAGTGAATATATTCAGAAAATTCCCTATGGTTAAGTCCTCTATTTTATCTTAGACAATCTTCATTCATTAGCACTATGACGACTCGAGTTTTATATGATGCAAATTTCACAAAAAGGCGAGATCTCTTGCTTTAGAAATATGAAATGCATGAAAATCTTTTGTTTTGGAAAGAAATCTTTTGTATAAAACCTCGAGTGTCAAAACACATTTTCAAATCATATAGCCATGGCATAGTTTTAAATCAACTCTATTCCTAAGAAAGTGTTAGTCATAGCTCCAACTACAGAGAGTAACTACGATCAAGTAACATTCACTAAAAGATAAGGTAGGGGTTTACTTACTTGTACTTAATTTGGATGTTATCTGTCACAGGTGTATCCTGTCCTTAAGTGTTTACTTGTATCTGAAAAATATTAGGGATTGGGTGAGTATAGACTATACTCAGTAGGAGTCTATTACTACTAGTTTTACAATGCATGCTATGTTTTAAACCATATGTTCTTTAAACCATGTGCATGTTTGGACACTCATGTTCAATATATATATTAAAAGCCATTGTCAAAATAGAATACTGACGACTTAAAGAATCGCACAATCCAAGTCCAAAGTAACATAGATATCCTGAAAATATACTATGATATGAATAAGATGCTCAACTAAATCCAACTCATGGATCTATGGTCGACCATACTCATGTCATGCCATATGTATGCAAGTAAATCTTCAAAAACATAGGGCACACTATGCCCACGACCTCATCGCCGTGAGGTCCCCGGGTACCTAGGGACTCTCGGTCATAGCCTCCACGGGGCATATGACACTTCGATGGGTGCCCTGACACCAGTGGTAGTCCTCTTTACCACAGCAATCGAAGTGAAGACGAGCCTTTTTGGCGTGGTACCCTTTCCACCTATAGTGGTAGAGGCTCGGAGGCCACCCCGAACCTCTTGGCATAGCACCCATGAGCTTACTAGCCCAAAAGCATCTAAAGATAAAGCCAAAGATCAATCATTGCAAATCATGCAATTTATGCAATCATTTTCAATGTCCTCTTTGGGTACCTCACACTGCCTAACCCTCACAACTGCCTAACTAGCATCTTTTGGGCACTCCAGTGTCTTTTGGCAACCCTCGAGGATATGCAATCTTCGTAAATCAGGCAATTTATGCATTTTTTTTCAAGACATGTGAGCAATGCATAAAAATCACTTTATCGTGTTTAAAACCATAAAACATGAAGACATGTTTGCATACTAGTCTTTACATTAACTCAAAAGCATGTCATGTGCATAAGGATGTAACATAAGTTTATATGTGATAAAGACAGGACATGTAACTTAAAAACTTAAAATATGCATTAGAAAAGCAACCATGACTCAAAACATGTAGTCTCAAAGCATCACAGGTTCCTTTTAAAAGTCTAGTAGCGATAGGACACCTACCTGGTGTGATCGCGCTAGTCCCCTTGTCCTCGTACGTTCTTGAACATGGTTTAGGAGAAAAAGGTTAACTTGGCCTAAGAACAATTTACCTCACCACTTAGGCATTCAGGGTTCATTCCCATGCCTAAGGGCCTCCTAAGGTCCCTAACTAGGCCTTGGTATAGTCAGGTTTGCAAAGATTTAGTGGCCCCGCGCCACTATCATGATTTAAGGGTCATACCAGCCTTAGATAGGAGCTTGATCAGGTATTTTATGGTTTGGGTGTGTCCGTGCCGTCGATACGGACACAATTCCTCTCGTGGCACCTCAATCCCAGTCCTAGAACTCAAGTTATGGGTATTTTAGTGTAAGAGTACATAGAAGGCCCAAAACGGCCCCGCGTCACTGTTCTCGGGACGCACCTGCATCCCGGTCGAGCGGTGACCAGCCCACACATGCTATCGTATGCTCCAGGGTGTCCTCAAGCTGTGCGTTAAGCTTACGTTGAACGCGCGGCATCACCGTAGCAGGCCCACATGAGGTGGGCGCCTGGGACACTAACGCGTCCCGTGTTAGCAATGCGCACCCCACATGGCTTGTCTGTCGATGCATTGGGCCTCCGTACCATTTCTCATTTGCGGGTGCATCCACAAATGCACCCATCGGTTTTTCCTTGAACGCACTGGTGCGTTTTGGTTCTGTGGTGACCTATGCATCCTCAGGACGCCCTAGTTCAACCCTGTCGAACCAGAACGCCCCAGGCACCTGCCCTGGGTCTGTTGTGGCTCCCTAGAGCCCCATTTTGCATGGTTTCTCATGCAAAAACTTAGGGAACTTCATCCTAAGACTGAGGGGGAGATGGGTTTGGAGTTGGTTAAGGCATACCTGGTTCGAGGTTGGGTATTTTTCACATTTTCTCCTCTTGCCTGCAACTTCAAGATGGGTTTTTCCCAGGGTTTCCTCCCTTGCACATCGACATTCTAGAATGTCAGTGATGCATTAGATTTGGGAAGAAGGGGGTGCCCATATCAAAACGGGTCCCTATTTTCTCAGGCCAATTCGTTTTAAATTTAATTACCATTTTACCCTTGAACTTCAAAGGGCCATAACTTGCTTATTTTAACTCCGTTTTGGGTGATTCTGGCCTTGTTGGATTCCTTTTTCTGAGATGCAACTAAGGGTACCATTCTAAGGACCAAATTTCTAGGTCTGGTTAGGGTGAACGGTGAAATGACCAAAATACCCTTTTCTCAAAAAGTGAACCAACTTGGGATTTCAAGGTTACAAAAATGGAGTCATTACATTCATACCCCCTTAGGGTAATTTCACCCCCAAAATTCTACAATATATACAGTCAAAAGATCTCGGGGTACTTTTCTCGCATTTCTGACTCTGGTTCCCAAGTCTCTTCTTCCATGTGCACATTTCTCCACAAAACTTTGACTATCTGGATCGTGTGCTCTAACTATCCATCGGTCTATGGATGGAAGGCTGTGCTAAAGTTCAAGGAAGATCCTAAGGATTTTTGGACAGACTTTTAGAGTTGTGAAGTGAAGCGACTATCCCTATCTCAAGTGATACTAAGGGGTATACCATGTAAACTCACTATCTCTTTGATGTATAGCTGAGATAGGCTGTCAGTGGATTGGGTAAATGGGCTGTCTTAGTCAATCTATCAACAATTACCCAGATCATGTCATGACCCTTAGAGGTCCTGGGTAACCCTACGATGAAGTCCATGGTAATATGATCCCATTTCCATTCGGGTAACTCAAGGGGTTGTAACAATCCCGCAGGTCTTTGATGTTCGGCCTTTACTTGTTGACATGGTAAATACTTTGCCACAAATTCCCCTATGTCTCTTTTCATACCATCCCACCAATATTGTCTCGTTAAGTCTTGATTCATCTTAATTCCTCCCGGGTGTATAGTATACATAGACTGATGAGCCTCTTTTAAGATTTCTTGTCTTTCTTCTTCATTAGTCGGTACCACTAATCTTCCTTGCATGTAAACGCTACCATCTTCCCCTTTAGTAAACCCTGGTTTTCCTATTAAAGCTTGTATGTCCGGATCCCCTTGTTATGCTTGCTTAACCTTTTCATTAACAATCGACTTTATCGTTAGACCTACCATAATGATCTTGCTCTTACTTATTTCTGGTTTCCACATTATTACTTCTTGTAATAGCTTCCATCTCTTAGTAAATAAACTTGCACACATCCCTTGAGTTTTTCTACTTAATGCATCAGCTACCACATTAGCTTTTCCACGGTGATAATGAATCGAGAAGTCATAGTCTTGTAAGTATTCCATCCATCTTCTTTGTCGCATGTTTAAGTCTTATTGGGAAAAGATATATTTAAGACTCTTATGATTTGTGAAAACTTCAAACTTTTCCCCATATAGATAATGTCTCCAGATTCACAAGGCAAAGACTATGGCCGCTAATTCCAAGTCATGGGTCGGGTAATTGGCCTCATGCTTCTTGAGTTGCCGAGAAGCATAAGCAATTACCTTCCCATGTTGCATAAGTATGCAGCCTAGTCCTTGTTGCGAGGCATCGTTGTATATCTCAAATCCACCACTTCCTGAAGGTAAGGTAAGGACAGGTGTTGTAGTTAACCTTCTCTTTAGTTCCTGGAAGCTTTCCTCACATTTATCAGTCCATACAAATCTTGTGTCTTTCCTGGTCAACTTAGTTAAAGGTAAAGCAATTCGTGAAAAACCCTCGATGAATCTCCTATAATATCTGGCAAGTCCTAAGAAGCTTCTTATTTCTATGACTATCTTAGGTCTTTCCCATTTCTGTACTGATTCAACCTTAGCGGGGTCGACTGCTATGCCATCTTGAGCAATAATGTGTCCTAAGAAATTAACCTTTTCCAACCAAAACTCACACTTACTAAATTTTGCATATAACTTGTGTGCTCGTAGGGTGCTTAATGTTATCCTTAGATGTTCCTTATGGTCTTTAGGAGTTTGTGAATATATCAAGATATCATCCACAAACACTCTGATGAATTTGTCTAAGTACTCCTTAAACACCCTATTCATGAGGTCCATAAACGCGGCTGGAGCATTAGTTAAACCAAAGGACATCACTCTGAATTCATAATGATCATATTGAGTCCTGAAGGCTATCTTAGGGATATCTTCTTCTCTAACTCAAAGTTGATGGTAGCCGAATCGTAGATCAATCTTAGAGAAGACTCTAGCTGACTGAAGTTGATCGAAAAGATCATCAATTCGGGGAAGGGGGTACTTATTCTTAATGGTGACCCTATTTAGCAACTGATAGTCTACGCACAATCTCATGCAGCCATCCTTTTTCTTAACAAAAAGGACTGGAGCTCCCCACAGAGATACGCTAGGCCGTATGAACCCTTTGTCAAGTAATTCCTGTAACTAGGTCTTCAATTCTTTTAGTTCTGTAGGAGCCATTCAGTAAGGAGCTTTGGAAATAGGGGAAGTATTGGGTATATGGTCAATGGTAAACTCAATTTCTCTTGGTGGGGGTAGACCTGGTAAGTCCTTAGGGAATACATCAGGAAATTCTTGGACTACCTCGACATCCTCTAGCTTTGGTTGCGGACTCTCGACAGATTCAATCTTGGCCTAGAAGAAGGGGCATCCTTGGGCAATGTGCTTAACTGCTTTCATGGCAGAAATAACACACGCTCCAGAATAATCCTTTCTTCCTTGGAGGGTGAAAGTGTCTCCATTAGGTAGGGTAAAAGTGACATGTTTCTGGCGGCAATCAACAAAGGCCTGATGAAGGGCTAGCCAGTCCATTCCTAGGATGGCGTCGAAGTCATTCATATCTAAGTGAATGAGATTGGCATGTAGCAAATGATCTTTGACCAAAATGGGGACATCCTGGCGATAAGCATAGGGGGGAAGTGCTTGGCCTATAGGAGTCATGACTTTTAGAGTGAAGTCCAAGTCCTGTGGTATAATGTCCAAGGTTAATGCATACTCCCGGGATATGAAAGAATGAGTGGAGCCTGTATCGAATAGAACTTTAGCAGGTGTAGCATAGATAGAAAGAATACCTTCAACTACTGCATTTAAAGCCTGAGCTTGACTGAAAGTGAGGACAAAGACACGTCCTTGGCTCTTTGGAACCTAATCTCCTTTACGCTCTTCAACTTTCCTTTTAGGACAATTCCTAGCAAAATGTCCTAATTCTCCACAAGTATAGCAAGTGATGTTGAAAGTGGGACATGTTTTGCCTGAATGATTCCTATTACACCTAGGGCAAGTCTTCTTGTTTGGTCTTCTTCCTTTGTTTTCAAACGGCTTCTTGAAAGGTGGCCTGGGTCTAGATGACTAAAATGGTCTCTTTCCTTTATTTCTCATGGGGGTGATGTTCTTAGTTTCCTTTATCACCTGATTCCTTTGATAATCTTTTTTGTATACGGAGGCCATCTCTATGGCTTTGGCTACAGTGGAAGGTTGGCAACCTAGAACTTTGTTCCTGAGTCCTAGGTTGAGCCCATCTACAAATCTTTCCACCGCGTCTTCCTCATCAGCACAAGCATGTGGTGCAAATCTTGGGAGGCTGATGAATTTATTTTCATACTGTTGGACAGGCATGTTTCCTTGTTCTAAGTCCATAAATTCTTTTTCCTTCTGTTTTCTTACATGTTTAGGATAATATTTGTCATTAAAGACCTTTTTAAATTCTTCCCATCCTATTGTCTCTTGCTGGTCAAAATAAGTCCTTTCCGTTGTTTCCCACCAAAAGGTAGCCTCTCCCCTAAATACAAACGTGGCCACAGGTACCTTTCTTTCTTTAGCTATGTTCATGGCTTTAAATATCTTTTCACTATCAATTAACCATTTTTCAGCTATAGATGCTTCATCTTCTCCCATGAATGAGGGGCTAATTTCTGAAACCTTTCTAACTGAACCTCAGTCCTATCTATTGCTTTATCAAGGGAAGGATCTCGTGTGGTAGGGGTTTGGGTTTATTGATTACTCATGTATTGTTCCATATGTTGTAGGAATTGATGGAATAATTCAGCCATCCCATTGGCCGACCCAATAGAGTCCACTGGTGGGGCTTCATTTCTTGGAGCATCGCTTACTTTCTTTCTAGGCATCTGTAAGTCACAAGGTAATTCACAAGACCTTAGTATGTGTTATCATACTACCCCTTAATCTTTAATGGATGAAACTTGATTATAAGTTATTCTCCTCATAACTAGGCTATGAGTAACGTCAAAGCGGGCTCTGATACCAACCGTGACAACCCAGGTTTGATATGATGCAAATTTCAAAAAAAGGCGAGATCTCTTGCTTTGGAAATATGAAATGCATGAAAATATTTTGTTTTGGAAAACAATCTTTCATATAAAACCTCGAGTGTCAAAACACATTTTCAAATCATATAGCCATGGCATAGTTTTAAATCAACTCTATTCCCAAGAAAGTGTTAGTCACAGCTCCAGCTACAAAGAGTAACTACAATCAAATAACATTCACTAAAAGATAAGGTAGGGCTTTACTTACTTGTACTTAATTTGGATGTTATCTGTCACGGGTGTATCCTGTCCTTAAGTGTTTACTTGTATTTGAAAAATATTAAGGATTGGGTGAGTATACACTATACTCAGTAGGAGTTTATCACTATTAGTTTTACCATGTATGCTATGTTTTAAACCATATGTTCTTTAAACCATGTGCATGTTTGGACACTCATGTTCAATATATATATTAAAAGCCATTGTCAAAATAGAATACTGACGACTTAAAGAATCGCACAATCCAAGTCCAAAGTAACATAGATATCATGAAAATATACTATGATATGCATAAGATGCTCAACTAAATCCTACTCATGGATCAGTGGTCGACCATACTCATGTCATGCCATATGTATGCAAGTAAATCCTCAAAAACATAGGGCACACTATGCCCACGACCTCATCGCCGTGAGGTCCCCGGGTACCTAGGGACTCTCGGTCATAGCCTCCACAGGGCATATGACACTTCGACGAGTGCCGTGACACTAGTGGTAGTCCTCGTTACCACAGCAATCGAAGTGAGGACGAGCCTTTTTGGCGTGGTACCCTTTCCACCTATAGTGGTAGAGGCTGGGAGGCCACCTCGAACCTCTCGGCATAGCGCCCACGAGCTTACTATCCCAAAAGCATCTAAAGATAAAGCCAAAGATCAGTCATCGCAAATCATGCAATTTATGCAATCATTTTCAATGTCCTCTTTGGGTACCTCACACTACCTGGCCCTCACAACTGCCTAACAGCATCTTTTGGGCACTCCAATGTCTTTTGGCAACCCTCGAGGATATGCAATCTTCGTAAATCAGGCAATTTATGCATTTCTTTTCAAGACATGCGGGTAATACATAAAAATCACTTTATTGTGTTTAAAGCCATAAAACATGAAGACACGTTTGCATACTAGTGTTTACCTTAACTCAAAAGCATGTCATGTGCATAAGGATGTAACATAAGTTTATATGTCATAAAGACAGGCCATGTAACTTAAAAACTTAAAATATGTATTAGAAAAGCAACCATGGCTCAAAACATGCAGTCTCAAAGCATCATGGGTTCTTTTTAAAAGTCTAGTAGCGATAGGACTCCTACCTGGTGTGATCGCGCTAGTCCCCTTGTCCTCGTACGTTCTTGGACATGATTTAGGGGAAAAAGGTTAACTTGGCCTAAGAATAGTTTACCTCACTACTTAGGCATCAAGGATTCATTCCCATGCCTAAGGGCCTCCTAAGGTCCCTAACTAGGCCTTGGTATAGTCAGGTTTGCAAAGGTTTAGTGGCCCCGTGCCACTACCATGGTTTAAGGGTCATACCAACCTTAGATAGGGGCTTGATTAGGTATTTTATGGTTTGGGTGTGTCCGTGCCATCGATACAGACACAACGCCTCTCACAGCACCTCAATCGCAGTCGTAGAATTCAAGTTATGGGTATTTTAGTGTTAAGAGTACATAGAAGGCCCAAAACGGCCCTGCATCACTACTCCTGGGACGCACCTGCATCCCGGTCGAGCGGCGACCGGCTTGCACGTGCTGTCATACGCTCCAAGGTGTCCTCAGGCTGTGCGTTACGCTTACGCGGAACGCACGGCGCCACTATAGCAGGCCCACACGAGGTGGGCGCCCAGGACGCTAACACGTCCCGCATCAACGATGCGCGCCCCACATGGCTCATCTGCCGACGCACCGGGCCTTCGCACCATTTCTCGTTTGCGTGCACGTCCACAAATGCGCCCGTTGGTTTTTCCTTTAATGCACTAGTGCGTTTTGGTTCTGTGGTGACCTGTGCATCCTCAGGACGCCCTAGTTCGACCTTGTCGAACCTGAACACCCCAACCACCTGCCCTGGGTCTGTTGTGGCTCCCTAGACTTAGGAATCTTCATCCTAAGACTTAGGGAGAGATGGGTTTGGAGTTGTTTAAGGCGTACCTGGTTCGTGGCTGGGTATTTTTCACGTTTTCTCCTCTTGCCTGCAACTTCAAGATGGGTTTTTCCCAGGGTTTTCGGCTGCCATTGGAGGCACCCAAGAGCTCTATTTATAGAGCTTAAGGATGGTTCTGGAGGGGGATTTCCACTGCCATGGAATGACAGTGGAGAAACCTCCAGAATGGCAATGGTTTCCTCCCTTGCACACCAACATTCTAGAATGTCAATGATGCATTACGTTTGGGAAGAAGGGGGTGCCCGTATCAAAACAGGTCCCTGTTTTCTCATGCCAATTCGTTTTAAATTTAATTACCAATTTGCCCTTGAACTTCAAAGGGCCATAACTTGCTCATTTATCTCTGTTTTGGGTGATTCTAGTCTTGTTAGATTCCTTTTTCTGAGATGAAACTAAGGGTACCATTCTAAGGACCAAATTTCTGGGTCTAGTTAGGGTGAACGGTGAAATGACCAAAATACCCTTTTCTCAAAAATTGAACCAACTTGGGATTTCAAGGTTACAAAAATGGAGTCATTACATTCTTACTCCCTTAGGGGAATTTTGCCCCAGATTTCTACAATATATACAGTCGAAAGATCTCGGGGTAGTTTTCTCGCATTTCTGACTCCGGTTCCCAAGTCTCTTCTTCCATGTGCACATTTCTCCACAAAACTTTGACTATCTGGATCATGTGCTCTAACTATCCATCGGTCTGTGGATGGAAGGCTGTGCTAAAGTTCAAGGAAGATCCTAAGGATTTTTGGACGGATTTCCATAGTTGTGAAGTGAAACGACTATCCCTATCTGAAGTGATACTGAGGGGTATGCCATGTAAACTCATTATCTCTTTGATGTATAGCTAAGATAGGCTATCAGTGGATTGGGTATGGCGTATAGGAAGGAAATGGGCTGCCTTAGTCAATCTATCAACAATTACCCAGATCATGTCATGACCCTTGGAGGTCCCGGGTAACCCTACGATGAAGTCCATGGTAATATGATCCCATTTCCATTCGGGTAACTCAAGGGGTAACACCTACCTGATGTGATCGTGCTAGTCCCCTTGTCCTCGTACATTCCTTGACATGGTTTAGGGGAAAAAGGTTAGATTGGCCTAAGAACAGTTTACCTCACTACTTAGGCATTAAGGGTTCATTCCCATGCCTAAGGGCCTCCTAAGGCCCCGCACCACTATCATAGTTTAAGGGTCATACCAACCTTAGATAGGGGCTTGATCAGGTATTTTATGGTTTGGGTGTGTCCGTGCCATCGATACAGACACAACGCCTCTCGCGGCGCCTCAATCGCAGTCGTAGAACTCAAGTTATGGGTATTTTAGTGTTAAGAGTACATAGAAGGCCCAAAACAGCCCTGCGTCACTACTCCTGGGACACAGCTGCATCCCAGTCGAGCAGTGACTGGCTTGCACATGTTGTTGTACGCTCAAAGGTGTCCTCAGGCTGTGCGTTACACTTACGCGGAATGCACGGCGCCACTGCAGCAGGCCCACACGAGGTGGGCGCCCAGGACACTAACGGGTCCCACGTCAACAATGCGCGCCCCACATGGCGCGTCTGCTAACGCATCAGGCCTCCACCCCATTTCTCTTTTGCAGGCGTGTCCATGGATGCGCCCGTTGGTTTTTCCTTTAATGCACTAGTGCATTTTGGTTTTGTGGTGACCTGGGCGTCCTCGAGACACCCTGGTTCTACCCTGTCGAACCAAAACACCCTAGGCACCTACCTTGGGTCTGTTGTGGCTCCCTAGAGCCCTATTTTGCATGGTTTCTCATGCAAAAACTTAGAGAACTTCATCCTAAGATTGAGGGGGAGAGGGTTTGGAGTTGTTTAAGGCGTACCTGGTTCGTAGTTAGGTATTTTTCACGTTTTCTCCTCTTACCTGCAACTTCAAGATGGGTTTTTCCCAGGGTTATGGGCTGTCATTGGAGGCTCCTAGGAGCTCTATTTATAGAGCTTTAGGAGGGTTTTGGAGGGGGGTTTCCACCGCCATGGAATGGTGGTGGAGAAACCTCCAGAATGGCGGTGGTTTACCCCCTTGCACACCGACATTCTAAAATGTCAGTGATGCATTACGTTTGGGAAGAAGGGGGTGCCCGTATCAAAGCGGGTCCCTATTTTCTCAAGCCAATTCATTTTAAATTTAATTATCATTTTGCCCTTGAACTTCAAAGGCCCATAACTTGATCATTTTAACTCCGTTTTGGGTGATTCTGATCTTGTTGGATTCCTTTTTTCGAGATGCACCTAAGGGTACCATTCTAAGGACCAAATTTTTGGGTCTAGTTAGGGTGAACGCTGAAATGACCAAAATACCCTTTTCTCAAAAATTGAACCAACTTGGAATTTCAAGGTTACAAAAATGAAGTCATTACAAGCACTCTATTAGTTTTTCACAAATTAATGGAGAAGATTGACCATTTTTCAAATCATACACATACTAAAGACATTTCATTTTAGTTATTTCTCAGAGTGCATGTATTTGTATAGCCATGTAAATCCTGACTTCTAACTAGGTATGCTTAAATTACATTAGAAATATGTCTTAACCTCAAATTGTCACAGGTATACTCTCAGAAATGAAACTCTCAGATAAGGGGCTAAACATATTTCTTTCTTTATGGGACTAGATTCAACAAAGCTAATGGTTCAAATAAATTTTTGAAGTGTTAAAGAGATAAAGGAAAGTGATCCTTAAGAGTGGATGTTACCACCAAGAATATTACAGGTATTTTACCTTAATTCCTTCTTTTTATCTCCTTTTTAAAGCTATGTTCCACCTAAGATCCACAGGTCTTTAATTAGGATGAAACGCAGGCTTAGGTAAAGGTTATGAGAAGAAGGGTATAAGGATTTCAAAGTTCAAAATGGAGTAGAGATCTTCCATGAATATCTGTTAGGACACTTTTTGGTTTTGTTGAAGTGAATTTCCTATGTATTCTTGTCTTTCACTTTTTTTTCTTCTTTTTTCTAATACTTTTCTTTTCACTTTTTTTTTTTTGGAAGAAACTGCTAATTTTCTCACTTCTTTGACTTTTTGTCCTCTTTTGAAGTTTTTACTAACTCTACTCATTTTGAAAATGGGTAATGGTTATTTATTTTACTAGTTTATTTTGGGTTAAAGTTAATAACGGTTAAGAAAGAAAGGCTTAATAGTAGGCTTAAAGGGCTAACTAGCAATAGATATATTGGATAGGCTTTATATATTTGAATTGAACAAGGATGGCCTATATCATTTCCTAGGTTTCTTAAAGCCTTTGAGATTCAATAATGTTTCTAGAAATAAAGCTATTACTCATATTTATTCTTGATAATTAACCAAAACAAGGATAACAAGATCACATTAAGTTACGTACACTGAAGAAACTACACAATTACTTGTAACTCTTTTGATAAAAGATAGTCTCTAAATTCACTAGGTTATAGGTCACCACTAATTTTCTTCAAGAGTCTCTAAGTCATATCTCTCTATTAGTCTTGACTATGTGCTGTGTGTAAATAATTTTCCATAATTAACTTTCATAAAATGCTTAAACACATGAATAATATGCAAAACTAAACATATACACTCCCATTAAGTGATGAAAACATTAGAATTATTAAATTCTGAACATTTAGTTCTCATCATAGTAAGGGAACTCTTTAAAAAAATATTTTTTTTCTAAAAAAAGCTCAAGAAAATTCAAAATTCCTATATGCATCTTCACCCCCAAACTTGAATGAAACATTGTCCCCACTATTTGAAAACATAGGATCCTATATGAAAAAATGTAGAAGATGGAGATTTAAAACATCTGGGTTGCCTCCCAAGAAGCGCTAAGTTTTACATCTTTAGCTAGACATAATGATGAGTGCAATGATGGTATGCTACAAGGGTTCCTGGAGTGGTAATCTAAGGTGGGTTATGATATTGAGGTGCCTCTAATAGTAATTAATATCAAGATTAGGCATCTCTAGGAAAGGTTTTAACCTCTGACCATTTACTTTTTGGATTTCTCCATCCTTCTCAATCTCGATGGCCTCATGAGGATAGATTGTGTGTATTATATAAGGTCCAGTCCATCTAAATATGAGTTTTCCTAAGAAGAGATGCAATCTAAAGTTATACAATAAGACCTTTGTCCAGGTATTCTTAAGATTTGGCGATCATGTATAACCTTCATCCTGTCTGTGTGTAATCATACAAAGTCATATGCATCTTTCCTCAATTGGTCCAACTAATTAAGTTGAAGTTTTCAATGCGTCCCAGCAAAATCTAAGTCAAAATTGAGCTTTTTGATAACCTAATATGCTTTGTGCTTTAACTTTATTGGTAAATGGCAAGCCTTTCCATAGACAAGGTGGTAAGGTGACATTCCTATAGGGGTTTTATGTGTTGTACGATAAGCCCACAAAGCATCGTTGAGTCTCATAGACCAATCTTTCCTACTTGGATAGACTATCTTCTCTAAAATTCACTTTATCTCCCTATTAGATACCTCTACTTAGCCACTAGTCTAGGGATGGTAAGTGGTAGCTATTCTATGGTTAACACAATACTTTTTCATGAAATTCTCAAATATTTTATTATAAAAGTGTTTTCCCCTATCACTTATTATGGCTCTTGGAGTACCAAACCTTGCAAAGATATTTCCTTTTGAGAACTTTACCATGACTTTGTGGTCATTGATTTTATAGTGTATAGCCTCCACCAACTTGGACATGTAGTCCACTCCCACTAAGATGTAAATATTTCCAAAAGAATTAGGAAAGGGTCCCATGAAATCTATGCCCCAAACATTGAATGACTCTACAATTAGTATTAGGTTTAAAGGCATCATGTGTCTCCTTCTTAGACTACCTAATCTTTGACACCTTACACATGATATGTAGTAAGCATGTGCATCCTTAAATATAGTAGGCCAATAAAATCCAAACTGTAAAATTTTTGTAGCTATCTTTCTCCAACTAAAATGGCCCCCACATGCATTGTCATGACAAAAGGAGATTATTTGATTGTGTTCACTATCTAGTACGCATCTCCTACTCACTTGATCGATACAGTACTTGGATAAGTATGGGTCATCTTGAGTAAAATATTTAACCTTAGCCAAAAATTTCTTTTTATCTTATTTGGTCCAATGATTAGGCACTTGTCCTATAATAAGATAATCAACAATATCACCATACCAAGGCAACTAGGAGATATGCAATAACTATTCATCTAGGAAGGAATCAGTTATAGGCATGTGATCGCTAGTATGCTCCACCACTAGTCTAGATAAGTGATCTACTACAACATTTTCGACATCTTTCTTGCCCCAAATTTCATGTCCCAAATTTCTATTGTCAATGCACATATGCCAACCAATAGTAAATCTAATAGGAGTTAGTTCATTGTTGGCATTAGTGATCACTGTCACTATAGACTTCTTTGGAACTACTTGAGTTGGACTTACCCATTTGCTATTACTTATAGGATAGATGATTCCCGCATCAAGCAACTTAAGGACTTCTGCTTTAAGCACATCCTTCATATTAAGATTTAATCTGCCTTGCATTTGATGACATAGTTTAGCATTATCATCAAATATATACTATGGGTACAAATCAAAGGATTAATTCCCTTTATATCAATAATGGTCTATCCTATATCACCTTTGTGTTCTTTTAAAGTCTCTATTAACTGTTCCTCCTAAGATGTTTCTAATTGAGAGGAATATATCATAGGAAAAAGTCTCTTTTTCTCTTAAATAGGCATATTTTAAAACTGATGGTAGAGATTTCAATTCAAGCTTGGGAGGTTCTACTGATGATGTAAGAGGAGTGGACTTCCTCGGTGAAAATTCCTCCAAATGAGGTTTTGATTTTTCTATATCCATGATAAGAATAGAATCAAGGAAGGAATTAACTTCCTTTATTAATGCATCCAAATCAAAACTCATTTGAGTGGGCCAAACAAGCCTCAAGTGGGTCAGGCAAGGAAGATGATTGAAAATGATCTTGTACAACTAAATTTATCATGTTGACATGCAAGTCATCAGTGATTTCACCAGGTTGCTTACATGTATCAAATATGTTCAATTATAATGTCATGTTGCCAAATGAAATCTTCATGACGCCATTTATTGCATTTATTAAGGCCTAGATGTAGCAAAAAATGGAAGTCCAAGGATGACAGGAATTTTTTTTGCTCATTCAGCATTAGTTGTGTGTCCAAAACTAGAAAATCAACTAGAAAAAAGAATTGCTCTATTTGGACTAGCACATTTTCTATGACTCCCCTAGGTATTACCATTGATCTATGAATTAACTAAAGTGTAGTGGATGTTGGCTTGAGGTCTCCTAGTCCTAGCTGAACATAGACTATGTATGGTAAAAGATTAATAATGGATCATAAATCTAAGAGAGCTTGGTTAACTTGTGATTGCCAATGATGCAAGTGAAAGTGGGGCAACCTGGATCCTTGAATTTTTGGGGTGTATGGTACTGAAGAATTGAACTTACCTATTCAATCATAAATGCCTTCTTTTACATATTCAATTTCCTTTTGATTGTGCATAAATCCATTAAAATTTTGGCATAAGATGGGATTTGTTTTATTACATCTAAGATCAGTATGTTGATCTTGACTTGCTTGAATATCTCCATAATTTCATCATTGGTGGTACTCTTTGTGACTTAACAAAACCTTTCAGGAAATGATGTAGGGATGGGACGTAGGTCAATAGTTGAAATGAGGTCCTTATCTTTAGATTTTTCATTATCTTTAGTGGACTTGTCCACCTTAACAGTCTTTGGGGGCTCATCTTTCATAATTCTTTTACCACTCCTAAGAATAGTGACAAGCCTTAATTTGTTCCATGGTAGAGCTTGATGATGCATTAGATGTATTATTCCTAATCGCATGTGCTCCATGGGGTTTGCTTGTGGTTGAGCTAAAAGTCTTCCCTTTTTGATATTTTGTATCATCTGACTCGTCATACTTTTTATTTCATTCATAGACTAGTTGGTTTGTTTCAATTGAACTTCTAATTGAAAATTTTTCCTCTCCTAATGAGTTAATGGATATTATCATCTACAGGCCTTTCGAGTGGGGGAAAAGTAAAGATGAGGAGTAGGAAGTTGGTATGGGGGTAGGACAAGAAGTCTTTGGTTTTGTTGGTGAGGCTGGTATGGGCTTGGTGGTGAGACATTAGTAGTAGGCCCATTTCTCCAACTAAAATTATGGTGGTTTCTCCAGTTGGGGTTATTAGTCTATGAGCATAGGGAGAAAGCTCTTTTATAAGTATTAAGTGCATTAGCCTAGTCATGAAGTACCTCTTGGAATGCTGGAATGGTAGGACATTCTTGACTAAGATGGTAGGTACTTTCACAGATACTATACACTTATTCATCCATATTCAAGTTATTCTTTCCCATTTCTATGGCTTCTACTTTTCTAGCTAGGGATGCTACTCTAGCATTAAGTTCATCTTTGTTAGACATGGCATACATGCCTCCTTTAATAGATGTGGTAGTGGGCTTAGGCCTATCTAAATGTTCTACCCTTTCTAAGTCAACCCAAGTGTGTGCACTTTCAACTGGCCATTTTAAATACTCTTTTGCCTCATCTGGTTGTTTATTTTAAGAAACTACCATTGCACATCATTTTTACAAATTGGTGCATATCAGAATTAAGTCCTTCATAAAAGAAACTGATGATGTGCCATCGTTCATAGCCAGGATGTGGACATGTGAATATATGATCCTTGAACCTTTCCCAGCATTGATAGAATGATTCTTTATCCTTCTGAGTAAAGTTCATGATATTACAGTAGAGTGTATTTGTTTTATATGTAAGGAAAAACTTTTTCAAGAATTCCCTAGTCATTTCATTCCAAGTCCTTATAGAACCTGCTAGTAGTGCATTAAACCACATTTTAGCTTTTTCCTTTAAAGAGAAAGGAAATAGCTTAAGCCTAGAAGTATATAGACCAATGTTTTATGTACGTTGAGTACTAAATACCTCATCAAACTCTTTAAGGTGCAAATAAGGACTTTCATTGTCTAACCCATCAAATTTGGAAAGTAATTGTATTACTCTTATTTTTAATTCTAGTGCCCCAGCATTCTGAGGAAGAATGACATAAGATGGGGTATTGATGCGTGTAGGCCGAAGGTAGTCTTTTAGAATTCTACCATGAAAGTTTTGATAAACATCATGATCCTCATGTTCACTCTATTGGTCGCACTCCCTATGATTATTTCTTCTCCAATCTCTATTTGTTAGATGATTCTTCCTCCTTGGTGGAGATTGATATTCATCACCCATTAGAGGTGGTGGGTCCTCATCCATGATGAGTGAAGGGCTTTGACTACCATGGGGTGAGTTACCCTTGATCTTTGATCCATCATTTATGATGACTGATTTAGTTGTATGTTGTTTTGATCATACTTGACTAACCTTGTAGTTTTTTCTCCTCTCCAAAAGTGCATACAACGAAAGCTTTTCTTATTTTTTGTTTTTAAATTTTTAAATAAAAAACTATTGTAAATGATACAACCTAAATTAATGTGACTTCTAACTCTAAATGATGCATAATTAATCCTAATAGCCTATTAACAAGTTGATTTGATAATCTTCATAAAAGTGTAAAGTTGTAGCTTTTGACCTAAAGCTAGATAGCTCCTCATTAAATTCAAACTTGACTATTGCTTACCAATTAGCTCCTACTCAAAGTGGTTAATACAATTCTCATGGAAGGAGGGGCTTAGACCTGGACAAGGGCCAATAAAATGCATGGAAAAATCACTTGGATTTTGCATACCCAATATAACCATGATGTTCAAGAGCCACTAGAGTGACAATAGATTGCTTCTTTCAAAAAGGTTCCTACAAGCTCGGCAACCCTAAGTCTCTTGCTACTTGATTTTAAATTAAGATTAATGATTGGTATCATAAGAATACAAGGAATTGATTTGATTATCCACTTAAGCTAAGGATTTGGTGATGAAATCTAGTCCTTGTCTTATGAGGATTCTTGTGGGTCCCTTACTATCAATGTGATCCATTCCACTATAAAGCAAAAGATGTGCAATGCAATACAAAAAGAAAACTGATATTTCCTATATACTATCTAACCAAGGGTTAGATAGGTGCAACTAATGCAACAACCCTAATTAAGGATGCAATAATTATAAGGAAAGTCCTAATTCTATATGAATTACACTACGATCCAAATGCAAGATTATAGTAAATGCAATTAAACTAAGAAAATAAAAATAAAATGAGGGATACTTACAGTGGAGTTTTTTTATTGTAACAGCCAGGGATCCCACAGTAACGATATTGTCTACTTTGGCTGCCCATACAGCCTCACTGTTTTATTAATCCCTTATGAGAAAAGGTCTCACTTGTGTGTATCAAAGTGCATAGTGAACGATATTGTCCTCTTTGGGCCCATCCCTCAAGGTTTTATTCCCTCTAGGTTCCTCACCCTACTTGGGTCCCTGAGCCATCTCCCATCTACGAGGTCCCTAGGCTGTCTCCCTTTTCAAGCTTCTCCCTCAGGAGGCCTCGTTGTTAGGACATGAGTATGGTCGACCATAGATCCATGGGTTGGATTCAGTTGAGCATCTTATGCATATCATAGTATATGTTTATGATATCTATGTAACTTTTGACTTGGATTATGCGATTCTTTAAGCCGTCAGTATTCTATTTTGACAATGACTTTTAATATCGATATTGAACATGAGTGTACAAACATGCACATGGTTTAAAGAACATATAGTTTAAAACATAGCATGCATTGTAAAACTAGTAGTGATAGACTCCTACTGAGTATAGTGTATACTCACCCAATCCTTAATATTTTTCAGATATAAGTAAACACTTAAGGACAGGATACACCCGTGATAGAGAACACCTAAATTAAGTACAAGTAAACCCCTACCTTATCTTTTAGTGAATGTTACTTGATTGTAGTTACTCTCTGTAGCTGGGGCTGTGACTAATACTTTCTTGGGATAGAGTTGATTTAAAACTATGCCATGGCTATATGATTTGAAAATGTGTTTTGACACTCAGGGTTTTATACGAAAGATTGCTTTTCAAAACAAAAGATTTTCATGCATCTCATATTTCTAAAGGAAGAGATCTCGCCTTTTTATGAAATTTGCATCATATGAAACCCGGGTCGTCACAATTGGTATCAGAGCCCAGTTTAACATTACTCACAGCCCACGTATGAGGAGAATAACTTATAATCAAGTTTCATCCATGAAAGATTAAGGGGTAATATGATAACACATACTAAGGTCCTGTGAATTACCTTGTGATTTACAGATGCCTAGAAAGAAAGTAAGCGATGCTCTAAGACCTGAAGCCCCACCAGTGGACTCCACTGGGCTGCGCAATGGGATGGCTGAATTATTCCAGCGATTCCTATAGCATATGGAACAATACATGAGTGATCAACAAACCCAAACCCCTACACACGAGATCCTTCCTGTGATAAAGCAATAGATAGGACTGAGGTTCAATTAGAAAGGTTTCAGAAATTAGCTCCCTCATTCACAAGATTAGATGATGCATCTATAGCTGAAAAATGGTTAATTGATATTGAAAAGATATTTAAAGCCATGAACATGGCTGAAGAAAGAAAGGTACCCATGGCCACGTTTGTGTTTAGGGGAGAGGCTACCTTTTGGTGGGAAACAACGGAAAGGACTTATTTTGACCAGCAAGAAACAATAGGATGGGAAGAATTTAAAAAGGCCTTTAATGACAAATATTATCCTAAACACGTAAGAAAACAGAAGGAAACAGAATTTATGGACTTAGAACAAGGAAACATGACTGTCCAATAGTATGAAAATAAATTCATCAGCCTTCAAAGATTTGCACCACATGCTTGTGCTAATGAGGAAGACGCAGCGGAAAGATTTGTAGATGGGCTCAACCCAAGACTCAGGAACGGAGTTCTAGGTTTCCAACCTTCCACCATAATCAAAGCCGTAGAGATGGCCTCACTATACGAAAAAATTATCAAAGGAATCAGGCGATAAAAGAAACTAAGAACACCAACACCATGAGAAATAAAGGAAAGAGACCATTTCAGTTATCTGGACCCAAGCCACCATTCAAGAAGCCATTTGAAAACAAAGGAAGAAGACCAGACTGGAAGACATACCCTAGGTGTGACAGGAATCATTCAGGCAAACCATGTCCCACTTTCAACATCACTTGCTATACTTGTGGCGAATTAGGACATCTTGCTAGGAATTGTCCTAAAAGGAAAGTTGAAGAGCGTAAAGAAGATCAGGTTCCAAAGAGCCAAGGACGTGTCTTTGCCCTCACTTCCAGTCAAGCCCGGGCTTCAAATGCAGTAGTTGAAGGTATTCTTTCTATCTATGATACACCTGCTACAGTTATATTCGATACAGGCTCCACTCATTCTTTCATATCCCGAGAGTTTGCATCAACCTTGGACATTATACCACAGGACCTAGACTTCACTCTAGAAGTCATGACTCCTGTAGGCCAGGCACTTCCCACCTACTCCCATCTCCAGGATGTCACCGTTTTGGTCAAAGATCATTTGCTACATGCCAATCTTATTCACTTAGATATGAATGACTTCGACGCCATCCTAGGTATGGACTGGCTAGCCCTTCATCAAGCCTTTGTTGATTGTCGCCAAAAACGTGTCACTTTTACCCTACCTAATGGAGACACTTTCACCCTCCAAGGAAGAAAGGATTATTCTAGAGCGTGTGTTATTTATGCCATGAAAGCAGTTAAGCACATTGCTCAGGGATGTCCCTTCTTCTTAGCCAAGATTGAATCTGTCGAGAGTCCCCAACCAAAGCTAGAGGATGTCCAGGTAGCCCATGAATTCCCTGACGTATTCCCTGAGGACTTACCAGGTCTACCCCCACCAAGAGAAATTGAGTTTACCATTGACCTTATACCCAGTACTTCCCCTATTTCCAAAGCTCCTTACTGAATGGCTCCTACAGAACTAAAAGAATTGAAGACCCAGTTACAGGAACTACTTAACAAAGGGTTCATACAGCCTAGCATATCTCCGTGGGGAGCTCCAATCCTTTTTGTTAAGAAAAAGGATGGCTCCATGAGATTGTGCGTAGACTATCGGATGCTAAATAGGGTCACCATTAAGAATATGTACCCCCTTCCCTGAATTGATGATCTTTTCGATCAACTTCAGTCAGCCAGAGTCTTCTTTAAGATTGATCTACGATCCGACTACCATCAACTTCGAGTTAGAGAAGAAGATATCCCCATGACAGCCTTCAGGACTCGATACGGCCATTATGAACTCAGAGAGATGTCCTTTGGTTTAACTAATGCTCCAGCCGCGTTTATGGACCTCATGAATAGGGTGTTCAAGGAGTACTTAGACAAATTCATCATAGTGTTTGTGGATGATATCTTGATATATTCAGAAACTCCTGAAGACCATAAGCAACATCTAAGGATAACATTAAGCACCCTACGAGCACACAAGTTATATGCAAAATTCAATAAGTGTGAGTTTGGCTGGAAAAGGTTAATTTCTTAGGACACATTATTTCTCAAGATGGCATAGCAGTCGACCCCACTAAGGTTGAATCAGTACAGAAATGGGAAAGACCTAACACAGTCACAGAAATAAGAAGCTTCATAAGACTTGCCGGATATTACAGGAGATTCATCGAGGGTTTTTCACGAATTGCTTTACCTTAAACTAAGCTTACCAGGAAAGACACAAGATTTGAATGGACTGATAAATGTGAGGAAAGCTTCCAGGAACTAAAGAGAAGGTTAACTACAGCACCTGTCCTTACCTTACCTTCAGGAAGTGGCAGATTTGAGATATACAACGATGCCTCGCAACAAGGACTAGGCTGCGTACTTATGTAACATGGGAAGGTAATTGCTTATGCTTCTCATCAACTTAAGAAGCATGAAGTCAATTACCCGACCCATGACTTGGAATTAGTAGCCATAGTCTTTGCCTTGCGAATCTGGAGACATTATCTATATGGGGAAAAGTTTGAAGTTTTCACAGATCATAAGTCTTAAATATATCTTTTCCCAACAAAACTTAAACATGCGACAAAGAAGATGGATGGAATACTTAAAAGACTATGACTTTTCCATTCATTATCACCCTGGAAAAGCTAATGTGGTAGCTGATGCATTAAATAGAAAAACACAAGGGATGTGTGCAAGTTTATTTACTAAGAAATGGAAGCTATTACAAGAAGTAATAATGTGGAAACCAGACATAAGTAAGCGCAAGATCATTATGGCAGGTTTAACGATAAAGTCGGCTGTTAATGAAAAGGTTAAGCAAGCATAGCAAGGGGATCCGGACATACAAGCTTTAATAGGAAAACTAGGGTTTACTAAAGGGGAAGATGGTAGCGTTTACATGCGAGGAAAATTAGTGGTACCGATTAATGAAGAATTAAGACAAGAAATCTTAAAAGAGGCTCATCGGTCTAAGTATACTATACACCCGGGAGGAACTAAGATGTATCAAGACTTAAAGAGACAATATTGGTGGGATGGTATGAAAAGAGACATAGGGGAATTTGTGGTAAAGTGATTAACATGTCAACAAGTAAAGGCCAAACATCAAAGACCTGTGGGATTGTTACAACCCCTTGAGTTACCTGAATGGAAATGGGATCATATTACCATGGACTTCATCATAGGGTTACCCAGGACCTCTAAGGGTCATGATATGATCTGGGTAATTGTTGATAGATTGACTAAGACAGCCCATTTCCTTCCTCAGCCTATCTTAGCTATACATCAAAGAGATAGTGAGTTTACATGGCATATCCCTTAGTATCACTTCAAATAGGGATAGCCGCTTCACTTCGCAACTCTGGAAGTCCGTCCAAAAATCCTTAGGATCTTCCTTGAACTTTAGCACAGCCTTCCATCCACAGGGCGATGGACAGTCAGAGCGCACGATCCAGATAGTCAAAGATATGCTGCGAGCTTGTGCCCTCGATTGGAAGCAAAGCTGGGATGAAAACCCGCCGCTAGTGGAGTTCGCATACAACAACAACTTTCAGTCGAGCATTGGCATGGCTCCATACAAGGCGCTCTATGGGAGACCCTGTCAATCACCCACCAATTGGAGTGAAGTTGGAGAGTCTAGGGTGCTACAGTCCGAGCTGGTGGAGCAATACGCCGAGAAGGTCAAACTCATAAAGAAACACCTCCTCACAGCTCAAAGCTAGCAAAAGAGCTATGCTAATCAAAGGAGGAGACCATTAGAATTCGACATAGGAGAGCACATTTTCTTGAAGATATCTCCCACTAAAGGAGTTATGCGGTTCGGTATCAAAGGCAAGCTTAGTTTGCATTACATAGGACCTTTTGAAATCCTGGAGAAAGTAGGAAAAGTGGCCTACAGGATCGCACTACCCCCTCAGCTATCTGAAGTGCATAACGTATTCCATATATCTATGCTAAGGAGGTACGTGCCTGACCCTGCTCATGTCATCACCCAGGTATCCATGGAGTTGACGAAGGATCTCAAGCTAGAGACGATACCAATTGACATTCTGGATTGTAAGAGTAAGAAGCTGTGGAAAAAAGACATACACTTAGTCAAAGTTCTGTGGAGAAATGCGCACATGGAAGAAGAGACTTGGGAACCGGAGTCAAAAATGCGAGAAAAGTACCCCGAGTTCTTTTGACTGTATATGTTGTAGAATTTTGGGGGCAAAATTCCCCTAACGGGGTAAGAATGCAATGACTCCATTTTTGTAACCTTGAAATCCCATGTTGGTAATGAAAAGTTCACTTTTTAAGATAAGGGTATTTTGGTCATTTCACTACTCACCCTGACTAGACCCAGAAATTTGGTCCTTAGAATGGCACCCTTAGGTGCGTCTTGGAAAAAGCAATCCAACAAGACCAAAATCACCCAAAACGGAGTTAAAATGAGCAAGTTATGGCCCTTTGAAGTTCAAGGGCAAAATTATAATTAAATTTACAATGAATTGGCTTGAGAAAACAAGGACCCGTTTTGATACGAGCACCCCCTTCTTCCCAAACATACTGCATCACCGACATTCTTCTGTGTAGGGGGAAACCATCGCCATTCTGGAGGTTTCTCCACCGCCATTCCATGGCGGTGGAAAGCCCCCTCCAAAACCCTCCTTAAGCTCTATAAAAATGAGCTCTTGGGCCCCTCCAATGGCAGCCCAAAAGCCTGGGAAAACTAGTCTTGGAGTTGCAAGCAAGAGGAGAAACCATGAAAAATACCCTGCCATGAACCAGGTATGCCTTAAAAAACTCCAAACCCATCTCCCCCTCAGTCTTAGGTTGAATATTCCTAAGTTTTTGCTTGGGGCGTTCTGGTTCGACAGGGTCGAACCAGGGCATCCCAAGGACGCCCAGGTCACCATAGAACCAAAACGCACCCAATGCGTTAAAGGGAAACCGACGGGCACGTCCGTGGACGCGCCCGCAAAGGAGAAAAGTGGCGGAGGCCCGGTGCGTCGGTGGACGCGCCCTGTGGGGCGTGCACCGCTAATGCGGGATGCATTAGCATCCTGGGCACCCGCCTCGTGTGGGCCTGCGACTGATGACGCCCGGGAGCTTGCGACCGCACGTGCAGGCCGGTCGCCGCTTGACCGGGACGCAGGTGCGTCCCGGGAGCGGTGACGCAGGGCCCGTTTTGGGCCTTCTATGTATTCTTAACACTAAAATACCCATAACTTGAGTTCTAGGACTCCGATTGAGGTGTCGCGAGAGGCGTTGTGTCCGTATCAACGACGCGGACACACCCAAACCATAAAATACCTAATCAAGCACCTATCCAAGGCTGGCATGACCCTTAAACCATGATAGTGGCGCAGGGCCACTAAACCTTTGCAAACCTGACTATACCAAGGCCTAGTTAGGGACCTTAGGAGGCCCTTAGGCATGAGAATAAATCCTTAATGCCTAAGTAGTGAGGTAAACTATTCTAGAACCTATAGAAATAGGCCAAGTTAACCTTTTTCCCCTAAACCATGTCCAAGAATGTACAAGGACAAGGGGACTAGCGCGATCAAACCAGGTAGGTGTCCTATCACTATTAGACTTTTAAAAAGAACCCATGATGCTTTGAGAATGCATGTTTTGAATCATTGTTGCTTTTCTAATGCATGTTTTAAGTTTTTAAGTTACATGTCCTATCTTGATGCGTATATCATGTAAACTTATGTTACATCCTTATGCACATGACTTGTTTAGCATGAATTGATTATGAACTTAGCATGCATATGAAAAATACATTGCGCATATATTGCCAAGACATGTGTTACATGCATAGACATGTTTTGAAAAAAGATTCTTGTCTGCATGATACATGCATAGACATGTTTTGAAAAAAAGGTTCTTGCCTGCTTGATAGTATATGATTTGGGCTAGTAAGCTAGTTAGCGCTATGCCGAGAGGTTCGGGGTGGCCTCCCAACCTCTACCACTATAGGTGAAAAGGGTACTACGCCAAAAAGGCTTGTCCTCACTTCGATTGCTATGGTAAATGAGGACTACCACTGGAGGTGTCACAGCACCCGTCGAAGTGTCATATGCCCCGTGGAGGCTATGACCGAGAGTCCCTAGGTACTTGGGGACCACACAGCGCTGAGGTCGTGGGCATAGTGTGCCCTATATTTTTGAGGATTTACTTGCATGCATATGGCATGACATGAGTATGGTCGACCATAGATCCATATGTTGGATTCAATTGAGCATCTTGTGCATATCATAGTATATGTTTATGATATCTATGTTACTTTTGACTTGGATTATGCGATTCTTTAAGTTGTCAGTATTCTATTTTGACAATGACTTTTAATATCGATATTGAACATGAGTGTCCAAATGTAATGACTCCAATTTTGTAATATTGAAATTCCAAGTTAAGCAATGAAAAGATCAGTTTTTGAAGATAAGGGCATTTTAGTCATTTCACTATTCACCTTGACTGAACCCAGGAAATTGGTCCTAAAAATGGTGCCATTAGATGCGTCTCAAAAAAAGGAATCCAACGAGACCAAAATCATCCAAAACGGAGTTAAAATGAGCAAGTTATGGCCCTTTGAAGTTCAGGGGCAAAACTATAATTTTTACAAAAAATGGTTTTAGCCTACAAACATAGGGGCCCGTTTTGATACGGGCACCCCTTCATCTTCAACCTCTAGAGGGTTCTAGAACGGCGGTGATTGGAGGAGAAATCACCGCCATTCTGGAGGTTTCTCCACCGCCATTCAAAGGCGGTGAGAGCCCCCTCCAGAACCCTCTCTTAGCTCTATAAATAGAGCTCTTGGGCGCCTCTAATAGTAGCCTAAAACGTTGAAGAAAACCAGTCATGGAGCAGTGACCTAGAGGGAAAAACAAGAACAAAAATCCAGCAACGAGCCAGGTATGCCCAAGATCCCTCAAAACCCATCTCCACCATAGTTCCAAGAACAATTTTCCCTAGGTTTTTGCATGAAAAACCATGCAAAATGGAGCCCTGGAGACTCACCAAGGACCCAGGGACGTCCCTTGGGATGCACTGGTTCGACAGGGTCGAACTAGGGTGTCCTGAGGACGCCCCGGTTCCCCAACGAACAAGACGATCCAATAGGAATGTCACACGTGGTCCCACGTCGACCGCGGTTTGAAAAACCAAACAGGCGCGTCCCTGGACGCGCCCGCAAAAGGGACAATCAGACGGAAAACCCAGCGCGTCTACAGACGCGTAGTGCGGTAGTGCTGCGGGTTTTTCATTCCTTAAGGATGCCAGGGTGCACGACGCAGTCGCGCAGCGCCCTAGCATTCCGTTTCTTTTTTCATTATTAAGACTTTATGTACGTGCGACACTAAAACGCTTATAACTTGAGATCTAGAGCTCCGATTGAGACGCTGCAAAAGGCGTTGTGTCCGTGTCGACGATGCGGACACATCTAAACTATAAAATCTCTGATTAAGGTCCAATCAAAGGTGGGCATGATCTTTAGAATAGGATAGTGGCACGTGGCCACTAGAACTTTGGAAAACTGAGTATACCAAGGCCCAATTAGGACCTTAGGACACCCATAGGCATAGGGATGGACCCCTAATGCCTAAGTAATAAGACCAATTACTCTAAAATCCATAAAAGATAGGCCAAACTAACCTTGATTCCCCAAACCATGATCAGGAGCGTCCGAGGACAAAAGGGTTAACGCGACCTAGCCAGGTAGGTGCTCTATCACTATTAGATTCTTTTAAAAGAACTACTATTGTTTTGAGAACATATGTTTTAAATATATGACTTGTTTAGCGTGACTTAATTCAGCATGCATGATAAATGCTTTGTACATAGACATGTTTTGTAAAATGATTGCATATACATTATGCACATATATGTTTTGCAAACAAGTGCATACATTGCTTGATTTAAGTACTTGCAAAGATTGCATGTCCTTGAGGGTTGCCAAAAGACAGTTGTGAGGGACCCAAAGAGGACAGGTTTTGAAAAGAGGTTTTAGCTTATTTGATCTTATGTGATTTGGGCTAGTAAGCCCGTGGGTGCTATGCCGAGGGGTTTGGGTTGGCCACCCGGCCTCTACCACTATTAGGTGGATGGGTACCACGCCCAAAAAGAGGCATGTCCCTACGTGAACTGCATGTGGTACAAGGGGCTACCACTGGTGTCACGGCACTGGGTCGACGTGTCATAAGCCCCATGGGGGCTATGACCGAGTGTCCTCAGGTACCCGGGGACCACACGGCGAGGAGGTCGTGGGCATAGTGGACCCTATGGTTTGATGATTTATGTGCATTGCATATGGCATGATATGAGGTTGGTCGACCATACCATACTAGAGATCCATGAGTTGGACTCCATGAAGCATCTATTGCATATCATGATGTTATTATATATATATATATGTATATGATACTTTCGATTTTGGATTATATGATCCTTTAAGTCGTTAGTATTTCAGTTTAACAATGGATTTTAATATCGATGTTGCACTTGAGTATTCAAACGTACACATGTTTTGAATGAGCATATGATTTTAAAACATCTCAAGCATTATAAAACTAGTAGTGATAGGCTCCTACTGAGTATAATATATACTCACCCAAATCCTCAACATTTTTCAAACACCAAGCAAATACTTAAGGGCAAGGAATGCTTGTGCTAGGAACCATCCAGACTGAGTACAAGTAAGTAAAACCCCTACCTTATATTTCAATGTTACATGATTGTAGTTACTCTCTAATAGTTGGGGCTGTGACTAACACTTTCTTGGGAATAATATTGATTTAAACTTTGCCATGGCTAAATAATTTGAGAATGTGTTTTGACACTCGGGGTTTTTATGAAAGATTATTTTCCAAATGAAAAAGATTTTCATGCATCTCATACTTATAAAACAAGAGATCTCGCCTTTTTATCAAAATTGCATCATATAAAAACTCGGGTCGTGACACCAAACATGCACATTGTTTAAAGAACATATAGTTTAAAACATAGCATGCATTGTAAAACTAGTAGTGATAGACTCCTACTGAGTATAGTGTATACTCACCCAATCCTTAATATTTTTCAGATACAAGTAAACACTTAAGGACAGGATACACCCGTGACAGAGAACATCCAAATTAAGTACAAGTAAACCCCTACCTTATCTTTTAGTGAATGTTACTTGATTGTAGTTACTCTCTGTAGCTAGGGCTATGACTAACACTTTCTTAGAAATAGAGTTGATTTAAAACTATGCCATGGCTATATGATTTGAAAATGTGTTCTGACACTTGGGGTTTTATACGAAAGATTGCTTTCCAAAACAAAAGATTTTCATGTATTTCATATTTCTAAAGGAAGAGATCTCGCCTTTTTATGAAATTTGCATCATATGAAACCTGGGTTGTCACAATATCATGCATATGGGCCTTTCAATAAATCAACCAAGTCGACTGGTCACGAGTACTCATATACGACTATATTAATGACATATGCTTATCGATAAAACTAAAATCATAGGACCAACTATGCTCACGATTAGCACACAGCTAGAATCGTGTGTTTCCGGTATCTAGAGACCACCCACCATAGCCCTCCATGGCGTTTATGGATATGTCCCCGAAAGGGTGCCGTGAATACCTCCAGTGGTCGTCCCTATTTACCACATCAGTCAGGAAAGGGAGAATGCCATTTGGTAGCAATACCATCCACTTTTCGTGGTAGAGGCCGGGAGGCCAACCCTGTACAACCTCTCAACATAGTGCCCACCGGGCTCAATAGCCTAAAAAGCATATATATATATATCCAAATCGCAGTCATCGTAAATCATGCAATTTGTGCAAGGATTTTCAGAACATGCCAACAATGCGTATAAATCCATTCATGCCAGTAATCTCATTCAAGTCTATAATTTAGGAAGACAATTACCCATGCTCGTATAAGAACATCATATCTCCAAAAGCATACTAAATATGGTAATAAAGTCAAATAAATCACTTAGGGTTTGGAATGCATTTAAAATCTTAGTAGTATCAAACTACCTACCCTCGAATGTCGTTACTTAGTTTGTATTCTTCTTCGATTAGAGCCCTAAAGTACCTTTGGCAAGGTCCTGTATGTTGCTCAGAAAGAAAATCCAAGCATTAGTGCTAGATTTATAGCTTAACGGCTAGATCTATATGACTTGGGGTTTATTTACGTAATTCTTGGGTTGATCTTAGACTAAGAATGTCCTAAGGCCTCTATTAGATCAATTCATGAGGTTTGATCACAGTTGATCTTGTGGGTTCATGGGATCTCTATGGTTTTTAGGTTATAGTCACCTTAAATGATTTCTTGATCCTAAATGTTATTGTATAATTAGGTCGGTGTCGAAATTACAAATGCAACAGTTCTTTTGGATCGTTGATCGAAGTTATATAGCCTCCTTAATTGCATTTTTAATGTCGCTCATCAACAAATGAACTAGGATTGTCTGCGTAGGGCCTGCGCGTCACGGTTCCCAGGACGCATACGCGTCTCAGTCAAACTGCAATCGCATTCGCATGCGTGTGCATGCCCGAGCGACGCGCTATAACGTGCGTCCCAGATGGCATCACGCGGACACGTCTTCGATGCTAGTGCGGAGTGTCTCGGCTCCCAAGACGCCCTGTGCATCCTAGTAGAGGCAAGAATCCGTTCGCACGTGACGCGTGTGTGATAATCACCCCAGGGAGCATGTCACCAGCGAACATCTCGCCCATATGTCCCTGGGATGTGTCGTTTTTTACGGTGCGATGGGTTGCCCACCCGTCTGGCTTTTCCTCGAAAATCGGATGATTTTCGACCGAAAAACCTACCAGACTCAGTCAGGATCCTATGGAAAAGGGAGAGGGAGGAGAGAGGAGTAGAGTGGGGAAGAAGAATCTTACTGGGAACCTGAGATGGAGCTTGCTGGACTCCTAAACTACTGGCTGAAACCCTTGTTGCCAGATTACAGAGGGAGTGTTTTCGAGTGGAGAAAAACGCGATTTGGGAAGAGGGGAATGGGGGATTTTATAGAAGGGAGCAAAGGCGGTGGAGAGGTCGATGGAGAAGGAGGGGTGTCGTTATTAAAATGACCCCTTGTGTTTTCAAGTCATTCTAACTTAAATGAAATTTATAAAGATACCCTCAATCTTCAAAAGCCCATAACTTGGTCATACGACCTCTGTTTTCTGTGTTCTTGGAGGCATTGGATTCCATTTTGAGTGTAGAATCTAATGATACTAATTTTTCTCACAAATTCCTTTGTTTCATATTTTTATTAATATTAAACATCTAAAACATATATAAATTTTCAAAATAAACCATTTTTACAAAATATCTTCAAAATTTGAATCATTACATCTAAAGTACATTAATAAAATAAATATTCTATAAGAAGAATTCCCACAAAACTTTATTGAATCAAATCCAAATTACACCAAGAACTAAATGCATAGTACATGTTCTATTACTGAAAATTGTGTCCAATTCTTAAGCATGAAATCCTATCTAAACAACATTAACAATGCAATCTAATGCTTACAAACTAAAGTATGGTGACATACAAATAAAATCTAAAAGGAATTTAGTAGAAAAGAATGCTAAGTTGGTGAACTAATTAAGGAAAAACTACCCAACACTAAGGGAAAAAGAAGGTATAAAATGTGATTTTCTAAGGGAAAAATCAAGGATTTAAGCTAACTGTTCTCTTAGTTGTCACTACCAAAGAAAAAATAACTTGAATCTTGATTGAATAACAAATAAAAACTATAGAATTGAGGCAAGAAAGGAAAGGCTTGAGGGTTGGAAAGATAACATGGACTTAAAGAAACTAAGCAAAACAACTAAGTTACTAACTTGAATTGGAGAACAAATAAGCAAGAGAATAATAAGAAGACCAAAGGAAGAAAAGCATTTAAGAAATCTCAAATCCAAAGCTCCAAAAGATCCCAAGATAGAGTGTTCCTTTAAAGGTTGTCTTACCCAACCTGTACTTCAAAAATTCGTATGTAACATGGGGGTATACATAGATAAGTGGTTTCTTAACTTAGAAAGGGATGAAAAACTGAGGAAAGTGGCCCTAGGGTTAAGGTATTGAATGAGAAAGGTTAGATTAAAGATAAATTAACAAGATGGTGTAAGAAAGAGGGGTGAGAAGATGACGTAAGAGAGATATGATGGCTGGTTTCTAAATTTGAATAAGGGGTAGGCATCTTTTTCATGGAAAGAGAGTGAAGCATCTTCCTTTCAAACTTTGTGATATTTGGTTAATGAAAAGTCATAGAAGTGTTAATGAATGGGGTTTAGGAAAGATGTGTAAAGATCTAGAGTTTTAAATTTGTTTGGATTGAAGTAAATCTAGGGTTTTCTATGTAGGAAACCCTTGATCACCAATTAGGAAAGTGGGGGTGTCCTTTTCATAATGAGGTGCCTCCCTCCTTTAACTTGTAATCCTAGGAAAAACAGTGGGAGATGGAGTTGAAAAATAAGGTCTCTCTTGATAGGTCCACCAATACATAATCATCTTGCTTTTTACATAATTCTATCAAACCTTCTAATTAAACCTTAAAAATCTAAATTTAGAAAGTCAATCATTGCTTGAGAACATAATCACCATGATTAAGGAAAACAGCTGAAGCTCCCAAAAATGGGATAGTTTGTGTAAGTCAAGAAGTAGAGAGATGCAACAGCCATGACAATATTCTAACAGCAGCGAGTAGGCATAAAGATGTTCATATGCATTCTAGCAAGTAGATCATAGTCCTGACTGATACCCCTGACTGATACCATTTTTTGTTGGTCCAGACCAAGAATTTTTAGAGTAAGCCGCAGTCTCCTATATCTAACCTATGCCCTAATTGGATAATGGAGAATGCCAAGCACTGTGCTAGATGCTTTTGGCGTCTGCCTGATCCGACACAGAGCAAATGAATCTTGCCTAATGCTGTAATTATGTAGATGTCTCAACCAGCACTAACCATCTTGGAAGCTGAAAAACAGTTGCGATCTTATTGTCGAACAGGGAGAGGGTGAACAAAGGCAATTCTTGCTAGACGTAAAATGCGGGAACGAATAGGATTATTTTTGGTGATTTCAACAGGGTAAAAAGGCAAAATGGTACAGGTGTAAACAGTTTCAGCCAGTACAGTCTCGGTGAAAACTGAAGTTTTCTAAGGATTCTATTCACATTCTTTACTTTTTCTGTTCCCGACCTCAACCAAAGACATGTTACAGCAGCCCAACCGGCCCTATTTTTAACATAATGTTTCGAAAGCATGCATATATACAATCTCCTCACTCCCAAATGGGTGTTCAACTTCGTCCCTAATCAGATCAAATCCGGCAGCAAGAAAATTATTGCCAGAATGCATCACTTGGATTGAACTTCCTCAGCTCCAGCACCATCAAGCCATGAAACAACTTGTTCAATGGAGGGCCGGTGTCTTGGATCCTGGCTCAAGCATTTGCATGCAGTTTCAAGAACCTCTAAGAGCGGCCTCTCCTGAATCTTATTCCAAATAGATGGATCAAATATCTGATCCTCTTTCTTCTCCGATTTCATCTGAAACACCCATGACACCAAGTCCCTGCAACCTTTCGCTTTGCACACATCTATAGGTCGCCTCCCCGTGAGAAGCTCAAGCAAGACAACCCCAAAACTGTACACATCACCCTTAAAAGTAGCTGTCAGTGTTTGACTATATTCAGGAGGAATATATCCCAACGTTCCAACCAAATCAGTTGTAACATGAGTATCGTAGGGGCGGAGGAGCCTTGAGAGACCAAAATCTGCCAAATGAGCTTCAAATCTTTCATCCAAGAGAATGTTGCTAGATTTCACATCACGATGAACAATATTTGGTTGGCAGACTTTATGCAAGTATGCCAATCCTCTCGCCGATCCTTGAGCTATCTTCACTCTGATTTCCCACCTTAGTAACGACCCTCCATCAACTCTCTCATGCAGCCAATAGTCTAAGCTTCCATTTTCCATGTAGGAGTAGATTAATAATCTGTCAGCACCATGCCTACAATAGCCTTGCAGAGAGACCAGGTTTTTGTGTTGAGCTCTTGAGAGGGCTTCCACTTCAGCCTGGAATTCGCGTTCCATCTGCCCGCAGTCCCCAGAGAGCCTCTTGATTGCAGCCTTTGTACCATCAGGAAAGTTCGCTTTATAAACCAGACCAAATCCTCCACATCCAATTATGTTTGCTTGGTCGAAGTTGTTAGTAGATTTGAAGAGGTCACCAATAGTTAGCTCCTTACTTTCTGAATTCTGAAAGAGAACTAACCTTGATCCTAGTGCATCTGACAATCTGCATGGCCTGCCCATTTCCTCTTCCCCTTCATCAACAAAATCTCCTACCCCTTTTCTCGACATGTTCAGAAGAACAATGGCCAAAAGCAATGCAATTCCTACTCCTATGCTGATTGTTATTCCCAAGATGCTGCTTCTTCCAATCTTACTGTTTGGGGTGGAAGATATTACAGGATTCGGCCCAATCGAAGCTCTGTCACATGGAGGAAATGGTGGTCCACATAATCCCGGGTTTCCTTCAAAACTAGAGTTGGAGAAGCTGAAGAACTGTCCCCCAGTTGGAATCGCACCCTGCAGGTGATTATTAGCCACACTGAACTTTGACAAGAAGGTGAGCTTATTCATAGACAGGGGGATCGATCCATAGAGATCATTCCATGACAAGTCTAAGACTTCTAAATTCTCCATGTTTGAGATGCTATCCGGAATGATTCCTGTGATGTTATTCTTGCTCAAATCTAAGACATGAAGCTCCTTCAACCGTCCAAACTCAGGCCATATCGTCCCATTAATTCTATTATTGCACAAATACAGTGATGGAGGAAAACTTGAGACCTGATTGTACCGCAGACCATTAGCACTCTGGTTACGCTTTATATACAATGGCATACCTATAGAGGCCACCAACTCATTGTTGTTAGGGGAAATGAGGCTCTTCAGCTGTGTCAAGCTTTTGGGGACTTCTCCTGTCAGTGAATTGTTTGAAATGTCCAAGTAAATCAGATTTTCAAACAGTCCAAGCCACTGAGGAATACCTCCACTTAATCTGTTCCACGACAAATCCAGGACTTGTAGTTTCTGGCATTGCACCAACCACATGGGGATTTGACCATAAAGGCCACAGTTTCCCACTGCAAATATCATCAAACTCGTGAAGCCATTGACATGGTTTGGAATTTCTTCCCCAAGGAAATTCTTGGTCAGGATAAGACTAGTGAGATTTTGGCACTTCTGTAATACACCTAAGGCCCCAGATATGTTTTTTAAGGTATTATTTGACAATGAAAGAAATGAAAGAGATACAAGGCTTGCAAAATTCTCAGGGACTTCATCTGATAAGTTATTCTTAGCAAGGCTTAAGGTTTTCAGTTCCCGACAATTGAACAGATTAGCAGGAAGGGAACCTGTGAAATGATTAGTTGCAAGATCAAGGGTACTAAGGTAGGGCATTTGAGTGAAATTAAGATTGATTTCACCTGTGAGAGAATTGTTTCGAAGGTCAAGAACCTGAAGCAAAGAACAGAGTGCCAAAGAAGAAGGCAAAGGACCAGACAAAGAATTCGAGTGAGCAATCAACTCTTCCAATTTTGTGAGGTTCCCGAATACATTCGGAAGGTACCCAGAAAATTGATTTCCGTCAAGAATTAAAGTTTTAAGTTTGGAAAGCAGGCCTACTCTCTCACTCAAATGACCAAAGAAATTATTACTATTGATTGAAAGACGTTCCAAAGATGCCAAACTGAACAAAGCAATAGGAAGATGACCCGAGAGTGAATTCAATCCAATATGGAATTCTCGAAGTGATGTGCAGTTCACAAGGCCATCTTCGGGGAGCTCGCCTGAGAAATGATTCCCAGAGAAATCCAAAACCTGAAGCAATTTTGAAGTAATGCAAATACTAGTAGCAAGCTGACCTGTGAAAGAATTGTTGCTTATGTTGAAAACAGCAAGATTTGGAAAGACTCCAAGCTGAAGTATAGTTCCATTGAAGAAGTTGCTGGATATGTTTATTGACTGGATGGATTTCATACCATTGATTGCAGAAACTGGTCCTGATAACATGTTAGTGCTTACATCAAGAACTTCCAATTGCACCAAATTTGAGAGACCTTGAGGTATTTTTCCTCCGAGTTGATTGAGTGAAAGATCAAGGCTTTCAAGCTGATGTAAACGACCCAAAGAGCTTGAAATGATCCCTTTTAGACCTTCACCGGGAAGGATCAGTTTGGTTACTCTATATATAAGTAACTCATTAGCATTATCACAAGAAACACCATGCCACTCACAGCAATCAGATCCACCTTGCCAAGAAGAGAGAATTGACCCATCTGTGAGATTTCCAGCAAATTCTCTTAGTGCAACCAGATCCGTTGAATCACATATCTGGATCGCTGCTCCGAAGCCCAGATAAGAAGAAACAAAACAAATCAGGAAGACCCATCTCAAAATTATACGACACATCACCATGTCTCCTAACACAGACGAAAACCCACCTCAGATCAAAACCCTAAACAGAGATATCAACCCTCAAAATCTGTCCTTCCTATGCTAAAACAAGGACATAAGCTGAAAATTCCAAGTTACCAACTCAACCACTCCAAAAGAAAAGCTTTCCTTTTTCTACACTCTTCAAATAGCAATAACCCACATCCCAAAGAGCCTCTAAAACCCAAACCCCAAAGCATCCATTAGCCCAATATCACTTAGGAGTGAAGCAACCGTTCCCCATGAACTCAACACTCACCACCACCACCACTGTTCACCACCTTTTTTTCCCCCAACTGGGGCTTTTTAAATTTCGAAACCAAACAACTCCTCTTCCTCTTCTTTTTCCTTTTTCTTTACTCAACTCTGCCAATCCAGAGGAGAAGAAGGAGACGAAATTTCTACACAGAAGGAATAAGAACAAGAATTTTGAAATGGAGAAAATTAGACACAACGCACTTACATGAACAGACAAGGACAGTCTTACTGTGCTTTGTTTTCTTTCTCACACAGCTCAGTGATTGAAATGAGAGGCGAGAAAAGAAAAAAATAATGAGAAAGGGCTGACCTTTGTAGAGAGAGAAAAAGAGGTATTGTTTCTACTATTCGTCTTCTTTTGTTGGGTTTTCTGTTCACAGGTTGCTTGCCAAAACACTTTCCTTTGTTTACTTCTATCATTTTCTCACGCTTGCTTTCTCTCGTGGAGTGTGGCGTGGTTTGATTGAGGTGGGTAGAGGTTGGATGAAGCGAGAATAGTGGGAGGTCAAAAGATCAGACGGCTCAGAACCACCGGATTTAGCCGGTGGATTGAGCGGCAGTCGGCGGACGTCACGGGGTGCTGCCGGTGACCTAACTGACCTAGATTTCCGAGTCAGCCAACCTTTTAACGTGGGAGCCCCACTTCCCACTCAACGGCTTTTTTCAATTTTCCTTTTATTTTTCACTTCTCTTTTGTTTTTCTTCCTACGAAATCCCCCGCTGGTGACGAGTGGGATGTGGAAGAAGAGTCCAAGACGCAAATTCAATTTGTTTATTCTCTTCCCTAATTACTGTCTTTATTTTTGGTAGGCCCTATTGGCCTGGTGGACCCAAGAACATTGTAAAAATGATCTTGATAGTTCATTTGATGGTCATGATCATTTCCCCTGGTGGGTCTAATTTCGAATGGGGAAAGGCGTATTCTAGAAGGAATTCTGACTATGCATGAATCATCTTGATTTCTGTTTGTACAATGGGCCACTTGATAGTTACAAAGTTGGAATTGGGAAATAAGTCGGCAAGATAAATATTTTAAAATTTTCAAGAAAAATCAAGGGAAAAGCTTAACAAGGATGACAACTTAAGTTTTTTACTTTGGATTGCTAACTAGGTTGCAAATAATACTTAAATTTTTGACAAATTATTAGTAAATTTTGAGTTTAATTTCGTCATTCATGTTGCATGTTAACTTTTATCAACATAAAAGTAAAAATCTAATTTTGGAATCAAATCTTTTTTTTTTGGGAACTGGCAGCTTGCACATCCAATAGGTCTTTACACATGCACCCTTTCCATATGTATTCTTGAAATACAATCATCCTCAATGTATACCCTTCCCAAACATATCTTAGAGATACCCCTCAATATGCAAGAAGCCTATATTCCCTAAAAGGAATGCGATGCACTACCTCAAACTCATGACTTATAAGAGAGACACATCAGCATAATTACTGGGCTATATTGGATTAAATAGTGAAGACTTCTTTTGAAAAATTTGAATGATAAAATGTTAATGATAATTTGCCTCTTTTCTTGTTGTAGATCTAAGTCATTCATTATGATAGGACACAGCTTAAATAGGCTAAGTAACAAAAGTTCAAGCCTATTACTTTCCTATAAGCACTCCTCATTTTTTTCATAAAAGGGCCCACATTCAAATGATTGGACCAGCTCATCTAATTGCTTTAGCCATGAATCTAGTATTCCAAAGAACAATAAGATAAAATAATTTTAGCATATAAAAAAGTATAGTTTTTTATTACTAAGCAATGAATGGTTAGAAATTTTATATAGACAAGCTTCCAAATCTAAGTCCTAAAACGTGACTTTTAGGATACTAACCTTGTGCAGCCATTGTGATATTTTGTTTTAAGATATCCAAGGTTGAGGCCCTTTGTATAGAAAAATTGAGGGAGACTTCTAGGGAAGTGCCTATAGGGACTTCGCCCTAGCATTCCT